>OX419683.1:9329966-10529966 GCA_948474745.1 Oligia latruncula
GAGCAAAAGGCTGCATACAGGATAGCGATACAATTGAAATGTTTCCGAATGTAAACAAGAATACGCGTACAGAAGCCATTGGAAAAACTGGTGGCGTATTTGAGATAAAAAAATCTGATTAAACATTAACCTCGCAAAAAACATGCAGATTCGATCTAATGGAATTTCAAACCGAATCTGAACAATCCATATAGTGTCCGGAAAAACCGTAGAAACGTTCTCGTATAGTTTACAATTATACAAAACAATAGGATAAACGAGATATTCCACTATATTGTGTAAGCAGAGTGATGGCCTACATTGCAAATTTTCAATTCATTGAATTAACTTGGGACGATCGATTTTATGACGAGGAAACGAAGGTGGAAAAGTATGTAAGTCCACACATGTTTTATTTCTCAGCATTATGAATAAATAAAACCTTAAGAATAGAAACAGTACCCAGGCGGTAATATGGCACATCGAGTTTAATATTTACAAATACTTACATAGTATGGAAGCCACTGACTACAAAGCCGAACTTTTCCTTCAACTTGAAGTAACCACGGCAGCATAATAAAGCGCCGTCTCCACGGGCGAGAGGATCGCAGTGATTCACTGCGCCATCAAATCCAACAGCATAATCATCTGCCTGCCCTTGACCCATCTTAATAAGGGTTAGCACAACAGGTTATGTCTTCCATTCTTCCCTGTCAGCCGTCACTCTATCATTCACTCCTTTCATACCATCCAGCACACAATCTATCCATCTTTTCTTTGGTCTTCCTCTCCGTCTCCATCCATCAACATTTAAATTCATCAAATTCAATAGAAATTCCATAAATCAGTCTCCACAATGACATAATATCGCGGTGATTATTTAATGGCGTGACGATCACCACGATTCTCTCGCCCGTAGAGATGGCGCCTAAACACAAACACACTTTACCAAACTTACCACGTCAGACGGGATCTTGAACTGGCACAGAGTGAGGCATCCATTCCTCATCATGGTATCATCTCCGAGATGTGCCTCCATGCCGTCAAGCAGCGCGGTGATGATGCGCTTCTTCAACTTGATGCCAATGCGATCTTTTTCTTTCCCCTTTACGATGTAGAACAGGGTGGCACTAAAACGTGCACGAAAACTTTCTGAGTCTGACATATTATGAGAAGTGGGTGTAAGTAAATCTTAATGCACGTAAAGATCTTCTCGTACGTTATTCCAGATGTTTTGATATGGTGCCAAAACCAAATGCTCTCTCCTAAGCTTTTCATTATTTCGCCTTTTGTGACTTGCCTTATGAAATTCAAGTTCATTACGTCAACAAAAACAAGGATGTAAATATAAAAAGGAGACAGCGCTAACGCATGATTAGGCCTTTTAAAACCTATTCCATTCATATAATCGCGGCGCCTCATCATCTCATCTGTCTAGCCTTTCCCAACTATGTTGGGGTTGGCTTCCAATCTAACGGGATGCAGCTGAATACCCAATATTTTACATGGAGCGACTGCCTATCTGACCTGGAATTATATCCTCCTATCCACCTACGAGCGCTACTATTTCATTTTTAATAATGCTAAAATTAAATTCTATCCTTTTTTTCAGTACCCAAAATTAGAAGAAATACACGTTTTAAAATTAATGAGTTAGGATTTACAGGTCGAAGCTAACGTTTTTAGGTGAAGGACGATCTAGATTATCTAGGTCTTATTGGAAAACGTTTTCTTTCTGGCCCTTCGATGACCCAGCTAATCTAGAGTGAACGTATCGATCGAACCAACTGCGACGCTGCATTAACTGAATATTTTATCCAAACAATATCGAGGTGTTGGTGAATAATAATGAGTGGTCAACTGGACAACCCAATATTTTTTTCACAATGCCCTTTCAATCAAACCATGGAGAGTTTGAGAACAAATGCAATACAATCTTATTAAAGAAAAATGGGCATCTTCTTTTCAGTCATAACAATGCTTATACGACACACATTGAAATAAACCGTCCTTGTTGATGATTACAAGAATGCAAGTAAAAATCATAAACAATAGTCACGTACCTTCCCGATATCTGAATGTGTTTCTCCATAACGTGCTGGTCCATAGCATCGAGGACGACGCACAGGGCGCGGCCCACATATGCATTGTTCTCATAGCGGAACAGATAATACAGATCGTTCAGGACCCGAGTCAGCATGGCTGGTCTCTCCATGTAAACGCGAGCTGCAGTAAGGATCTGCTCTTCATTGGCATCGCCAGTGATCTAACGAAAAGAAAAAAATAAAATAAAATAAACTCATAAAAAGTAATAGTCGGTCGAGAGGTAAAGTCTTGTTTCATGTAATGTATGACCAACAAAGTCACGGCAACAAGATGATAAGTGGTCACAACCTACTACATCTCATCGTCTGCCTAGCCTCTCCCAACTATGTTAGGGTCGGCTTCCAGTCTAACCGGATGCAGCTGGATACCAGTATTTTATATGGAGCGACTGACTATCTCACCTCCACAACCCTGTAACTGGGTAATACGATACCCCTTGGTAAGACTGGTTCTCAGACTTTCGGGCTTCTGACGACCCGTAACGACTGTCAAAGATCCACGAATGACAGCCGGGACCAACGGCTTAACGTGCTTTCCGAGACACGGAGGGGTCTTGGTATGTAAAGATGGTCACCCATCCACGGACCAATCGCGACAAACGTAGCTTAACTTGATCGATCAACCCGTGCAGCTATTATTGCGACTAATAGAGAAGTATGGAAGAAAGAGACATGTTACACCGACCCCAAATAAATTGGGATAAGGGCAGGACAATGATGACTTAGTTATTTCAAGACTAGCTGTGCCTGCAACTTCGTTCACGTCCACGTCACATATCGGGTACCAATAATGTGTCGCTTGTCGCTTAGAGAAGGTACCACTCTTCCATTGAAAGTTGAGTGTTTTTTCTCTTTCTAAGTTTTAAGGAACCCTAATTATTTTTCTTAAATATAAGCCTTAATTACTCCTTATAACATCAGGTATCAGCCAGAGAAAGTCCCGTCAAAATTGGTCCAGGGGTTTCGGAGATTAGCCAGAACAAACAAACAGACAAAAATGTTAATAGGTAATTGATTTTTGTAATAAGTACAGTCATGAGCAAAAGTATGTATACACTTGGCTTTATTCAAAGGCGATTTTCTCCTTTATTTTAGAATAAAATTTTATAATAGTAGGAACATAGTATTTTCGGACCCATTGGTATATGTAGTGTGGTATTTCAACGTTGCATTCGTTATTTCGTAAAAAAAAACACAATTTAAAGTTGCCAAGTGTTGACATATTGGTGCTCGTGACTGTACCATATATACTTTTATAAGCACTTATTAAAAACTGTTGTTCTGGCATTACAATAAGACACGTCAATTTAATATATATTTTTATTTAGATAGACTAGCACAACTGCCCGTGACTTCATACGCGTGTATTTCGTACATTCCTCTAAAAATTTTAACACCCCCTCCACCCTCCTTGAAAGGTAGTTTTTGAGAATTAATTTTTACGATCTTTATTATCTATTTAGATAAATAAGTAGTCAGGTCATTTTTTTAAGTTTATGGATCAAAGGAATAAAATTTTTCAAATAAACTGTGTTGTCCCTTTTCAGCACAACAGGGCTTGTTTTTAAAAAAGCGTCACCCCTAAATGGTCTATGAAGGGTTTTTTTTAAACTAAAAGTGATAATCTTTATTATTTACTGAGGCAAATATTACCAAGTTTCACCTTACCAACCAAAGGAATAAGATTATTTATATCAATAGTAGGGATGTGACAGTATACATAAAAATCGATTATTAATTAATCGATTATTTTGCCTAGTAATAAAATCGATTATAAAATAATCGATTTTTTTAATAAAAATAATCGATTTTATTAAAATATTCGATTTTTTCCTTTTTTTTTTTATAGTTTAAATTAAACGCCTGAAATATCGATAATAACTATCTATCACAGCACTCAGTTTTATTATTGATAATAATAAACATTAATTACACAACAAGTTAATAATTTCACACAAAAAAGGATTTTTTTAAATTTCTCCTTTCGCGCGAAATTCAAATTACATTAGATTAGACATTACGTTTACGTTAGATTTCTACCACCAACCACCAATCTCATATGAAAAAGTGTTAATGGTAGAAATCTGTATGTATTAATGATTCTAATGAATATAATTATCTAAATATGTACCTGTTATTGTCGTGAATCATATTTTCATCAAGATACATCCTGTTGCAAAAACCCTAAGAAAAATTTAATTTCGCGGTCTCATGATCTACCCATTCAACTTAAGGGGGAAGCGCTAAGGTGGCCCGCGAAATTCAAATTTTCTTACGTTTTTTGCAATTTGCTGGTCCATTAAGTTGTACGTTGATTAAAATATGATTCGCGGTCGAAACAAATATGTATTTACAGAATTATAATAATTAAAGTCATCAACACAACTCTCTAAGACCCTGTAATCTCAAGATCAAATCTCAAATGTCAAGATTTCATGAAATAGTCATTCTTGGGGATTAATGATTAGTCATTCTTCTTGATTTTTTTCACCTATTCTTATAGGTGAAAAAAATCGGCAGTGAATAAGAAATCGATTTTTTATTAATCGATTTTTTGTAATATAAAAATCGATTATAAAAATCGATTTTTTTTTTTTATAAAAATCGATTATTAATCGATTTTTTCTATAATCGATTTTTTTTTCACATCCCTAATCAATAGTATCCCGTCTTTTCTTTTCAGGGTTAGAATTTGGAAAAAATCGATTGGGTTGTTTGCATAATTTGACTCAACGATTATTTATACCAAGTTTTTAAGGCTACGGCAAATAATTAAATTTAATATAATTTTGACATTCCAAAAGTGCTCATTCTCAGCCTAGTTTGAATAAATGAATTTTGATTTTGATTTTATATATACAGATAGAAGATAGATAGTGCTATTTTAAAAGATAATAATATTAATATGTACTTACTAACAATAGTGTTGGAAGTGGCAGATACGTCCAGCACTTCCATCAGAGGAAAATATGATAAGAATTTAATAAAAGCGTAAATATTATTGTTTTATATTAAGCATAATGATTTGTTTTATGTAAACTTGTCAAGTACTCATAATGATGAAAGTCAGTATGTACAATTAAAATAAAACTTCCTATAAGAAGTTTAGATGCACTACATTCCTCACGTTTTGTGGGCTCTGGAGTTTTGTATGGAGGATGATGTGGTTAGCTATACTATTCTGGTGCCATATTAACCCACCTAGATGTAGGTTTGCTTACGTGAAATACCAGTGAATCTGATTTAAGAAGTTCTCACAAAATTTCATTTTGCTAGTTTTAGGAAGTTGCTCCCAGCATTAGATTTTTATTGGCAGAATTTTTTGGTGATATGATTTGCCGTATGATTTGTCTGCACAATTCTCATAGTACTAATTCAATTTAATAATCACTACTAAATGCAGCCAAAAACTACAAACCACCCATATATTTGAGAGGTGAAAGTGATCTATCGCTAGTTTGCTACTTTTATCATTATAAAATAAACTGCCGAGATGTCTTAAGACACACTATAAAAACATAAAACATTTCTAAAAAACTCTAGTTAATATAAGAGAGAGATACTAAACTTAATATCTTAGAATAATGTTGTTTTATGTCAATTTCTAGTTCAATGTCATATCTCCTCTCTTTGTTGCACCATTATAAAATCAAGATGGTAGAAAATAGTTTACTATTCTTAAACTAGACTGTTTTTTTATAATTTATTTAACTGAATCTGTTATTAATTATGTAATTCCTTTTAAATAAATAATTTAATTAGGTGTTACTTTGTGGAGTAAATTCACATTAGTTGGAACATCAAGTAAGCATAAGAAAGAAACTGTTTATAATATTAATGAGGTCATAGAAATTTAAGTTTATAATAAATTTTTAATGACTAAAAAGTACGTTTTTGTGTATATTTTTGATAAAAACCAGTATTCTTTTGTCTGGCTGCTCAGGCTCAGCATTATTAATCAACAATCTAGACTTGCTTGCACCATAAGTCAAGAGTTGCAATTAGCGCTTAACAAATTTAAAACATTGTTTTATTTCTGTCTGATGTCCTTCTAAGGCATCCCTTGATTGGTGATGTTATTCAGAAAGGTACGAACAGGACTAAGCAATGTTTATACAGTTGATTGTTGCTGCTTGTTGAAAGTTATCTCTTATAATTTATGCACAATTAACCTTTATAAACTTTTTGATTACCTTAACATTTTAATATGCACAATTGAAACTAGATAATTAACAATAGAGGAGCTCTTTGTGACAGAGAGTCTTTGTTCAAGGAAATATTATCAAATTGCATATTTCTGCCGCCTTAACTTACAGCCACCCAGCAGTGCTGCAGTGTTCCAATCTGAAGTGTATGGGTGCCAAAATAATTACAAGCACATGATCCCATGGTATAGTCAGACTGATATCTGCAAACTTATGTCGTATTTCTGATGTAAGTGTGAGAAATAAATTCAATCAATCAACCCCAACTTTACTCCACAAAAAAGGTCTCAATGTTGTGGACAATCTTTAAGAGAGTACTTGGGTCACCAAAGTACACATGAGATTTTCTAGTAGTCTCTGGAATGGCAATGCCTTTGGTTATGCAGACAATTTACCATGCTGTGGACTGTTGGATTATTTTCCATACAGCAACATAATATCGTAAATAGATAGAAATAAAAATAAAACCTAACAAAAAAATAAGACACTTACCACTTTAGCTGGTATATCATGCCGCTTGCAGGCTCCATGATGAGTGCCATATAAACCGAGGAACTCCAGCGGGTGGTTCACACGGCTCACCAGTCCAGGTATGTCACAACGGACCTCCTCCATACTGTCTGAAGAAGATCCTTGGTTCATTTGAACTGCTGCGGCTCCGGTCCCCGCTAAATTTGTTCCAGATATATCCAATGACTCTAATAGGTGTAGGCTCTCAACGAGTTGGGTCAAAACTTCATTGGGAGTGAAATATTTTCCATGCCTCTCGTTGGACTGTGATATGTCCAAATGCCTCAAGTGGCGCATTCCCGATATCCAATCAATTAAATCTTGAGTCCAAGGTACAGCGTGCAGCACAAGGAATCGCAGATTGTTCATCTCATTCAGTGCCCAGATGGAGCCGGCCGATGTGCACTCAGAGAGGTCCAGGTGTGTCAAATGCTGTAGTGGCTTTAATAAGAGCAATGGAAATATTGCCAGACCTCGACGTTGGATTGTCAGTCTCTTTAAGTTTGGGGCATAGATGATATAACCCCGCTGTCTATAGATATCCTCATCCTGAGGAAAGCAATAAGTCAACGGACCAAATTTTAATGAGAGCAGGTTCTGACTGTTGGTACTTATAATTTCCAGGGATACGTGTGACAGATACTCGCATTGGTTTAGTTCGACTTCAAAAGGTTGGTGCTCCATCATGCAGCGTAGTCCTTCGTCAGTGATCCGGGAGTTTCGTAACTTTAAAGTATTCAGCCTGGTGCGAAACTTATCGCGAAACATATTCGCAATATTATCGTTGATGCGGTATTTCTTCTGATATGCGCGGATGAATTTCTCGCATATCTCGGCTGGTAATATAACATCATCCTTCAGTCGACGCCATCGAGTATCAGGGTCGAAGTTGGTAATAGTATTTAGATTCACCACTATATAGTCCATACAAAGATCAAAAAGACTGTCAGGATAGGCATCATAGGCCGCATCGTACAAAGTAATTTCGTTCGTCATTTTGCTGAACCGAACTGGCTCATTCACTGCATTGGGTAATAAAGGTAGGCCCGCGATAGCACCATGTCGCAAATGTAACACACACTGATTCTAGGTGATGCAAATTACCTCAGTCTGTTGTGATGACTGTCCAGAGTTGCTTGTTAGGTCTCCCGACGGGCCGGGACCAACTCACTTGCTCACTGGGCAACGGACGGGCTTGCAGTAATTCGCAGTTTTCGCACAACGCAACAAGAAAGTCAATTGTCGTTTTTTTTTTCACTCGCATAGACAAGTAAGGATAGCCCAGATTATCATATAATCAGTAACAATGAGCATTCCTAAGCAATAAATTCTTCGGGCAGTATTTACTATTTAACTCAAACCAATGAAAATATATTTTGTAACTGGATAACATAATAGTATTGAAAAACCTAAATTATTAACTTTAGTTTATGGTTAAAAACTATCTTTCCTTGTCATTGTCTTAATGACGAAGTGAGAGAGCGATAGACAGTTTTGGATCGATATTCTGTAGTCGACGTGACTTTGACACCTTTGACAGATGGAGGCGTTGCTTGTCTAGGCTTATGTCAATTTGGCAAATAAACCTCTGATACAGAGGCCTTTAAGACATGGAAGAAATAATAATTATTAAATCGTTTATTAACCAAATAGTGTTCTTAAATTTCTATAAAACTAAAGTACAAATAAACTACTCCTAAACTTATTGTCACAAGGGAAACATAATTTTAATATTTTGTCTTGTGTACTCCACATTAGGTCACACACTGTTCACACATTGTGTACACTTATAGAGGTCAGTGCGTGTGCGTGCAGCCCTTAAAAAAATCTGAAACAAGATTAAAACTGTATTTTTTTGAACATTTTGTCACACAAAAATAAAAGACTTGAAAATAAAATAAAAGCATAAAAACATCATTTTTTAAAATAAGTTGTGTCGTAAATGTAGGGAGGTATTAATTATTGCAACGCTTGCGGTAGGCAGAAGAAATAGTACCTACCTTGTAGGAATAAACTGGACTAATTTCTTGAGGAAGGCTATTTAACATCACGCTAGGACCCTTAGGAGCTGAGCAAAAACTATAAAAAGTCAGAAAGGACGTTGAGCGAAAACTAAGTAGGTGGGTCAGGGGAACAAGAAATTTAACGCAGACGAAGTCGCGGGAAGAGGCTAGTTAGGTAATAATAATAATAATAATCTTTATTGTTCAAGAAAATACACAATTTTATCAGATAAATCACTGGTCTCCACACTAGGATTCCCTGTGTCGTGGAGGCCAGTCTCTTTCATCGTGGTTCAAAAAAATACAATGTAACATAAGTATATTTCATTTTTACGTTGAACCTGTTCAAATAAAAAATCTGTCACATCCAAACAGACAAACAGACAAAAATTCAAAAAATTTATGAAATTGCATCTGTTGGTCATCCTTTAACACCCCACCTATTATTTTTTTTAATAATTTCAATGTACAGAAACGCCTCATCTACAGATTTATTATATGTATAGATATTAAGATATTTTTGACAGCGACATTTTCACGTGTAATATCTATCGACGCGTGCTCACTCTGTACTCACAGAGCATGTAACCTTTTTCTGTACTGAACTGATGCATTCCCCCACCGACGTACCACGCTACAAGCGAATATTTGAAGTTCGTGGCCTTACTTTTGACGCTTAGAAATGACGCTTGTAGCAAATTGACGCCTCAAGCGTGGCGTTTTTTTCGTGGCCGAGGCATTAGAGTTACAGCCATAATATAAATCTGCCGCACGCGCATTACACCCGTCTCTTGGTACAAAGTATTAGTTGGAAATCGCCTTGGTTTTTTATAAGCCACCTTGAGAACGGCCCGTTGCGCGCGTTCTGCCGTTATCAGATGGGTCTTTAGTGCAACCCCCCATGCGATTATACAATAACTAAGAAGAGATTCGCACAGAGTGTGATAAATCATCTTCAAAATCTTCGTGTTTGAAATCTGACTCATTCTGTTAAACACATGTAGCAGTTTCCTAACTCGTCCAGTCACATTCTCTATTTGCTTTGTCCATGTGAGGTTTTTGTCAATGTAGACACCAAGATATTTTATGTGTGCTACTTGTTCAAAGCACGGACATGTACATTCAGAGACTGGGCCACTATGGCAGGTGTGCAATTTAATGGCTAAGTGACTTGGGCAAGTATTTTTTGCGCTGATACTAAAGTTAATTACCTTCGTTTTGGTCACGTTTAGTGTCACCAAATTGTGATTTAGCCATTGAGCAACCTGCTTTACGCCAGACTCAGCCGCCTCGTAAACAGACTCCCACGTCCTAGCATAGAATACTATAGCTGTATCATCAGCATAGGCGAAAATTTTTGCTTTGCAAAGTGGTAATGAGCAAAGGCTGTTGACATATATAATGAAAAGAGTAGGGCCCAATACGCTACCTTGCGGCACACTGTAGTTAAGGCTGGCGTAAGAACTGTAGTTTTGACCTAATATTAACCTCTGTGTGCGATTGCTAAGGTAGGACTGGAACCAGTCAAGAGCAGTGCCACGCACACCTATGCTTTCAAGTTTTCTTAAAAGGATGCTTCTAGAGACGGTATCAAAGGCTTTCGCAAGGTCAAGGAAGACTCCAGTACATTTGTTACCTTCATCTAGTTTGGTGACAACAAAGTCAACTATATCTGTAACTGCATCTTCCGTTGACCTGCTCTTGCGAAAACCATACTGATTGCCTGATAGAATGCCGTTCCTTTCAAGGTTGTTTAATAGTCTGGCATTCATAATCTTTTCTAGGATTTTGGACAGCGATGTGAGAAGAGAAATGGGACGATAGTTGTATACAACAGTCCTATCACCAGACTTGAAGATTGGACAGACATTTACCATTTTGAGAGTAGTTGGTACTACTCCAGAGGAAATACTCAAATTGCACAAAAAAACAATGGGGGGGATGAGGTGTAGCTTGTTCAGTTTAAGAATTCTGTTTGTAATACCATCCCAGCCGGGTGCTGAAGCATCTTTGAGATTTGAGATAATCTTATTGACTTCATAATTATCAGTTGGATTTGCATAAAAGGAGTCAACTGGGGATGAGTTGGAATATAAACTACTATTTAACAGAGCCAGTTCTGATTCATTAGTATTAAATTTTGAAAGTGTTTTTGCAGCAAGCGTCTCACCAACAGATGTAAAAAAATAATTTGCTCTATCTAGAGAGTCTTTAGGGTCGGCACAGGCATGCAATAGTTCTAAGTTGTTAGTCATATCCTTTTTTATATTACATATGTTTTTTATAGCTGTCCATGTCTTTTTACTATCACCTTTACTTCCCAGAATTTGATCCTTATAAGGGACACTATCGAGTAGTGTAATAATACAGTGTGTGTTTTTTTATCAAAATCAACGGGTTCGATTCCTGGCTAGAAATATTGATTTTTCAAAAATCCAATGATGCAGTTTTAGTTTTCATCAAAATCGAGCCCGCGACTCCTTTGAGTACTTTTCGCTATTCCTCATAGTTTCGGATTTGGCCATCCACGACCACTTGAAAAATTCACCCTGTTCAGACTAGCAGACCCGACCCGATAGACGTTGTCCTGTCTGAAACTATGGACGTTGGCTTTTCTTTTGTTGGCATAATTGTTTTCTACAACTTAAATCAAAAATGTTATGAGATCACCACAAACAAATTATCAATGAACTCTAATTAGTGGGTCCAGGGTCATACAAATATTAGGTAGGTAAGTACTTTTAATTCTGGGTTTGCCAAGACCCAAAAACAATAGTAGATTGTGTCTTAAGGGACCAAAATAATGTATCGAGGGCGAGAGCGATTGTTTGGATCCGGAGCGAAGCGAAGGATTCTAGAGTAGAATCCTAAGCGTTAACGAGATATTCAAAGTACGTCCCTGGAGGTTAAATAATTTTTGTACCGTGTGGCACACTGCTTTTCAACCCCTTTTACCGTTTCCGCCTGAAAGAAGACTAAATTAATACCTTCTTCAGGCGACCAAAGTAGCGCTCCTTCAACGTTTGCTTCATGTCAGCAACGTTAAGATGCCTAACACTTCCGACATACTCAAATACATAGGTACAGCTTTCGAATGAGTACCTAGAGGGATCTAAGATGTATAGAATCCGAAAGTTGAATTGCCTCGGATCCCTAATCTCACCTCGCTTTATAGGTATGCTATGCATGTAATGCATGACTGCACATTATTTAATTATTACAATTTCACACAAAACATTTTTTAAAGCCTTTCTGGGCATCCATTTACCACAGTGATTGTATTAAATTAATTATTGTTGTATTGTATTACGGGTCCAATTGTTATTCTAAACCATCCAGGGACCAACTTAAATACACACAAAAAAAATCATTAAGATCTGTCCGTAATAAAAATAAAAAAAAACAGTGGCCCTCCGGGAGTGCCGACAGATGTGAAATCAAAACACAAACAGAATTGTTTGCCATCACTCACTGACATATCAACCGAGTACTTCCCGAGGACAGCCGAACACATCTGAAGCATGTCTGAAGCGGGTATTTTTTTAATCGTCTTATAAACAAAACACGTGCTGTGTTGCTTACGGTAACAGTGGCGCGAGTTCAATGGCTTTTTCCCATCTCAAAGAATCCCCAGCGTGCCTAACGAAGTTTTCACTTCAAAAGTCCTCGGAGCAGCAAGCAAGCAACGCCACTTACGGGGTCCAATATTGTGGATCTAAACCGTCCAGGGACCCAAAATTTCATCAAAATCAGTCCAACCGATTATAAAGAGTTCAGTGGCATACACACGTACCTACAGACGAATTATACAGTGTGAGTCTTCATAATGTGCACATATCGAAATGAGGGAAACTAAGCTTAATTTTATCGACGGAAAAAATATTTAAAAAAATCTAAAAAATATTGTAGCATTTTTAAAATTCTTGTTCGCTGCTGTGACCCCTGTGTAAACAATCGCCCTCAATTGAGAATTATGTTTTTTTTTTAAAGAAAATCTGATATTTTTTCATCAATTTTTACAATAATTGTAAAATTACTCAATAAAAGCCCCGATTACCTACCCTTTTTTATTACTTTAAATTATTCTCCATCGTATCAGATTTCTAAACGTAAAAATACCATGTTTATAACTCAATCACAACATTTCCTATCAACTGTTAAAGAAAGGCCTTGCAATCATCATACTTTAGCAGGTAAAGATCCTTTTCAATACTTTTTTATTTTTTCAAATATTTTTTCCGTCGATAAAATTAAGTTATGTTTCCCTCATATCGTTATGTGCACATTATGAAGACTCACACTGTATAGTCACCGTATGATTGTGAAATCTATCTCGCGAGATTGTAAACTGCCGATAAATTGTGAACTACCACACCACCACCATGCTTACAACATAACGTATTGATTTTCGATAGTATAAAGTCTATCCATGTCAAACCGTGAAATTGTGAACGAAATATAAAAAATGATAAATCGTGTCGGGCCCAGGACACTACCTTGAGGCACTCCAAATTGCGTGATATGGAAATAGATCGTCAGCTTTTGCTCGGAGTTCGCAGCACGTCCGCTTTACTTTAGTACCAGTAGAGCAATTTCACTAAACCATTTTTGGATTTTTACCTTGTTGAGTTATGCAGAACGGTGTGAGAATTAAGAGCACCAAGGCTGCAAGAGCGAGCGAAGTGAGCGAAGAAAATTTTACACCCCGCCTCGAATAAATTTTCCTTGTTTAACTTGCAATCGGTTGTAAATCTTTAGCAGATTTTTTGTGCGATTCGCACAAAAAATCTGCCAAAGATTTTTTTTAAACTAAAAGTGACAATCTTTAGTGGTTCATGTGCATCCATGTGCTCATGTTTTCTAAAGAAGGAATTCATCATTAAAGAGGCCTTCCGTCTTCATAAAAATGGCCGGTAGGTAGCCTCGGTGGTTCCGACGTCCAACTCCAAATTGCCCCCCACTCGCGGCTCATCATGGCTTCGTTTGCCCCGTTTCGCGTTAAAGTCCCCCATGACAACGGTAAAGTGAGTTTTAGACCCATACGTGGCTTTGGAAATATCCTCATACATGGTCTCCTCCTCATCGTCCAGGGGTGCCGAGGTCGGGGCGTAAACATGTACGACCTTCAGCAAATAACTTGCGGATATTCTGAGTATAAGGTTCGCCACCCTGGTCGACAAACTCTCGATCTTCACCACGTTGCTCACATGGACGATAAACCCGTTACCCGACACAACGGGTTTATCGTTCATAAATACCTTGGGACTGCTGGTCGCCCTCTTGGAAATAGAGCAAGTTTCCGGATTTGAGGATTGTCGAGTCCTCCCCCTCTCTTTGGACATCAGATAACCCCACTATACTCCATCGTAACCTGCTCAATTCTTCCTCGAGTTCTTTCTTTCTTTTCTTTTTATTTTTTAAACGTTGCCCCACACTAGGAATTTCTCCTGTATTGTGGGTGCGTTTACAAATATTTAAACTCACATACACAAACAGCCAGACCCGGAACAACTATTTGTAGGTCATACAAATATTTGTTCCGTGCGGGAATCGAACCCGCGACACGCAGCGCAGCAGTCAATCGCTTAACCACTGCGCCAACCGTGCATCCGTGCGTGCGGTGATCTTTTCGTCGGTCCGGAGTGTACGCCTGTTGTATGTTGCCAGGTCCAGTTTACGGTGATTGTGGTAACGGATCTGTTCCGGGGAATCTTAGCACCCCTTGCCTCACCGTGGCCTTGGCCGCTACTGTAGCTAAGGATAGGCGGGCCGCCGGGCACTAGAGGCCAAGTATTTTTTGAGCTTGTCATTCTTGGGGCGTGGCTTTGCCATAATCGCCACGCTTGGCAGGCGGGTTGGAGATCGCAGTATGGTTGTAAATTGCATAGAACGCTGATTCTCAGGTACGTCCCTAAGTCACCTTTTACGACACCCACTGTGTCGGATTGCCGCCCATTCGGACTATAATAGTGATGGAAGAGAGTACACCTGAACTGACGTGCACACTTTTGAGTACCTGTTACCTGGTTGTAATATTATATGCTACATAGGTACCTAGTTGGATAGTCTCCGTTGAAATTGACTGCCGTGGCCGTTATTTAGTCAAAAGGTTTAGATAAGGAATTTAGCGCGAAGGACCATCACTCGGTGATAGGCTACTATAGATACTTACTATATATACTCGTATAACTGTTGGAAATTTGAGAGTACAGGCTGCTTGTCAATTCCTATAGAGAAGCAGCCTGTACCCCCAAATTTCCAACAGGTTTCGGTTGGTAAGGAGATAATTAATACTTTTGAGGACTTTATAGGTATAGGGGCAATAAATAAATAAATGAAAATGGTTAGCACCTTATATCTTTTATTAGTAATTGTTAATCGATATTTTAAATTACACTAACAAAATATCTAATTCTTAAGAAATTATAGTAGTTAATTACATAAGTTATCTTAGGTACGGTTTCGATCGAATAACTCGAAGGAACTGTAATCTATGTACTTTGGCTGACAGGCATTTAGTATTGTTTGTTATTTTTTAAATTGTCAACTAATTTAACTTAATAAGTTCGAACCAATCTTATGTGTGAGTGTGATGGAACTTTATGGAGACAGTACAAAGTGTTCTTTGGTTTATTTTTTTATATTTCCCACACTTACAACGAAGATTGGTTCAGACATCGACACACAGAATATCACGCATCCAGACATACCGACAGCTACAATAATTACACTGGTTTATCAGGTTTTGTTGAGAACTATCGAATAACACGGAATCCTCTATGGCTAATGACAAATACCTATTGATATATACGTAATTATTTTACTTACTTAGGGTCCTCAATTGATTTTAAATGTTATAAAATACATAAAACAAATTTTAAGATCTTCCTCTGAGTATTAATAAATATATTATATATCTTAATATACCTAAGGCAAATTAACAAAATATTAGGTAGGTACTTAGATACATTTTTCTCAAGACATTATTTTTTCTCACTATCTCTATATACCTAATAATAGAAAAAAAAAATACATATTCAAAGTTACTTGGATTAAGGAAACGTTTCATGTATTGTTGATTTTTCAAAAATTCCTAAAGTTTGTCCCGCAGTGTCACTTGACTGAGAATCCTTTAAGATTTTTATTTTTTAAGTAAAGTTCAGTTTGTAGAAAGTTCCTACAAATATACTACTAGCAAAACGTCACAGTCTGTCCGTCTTGCAATATAAGCTAAGTATTAGATACACAGACGAGCTTGCGCTTCGATCGGTCTAAATAAGTGCATTTTGATTTGATTTTGACAGATCGAAGCGTCAAGCGCCAAGTCTCGTCTCTGTATCGTACCATATGAGCATTTGCGCTACGATACTTGAGTTTGTGGACTGTACCGTATCAGTGAATACAACCTAACAGTATGCTGATAATGGCGCGATGTCATCAGTTAGCTGTTAATGATCACTGATCTTAGTGATCACTGATCATACTTGAGTGACAAACCCCTACAATCAAATAGGTACAATAACTTAACTACTAGGTATCTCTATGAAGTTACTTACTTCTACTAGTTTATCTTTGGTAGACACTTAGGTAGAAATTTCGAAAATTATACAGTAATTTTATGTTAGTATCATAAACATTAAAATATCTAAAACCTTTTTCAAAACCAGTGTTATTTTGTACACATACATAGGTACACATATTCATGTAGGATTATATTTTAGCAATTGTGAATAGGGGTGATGTTCACTACAATTTTGATCTTAAGCAATGTTCTACAATATAATTAGAAAAAAAACATCATAAGCAATAACACTTTTCAACCAATTTATATACACGCCCCTTATATTTTGCTACGTGGTAATTTAACCATCCGGATAATACTTGCTACATACTAAACTCAAATTACACATTTATTCGACGTTTTCAGAATAGGATCATTTTTAGGAGACACTGCCGGTGTCGGTGTACCTAACGAATCGTCCTATTTACATCGCAGACCTAACAGAATGGGATGGTATCTATCTAATTCAAAATTTACATGCGCCCGACCGAATCAGAAGACACTCTGCCCTAGCCTAGTTTATTGGCAGTATATTTTTAAGGCGAAGCAATCAATTCGTAGTCATCGGCGTGCGCAGCGCCCGGGTCGTGCCCTCACTGCGGCGAAGCGTTCAGATCGCGGAGTCGCAGGTGGTCGACTAAGGGGTGCGATTCGTCCACTCTCCGCTCATCGGGCCACTTGACCACCACGTTGGTGTTAGCGGGCGGCAGCGTGACGGGCGGCTCCACCACGACGGGCAGGCCGCCCTCGCGCTCGGGCATTATGTGGCCGAACAGCGCCCCCACGCGCCGGTACAAGAGCTGGGGCACCTGCGGCGAGGCGGCATCGCGGTCTGCGCCGTCAGGCACCGCGTGCAGCTGCGCCACCACGATGACCGGCGGCGTCTCCTGCGGCGGTACCACGTCGTTCAATGCCCTCATGGGGATGGGCGCACTGGTCTGCGGTGCCACACACGTCGACGCTCCGTTGATGCGTGCGTTCAAGCTCTCTAGCACCGTGATCAGCTCGTACAGGCGATCATCGCATAGGACAGGGTTATCTGTAATGTAATATCCTATACTTGTAGTGGCAACGGGACACAAAATATCTTTTGCTAGCTTCTAAGGTATGAATGACGTGTCGAGACACGAGCACATGGACTCATTGTTTCTTATTTCCTTACGGAGTCTAACCAATAGTGGAAAAGAATTCGCAAAAGCTAAATAATTCGTTAGAGCAGTTTAGAGCAGTACAACTACAGGTAACTAATTTTAATAACAGTGAAGTTTAATTCGCTTTGCTTTTTGGTAGTTATCCTAATTAATATTATCCTATGTTAAATTCTTTTGTTGTTGTTAATGACACAGTTCATATTCTACGTAAAGCCATACGTACCTTGAAGGTAAATCTTTAAAACGCTAGGAACTCCATTAATAGTACATCGAGATTTTGATACAACGTCGTAATTAACGGTCTTGATACGATTAAACGACAAATCAGCTATGCATAGCGATGGTAACCCATGGAAATCTTTATCAATCAGAGTGATATTGTTATGGTGGGCTATCAACTCCTCAAGTGATGGTAAAAATGTCTGGAAACAAAGACGGAATACATTAATTATAAATTGTAGGTTAATTACATCGCAACAGCTGTAATAGTTTCTAATAAACATCAACCAATGATTTAACTCGCACAAGCTCGCTAAGCGGTATATTACAAGAACACTCTCATTGCTCCAGTATTTAAACAAACCTTTGATGTTTCTTCCAGAGTTGTTATATGGTTATGGGACACGTCGAGCAATCTTAGATCTTCAAGGCCTATGAGGTCGTCTGGTGAAATTTGTTGCAGTAGATTATGGCTCAGGTTGAGTCTCAAGAGGCCGTGCAACCCCATGAGTGCACCGCCCAAGCTGAGGATGCGATTATGATCCAACCTTAGCTCCAGTACACGGGTTTCAACGTCCACTAAATTCTGTAAATTAATTCATACAATAGGTTAATTATAATAAATCATGTAAGTAACATAACAAGACGCCTATTTTCCCCTAAGGGTTATAGGCAGAGGTGTACCTATAATGCATCCACATTTCGCCAATTTTGTTTAAGTCCCATAGAATAAGGGACGATCCGAGCCACTTGCAACCGGGCACAAATTAGGACACCGGGCTGCTACTGAGAAATTCCTGATGAAAAAACCCAATAACAGTTTGCCCGAACTAGGAATCGAGCCCTGGACCTTATGATCAGCAGTACCGCTTGCAACAGATGCAACCAATAGACCAACGAGGCAATACGAAAAAAAATGTGTATTCAGTATATTTTGCAAATTATTTACCTCCATGTTTCCCGTGATAAGACTTATCCTATTGTGGGAAAGATCAATTACAGATAATCTTTTCAACCCTTTGATTTCTTGCAGAGAAAATTCTGTCAAGTAATTGTGAGTTAAATTTAAATATCGCAACGACTTCAAACTCCTTAGAGAACCATTTAATGACTTGAGTTGATTGTAGGCAATATCCAGTTCTGCTAATTTCTCGGCTTCAGTGAATTCATCCTCCGCAAGCTAAAAGAACATAATACGTTTTTACTTACAAATTAAACAGAAAAATAAGAGAGTAGAAGTTTACACCATCATTATCAATATAATCATTCACTCTATTAATAGTCCACGTAGCGTCCACTGCTGGATAAAACCCTTTCCAAAGCGTTGCCATAACGACAAGGTCTCCCACACATACATAATCAGCCAATAATGTTCCCACTGCTGGGACACATGCCTCCTCTCTGTGAGATCCCTCTCACATAATCACATGTCTTCTAATTTCTGGTTCTAGGACATGCCAGTTGCCTCCCGCATCCAGTGAATTTCAGCGCCCTCCACCAGATCGTCTTCGATCCCCTTTGCACCTTCCACTCTGAGAGTTTCGGTACACTGTAGTTACAGCAGAGCTTTTCGGCTCCGTGTCCTGCCCACTGCCACTTCAATTCTCTGGGTGATGTTAACTGACATTTAATTTGTCCTTCGTCATCGTGAGCGCCGGTTCAGTGCCGTCAGCAAACATTGGCAGTACGCACTGATTAAATACTTAAATCTTGAAGAGAAGATATTGCCTAGCCGTCTGAACTCTGCCTACCAGATTAAGATTCCGCGGTTGAGCTCTTTCTCATAGTTGGACCTACCTTCCTAACTGGACAGTTTGTCCAGGGAAAACACAACAGTCAACAATACTATGATTATCAAATTTTACACCCTTTACATGAAATTACTAACGCTTTCTATTTTATTGAACGAAAGTCCTATCCTCGCTAATCTTCTTGATTTCTGCAGTGCTCCATCCAGCAACTTGATATTATTTCCATAGAAGTAAAGTGACTCTAATGAAGGCATTTGTTTTAAGTCTTTCGGTAAACTTTGTAACTCATTGTGGGCAGCATGGATGAGGAGAATCCTCTTCGCTTTCTGAAACAAAAACATTAATAATAAAGTAATTCCCCTTTTATTCTCTGTTGAATTGATATTGAGTTGTTTATACATGTGTACTTACGACTGGCAATTCGTTTTCTATAGATTTTAAATTATTTGCATTGATGAATATCCATTCCAAGTCATCCAAATCTCTTAGAGCTCCATTCAGTGAACTAAGCTTGTTAATTCCAAAATGAACGTGCTTCAATGCTTTGGGTACTGCATTCCTCTCGATTTTGGATATTTGGTTATCTGCTACCAGTAAGTGTTCCACTTCCTGTATGTCCTTTAAAATAAATGAAAAATATTTATTTACTAGTACCTCATAACAAACTAATACGTGGTTCCCAATGACTATAGCGGCATTTAAAAGAAATATAGAGAAAATACCAAAACATTGATGGTATAAATGAAGGATAGTCATCTTAAAGAGAGGAAACGATGAAAAAGACTCTGTTTCAGGTTAACATTGCCAGTAACATGGAAGAATATAAACAAGGTTCGAGAAAAATTTAAAAGAAATATATTTATTAGCAGTAAGACACTACAAATTTGAAAGTCTGGCAAAGGGTCAAGAAAATGCCACACTGGACAATATTACAGCAAACAAAAAACACACTAATCATATTAATTTAAAATACCTACACGCTGTTGCATTTGGGGCTATCGCCAACACATTGTTTCTATTTATAGAATACAGATAAAAAATATGAATGACTGCTATTATTATTATTCTGGTAGTGATAGTTCCTTTCTATTTAGTTACAGTTTTATTTCCTTACCCTGAAGTCATCTTCGGTGAGCTTCGTGATTTTGTTTCGGCAGAGATCGAGGGTCTTAACGTGCGGAAGGTGCTGAAGAACATGCCTCGGCATCTCAGTCAACGCGTTGTCAGCCAGGCTGAAGTAGTCCACCAAATCCAATTTGGTGAAAACACTCTCTTTCAAGTCACTGAAATAAGGAAAATAAAATAATTACTATTTGTTTATGAACTAGTAGATAGATATCACGTCAACCAAAAATCGGACTTTGACTTCTGTAATTCCTGCTAAAATGTATGTAATAAACTTGATGTAAATATTTATTGAAGTCACCATACACCGCGAGCATACGCACTGCCTGTACATCTGTATTGTTGTGGATAACCCGGCACGGTAACTGCACATGATACCTACATCTGACTACAATACATTTTAATGTAGGCAAGTTCACTTGATAAGTTACCAGGTTTTACGCATGTTATAGTATTTAGTAAGAAAACAACTGACTTCACACTTTATGGCATTATTTCTTCTTTCTTTTATGTTATAACGCAATAGATATGAATGCACAGGCAAGGCGTTATTTCATGCTTTACCGAACATATATTTTTGTTTTAACGTGATAATGATGCCGAGACTCTTCTTCGACATAAGCCTAAGCTTTTTGTTATTTATTACTGTATTTACAATGTTTTTCGTAATGTGCAGTTAATTGTGTTGTATTAATTACTTACTACAGTACTTTTATTAAAACTATTACTTAATCATTACAATGATAAAGCTAACCTGTTGATAGACATATCGGCTCACGCGAGCTCAGTCAACCGAAGGGTAAAAATAATTCTTGAGACAAATATAACTTTTTATCTTACTCGATGAGCACAGAGTCTATTGTATCAAATAATATTGTTTACAAATATAATAGTTCTATCAATTTATGAACATGCTTAATCCACTATCGCGGCGCACTGGTTCCTAGCATCACTATCATAATGATAGTAATAGTAGAGATTTTTCAGAGCTGAAGTAAATTACTCGTTTATTATGAGATCTTTTGTATTCCTTAGTGATCGTATATTTTATTCAAAAATACCCTTTACTTTGCCCTCTATTCAAAAGTTTCGCCTTCTTCCTTCAGGTATCAGAAAGTACAGAACGTCCAAGCGCAACGATTCTAACTTCCAGCCTCGCTGGAAGCAAGCGCTACAGCTAAGCATTAGGTGTTGGGTTCAGTTCCCAGGTCGGGTGAACTGTTATTGGGTTTTCCATCAGGAATTTCTCAGTAGTAGCCGGGAGTCTGAATTTGTGTCCGGTTGACGGCAACAGGCTCACCCCCTATTATATACTGGGACGTAAACCAAATGGGCGAAATGTATGTACCACGGATATCGAGTGTACTATTGGTACATTTCTGCCTAACCCTTGGGAAATTACAGGCGTGATATTATGTTGTGAATACTTACAATAATTCAATTTTGAACTACAGTAGTAAATGGGACATATACGGACTGTATCTTAAGGAGTGTTACACAGGGCCGTGTAGCATCACCGTGGCTGTTCAACTTGTGCATGGATAGTTGTATGACCGATTTGAAAGAAGATGAGCGTGGATTGAAGATAAATCAGTTGTCTGTCAAATGCCTTCTCTACGCAGATGATCAAGTTCTAATTGCATCGTCAGGAGAACAGTTTCAAGACATGGTGATTGTGATGGACTTACGCTTATGTATGGAAGTGAATGTTAGGTGTGGCAAAAGGGGCATGAAAGTAAAATAAGTGCTGTGGAGATGCGTTCCTTGCGGAGCATACTGTTGTGTAACTATGAATGATAGACTGAGGAAACATGTGATAAGGAAACGTTGCGGTTGAAAAAAAGATGTAGTGACAAGAATTGAAAAGAGTGTGCTTAGATGGTTTGGTCATGTTGAGAGGATGAATTAAAGGCGACTAACAAAAGGTATTATTACAAGGCAGATCTGAATGGTAACGCTTGGGGGGACACTCTAGAATGATATACCTGGTGACCTTATTTGTGATACTCTTCAGAGGGGACAGGTGCATAGCACTAGCTACCGGCGCGCATATATGACCAGACTAGCTTATGCTCGCGACTTCGTTCGCGTGAAATTTCACCCTCTTAGGGGTGGAATTTCGAAAAACCCTTTCTTAATGAATACCTACTCTTCACAAAGAACACACCCTCCAAATTTCATGTCTCTAGGACCAGCGGTTTAGGCTGTGCGTTTATATATCAGTCAGTCAGTCAGGACCACAGAGTACATTGAATATATAGAGAGTCAGGACTTTGAATTTTATATATTTAGATGAATGAACGTAAATGAAGCAAAAGAATTTGTATTTTTGTTTATATGTAGCAGGATAGGAGGAAGCACAGGACATGTCCGTCTTTGTCAAAAATTTGCCAAATTTTTAAAAATGCCCTTTCGTTTTTCCAGGAACCGGGATTAATTCTTTAAATGTAATTAAAATAACATCACGGCTGTAATCCTCAAAGGCTTAGGAAGAAGTGAACATTTATAGAACACCCACATTCCGCCAGTTATGTTTAAATCCCATGCAATAGGGAACCAGCCTATTGCCATCTAACCGTGCACAAATCCAGAATTTAGGCTGCTATTGAGAAATTCCAGATGAAAAAACCCAATAACAGATCGCCCGACCCGGGAATCGAACCTCATGCTAATGCTCAGCTCGCTTGTGATAATGTGGGTCAATTGTTTTTAATCATACAAGGAGTAGGTATATTTGAATTTAAAAGTGCGTCAGTCTTGAGATGAGCGTGTATTGGTTTTTTTTAAATCGACTTCAACAAGGAGGAGGTTCTCAATTCCACTGTATGTTGTTTTTTTTGCGCCATATCTATTGTAAATATAAATGGCAATAAAATTGTAAATCGATTTCAAAAATTCTTATTTCTTTTTACCGACTTTTTAATGGATAGGGTTTGCCTCAGGGGTGGTCCCATATAATTTTTTATTAACTTTGCTTGGGTAGTTTCTAAGTTAGCTTCATTTTACCGACTTCAAAAAAAAGGAGGTTATCAATTCGACACGTACTTATGTATGTAATATTATTGGAATTGCATTATATTCACTTAGGACAATCTATTAGGGCTTCCAAACAAATTTACCAAATTTTATAGACGTATGTATGTATGTATGTTTGTCCACGCATTTCTCCGCAACTATTAATCGGATCGTGACCATTTTTTTTATTGGCTTACATTTACTTCAACTTAGGGAACAGTGCAAGTTTCATCAAAATCGATTCAGTAATTTTCAAGATATGGACGTGTAGGTGTGACGACCTGGCTTATTGATACGAGCACAGATATAGATAGACCTAGATAACGCAAGTATCACGAACTGTATGAAAACCAAGCATGCCATTTTTTGACTACCTACTATGACGTCAAAAGCTCGCGCTCTCGCTCACGCTTACCCAGCCAACAGTACACAGGACTGAGCGCGAAAGTGGCGGCTTATGATTTTTTATCGTAAGCTGGTGCGATTTTTGGCACGCGAAGTAGTTGCTCTTGCGTTATCTAGGTGTATCTATATCTATGGATACGAGCATAGATATCCGCTCGTATCAATAAGCCAGGCCGTCAGTGGATACGAGCTACGGGTGTAATGTCAAAGGGAAACATCTCAAAACCTTGCTTAAATTCTAGTGCAATATTTACAACAAAACTATTACCTACTTATTACAAACAAATATTCCAGTTTATACATACTTAAAACTAAAAAAAATTAAATAAAAAAATAATTTAATAATAATAATTTTTTTTTTTTTAAATATCGGGATTAAAAGTAGCCTATAAGTTAATCCAGGGTGTCAGCTCCATACAAAATTGGTCCAGCCGTTTGGGCGTGAAGAAGTAACAAACATATAAACACACACACACACCCCCACAAACTTTCGCCTCTATAATATTAGTGTGATAATTAATAAATAACACTACCTAAATGACTGTTATCCATAGATATAAGAAAGATGAATGTATAAGATGATAATGTAATGAATGTAATAAGAATGATGAATGTTTTTTACATTTCTATGCTGTTATCTGTTATGAAACAATGTGAATACTTTAGGAAGATTTTAATAACGAATATATTATATAATTATGTGTGAAAGACTTGGCGGCGGGCGCTGAGGTTTCGTAGTGGAACCGGTGGAGGCTCAGCGTTCACAACTTTCCGGTGACTGACGTCACTGAAGCGTTATTTACAAAAGTAAGTTGGTTTTCCTAGAGAGCGTTTTGACACCGTAAAGTCAAGCCTTGCTGCAATCATTTCCATGACAGCCGTCACTGTGACCGTTATGTAGCGGCCACCGCTCTTCTAGGAATCTATAGTTTTATTATAGTGGATGCGAGTAACGCGAGTTTAGTAAACACTAATGTGAGGTCAACGTTCCGGGGTTATCAGGGGCGGCGCCAAACGGTCGCATAGGCGCCCGACGAGCCGCCGGCGGCGCCGGCGCCGCGCACTCCCTGCGCCTACCACGCACGATGCACCAACGCATCATCACACTTTTCGACACAAATGAATGGCAATCAGTCAATCACATTACTTATCTCAGCGGTTGCTTCAATTATCATAAAATATGATTATGTCCACACATTTGTCATATTACGTTAGTCTGCCTGCCTACATCGCAGTGGTATCTGCAAACCCTCTGTGATTTCCCACTAAAGATGACGTAACGTTGTTAGATTACAACTAAAGGTCCGACTGCAGGTTGACCTATCGTTTTCCTTAACACAGTAAACTAAAACTTTCTCGAATGTTTATTGTTTTCATTGCTGTACATTTTCGTGGTTATTGCGATTCTATCTTATTCCTGTTCTTATCGTCTGGGACAAATCCGTTCGACAATAAGTCGAACTCATTTCCGCAACAATCTCACTCCATTTCCTGCCGGTCGATTCTGTAAAAACATCACCGTGATAACTTAGGTGAAGTGAGCTGTCATTCCACGTGATGCTAGGAATTGACACTATTGACAGCTCACTCCACGCTCACTTCACCTAAGTTTTCACGGTGATATTTTTACAGAATAGCACTGCTGGGCCTCCGTTGTTCTTTGATTGGCTTCTCTTGTGTTCCATTAGGTATACAATTCTAAGGCAAAGTACGTAGGTATATATAGCGTAATAAAACAGCAACAAGTTTTCCAGATCTATTTATCTATTTACCTACTTACATATTATAAAACAAAGTTACTTTTGGTGTCCATCTGTGTGACCGCTTATATCTTATAAACTACGCAATAGATTTTGATGAGATTTTCACCAACATCTAGAGAATTTATTCCGTAAGGTTTGATTAGATGTATAATACATTAATATTTAACTTAGGTATATGTAGCAAAAATCTCGATGTTTTGACATGTCGCCATTGTACGCGTGGCCAGGGGCGGGCCGCTAGTAGGTAGTAAATAAATTAAACATTTAAGTACTTACCTATTTGCAGTAAATGTCTTTAACTATACCACGTACGTTTTTGCTATGTAATTTTAGGATCAAACCCGAAACTAGAAGACAGATCAGATGTCAAAGAAGGAAAGTTTTTCTTGTGATACAACTAACTTAATAGTCGAAAAATAAACACCCTGTTTTATTGCATCAATAACAAATATTATATCTAAAAAAAATACAGGTTGACTTGTAATGGTTTTTAATTTTTATTTAACGTATTCCTTTAAGGACTTGATTATCGTGTCCCGTGATCCGTGTGATCCCTTTGCACCAGATCAAAAATAAACCTAGACAAAAATCCATGGGAATCGAGAAAATCCAACATTTGTGTGTCTCTGAAATTCCCCAAAATTCTTCAACTGCATTTTCCAGATTTTCTAAAACATCATTATCTACAGATAAAAGATATCACAAGAAATTGAAAATAAAGTGAGAAGAAGAAAAGTGCGGCCGATGAAGTTACAATACAACAACAACAATACAGAACAAGGAGGTCCTTGTTCTGTATTGTTGTTGTTGTATTGTAACTTCTGTATTTCTACTGAGAGGAAGACGGTACCTACTTTTATGTAATCGCAAATTTTAGTATTCATTTGAAATTCTTATCTTATTTGCGTTCCATGACGTTAACAAGATTTTACAGCAAAAAGAAAACATAATCTATATCTATAAATATTTTTTTTTTAGACACAATTGATAAATGATTTTATTTCTGTAAGTAGGTTTGTACAAACACTTTTACACGTCAATCATATTTTTTTATAAACTAGATGAGGTCGGCGTTTCCTAACTAGCTATTCTGAGAAGAAAGGCCGAAACAAACTCAGAAGTCACAGTCTCTTTTAAAGTCCAGACAAAATCTTGGTCAGATCGTGTGTAGACCATGTAGATTGGTGTCTGAAATGGTCTTTTGAGGAAAGAACCACACAGATTGAGCGGACCTGTCCAATCAGTGCACGCATTTGTCAAAAATCGTGCAGCTCAACTCAGAACTGGAGGAGCTCAACGATTTTTTTTAATATTCAATTAAAATATTATTAGTTATTAATATTAATTACGTCTAAAAACATTTTGAATTACATTGAGATCTTTAATAATTGTCTGGTTATGTTATTTAAACATAATTAATTATTATATTTACCTATGTAGGTATGTATGAATGTACTTAACCACTATGTGTGGTGTATGACATATTTGCTTGAGTTTTTATAGGTAAACGTTGACAATTTGACAGAGGTCTTCGAACTGCAGTGGACCTGCCGCAGACTGACTTTAATGAACGAAGGATTCATTGTGTAGGCAATTAATCATAATAAAATAAATGTCTAGAAAACTATTATTACTGCTACGGATAATAGCAACAATAAGGAGTAGATCCTAACAGAACAAACATGCTAAAACTAATAAATTTCATATTTTATCAAATAAAGAGTAAACTGCTCATCCACAATCTAACCCAAAATTGAACAGCAAACGAAGAAGAGAATGTCTATGACCTTCCCATTTTCAAGGAACATCATTTAAAAGATAAAGGATTAAGTACCCATCTTACGGACGTGGCCACGAGTCCGCTACTTGTTGAGTCGAACGATGCATAATTGACGTTCTCGCTTGGGCCAAAGGGTAATTAAATTACAAAACGAGACCAGCATATATACAATTAAACGAAGCGCTAGGCTCGGCTGACGAACAAAGCACGATTGCACAAATCATCGAACGAAAATATAAAAGTATTACATACGCTTTTTTAAGTAGCAGAGCTTTGAAAGAAACTCTATAAGTCAAATAAGGCTAAGAAGCTACTCTTGCCGAGGCCGATCCGTGGATGGGTGACCATATCGAGACCCTACTGTGCCTCCAGAGGCACGTTAAACCGTTGGTTCAGGCTGTCATTTGTAGGTTACGGGTAGTAAGAAGCCCGAAAGTCTGACATTAAATTGTGTTTTAGAAGGTTACGCCCACGAGGTCTACGAATGTAGCTACGGAGCTACGACTACGAAGTAATTTAGTTCTGTAGCAGTTTTCTTTAGGCGTGGTCCCTATTTTCTTTCTTTTTGTTTCATAACATTTGCGTACGTTACATATATTCAGTATGTTTTTTACGTAACCTTTTTTTTATTTATTATAAAAAAAAACATAAAGGGCCCTCTAAAATCAGCTGCTAGCTTAATTTCATTCAGTGGCCGAATTTAGTAATGCTACATGAACGGGCTCGGATATCTATGTATGTAACTATAATATGGCGTTTTGAGTCGAACTGAATCATTTAATTAATCATTTAGTCATAAGACGTAATTATTGGCAACGACCATTTTTGAACATAATCTAGTTGTGTCCACTAAATTATCTCATGAAACTCGTCTCAAGCGCAAATGATTCTTCGAGTGTGAATACCTACTTTTAGCTGTAGAATAGAATAGAATAGAATAATTTATTTGGGTTTTTTTTTATTTATTTGGTAGGTATGTAATTATTATTAAGATACCGGCGGGGCTAAAAAGACCCATCACAAACCCGTCAACTACGCATTTTGTTCATTGCACAATAATAATTGCTGGGATACGACTTACTTTTGGTATGAAAAATCGCTGTTTACTGTAGCACTCAATGTAACGCATGCACAACATTGACCTTAAGGGATGCATGCACGGTATAGGTAGAGGTCTTGGGGATATTTAAAGTTAAGTTAAAACATTTAAAATTATTTATGTTCGCAGTAAAAGGTCAGAAAACGTTATAACTTTTGCCTTCAATTGTAATAAAAAACCGGTCAAGAGCGAGTCGGACTCGCGCAGCGAGGGTTCCGTACCATCATGTTTTTAATTTTTCATAGGCGAGGACAATATTCATCAGAGAATTTTAACACTGTGCACTGCGGTGTAGAATATTGCAATCTTATGTCAGCGCCATCTCTTGACCGATAGTGGAACTACTGTAACTTTCGTTGATGATTTCTGAAAAAGTGTACTATTTAGAGACTTCGTTTTATTTTTCCTGTAATCTTTACATAAACTTCTATCACATAGAATAATTTCAGATTTTTGCAAACTTCGGAAATAACGGGGGTCATTTTTCATCAAAAGTCGAAAACTATGCGGCCTAAAAAAAACTGTTTGAGAATGTGCAAACTGCGCTCTTTCATATATGATACCCCACATGCTCTAGTAGCCCCACTTCGAATTTTTCAGACCCCCTTTCAGTCCCTGTTGCAAAAAATATACATATATTTTTATTTCTTTCTTATTTGCAAAATAGTTGGGCAAACGTCATCTAAAACTATTCCAAACAAGTTGATAGCATTAGTAGTTCTTGAGATATCCAGCTGTGACAGACAAGCAGACAGACTGAGTCTCACCATAAGGGTTCCATTTTACCATTTTTGTACGGAACCCTAAAAACACAATAACGGAACGGAACACAAGGGGAAGTAAACGAGTGGCTCTCGGGTTAGTTAACGACTTTTTGCACATCCGCTATATAAGTACAAGAAAATAGGTAATTTCCTATTTTGCTGAAGCAAAGTAGTAAGCCCAAAATGGTAATTTTCTATTTTTAGATCACCCATACTAAATTTTTTGTTTACTTTCGTTTGGTCTATTCTTTGTAAGTATTCTGCTGCTGTAAGTACCTACATGTAACAGTTTGATTAACAAACGTAACTATTCCGATTTGTAGCATTTTTTTTAAGTTTAATAGCTCATAGTGTAAAATCAGATTTTTGGACTTCTATCTAAACTAATCTTATACTCGTATATAAAAATCTCTTGTCGCAGTGTTAGTTTTCGAACTCCTCCGAAACGACTTGACCGATTTTTATGAAATTTTTTGTGTAGATATATTTGGTAGTCTGAGAATAGGTCGTAGGCTATTTTTTTATATCCCTAAGTGATAAGGGTGGCCCTATAAAGCTTTCATATTTTATTGTAAGTTAGTTTGTTATGTTTTCACGCTACACGGCTGAACGGATTTGGATGAAATTTGGCTTATGGGTAGACCATGACCTGGAAAAGGACATGGGCTAGCTATTTGTCATCCTGGGTCGCAAACAAAATATTTTACCAGGGCAACATATGTTGCCCTGGTAAAATATTAGCCGGACACTAAGATAGTCCCCTCATTCTCTCTCCCATTGAGTCTCCCTCTCATTGAGAGGAGGCCTGTGTCCCAGCAGTGGGAACATTATAGGCTGATTATGGTTATGGTACTAAGATAGTAGCGAGACTGACTTATCATCATCATCAACCACAGCCCGACTTTACGCACAGCTGGCCATAGTCCTCTCTTTTCTTGTGCCAATCCTCACGCTCCTGTGCCAGCCTCATCCAGGTTCTACCTGCGGTGACAACAATATCGTCCGCCCATCTCGCCGCTAAGTCTGACGAACTGCGGATCCGTCTGGTCATTTTGTCTCCATCTGTGGACTATTTCAATGGCGGCTATTTTTACATTTTTCTTAGCAGGCAGTGGTTAAATAGGCTCTTGGCCTCTATTAAGATGAGTTAACATTGACTACCAACTTAAATTGTCCGTTTAATCAAATGACAACTGTCATTCTTTGACAGTCGTATGAAATGGCTATAACACGGCAAATTGACGTAAGGTGTCAATTTACATTAAATTTCCTTGACTGTGCCTGAATAAGGTATGTGAGTACAGTCTGCTGAGTACAGTCATCTGAAACCTAAAAGAGTAAAGTGAATTTATTCGAATATTTGAAAGCAATCCAGGCAATTATCGTGGCAGTCCGTAAATATCCACTTCTAAACAAGGGCCTCCCATTGACGGAGACAATGACCAATCATCATGCTACAATTACCTCGCTTGGCGGGCAGAGGACTGGTGAGCAGAGCGAGCACAGTGTTTTTTTATTAACGGACTTTAGGATACAAAAACACAAAAAAAAAGAGTATGCTTAGACGGCTTCGTCGTGTTGAGAGGATAAAAGAAAGCCGACTAACAAAAGGTATTGCAAGCAGATGTGAGTGGAAACGCCGGGAAAGAAGACATATTGTGAACTTATTAGTGACGTTCTTCAGGGGCTTGTGGCTAAGTAACAACAGCCGCACGGGTCGATTGATCAGGTTAAGCTACGCTTGCCGCGGTTGGTCCTTAGATGGTAACCCAAACCATCTTCACATACCAAGACCCCTCTGTGCCTCGGAAAGCATGTTAAGCCGTTGGTCCGGAGTTGGTCCGGAGCGAGAGGGAGTGGGAGGCAGTCGCCTCCTTCTATGAAGCAGTCATGCTAGAGAAGGAGGTGGCGTTATGGATGAGGGAAAGATCCTCCCGTCTCAGCCGCCGCGGGAGACGCTCCGGGCATCGGGAGCCGCGAGACGACTCCCGGCCACCGTACTCGCACCCGGAGTGCAAGTATGACCAGATTTATGAACGTAAACGATACAAAAGGAATAATTAATATGTAACTAACGTAGCAAGTGATATTCTGTAGTTTCTACCTATACCCATAGCAAGAAGGCGTGAGTTTATGTATGTTTAGGATACTGCTAGGTATTGTCTTCTGGACACGGTTTACGATTAAATATGGAACAACCACATCAAGGCCTCCAAAATGGAAGGTTTTAGAAAAAAGGCAAACCAAAGAAGAGATGGATAGATTGCACGAAAGATGACTAAGAAGGAAGTAAGTAGGTATACTCCGAGATGGATTCATTCCCGGGTCCGGCAAAGTGTAATTGAGTTTGGCCATCTGGAATTTCCCAGTAGCAGCTCGTAGACTGGATTTGTGACGCTATGGAAATAGGTTCGCCCCCTATTACATGGGACTTAAACCTCGACCTACTTAGCTACGTGCCCTCCCTGATGATTCCAGGTTGAGAATGTTTATATCCAAAATTCTCTACAAACTGTTTGTTTTAGCTAATATCTACACAGATCGAGTTTATAACCCTGACAACTTTGCTTTGGGACCCTATTATAATAATTTGTAAGTTAGATGTGCAGGTCACTGGGCAAGTCAAGATGATGGTAAAAATAGACATAATTCATGGTTAAGCCGAAGAAAACAAAAATAATGGTGAAAACCACATCACAATCCGTTGCGTAGTTAAGAAGAACAACGCGGTAACACAGGCAGACACGAAAAGCAACTTTACAATTGGAAGGATAATAGTAGATTATTCACTAAGAACATAAAGCTGTGTCTTAGGTCACGACTTTATGACTTGCTTTAGGTTAGGTTTGCATGACATATATTTTGACATTAGCAACCGGGGTGATTTGTTGTGAAAATTATTTTTAAGTTAAAGTTGCATACCCAAAGGATGGGAATGAGATCCTTTATATAAAGGAAGCTTTTTAAGATATCATAATAGTTAGCGGAGTTAATAGATGTGTAACCTAAGTAGGAAACGAGTAGAAGTAAGAAATTTAGAAGTTCGAAAGTGATGTTAGTACATTTATTGACCGAAGCAAAAATCATTGGTCTAGGTATGATATGAACACGTAATGAGGAGGGATGAAACGCAAGTGACGAGAATAATGAATATAATGTGTGAACGGATGGAGGGAAAGAGGGTGACCAAAGAAAAGATGTCTTCATTGTGTGAAAGACGATAAATATGAATGAAAAGAGAGTGGATGAATAATAAATAATATAAAATAATAATATGATTAAATCTAACAGAGATTGGAAGATGAAAAAAAATGTGCGGACTCTTAATATGGAAAGAGCTTGCAGAAAAAGCAAATTAGCTAGTTGTAATCTCAAAATACGCTATCCCATGGCATACAGAGTATAAAACAAAGTCGCCAAAATGTCTGTACGCGCTTCCGAATGACTTCCGAATGACTGCACCAAATGGATTATTATTTTTTTGTTGTGTTCAGTATTGCCAGGATAAGGTTTGTATGGAAGAAAATTTCTGAAATTCTGAAATTGTAACCGTGAGAAGCTGGGGCAAGCCGCTAGTTATAATTGAAAAGATAATACACAATCTAGGCGGTCGTTGTTGGCTGAACAACCCAAGAATACAGCTTAAGTATTCTATAAGACCACCACTCGGCAAACGTAGTGTGGGATGCCCTCCGGCCAGGTGGGATGACGATCTGCGAAAGACTGCAGGCAGATGCTGGATGCGTCAAGCTGAAGACAGGGCGCTATGGCGCTCATTAGGGGAGGCCTATGTCCAGCAATGGACTGCTATAGGCTGATGATGATGATGATGATGATGATTCTATAAGGATGGGAGCTGATAGGAAACAGGGTTTTTAACTTCTATGCTTGAGGTGATTACAGTTATTTGGCAGTCAGCATAATAAGATTAATTAGGTAAAAGCTTATGATCAGCTTATTGATACAATACGAAAACCAGTTGCAAAAGAATTTCAGACTGATATGGAATCGTCACTTCAATAAACATAGCCATTGATATTATTTGTATCACTGTTGTTGTGAATGATTCAATCGAGTACCTACGGTAAAAACCAAACACGAATGGAAAGACTGCTAAATTACAAGTTCTCACTTTATTTCATGCCTATAACCACGAATAATTAATCTTAATTAGAAATATTAAGATAGACTGAATGTCGGTACAGCTAATAACAAATTTTAGTGACCAATATAACATTCAAACATGCGTTAATTAAAGTAGTCTATGTAGAAATACATAAACAACGACTACAGTAATTTGTTAGTTCACCATTAATGAGTAAATACAGTGAATACGACACGACCAATATGATATCATTCAATTTTACTGCTTTAGAAGCGACCTTAGATAACCTCGGGCAACGTCTCCTAGATGCCATCCCCACATATATGGAGTTCACTAACGAAAGGTTACTAATGGAATTAATAAATAATCCATTAGATAAAACTACTTTCCAATTAATAAAAAAACAAAGTCTGTACATATCCTGGACGAAACTACCTAAGTCTCGAAAGATTCCAACTTAAAAAAGAGTTTTTAATAAAAGACAAGAAAAAATAAATAATTAGGATGACCCGAAAAATCTGTGAAGATCAATTGAGTGGTCAATAAGAGCCGAGCTCACGGGTCACGGGCGACTTAATTGTTGTTTAGTAAGGAATGAACCGCAGAAAATATCACATCCCACCAAAACCATGTAAAAAGCAGACCTCTCGTCAAGACCGTTTTCTATTTTACATCGTGCTTATGTTTTTTGCGATGTGGGATTCATAACGTTATCCAAAATCTAAGTCTTCCATGTTTTGACCAGGAGGTGCTAATATAGTGTAGGTTTGTAAATACGTATGTCTGTTTTTGTACGTATTAAAATATATATATATGCAATAGTGATGTATTCATAATCAAAACGGAATTCAAATCAATTATAATTTGGGATGTCCATTTTAAATATTTGTTTTGGTTTTTCTTTATTCAACCAAGTATTGAAGTGCTTTTAGCGTTCATATATACCTTCCAATGCATTGTTCGTTCCAGCACATATTATAGCAAAATACTTCATCAATAAATCATTCAAAATAACATGATCATCATCTTACTTTATTAATATTAATTTATCGATAGTTTAGACTGGCACTACTACAGCTCTAGCGATTCTTTATAATTATTATCATAACTACCTACCTACATTACCTACTTACATTAAAACAAAATTATAAGATTTTAAACCCACACTTCGTTTAGAATATTGCAAAATATTGAGGTTTGCAGATTGTATAAATTCTTTTTTAAGGTACCCCGAACAAAACCTAGCTTTCTAAAGTTTCAGATTTACCTAGTTATCATCATTCTTTACCTTGTCATCACCTCAATCTCAAGGTTCAATGGTAGCTTGCTTAAAAGTAGGTACCCTAAAATTGATAAATAATCAGCCACAGAGTTCCCCACCATTGCGTTTTTGACACTCGTTTTTGGAAAATATTCCTCCTAGATATATTTTAAATTGGAATACTGCTTCTTTTTGATACTCTTAACCCTTGACTAATGTCATAAAATAACTTGCCTCAATTGCCTTGCCTTGGTCAAGAGGAACGAAATGGGCTCGAAATATTGCACGATGCGTAAGTTCGGTGTTATGTGAGAACTTGAACCGGCCAACTTCGTGTTCTTCGATAATGTTGTAACGCAGAATGCCCGTTACCTAACTCAAGTCCACACTTCTCATGTTTGCGTTTATATTAGTTGTAGTAAGTAATATGAAGCTGATAAGAAACGTTACAATAATAAACCCACTTCGAAGGGAAATTTACCGAGCGACCGCGGCGGTTAGATCCTATTTTGTCCGGGGCATAAAGAAACGTGATATCGAATGAATGCCAGTTTTTGATTCTTTCCACGATCGATGCGTACGCGTCGCATGATATGGCAGCCGAATGCTGCCAGCCCTGGCAAGGGTGCCGCCCACTCTCTCGATAACAGCCGATCCTCATCGGTGTGCGCTCTTCTTATCATAGACCTGTTGTTCTCTCATTCAACTTACACATTGTTTGTATCGTGATACACACAATTTTAATGCTATTTTACACAACAAAGAGCTTACACATAGTACGTAGACGTTGCGTAGATTCTAGATTCACAACCGCACACAATACAGAAACTGCACAGAGAACCGAACTTAGATCCAATGATGAAGTTAGAATACTTCGTAATCGACTTGCCTTAAATTGTCGAAGTTAAGTTTGAGTCTTGTGATAGAAAGTCCGAGTTCTTTGATGCTGTGGTCGGAAAAATCCGGGAGCTGGGAGTAGGAGATATCCAAGCCAATTTTGGTTTCGGGGCTGAACTTGTTTGTTAAGGCCCGTGCGATTTCTTCATAAGCACTGATACGCTGACAGACTACTAGGATGGCACCAGTTCCAGCGTCCTCGCGGCGGCATGTGCAAGGCGAGATCTCTCTCCTCATGGCACAGTGCAGGCTGGCTCCCGCGCCGAGCTGGCCGGCCAGGGCGCACAGCAGCGCCGCGGCGAGCGCGTGCTTGTGCGCGATCATCGTGTGTGCCGGTCGGGGCTGTTCGCGCTACTGGCTCGACTCCCCACGGCCGCTCGGAATCTGTGCGACGCGCGCGCCCGGCCCACCCCGCGCAAGCGCATCATCAAATCGTCTGCACTCTGCACCTTCGGTGTATTACCATTTCCCACTCAGTTCACCGTTTATAGTCTTGCGCAGCATAACATTTAATTTTATTAATTATTGGAACTGATTATAGCTGACATAGACCATAGAGATTTCAATTGAGTTCTTCAATATGGGTTTTGCATTGAATATTTAACTGAGGCACTAGGTTATGTTTTCTTCTGTACTTAGTAAAATTTTATCTGTTCGCCCACATTAGGTATAATATTTTAAGATGATTCGAGTGTCAGCTTCAACTTTTTATTTATTCATTGATAATGATAACCACCATTAACTCCGGCGAGTTAGGTACTTGCAATTTTTTGATAAATATATTTTAATTATGATACTCATAATTCGGTCAATATGTTCGTCAGACAGGATCTAAGATCCCTACTGTGTACAAGAACTACTTGTACCTTATCAATAGGCCAAGTTTACAGAGATAATGATGAACTTACTCGTACTTATCTCTGATATTTTAAATACCCAATTAGGTACAATACTTTCATCTTTCATTTGCTTTTAATGAGAAAAACCAGTACGTTATAGACTAATTTATTTGTTATATTGTTTAAAATAATAGTAACTGTTATACAATCCCATTCCATTTTTTCTCTTCTTAATGTAGGAGTCCGTAGCCAATAAAGGCCCCAAATGTATAGAACATAAGTACATAAATAACAGTACATCTACATACCTATCAATTTCAAATACTAATTATTTCCTACATGAAATACATAGGCTATATAATACTTATACGCTTTATAGCGGTGAGGACCTCTGCAATGAGTTACCAGTAATTTTAACCTCATTGATGAGAATAATATATGTTTAATGAAGGTTCAAAAATACGACGAAGTGCTTCGAGAAAAGGTAGGTAGTGCCCTTGCGCTTCGCTTGGCTCGTCTTGGCGGGGGCACTCCCGTGCCCCCAGATGAACAGGGTAAACATTGCATTACTCTAGTCTAGGATATTTTGAAGAGAAACATTGGTAAAACAATTTTATTTTTATGATTGTTTTCCCCAAGAGACACCAAATGACTTGCACCGGCCGGCCGGGCCGCGCTCTGGAGTGCTGCGCTCGCGCACTCGGTTGCAGATGAATGTTTCCATCCGATTACTAACATCTGCTGGAACCTGGGCGCGTGCGTGCGCAGCCGCCGTGACGCTACCATGACTATAGCTAAGTACCAGTAGTGCGGTGACACCCGAGGGCACGCGACAGGAATGAACGAATCCAACCAAACGCGACGGCAGCCCTGCGCGTACGCGAGAATCCCGCGAGCTACCGCGGCATGTGCGCAGATACCACCAGGTTCAAAGCTGTGTAAATTGTATGCAAATACGACATTTACCTACTTCTTATACGCTTCAATTTCCTTTAACACATTGTACAATGCCATCCCATGCGCGAGGCGCGCCGGCCTGTGTATATCGTACCTACATCAAACTAATCAAATTCTTATAAAATACGGAAAATATAGGTGGGTACACAACTTTAACTGTTTATGTAGGTGAAGTAATCCCAGTTCCGGGAACGCAGTTTTCACACACACTTTAGTACAACAGGCCACCCTTTCATTATTGTCACGTTAGGAGAAAATTCAGCTGCAGCTCAGCTGCTGACGTGAACCGGCGGTATCAAGTGCATTGGCAAGAACCTTCATATGAGAATAAGTAGCTCCATGTCATCATCAACTGGCAACTGCCAAACCTTTTTCCAACTAAATTGGGGTCGGCTTCCAGTCTAACCGGATGGAGCTGAAAACCAGTATTTTACATGGAGCGGCTGGATATCTGACCTGCAAAAGTCAGTAACTGGGTAACACAATACCGGTTGTCAGACTTATGGGCTCTTGACTACTCGGAAAAGTCTTTCCGGTTATCATTTGCAGATCTTTGACGGTCGTCAAAGACCTATTTATAAATGACAGCCGGGACCAAATGCATAAGCGGCTTTCCGAGACACGGATAGGTCTCATTTTCTAACGGAAGGTCACCTATCTACGGCCCGACCTCGGCAAGCGTTGCTTAAGATCTACCTGTGCCATTGTTTTTATTTAGCCATGCCACTCGTCCTGCTCCATGTCGTGATCGTGTGCATCGTGGCGTGCCATGACCAGTCTGTTAGCTAGTACCGGGTTAACTGCCGAAGGCGCGCCACTCGTGCAGCCACTTTTGGAAGCTATCGGAGTTCAAACTCAAAGTATAAATGAATAAAGTCTTCCTGAACGAATTTCGGCCATGGAGACCAATCTCAGCGGAGACCAGCCTTCGGCGCGGGAGATATTATATTGCACAAGTGTGTGCACAGACAGACACAGGTGCACTCTATCTTCGCTCACTCTCATTGTCCGATGGGACGGCCATCCCACAAGACAGGAGAGAGATCAAGCGCAGGGTCAACGGCTTAATGTTCTTTCCGAGGCACGGGGGGGGGGTACCACACCGCCAACTTCTAAACTCCGGGCTGTTATTTGAAATTCCCAATGAAAAAACCCAATAATACTTTTGCCCGACCCGGGAATCGAACCCAGCACAGCACCCCACGCTCAGCAGTCGCGCTTGCGACCACGAGACCAACGGGGATGTAAGATTCGCCAGTCAACATCACTAATTGTACCTAGGATAAAACTGGCTTGATTTATAATAATAATAACCCCACCGCCGTATCTCTACGTTGACGTCGTGGTGGGGCTTGCGCGCTCCGAACTCTAGGCCTGTGCCGGAAGAGTTTACTTTGCCGGAACAGGTCTTAGTATTTTACTAAGTGGCTTGATTAACTGGAAAAAAGTTATACCTTTTTTAATAATCCTTATGTCAAGTTATAGAAACATCCTAGACGATTTTTCAAAATTCCACCCCTATGGAGATAAAAAGAGGGGATACAGTTTGTAAGAAAACTCATATTCATTTGATTTATAAACTTGAAACTGCAAATTTTTGGCTCAGTATAAATAATAAAGATAGAATATACTTTTAGATTACAAAAAAAAACCCTCTTCAGAGAATTTAGGGGGTGACAAAGTTGATAGGTTAGAAAAATGTGTAACCTGCTGTCGGATTAACTAGAAACTCGGTAATACTAAAATAAAAAATCAAAAAAGTATGTGTTTTAGGGTTTTTCAAAAATCAACTCCCACCAAGGTGGAAAAGGGTAATAAAGTTGAAGGAGTGGATTTTACTGCTTGCTTCCATTAACTCGAAAATGGGTATGGGTCTTTCAGTCAAGTTATGAACACATCCCAAACGATTTTTCACCCCCACAGGGGTTCCACCCCAAAAAAAAGCGGGGTACACATTATTTGAAAAATCTGATACCAAGGATCTATAAACTTAAAAACTGGCCCGAATACTTATTTATCTAAAGAAATGATAAGGTCATAAACATACATTTTCGAAATTAAATTTTTAGAGGAAACTACGACGACGCAGCTAGTACGTTATAAAAGAAAAGAAAAAAGAAATATAATTACCTACATGCCCTTCTACACTCACTCGTTGGAATTTTCGGTAAAGGTTGTTGGAATTTTCCATGGTATTTTAGCTAAGCCTACTTCTGAAATAGCAAAAATATTATATACTTTTCTATTAGTTATGATATAAGATTAAGTTACTTACGGACCGATAGAATCAGTCTGAAAGTCGCAGTACATGATCTGTGAGAGCTTCAAGCTTTCGCCGCCGGCGCTGTCAAGTTCAGCAACATTGAGATACGCAACTGTTTTGGTGCGCAACGTACCAATTTATTATACTTAGGTGAGTACTCGTAATATAAAAACAATTTGAGTCTGACATTCGTGTTGTCTTAGTGTAAGAAGAAAGAGTAACATAAGAAGGTATTTGAAAAGTTTTTCCGAAACTTAAAAGAAACTTCCCTTTTACACAAAATAAGTATATGACGGAAACTAAGTAAACCGTAGGCCGCAAATTATATATGTATTATTTATTTATTTATTTCAGGCGACGCAGGCCCATACATAAATACCTTAACCTAAACATACATATTCTTATTATAAAACGGTACTTCACTAGCACCAGTAGAACAGCAGCAGTATTGACCGAGTTCGGTTCCTAGCAACCAGGGCAAACCCAATTAGCCTTCGTGTGGTGGCATCAATACAAAGATCGATTGCCGTAGCGCTCCGGCACAGGGCCCAGGCCCGCAGCCTAGATTCTATGAATACAGTACAATAAAAGGTATGTACAGACAGATCAATATGTTGCCGATCGCAATACGTACGTATGTTCGGCTGACAAAGTGAGCTAGCCCTATTAGCGTCTTCGGCATAGGCTCCGAAGACTAAAAAGATAAGAGAAGTTCTTGTGATGACAAAGGGGATAGCTCTATACGAGGGCTGGGTGCGGAAACGAGATAAAACGTCATTATTTCTGCATACATGTTCGGTATGACGTGGACATGAGACTAGTTGGGCAAAGGTCAGGTGAAAGAAGGCGTAATGGCCGCCTCTCAATCATCAACGTCCGCTTGCCTTTCGCACCTGCGGTAGTATATCATAATATGATATACTAGCTGACCACGGCGGACTTCGTACCGCATCAGAATCGTACCGTTTTGAATGAATGTATGAGAAAATGAATTATCTTCATTAATTTTTTTTTTTCGTGTTTTTCCTTGTTTTAATAGTTATTCGGGGCGGAGACAAATCCAACAAATCAAAGTTCATAAAAATCTGTTCAGCCGTTCTTGATTTATAAATGGTGTAACTAACACGACTTTGATTTATTTATAAAGAAGATATATAATATCGTAATATGTAGTATAGTATTTATGACTGCACTCACACAAGAACTCAGGTATGGTGTCATACGCAATAGCGTATGACACGGATATCTATGGTATGACACCATATAAGTGGGACACCACCTACTGCCCTCGTCGATACTCCCCACGCTATAATTTACTTATGTTGCGCTTGTAGTTGATTGAATAAACGAACTGTGCATCTGCAAAGTTATTTCAGGTAATTGAAAATTTCAGCATAATCAGCCTATAATGTTCCCACTCCTGGAATAAAGGCCTCCTCTCTGTAAGAGGGAGTGGGCCGTAATCCATCTCGCGGGCCTTATGCGGGTTGGTAGATGTCACATGTCTTTATATTTTGTTTCGGGGACATTTCGAGGTTTCCTTTTACCGTTTTGAGATGAAAATTCTTGAGATTTGCGTGGTGATGAAATAATTTACACTAAGTAAAGCGCCCGTCTGGGTTCGAACCTACGTCCTACAATTCTTCAGTCGCGGACGTTACCACTGGGCTACCATGACTGCTTTCAGAAAATTTCAGCGCGTGTTAATAATAGGCTATTTGACTGGTTTCTGATAAACATCTCAGATTATTTAATGGTGTCTAACGAGCCCACAAAAACCTATTACTTCAAATTGCATAATGTATTTCTTTTAGAAAATAGTAAATAAAAATGTACTGTTTAAATAAGCCGCCAAAACGCTATCTTTAACAATATGGCGTCGTGACGTCACAATACACGTAAACAAACGTTGAAACGGTCGAGATACTAGACAAAAGTCATCAGTGGCCTTAGTGTGAGTTTTTTCACTCACGTTCGATTGCGAGCGCGTTAGAATTTTATATGGAAAAAAGTTATAGCGCCATCTGGTGGTCACTACGAGAAACCTCATTTCCCATACAAAATTCTAACGCGCTCGCAATCGAACGTGAGTTTCGTGAGTCGAAAAAACTCACACTAAGGCCACTGTTCTGTCAACGATAGACAGAAATTGACTATATCATGACGTCATCATAAGTTCAGCCAATCCAGACCGTTTTCGATTACGTGGCGCCAGATTTAAAAAGATGAAGTTTTTTCGGGATTTTTTTAATAAATAATACATTGTTTTGTAGTAAAATTAATGCAAATCGATTTTAAAAGCGATAATCTATACGAGTGTCAATAATTATGACCTTATTTTTTACATTGTCAAATAGCCTATTGGAAAGATATCTTTTATTTTCAAAATCATTTTATAAGAAATAGAATTAGTAGGTAGGTACCTGATGATTTTATCTTGTATGAAGCCTTAGATCGCCTATGCTGATGATTTGTTGATGATCACCAGAAAATATTACGATTGTGAAAAATCCATGGTCGGGGCTGCCTGTTCGCTCGCTCGTTCTTTGAGCCCAACATTTTTCTGAACGTATTAAAATATTGTCACTATACTAATAAAAAATAAATTGAAATATGATGATTAAACAGCAATTCGCTTATAATACATAAATAATAAGAAGCAAGCTTAGCTTAGCAACGACAGAAAGCTAATAATATTCTTTTATTTTAAGTATAAATAAACTATAGTATAGGTACGCGATTTGAGCTTACATTGGAGTTTTTTTTTTCTTTTCAACCTTGACTGTTCCACTGCTGGGCAAAGGTCTCCCTTACAGCTTTCCACAAGTTCTGACTTATAGGCGCTTATAGAAGATTGGCCGGAGAAGGCAACATAAAGAAGAGTGGCAAGTTGTAGGTGACCTTTGCCCAGCAGTAAGTCCAATGTCCCCATTAGACTTATTAACATATAAACTACGGGAAAATATCTAAATAAAGCCTAGCCTATGGATACGGGAATTGTTTATAAGATAAAAAAAAAATTACAAAAAAAAACAACCAACTTCTAAAAAGCACACTACTAATTGAAAAATAACTTAAATTTCGGAAGTCGGTGTCAATAAACGAAAATGCGGAACCAACGACACCGACTTCCGAAATTAAAGTTATTTTTCAATTTGTAGTATTTTTCACTTTTTAGATTCTGACTTGGTGAAATTGGGACCACCTCGAGAGCATACCCTTTCAAACCCTAATGTCAACTGATCATCACATGTTACAAAATATTTCTTTTCCCGATGCTGGGACGTTAATTGTTGAGGAGTTCTCCTGGTAAGAACCAGGAGAACTCCTCAACACACCATATGCATTGTGACGAGCATCAATTGCTTAGCAACCATATTAAAGTAATCGAATCGCAACCCGTGAAATATTTGCCATTGAGTAGTTCCGATGGCCATCCTGTGTCTTCATCATCAGCTCCACTTTACCAAATGATGATTTCCGAGAGCAAATGCTCAAGTTCCTTTAAAAAATACCCAAATCGCTATAGGCCTATAAAATTTGAGGGTTTCACTCGATTTTTATGGGATCCTCTCATCAGATTCCAACTTGATGATAATCGGACCATCTCGAGAGTATACCCTTTCAAACAAAAAAAATATTTTTGTAATCGGTCCAGCTGTCTTCGAGTAATCGATGAACATACATTAAAAAAAAATACATAAAATCGAACATATCCTTTTGGAAGTCGGTTAAAAATGGTTTTCTTTTGTCTTAGGAAATATTCAATATTAGAACATGACTCGTCTACAGTAACTTGTAAGGTCTACTTGCAAGACTTTTGGATCCTTTTCAACATCGCAAGGATTTATAAAATCAGTTCCAGGACGAACCAGCACCCTAATTGCGTAACACACTATCAATCTCAATCTAAATCATTTTGAAGGATATTGCTAATCCATTGCTACATATGTTCGAAAAATGTATCTGCTCAACAACGTAAATAACGCAATGAATGTTGTTGAACTGTGAAAATGAAACCCATTGTTACTGATAGTGTGTTACGCAATTACCCCGCTGAATTAACGCTAATTATACAGGGTGGCAGAGACACCGAAGCGCAACCTGTTACCAAGGATTCGTTCGTTTGTTATTTAACAAAAAACATTTTATTGAGGTATTATTCCTACCCTCCCGGGCTTTGGGCATAAGACCGGGAGTGTCCTTTCGGGGAATTTCCTTTTGAAGGTATAACCCCGAAAAAAAACCGAAAAAATAAGGTAGGTATAGACAGCCAACTTGTTTAATAAAATATTTCACTTACTTGGAACTTTTTTACTAGCTACTTCTGCTGACTCTTGAGAGACCCAAACTAATTCTTCTGAACGTCTAATATATATAGGTGCCTTCGTATAACTGGTATTATCACACACAAACTACATAGCTTACTGCTCATCACGGATACTAAACTTGTTTTTCGGAAATACCAAAGAATGTCCAGTTTTGCATAAATTACCAGGACCAATGTATGTGATAATTATTATGAAACTGATAATAATAAATGTTGATATAGTGTTTTGTCAAGTGCTGTCGATACTTGTTTGTAAATGGAGGATGAATTAGGATGGGTTTATCTAATGACTTTCTGATAACATAAAATCTCGTTCATAATTTTGATGACAGCATTTTTATTTGACCTATGCAAATGTTACTGATGATGATGAGGATATTTACCCGCGTTCAATCTGATAATATTCTTCTACGAACACCGGATGCTACACATTTTTTTGTCCTCGAAAAAAGATAACTACGATAGAAGTTTGTAATTGATATTTTTTACATATTGTCTAGAAAAAAAATACATAAACTACAAAAAGCACACCACATCCACAGGATTTATAATTGTCGGATGTTTAGGTAATACCTACCTACTCCGTTTTTTTTTAAAAGTATTATTCGAAATTAGACCCTGGTTTAACGGCCCCGACTTACGGTTTGTACTACAGGTGAAAATCATCATCATCATCATCTGCCTAGCCTTTTCCCAACTATGTTGCGATCGGCTTTCAGTCTAACCGGATGCAGCTGAATACCATTATTTCACATGGAGCGACTGCCTACCTGACCTCCACAACCCAGCAACTGGGTAACACTATACCAAGGGGTCTAGTGTTACCGTGTTACAGTGGTAAGGCTGGGTGGTCAGACTTTCGGGCTTCTAACGACCCGTAACGACTGTCAAAGATTCAAGAATGACAGCCGGGACCGAAGGCTTAACGTGCTTTCCGAGGCAGGAGGGGTCTCGGTATGTAAAGATCGATCGACCCGTGCGGCTATTAGCCACGACACCCATCGGGTACAAATTGTATTTTGAATTATAAGTAGGTAGGTATATATGAAAATAACACATATTTCCAATTAATAAAACGCGCTGAAATTGACTGAGGGCAGTCATAGTGGCCCAGTGGTAACGGTCGCGACTTAGAGTACGTACAAGTTGTACCTAGTTCTCGGAATCGAAACCAGACAGGTGTTACTTTGTATAAATAATTTCATCACCACTGTTCTGAAAACGGTGAAGGAAAACATTGGGAGGAAACCGGTAGGTATGTCCTAGAAACAAATATTCGAAGACATGTGACATCTAAAAACCCGCACACGGCCCGCGTGGAATATTACAGCCGTCTCCTTCTCTAAGAGAGGAGGCCTGTGTCCCCGCAGCGGGAACATCTATAGGCTGATTATGCTCTAGAAAATATTATTAAAAAAATTCTAGAAAATTTAAATTAAATTAAAACGGAACGTAAATCTTAAAAGATCGAATCGAATCGAATCGCCATTCGAGGATAAATAACAGGTAGGGAGGTGACCCAACTTTCTGTGTGCAGATCACAACTTTTAAGATCTACGAAATATTTAGGTAAATCCCAATCTCGAGACTTTTATAACAGACACTATGAATATTAGGGAAATTAGTTAAAAGATGAATTAAAGAAGACCAAAAATCAAAAGTCATTTATTCAAATTAGGTTGAGAATCAGCACTTTTCAAACGTCAAAATTACATAAGACAGTCTCCCAAAACGCGCGCCCTTCACCTCTTCTTGGTGATGGGCTGTATCATCATGCAATAACTTCGCGAAAGCCTTGCTATGTGCCTGCTGGTCTCCAGATTTACGGGGTTTGTTCTAAGGAGCATTCCCAATCTATCGTGGTTACCAGTGCTGATGCGGAAAAAACAAATGTAGAAATGTCAACTATTTCTAGTTCAGCGTTGCAAATTGTTATGCTAAAACCAGTTTAGTCCAGTCATTTCTAAACTACTCGTATGATCCGTGATATATTTTTTACTGTTTACTTATTTAATAGTTGTCTAAATATGGTATTTATCACATCCGCATTGGACCCACGTGGTGGATTACAGCCCACTCCCTCTCACAGAGAGGAGGCCTGTGTCCCAGCAGTGAGAATATTAGGTATAGGCTGAAAATATTACCGGAAAAGTCCGTTATTTTAATCTCTATAATGATGTGTAGGTCTGTACCACATAATGTAGATAAATATTAATTTAAATCTACTGCGTAAATAAAGGTCACTGATTGACCTTTCATATTTTAAACATCATTAGAAGAAAAAACCGACCAAGTGCGAGTCGGACTCGCACAGGAAGAGTTCCGTAACTACCAAAGTATAATATTGAAAAAAAAAATTACAGGTGTCTTTTATTCTACTATTAAGTAAAAAATTATTTGATATTTTTTAATTATTTGTTATAGCGGCAATAGAAATATAGACTCTAAGAGCGGGGGGTTAGTAATAGCTTAGGGTCTCGTTGGCACATTTTGAGCTCTAAAAAAGGAAACAGCAAATAGCTTGTGATACACACGTAGCCACACTGTAATGTACCTATAAATGTGAATAACCAGTATTATAAGAGTAGATAATAGTTTTTTTTATTAAAATCGTATTTTTAATGATAGCTAATCACTAATTACTTTTGATTGTAGGTACTGATTGCCGTGTATTCCCGTTCGTCCCACCGGTGGGACGAACGGCAATTTACAATAATAATATTAAATTTGTTCCCGATCGTCCCACTCGGGATTTTAGAGGGACGAATGGGAATATGTTCTTGGATTAGTGCCATTTGTCCCACTAAATAATATTGTGCATGAAATGTTAATCGTTGTTTCGCAGTTTACTTTTTAAATTAGTTACTTAGTTTGATTTAATCATTATTTTACAACATAAATGCACTCGGCGTGGAACTGGGCTGGACATACCTAATATCTGCAGCATGTCAAACGATCCATTGGCCAAACTCACGACCCAATGGGCCCCTATTAATGGCAAGTGACATCGTGGCAGGCCCAGACACAGATGGCGGTATGAGCTGGACTCCTTTAACAAAAGAGAGGTCCATGGCAGCTCTGGACAGACAGAGGTGGAAGGAGAGAGCTTTGCCCAGCAGTGGGACAACACGGGCTTATCTAAAAGAACTTATTGCAATTTGATACGCCTATTTACAATCATGTGAATCATAACAGTAATAAATCCCATTCGGTAAATCGGTATCTTATGATTTAATAGTGAATGAACCCTGATGGTGCCTAATATTATCTGGTATTGGTACTAAGGGCTGATTTTTCCCAACGCCAGATAATTTTATCTGACGAATGGTGTTGAATTTTTGACAGTTCTTCCATAAGTCGGACGTCAATTTTATTCTACGAATAAAAAAAAGCTCTTAGGGTTGATTTTTCAAACATGTGATAACTTATCTGGCGATGGAATGGAAACATCAACTCTTAGCTTAAACTGAACTTTGTTATGAATTTAAACAATCTCGAGACAGGTAAAAATAACGAAATTCTAACTTAACTAAAACTATACAGAAACTAGAAAATAGCGTCGAAAAACTCATCCGCATCGCTGTCGACTGGTAATGTACCTAAGAGACTGGCGGCATTACCACTTTGTATGGCGATACTTAGCCTCTGGCCAAGGTAAAAGCCAGCCCTTGGGTCACGGGAAGTGTCAACTAGCCGTTTCGAAATTTCTTTGAAAAGGCCATGAGCACTCGGACCCCACGACCCGAGGGTTTCAACCCCAAACGGCTCGAAAATATAATTTCCGATGAGGTTATTATATTTTCGCCGCTTGAGGTTTTCCGCAGCCGCAGCAGCAGTGCCAGCACAGCATGCCGAGCCAGGAAGATGGGATAGCGCAAGAGTATCGACACACGTAGCGTCCCACACTAAAGATCTACCCACCTTCCATGGAAATAAAGACATGCTGTCCGGTCTCTTGCCATCGTCGCGTGCCAAGCCATTGGGTTCTAATACAGCTGGATCGCCGACGGTGACAAGAGCTCGTCGGATGATGTCATTAATGTTCGGGTGCCACGCTAAGCGACCCGCACTTCGGCTGCAAGACAGGCCGTGGTGTCCGAGGCTGTTGACATCTTTGCCACAGTGACAGCGATGGGGAGAACAGCAAGGAGTGCCTAGTCGTAGGGAAGCAGCGAGGCGAAAAGTAGTGTCGTCGAACAAAGTGCTCTTAGCTTAGGTACATACTATTTTAGGAATCTCCTTGGTAGGGATGAACGAAAAATGGAGTCATCATCATCATCATTTCAGCCGAAAGACGTCCATTGCTGGACATAGGCCTCCCTCAAGCACCTCCACTTCGACCGGTTCTGTGCTTCTCGCATCCAACGGGTTCCTGCGGCCTTCATAAGGTCGCCGGACCACCTTGTGGGAGGCCTTCCAACGCTACGTCTTCCCGTACGCGGTCGCCACTCCAGAACCTTTCGGCCCATCGGCCATCCGTTCTGCGAGCAATGTGCCCTGCCCACAGCCATTTAAGTTTGGCAATTCTTCGGGCTATGTCGGTTACCTTGGTTCTCCTGCGGCTGCTCCCCTCATTTCTGATTCGATCACGCATGGAAACTCCAAGCGTAGCCATTCTCCGTTGCCCTTTGGGCGACTTTTAGCCTTCATAAAAGACCCATTGTGAGAGATATTATAAGCATTGCTAAGTTTAGTAAAGCTTTCTTGTTAAACACACAGGAATTTTAGGGAGCCAGCCAGCATAATACATATAGGTTTATTAAAAATAAGAAAAAACCTCGCAAGTAAATTAAACAATACACCATCGCCCAACGCCACACGTTTTCAACCCCGAATAAAGGATTGAAAACCTAGTATTAGGACAATTTTCGCTTCTCATGCACAAGCTTAAGAAAACCTTTATAAAAAATCATCACTGCCTTGGACTGCAGAATTAGCACAGAGAAAAAAGTCGCAAAATCATCAATAATAAAAAATCTTATGCCTCTTTACCAGTAATATCAATAAGTAGGTACCGTACGTTAGTAAGTACTTTATTTAGTTAAAGGTCTCTTATTGATTTCTGCATACGACGCTTACGATGTATGCTCAAACATTCCCAGACAAAAACAATGCTCAGAATGCCAAAGGGCAGACTTTTTATTTCCGTTATCCGGAAGTGAGTCAACCTCCTTGAGTACAAGACTCATGATTGGCTACAAGCTGACCGCCCTGCATTCATAATATCTCACCTTCGGCCCACAGACGACCATCATTAATAATTATGTATAGTGATGATCAACATTTTTTATTAAATAACAACAACGATTGGAATGTGCGTAAATTGTAAATTAAAAAACATGGGTGTCCTTATGAACAACAAATTTAAATATAAAATAGGCCCGAATAAAGATAATTCTACAATTATAATTAATTAAAATTAACATTTTCTAAAACCAAAGTCCTTCGATATTATACAAGTTAAGCCCCTTAATTAACACACATGTTGATGGAGAGTTTCTTGCGCCACTGCTTCTTCCCAGTTAAGGCGCTTTGCAGATGGAGCAACTATTGCAGCAACTGGCAACTAGCTGTTTACATACATCTCGGGCTATTTGGTTGTAGCAACTGGCAACTTTTACAAGAAAATTTTTAAAAGTTGATAGTTGCCTCATCTAAAGTAGCTCCATCTGCAAAGCGCTTAAAACTCTAGGGAGTGGTTGAAGGCAGCCGCTTTGGTCTGTCTCATGTAATTTTGACGCTCAAAAGTGCTGGTTCTCCCCATAATTAAATAAATGAGATTTCATTTTATTTAATTTTGGACTTATCACATAGCTGCATATTTTTTTCACCAAAATATTTAAACAATAATATTTTATTTAAATATGATAATAAATAAAAAAAAATATATATATTATTGTTTAAATAACCGAAAAGTTTTGTTTACAACAATGGTTGTGAAAACCATAAGTTACTAGTTAAGTTACGTTTCAAAAACCTGACATCATTGATCGATCAACTGCCTGCTACATCATCAGATCCTTTTCACCGACTGTCTACCAGCTACAAATCTAGATTAACGAGTCCAAACTCGGTGGGTCTACGATTAGTAAGGCTGCGTTCCTGTGACCACCTTCCCGCTCCATCATCAGACTATGTCACCATCATTAAGTCAAATACTGCGGGGCAATTGCGTAACACATTATCAATGGGAATCGGTTTCATTTTGACAATTCAACAACATTCATTGCGTTATTTACGTGTTGAGCAGAAATTTTTTTTCGAACTTATGAAACAATGGATTAGCAATTTGCTTCAAAATGATTCAGATTCCGATTGATAGTGTGTTACTGTGTTACACAATTACGGTGCTGATCGAGGATAATTTAATGAGCTTAAACAAGATGCATCTGCTGTAAGTTCATAAGGAGTTTGTTGGTCCGCAGACTTTCCTGGATGCAGCACCAGATCAAGGTTAACACATTATTTCAACGTTAAACCAGTCATCGAAACACGACACAGACACTTCATGTGCGTTAGTTTTTTTAGTTGTTAGTTTTTAGTGTACCTAAATATAATGTTGTATGTATTTATTATTTTTAACTTATATTAATATTGTATTGTATGTGTTTTTATGGGCCTTGATGCCTGAAATAAATGGATAATTAAATAAACGAAAATAAATCTGCCTAGCCTTTTCCCAACTATGTTGGGCTCGGCTTCGAGTCTAACCGGATGCAGCTGAATACCAGTTTTACATCGAGCTAAGTAGTTTCTGGGTAACACGTTACCGCTTGGTAAGACTGGTTGTCAACTTTTTGGCTGTCGTTACGGGTATTCAAAAGCCTGTTAAGACATGTTTTTTATTATTTATTTATTTTATTTTCTTTATTTAAGCAACCAACAGCGCTACATAATTATGTATATAGTACAGTCAACAAAAAAAGAGATAGGTAGGTATGCAGGATCGTCGGATATAGTTGAAGTTTAGTAAGAAACCGATGGATGTTATCGACTGAAATTTAATTAGATAAATGAGCTGTTTGTTTTCTATTAATAACATTAAAGTTTATTTTTAACCTATTTTTTAGTTTAAGTTAAGTTTAAATTTTAGAGGAAAAAAAAGGTTATTAAGAAAAAGAAGAATAATAAGAGAGATTTTTTCCTTTCATTACTTAGATGTAAGTAAATCATCATAATTTAAGTATTTTTTTGGTTGACCGTCCCAAAAACACTATAAATAATCACATTTACATCCCTACTTATGTTTAAAACTTATGTTTAAAACTAGTGTTTTCCTTATTGTATGAGTAGGTATGTAAGAGAAAGCTAAATGCTTCCCTAAGTTAGACAAGTGTGTTTTTATAGGGTGAAGGGGTGAAATCCGAAGATGCACAGTATAAAGTAAGATGAGCTATGGGCTCCCAAGTAAGTATTGCCTAAGAACGGCCATACTTACTTGGGAGCCCATAGCTTCAGTGGGGTCCCCATGTAGATGGTCAAAAAAATGTTATCTTCAGGCCTTTGGAAAATTCGTGATTTAGCTGATTTAGAGACAGCCCGTTTAGTTTACTTTAATTATTTTCATAAAGGGTGATGTCGTACGGTATAATGTTGTGGATAAGGTAATGCCACCGTTATGCAGATAACTATTGTTTCACAAAAAAACTTTTTAACAAAAAAAAAACCGTCTTCCAAAAAAAACACTACAAAGTGAAAAATAACTTTAATTTCGGAAGTCGGTGGCAAAAACTAAAATACAGGTTCAAAGACAGTTTTTATTTCTCGCTTTTTAGTGGGTCTGTATTAAACGTATCTAAGTTACAATAGCCTAATGTCAACTTGCGTTAAAATATTGCGTTTCCCGATGCAGGGACGTTAATTGCTGAGGAGTTCTCCTAGTATTCCAGCATCAGCTCCATTTAACCATTCGCATTGTGACGAGCATAAATTGCTTAGCAACCATATTAAAGTAATCGAATCGCAACCCGTGAAATAAGTACTTATTATTGAGTAGTTCGGGTGGCTATCTGTGGTCTTCTTCATCAGTTCCACTTCACCAAATGGTAGTTTCCGAGACGTAATGCACGAGTTACTATAAAAAAATACCCAAATCGCTATAGGTGTGCCTATAATATTTGAGGAGTTCCCTCAATTCCTCATGGATCCCATCATCAAAACTGGATTTTGATAAAAAATCTGGAAGTATATCCTTTTAAATAAAAAAAGAATTTTCCAAATCGGTTTATAAATTAGGTAACAAACATAAAAAAAAAATACAACCGAATTGAGAACCTCCTCTTTTTTTGAAGTCGGTTAAAAAAAGGATAATTCGCTCAATTTTCAACTGAAATTCTGACACTCTCAGAGACAAAGGAGATTGCAAAGTATGGGAAGCGGTCTATGAACCAATAGCGATACGGTACCTATTAAAATACTTCTTATAGGAAAATATTATTTGTTTCAAATTCTGACCCGCTGATGTTGAGAAAAACATACTTTAAGAATTTACAAGGGCCTTAGATACCTGATCCGTTGGAGCTACTAGGTTCTACACTTTAAAGCGGGTGTAGGACCCGTTGAAGTTCCAAGGGGAAAGTATGTACGAAATCCACGTGTACAAAATCGCAGGCGAAGAGCTGACCTAGGACATAGACATAGACATGTCAATAAACGTTTACAAAATTTTATAACAAATACAACTCGTTTCGTACAATGTAATTATGCAAATCATTATACGACCGTGAATTCGCGGATTTGAGTAACTTTATGTAATGGATGAGCAAACTAGTTTATAAATTATATCATAATATGAATGCGGATATTTTTAGAGATCCTTATTTACCTGTTCTAGGAACATTACTAAAATACAAACCATACTTTTAACCATAGTGGCTATTATATTCTCACGCAGAAGTGAATGTCATTAAAAGAAAAAAACATGATTTATGATTTAAAATTCATAAATCGTATTTTTTTCTTTTAATGCTTACTAGCGAAAATGGAAACAAAATAAGCACATTTGGTTTGCATGAGATTGAATCTCAGTTATTAGGGAAAATGAAGTGGATTTTCAAGTTTATAATGATGTAACGATTCCGTCATTCTATTTTAAAATCAATTCCGGTCCAAAAAGAATAATCATTGTTGTTTTTTCACAGACTTTATATTTGTTTATAAAAAAAACTTTTAAAATTAGACTGGTTACTTAGGTATTTTAAAAGGTACATTGGCTTTTAATGATATAAAAAATCAGCATCGGTTCAAAAAAACTTTAAATGAATTTATTAGGTAACATGACAAAAAGAGTTGAAAACATCACACATTATGTAAATAATAATTTTCGTAGCCTACCCATCCAGTGAACCTTATTAATTTGGTAACACGTCAATGACCTCGCAGGTACTTAGGTAATTAATAAAAAAAAAATTAAACGTGTCACAGAAACTATAGAATGTAGTATTTCCTACACACACTTATAACATCGGCATCGCGATCTCTTAGAAATAAAATAAATAAATATTTTTTAAATAGAAACACTATTCCACCGTATCTTCTGTGTATATTGGCAACCCAATGTGTCCCTTGTTTTAGAGCTCATAGTATAAGGAAAACGTCTGTTTCCTATTAGGTAAAGAGTAGTTCCACACATACTTACAATCACTAGGTTTTCCTAAAAGGACTTATCAATAGGTTGAAATTCTAAAATATAATTCATAATATAATGTACCTTTGCCCTGACAATGATAGGCTGGTCTTATTTTATAGAATCTACATTATAAAATAAGACCAGCCAATTATTTTCAGGGCAAAGGTAGATTATTAAGAATTATATATTTCATAAGTTTTAGTTATGTACCAATCGTCATTACGAAGAACCTTATCATATATCATCATGGATTCACCAAGTGGTTATGCGGTAATTTTGACACATTTAGTTTTCCAGGGAAGCACCAAGTTCTTATAAATTAACATTAGTATTACCATTCAACCTGGCAATACTGTCAGTCTTCTGGGCAAGTTACCGGATGACAGCGATGCGGACGAGTACTTCGACGCCTATGTTACCAAAAAACAAAAGGATTTTTTTGTTATTATTGGTATATTTAGTTAGTCATTTAATTTAGTACCTATTGTAATAGTTAGATGCGTTATATATATTGTATGTAATCATTTTAATGTCTATGAAACAAAGTAGAATAGTAAATTCTTATGTAAATTATTCCTGATTTTGGTTTTTGCCACGTATTTCAACATCCTTACAGTGTTAATACGGTGAAGGAAAACATCGTGAGGAAACCGGCAGGTCCTAGAACCAAAAATTCGAAGACATGTGACATCTACCAACCCGGACTGGGCCCGCGTGGTAGATTACGGCCCACCCCCTCTCATAGAGAGGATGCCTGTGTCCAAGCAGTGGGAACAATAAAGGCTGAGTATGTACAGTGTTAATACGTGTGTTTTTACGTAAAATACACTCATTGACGTGGAGTTACGGACACCAGCCCGTATTACCTATACAGTGTTAAGATCTTGCCAATTCGACAAACAAATATATGAAAAAACTGGCGATGCGAAAAGTCGTTCAAATCGGTTGTAGCCCCGGAGGTCGATGTAGCCCTTAATAAAATTGTAGCATTCTTAAATTACTCCACGGTTAATATTTCGATTTTGTTGCTAATAGATAAGTAAGTATAGCGGTTGGTCGACTCTTCACGTGACCAGAGGGCTGACCTATTTTTTGGCCAAAGAATCAGCATTGCCATACAACGTGGCAATGCTGCCAGTCTTTTGGGCACGTTTCCTGTTGACAGCGATGCGGATGAATTTTTTGATGCCCTTTGATTATTTCCTTTCCTTTTTATATACTTGTACATATTCTTATTATTATTTTAATACTGTACATAAAGTAATAAACAGAATAAAAAATTAAAAAAAATATTAAAATGTGCCCCGATAAAAAAAGTTCAAGATTCAAGTTATCAAACCAGTTTAATAAATGCGAAAGTTTGGACATTAGGATTCTGGATGTAGTTACTTAATCTAACCATAACATCTGAATAGTAGCTGTTGCTGAGCATCTCATTTAAACTAAATAATAATAGCTATTGATTTGACAAGGATACCTATTACTTTTAGCGAAATTCTGTATACAAGGTGTAACTGATACCTATAATTGAAGCCTGAAAAGGGGTCATTGTACCTTCAAGTCATCATTAGGTATAAACAACTTTACTAAGGGGTCAACCCTGAAATCCAAAGATTTTATTTTCGCAATTTCAGGTTATGTCCATCGTACAAAACTGTCCATAATGATGAGTAGGTACAATGGTCCAAATTCAGGTTTTCAGTTATTTCAATTACTTACCTACTACTTACCTTGTAAATGAGAGTCCAGAAATTCATTGTGTCAAACTGGCATGATATCGAATGGATGGATTTGTGGCACCCCCTTAGAAACCAGGCAATAATACTTTGAATCGCAAATATTTTCGTCATTCTATTTTTGTCACAGAATAGTATCCATTAGGTCGATAGGCATTTTTCGAATTCTTCGCGTTAACATCCTAAACAGTAATTAATTCAATAATAAAGTCTCGGGTAAATCCAATGAACCTTGACCACGTGAATCAACCACGAACCAATTCAAGTTGGGCCAACATTTAAAACTTTTCTATCAAACTCACCTCATGATGCGACATATCTTTAAGTAGAGATGTAATAAATATTTTACAAAAGAAACCGGTTACAGTTCGGATAGATTTTATTTAATACCTACATTAAGTATTAGATGTTCGCCCACGGGGGGGGCTTGTGGCTAAGTAATAACAGCCGCACGGGTCGATCAATCAGGTTAAGCTACGCTTGCCGTGGTTAGTCCGTCGATGGGTGACCATCTTTACATTACCCCTAAGTGGCTCGGAAAGTCCGGCTGTTATTCATGGATCTTTAGCAGTCGTTACTGGTCGTCAGAAGCCCGAAAGTCTAAAAATCAGTCGTACCAAGGGGTTTCGTATTTCCTACCCAGTAAAACCTTTTCCCAAGTATATTGGGATCGGCTTCCAGTCTGTCAGTCGACTGCCTATCAGGCCTCCATATGCATGCGCTCCACGTTAAATACTGGTAGTCAGCTGCATCCGGTTAGACTGGAAGCCGATCCCAATATACTTGGGAAAAGATTTTGCAGATGATGATCACATGGAGCTATTCTCATAATATGAAGCTTCTTGCCAATAAACCTGATACCGCCAGTCCATTGGAAAAAGGCGAGGCAGATGATTATTATTCGCCCAAGAATATAAATAATAAAAGGCGAAAGTTTGTGTGTGTGTGTGTGTGTATGTTTGTTACTTCTTCACGCTCAAACGGCTGGACCAATTTTGATAAAATTTTGTATGTAGGTAGCTGACAGCTGACACCCTAGATTAACATACCTATAGGCTACTTTTTTCCCGATATTCCCACGGGATCGACATTTACGCGGGTGAAACCACGGGGCGCAGCTAGTTTCTAAATAAAATCCAATCTCAAATAACCAACAAAAAAGAATAATCAAAATCGGTTCATATACGACGAAGTTATCCGCGAACAAACAAAAAAAAAATATGTACGGTCGAATTGAGAAACCTCCTCCTTTTTTGAAGTCGGTTAAAATAACTTATTATTTATGCCGTTTGGCGTGAAACAAACAGGTGGCCTACATGATGGTAAGAGGTCACCGCCGGCTATGACCTCGTTATGCCCGCAGTACCAGAGGTACTTCGTTGGCATCCTTGAGACAGATAAAGCTAATAGTAGATTATTCACTAAGGGTATAAAGCAGTGTCTTATGTCACGAGCGCTATATTGAATCCCAAAAGTAGCGGAGGATTCTAGGGCTCCTAAACCTAGCTCTGGCACGGTTTAAATGATTAGCTTTAGGTTAGGTTTGCAAGACATAATATAATTCGACGTCAGCAAGCAAGTGGTGATCAAAATATTTTATGTGGGGTAATTTCATACAGCGCGGTGGCTCTCATCCCTCTTTAAATTGGAACACAACAACGTTGCTAGGCTGCGGACACAGGACTGGACGGTAGTAGGTACTTCCCCGGTCTTCTTATTTACCTATAAAAAGATGTCTACTAGTACCACGATAGGGACCTATTAACTTCCCGATTGGTTACGAAAAGCTTTCAAAAACCGACAGTACTCAGAACAACATAAAAAATAAAAAATACCAACTTTTAATTGAATTTAAAATCCTGAAAATGTTACTATAAACTTGCTACAAAAATATGATTTTTGGCATTTTCAATCTCTAATAGCTGCCGTGGGGTTAATTTTAGACTTTTGTTGTAATTTAATAGTAAAAAATGCTCAAGAGTTCATTTCCCTTAAGAAAACAGTAGGTAATTTTGTTTTTGGGTACGAAATGAATGATGTCCTTTCATCGAAATCCGTTTTGCCTTCAGCGTTGAAAAGTTAACAGACAGACCAGACTTTTGCAATTTTATAATATTAGTATTTGGTTTTATAGGTATCTACTTTATAAGATAAACTACATTAATATATGAAATCATTGACAAAGCCGGAACAATCTCGCATCTTTGACTGACGCATAGGTATTATTGGCATGCAGTGACCTTACATCTAGACCTTAACCTTACTATAAAAGAAATTCATCTCAAACCAGTCTTATGGTTTCTCAATACCCACCTACCCAGACACGTAGGAATCGTATAATGTGTATTTTAGTTGAACAGGTACAGTCACGAGCATAAGTATGTATACACTTGGCTTGATACAAAGGCAATTTTCTCCTTTATTTTTTAATGAAATTGTATGTTATTACGAACATAGTATTTATCGAACCCATAGGTTTATATAAAGTGTCGTATTTCAACGTTCCATTCGTCATTTCACGAAAAAATCGCAATTGAAAGTTGCCAAGTGTTGACATATTAGTGCTCGTGACTGTACAAGTCGCTGTTCGTTTCTGTGTGACCGCGATGTTCTCCTAAACTACGCAACGGATTTTGATGCGGTTTTTATTTAGAGAATTTATTCCGGAAGGTGTAGGTAGGTATTTATTTGTATTATACGGGGTGGCGTACGCGCAACCTGTTACCATGAATTCAGTACATGATTCTGAACAGTGAACCCTCATGCGTTGAAATTTTTTGTCGGTTTTTAAAAACAATTATATAGTTTTTGTTCCTTACATTTTGATCGCGAAGGTATTGCACTTTTCTATAAAACAGCTGTTTTTTTATATATAACCGTCAGAAAATTTCTACCTAATGGGGTATATCATGTACTGGACTCATTGGTTTCAGTTTGCGCGTCGATATCCTGCCATCCTGCATATTGATATTTAAAACTTACGCTCGGGTCATGAGCATGGGGCCCGAGTGCGCGTCTCCTTTTCTCGCCGGCTGGTCGACACTTCACGTGACCAGAGGGCTGGGTCGTTCTTTGGCCAAAGAATTAGCATTGCCATTCAACTGTCAGTCTGGGCACGTTTCCGGATGACAGCGACGCTAAGGGGCTTACTTGACCTAAAGCGCGGTCACTGTCGGACTGCATAGAAAAGAAAGAGAAGCGCGATGACACAAAACTGGTAATTTATTGCAAAATATGAAGCAATTAACTATTTACAAAAAATCTATTGTTTGGACTAAAAAATTAAAACACTACCTAGTGCTTTAGTATGTTGTTTATAGAATAATCTGACAAAAAAACAGAATTATTAAATTATTGTATAATTAGTATGGTTTTTATTGTAAAAAGAAAGAATTTAGAGGTATCTTCATGATTTTTTTTCTATCTTATCAAATTAGTTGTATTATGTTTTCAACACACTATCTACCTGGCATAAATCCTGAAGAATATCATAATTTTTCTGATTTTGTTTACTGTAGTCGATCATATACTTTTAGGCATTATAAAACTTGCGTTTTTTGCGTTTAGGTCCTGCCATGTAGTCCCCTTAAATCCCCAAGAACAATTGTCGCTAAACAAATCATAATAAACACTATAGGCATTAATTCTGTACGAAAATAGGCTTTTCCTAAAGTTGGTTCATCACTTCAGCGCAACTCAATTGTACCTTTTGTCTGGGATTCCCAATTGTATCTTTAGTCTGGGATTTGAAGGGACACTACTACAATCGTGAGTACTGTGGTACTTACCGACTCCTCCGAACTTTATATTGAAAAACTTAGAAGCCTTCATTTAATTATTTCCCAGATGTGATGGTATGAGATTCATATCTTGACAGATACTTGAAAATAGCTTTTCCTAGAAATAGGTAATAATTTGGATAGGTAATGATTTATACAAGAAAAGATAAAATTGTTTTCTCCGAGATGGAGCTCGAAACGACACTGGTATGTTATTTTAAGTCATGGTAGTTCATTTTCTGTACTTACACATAGTTGTAGGTATTCGTTTGGTTTCATTCAAGAACAAGACCTACGCAATCAATCTCGCTAGAAATTTTCCACCTACATACCTGAATTAATTTATAGATAACAAGATGGCGCTGTTGCCACGGTAAACATCGTCTCCGTAACAAAAAATATAAAAAAATTGTAAAAGCAATATACATCATTGATTTTGATTTTTCACAGTTGCGCAAATGTAGGTATGTACTATTATTTTTTAGCGCTTGTCTATTTTTCTGGATGTGTTTTGGATTTCCGCAAAAAACGGCTGAACGAATTTAGAGAAAATTGCTACACAGATAGTTTACTGGATTAACACATATTTTAATATTGGTAGTAAGTTCCGGCGAAACCGTAAGCAAAAGATAGTTTCAAAGAAGCCACTTATTTTTGAATTGTCAAAAGGATTGCAATACTCATTTACGGTAAAAAATAAACAAAATTTTATTATAATAATCAACGACGACGACGCGACGGGAAGCTTGCGGCGCCTGCAGCCGTGGTTGCGAGGGCTGCGCCCTGCATGCGCGGCGCCCCAGGTTACGAGCGCGACTGCGCAGCACCCGTCAAAGAGTGACAGTCTTCATGGCAGTGACTTTTGTGAAGTGTAAATAGTGAAAAATTTGGTTTTGTGGTCTATTTTTTTTTTGTTTGTTTTTTAGTGCATGTGTATATAGTTTATTTAAATTTTTTTAGGTAGGTAAGTGTAACACAACGTTATTTATGTTCAATGACGGCAATAGCGACGCCGGAAACAGTGCTAGTCAACCTGCCACATCGCTCGATATCCAGCTGGTGAGATGCCCGTATTGCTCACAGGCACGCTTTTTTAAAGGCGAACGGGGGCTGAGGATACACTATGGCAAGATCCACAAAACTCATAGTGTACCTTTGTGCCCCCCAGTTACATCTCCAACACCAACAACTCCAGACCAAACCTTGTGGCAAACGCTAGCTAAATTCAAAAATTCTATCCCGGTTTTAAAGAGAGTTCCCCGGGGCGCGAGACGGTCTGTTGCTCTGAATTTGTCGCGATGTCTCCGTCTTGCGACCCAGGAGAACTCACAAAGTGCCTGGGAGCAATTGCTCACCTTCCCTTTTAGGATTCTACATGTCCAGAAAAATTTAGCAACTAAAAAATCCTTAACAAACCAAATTAAAGACAACTGTAACAATTCGACCTTAATTTTAGATCCAAAATTACCTGCATTTAACAACCAATCACAAAAAAGCTTGTGTTCACATGTGGAATCGAAATTAAGTGAAGGTGACATCAAGGGAGCGGCTAGGATATTATTCAGCAGCGATGTGGTGGCGCCTTACTCTCCAGAAACGCTATCAGCTCTAGAGAGTAAACACCCAGCGCCTGCGGATGGTCTCACCTTTCCCGACCCTCCCGACCCTCCCGACCTAAATTCAACCTTTCTAAATGTTTCGGCCCCTCAGTTAATTGCTGCCGTGAGCTCTTTCCGAAGTGGTTCCGCCGGCGGCCTCGATGGCCTGACTCCACAACATCTCAAGGATTTACTGAGTTCAGGCGCCGGGGAAGCTGGTGAGTCGCTTTTGAAGGAGCTTGCGGCCCTTATTAACCTCATGCTCACCGGCGGTGTGAACCAGGCCGTCGTCGATGTCTTGTACGGGGCCAACCTATGTGCCCTGCGCAAGAAGGACGGCGGCATTCGTCCCATCGCCGTTGGGTGCACTTACAGGCGTATGGCAGCCAAAATATGCTGTAAGCTGTATAGCGAATCACTTGCAGCTAAGTTTCAGCCCCTGCAGCTTGGTTTTGGCTCAAAAGGGGGCTGTGAGGCTGCCGTCCATGCCCTTTCCACATTCATAAACTCGAATAAAGGTGAGGTCATCCTCAAGGTTGACGTGAAGAACGCCTTTAATTCTGTAAACAGGGACACTTTGTTGGCTGAAGTTAAAAAGGAACTACCCGAAATTTATGGTTTCTTGTGGCAGTGTTACAGACACCCTTCTAAATTATTATATAAGGACAATATTTTGGAATCTGCAGTAGGATGCCAACAAGGTGACCCTCTCGGTCCTGTCATTTTCAGTTTAGCTATTCACCCAATTATCCAGAAACTAAATTCAAAATTCAACGTGTGGTATCTAGATGATGGAACGCTAGGAGGTGATGTAGACACCGTTTTGAAAGACCTAGAACTTCTCAAACAGGAATTTAAATCTATTGGCTTGGACCTTAACCCCTCAAAATGCGAAATTTACCTTTCTGACGTTACCGACAGACAATTGACCCTAGAGAAATTTAATGTAATAGCCCCGAAAATAAAAATTTTAGAAAAAAGTTCACTGCACCTCCTAGGTTCCCCAATTTTGGAAGATAGTTTTTCGCCTTTCATCGAAGAAAAAATCAAAAATTTCAACGACATTTCGGACAGACTTTCCAAAATTAATTTACATTCGGCATTCACCCTGATTAGATACTGTTGTTTTGGCCCAAATTTTATGTATTTTCTACGCTCTTCCCCTTTATGGAAGCAGCCACACCTCTTGGACAAAATTGACCAAATTATTCGCAGCACACTGACATCCATTCTTAATGTGGTTTTGGACGACCGAGCGTGGCTACAAGCCACACTACCCATCCGCTTTGGTGGCCTCGGCGTCCGCAAAATTACCAGCATTAGCTTACCGGCGTTCCTGTCCTCTGTCCACAGCACCGAAAAGTTGACCGGGAAGATTTTAGCCCCCTCCCTGGTTGACTCGGAAGTGCCGTGTTTGGCCGACGCGGTGAACGCCTGGAAAATGGCTTGCCCGGATACAGATCGGCCCGCGAACCCATCTACCCAGAGGCAGTGGGATGAGCCGCTCTGCAGGTTGGTACGGAATAATCTTATTAATACGTCCACCAATACTGCTGAGCGTGCCCGCCTACTGGCTGTGGGTGAGTGGGAGTCGGGTCTCTGGCTTCAGGCGCTACCGTCACCCAACATAGGCACTTTGCTGGGTGATTCCACTTTCCGGCTCGCTACTTGTCTGCGTCTGGGCGCCCCTTGCGTGGCTCCGCATCGCTGCCAATGCGGTGAAAGTGTCGACTGCCTCGGACACCATGGCTTATCCTGCAGTAAAAGCGCAGGTCGGATAGCACGGCATGCTAGCATCAATGACATCATCCGTCGTGCTCTTGTCACCGCCGGGGTGCCAGCTGTTTTAGAACCCAATGGCTTGGCACGCGACGATGGGAAGAGACCAGACGGAATGACCATAATGCCTTGGAAGGTTGGTAGGCCTTTGGTGTGGGATGCAACGTGTGTCGACACCCTTGCGCCATCCCATCTTCCAAGCACGGTGAGCTGTGCTGGGGCAGCTGCTGCAGGTGCGGAAAACCTCAAACGGCGCAAATACTCCAATCTCTTTGGAACGTATATGTTTGAGCCGTTTGGGGTTGAAACTCTAGGGCCATGGGGCCCGAGTGCCCACGTGGTATTTCGAGACATCGCCAAGCGGTTGGTCGACTCTTCACGTGACCAGAGGGCTGGCCTATTTTTTGCCCAAAGAATCAGCATTGCCATACAACGTGGCAATGCTGCCAGTCTTTTGGGCACGTTTTCTGTTGACAGCGATGCGGATGAATTTTTTGATGCCCTTTGATTCTTTCCTTTCCTTTTTATATACTTGTACATATTCTTATTATTATTTTAATACTGTACATAAAGTAATGATTTACTAAATAATAAAAAAAACCACACTCGAAAAAAAAAGATAACAAAAACCATTATCTATGTATTAAAACGAAACGCCTTATTTAATTAAAATTCAATTATTTTTATTAGCGAAACACGGAAGGGCACAAATCTCTATACTAATAATAAAGCTGAAGAGTTGGTTTGGTTGGTTTGTTTGAACGCGCCAATCTCTGGAACTACCCATCGGATTTTTTTTTTTTTTGCATGTGCTAGTTTGTGGGAGGCTATTTAACAGACACTGCTGCGCTGTCTTTGTAGATGAGCAAAAATAAAAAAAATCTTAAAGAAGGGTAACCGAAGTATAAGCGCGGGCGGGCTATGGGATCAACGCCGAGTGCCATAGGATATGTTTTTATAACGAGAAACTTCACGCAAACGAAGTCGCGGGCAGTACCTAGTTAATAACATAATAATTTTGTAAACTAAGCAGTCAATAATAAATCAATGACTATAATTTTTAACGTTTTAAACTACGGAAGACAAAGCTCAAAAACTTGTGATTTATTATATGCAATTTGATGAACACTTTAATTTTAAAAAATCCAACTGCTATAGTTGTTTTCTTGTTAGGTCTACAGTTTGGTAAACCTTGATGGAACAGATTACCCAAAATATAAGAAAAGTAAATATTATACTTATTATGAAGGACCAGGAAGATAAAAAGCCTGTTTATTCTAAACCGTGGCCACCTGAACAGCACTGTGTACCAACCAGCAAGTGCTGTGACAGCGCCCGGTATTCATCAGCGCATCAACTGATTCACATATGTAGGTACTAATCCTAGAAGAGATTTCTTACCGAAATGCAAAATCGACTTAGCGATTGTCTGCTACTGTCTGCTACCAAACGCCTCTTCCAGAAAGAAGTCTGTGATCTGTGATGTCTTACATACCTACGTGAGCCAGTATAGCTATAACTCGAAGCGTAGAATAAACGGTGACCAGCATAATGAACCTCCTAGCTGGACCAACGACCTTGAAGAGGTAGTTGGGACTGGATGCAGAAGATGGAAAACGAACAGGGTGTGTTGCAACTTAGGAGAGTCCTATGTCCTGCAGTGGGCAACGATAGGCTGAGTTCATTATTATGAAGAAACGAAACATTAAACTATTTATAGTTTGTATTTGTAGTTATCTACAGGAAACAGTTGCATGCTTTTGCCCCTACATTATAAATTTGACATGACTATAAGACCTAGGTACAGCCAGGAACAAAAGTAGATTAAAGCCGAGCACACGTTATAGCCGCCGCGGGCCGCAGCGCAACGCATTGCTGCGATAGCAATTAGATTTTCACAATCTTAATTTTTCATCCAAATTTTATAATTAAAATCAGAACAGAAGTAAAATTTTAAGAATTCTTAGCTTTTCATATATGATTAATGAAAAGCTAGAAAGCAATTCTTCAAACCATCAGCAGGCTGCAGCACCTTACTTTTAAGGTCCAAATCACAAACGAATTTTGCACAAGTTGTCAAGTGCGATTTCCAATTTTATTGAAAATACCATTGATTTTTTTGCCTTCAATTAGAACTATTATTGAGGTTTGAAGTTAACTACTTTGGACTTCTATTGTACACTTCGGTTTCCCCCCCGGAACATAATATAATAACAGGTAATACACCAATATAGTGTGAGTGTCAGAAAAAAACATTTCTGGGTGCTCGTTGCAAAGTTGAAGGTTCCATCCTACAATTGTTTACCGGTCAGTCAAAGTAAATATTCAAAACTCTGTGTTGTTACAAACGCACAAGAGACGCACTTGACCTTTATTTCTTGCATTGTTTATATAATTATTGTTTAGAATCTTTAAATTTAAGACATAAGCTTTAAGTATCTAGTCGTTAACACTTCGCATCAAGTCATCAATGGTAAAGCTCATACTGAAGGCAAGTACGGTTAGCAATCGACAAAAGGTACAGTTATGAAAATTGGTTAAAATTTCAGTTCCATAAATCATTAGGTATTATACAATCTTCCAATATTTTTTATTAATGTGATCCTCGTTGGTCTAGAGGTCGCAAGCGCTACTACTGATCATGAGGTCAAGGGTTCGATTCCCGGGTCGAGCAAAGTGTTATTGGGTTTTTGCATCTGGAATTTCTAAGTAGCAGTCCGGAGTCAAGAATTGTGCCCGGTTCGAAATCTAGTCGCAATCTCATCCGAGCGACAATCAATGTCTAAAGCTTGTCAAAAATGTAGGGAAAATAGAGACTCAAGACTCATAATGCGAAGCATTAGAGTTTTTTACGATCGAATTTTTTTTTGCTTGATTTTGCTACTGTTTCTATAAGTACTCCTGCTAGTATACAGAACTTATTTAATTTATATATACCATTGTATAGATAATTTAATGGAGATTAATTCTGTACTTTTCAAAAATTTTTAGAAAACAGTAGAAATAAAAAAAAATATCAAAATATTTAAAAAAAAAATCCCGCCACTCAAGTGTGAAACCTGAAAATATGGCTTGCGAAAAAACCAATTAATTGAGTCTTTTTTTAATAGGTTCGTTTCGCCCAGGAGGAGCCCTATTGAAAATGGCTCTTTTATTCAAAGTAGTTGAATTATAATTAATAAAAACCGGCCAAGTGCGAGTCGGAGTAGCGCACTGAGGGTTCCGTACTTTGTAGGTATGTAAATAGTTTATCACGGGTTTTTTTAATGTACCCACAAATTAACGGTTTTCGGATTTGTTCCTTTACTTGTGCTACATGATCTTGCTTCTTGCCAAATTTCATGGTTCTAGGCCAACGAGAAGTACCCTATAAATTTTGATTCCCTTGAGAGTGTCGAAATATAGGTTTTTTGTGGCATAAACGGCCCTATCTTTATTTTACGTTAACGTAAAAAGTTTGATTTTTTCACAACTTCAAGGGACTGTAGACCTGAGTACGGTTTTATTTTCAACTCGATACCTCTACGCGTTTTCGAGATAAAGTGTCTTGACAGACAGACGGACGGACGGACGGACAACAAAGTGATCCTATAAGGGTTCCGTTTTTTCCTTTTTAGGTACGGAACCCTAAAAAACAAACTAATATGATATCTATGGTTTTTTATACGATCAAATGAGCATTATGAGTCGTGCACTTTTGGATATTCCATTTTTTTTTTGTCAGATTGAGACAGATCAGACTGAACTGAACGTTCTTAAAATTACGAGAATTGGCTCTCTGGTGTATCTATCAAAAAACTGAAGTGCTCTGTAAAAAAACAGTGTTAACTTACTTTTGTTGCTGACCTTACCTGCGTTAAGCTGTCAAATTCAAAGCATATGCATCAAATAGGCAGGTAAAAGGCACTTTTGAACGTCAAAATGAATTGATTCTAGTGCCTAACCAGTCTGACAAGAATAGTATGAAGAATGACACCTTCAATAAAGTTGCTAGGCCCGAAGATGGCTCTAAGTTAGATCTTCATTGTCATCTGCAAAGTTAAATACGCATCGGAAGGTCTTCCGATGAGGTCGTTATTAGGATGAGTTCCTAAATGACCTCATCGGATGACCTTCCGATGTTGGTCCCGATTTAACTAAGTTTAATCAAGTCATCACTATAAGTTATGCACATGTATAGGTAAGTTAATCTGCAAACAAGTGCTCATTAATAACTTAGATATCCTAAACCAGCTAAATAGGTAAGCAAAGAAACAAAAATGATTCTAACTACCGTTTTAGTATCTAACTTATACGGCCGTACCTATGTGACTCAATTCATATTATAGTAAAAAAGTCCAAGGTTCGTTGTAAAATGCAAATTAAGGATGTACTTATCGAAAATCTTAAATTTATTCAATGATAGACAACGCACCATAAACCTGGTCTAGAAGTGAGCAATAAGGAAGAATTTTTGAAAATTGGTCCCTAATTGGAATAAGTAGGAGATGAAATTTTGAACAAAAAGTGGAGTTTCTTGCCCATTCGAAACTACCTTTTGGAAGGGGCGACTAGAATCAATTCTATGTTACTGTATATTTTGACGTTCAAAAGTGTCTTAAATGTGCTTATTTTAATTAAATGTTTCGACTTTTTAAGTACCGCCTTTGTGCCGCATACGGCACGTAACTATTTTTAGGGTTCCGTACCAAAATGGTAAAACGGAACCCTTATGATGAGACTAAGTCTGACTGTCTGTGTGTCACAGCTGGATATCTCAAGAACTACTAATGCTATCAACTTGAAATTTGGAATAGTTTTAGATGACGTTTTCCCAACTATTTTGCAAATAAGAAAGAAATAAAAACATATGAATATTTTATGCAACAGGGACTAAAAGGGGGCCTGAAAAATTCGAAGTGGGGTTATTACGGCATGTGGGGTATCATATGTAAGAGGGCAGTTTGCACACTCTCAAACATTTTTTTCTCTCTTTTTAGGCCCCATAGTTTTCGACTTTTAATGAAAAATGTAAAAAAATACCGTTTCCCTCCCCCCCCCCCCCTTATCTGCTAAGTTTGCAAAGAGAAAAATGGAAAATAATTCTATGTGATAGAAGTTTATGTAAGATTACAGGAAAAATAAAACAAAGTCTCTAAATAGCACACTTTTTTAGAAATCATCAACAAAATTTACATTAATTCCACTATCGGTCACGAGATGGCGCTCAAATACAACTGCAATGTTCTACACTGCAGTGCATAGTGTTAAAATTATCTGACGAATATAGGACTCGCCAATGAAAAAAAAATTATAACATGATGGTACGGAACCCTCGGTGCGCGAGTCTGACTCGCTCTTGACCGGTTTTTTTTTTAATCCTAACCCTTATTGTAATCTTCATTATCCTTATAAGGCGCCAAACTTAAAGGAAACTTATTAAATACCTAATAATAATCAAGAACATTACCTGAATATATTTCCATTTTCTGTACTACACACCTTTTTACACTTATAATATCATTGACTACACTACAATAGATACTAACTAAAAAAATAATAAAAACTTAAACTGTAACAGTACATTAACAATAAGAAAGCACAAAAAGCTTTCGCCTAAAATAACGAGCTTTTGAAAAATATATGACATGGTTCATTGTTTTGCGTGAACCCGCTGACATAACCTTGTCGGTTCGTTCAACAGAGGCGGGTCTTCTCGCACAGGTATTTAAGAGACGGGTCGCTGAGAGAGGCGACACTTACCGCATCACCTGTTCAAGAGTTAGTAAGACAAGCGATCGCACAGCCAACATGAAGGTTACTTGGGTATGTACCTTTAAATATTTTTTATTTTAATATTTTTAACAAAACGAGCTCCAATAATTAAAATTAAGAAAAAGTGTTTCAAGTGTGTTTTAAATAAAAGTGTAAAGTTTTAAAAATGGACCCTTGGAAAGATGACAGATTTTTTAAATGATATCTATGTGAAAATAATAGTTTTAAAACGCGACTGAAACTATAAAAGCTTTGCGAAGTGTGCTTTCGTGTTATATTTTTAACTAAATACTTAGTGCTGATTGGTAATCATGTGACAAATAATATTAATTTCAGCAGATGTGTCATTAATAATTTTAACGTTTTTCATTCATTACAAAATATTCAATAATCTTTTTCGGTAAAATGAGACTGGAATGCAACACCTTAATCAATCAAATTAACATTGTGTGAATATTTTGTAATTAATGAAAAACGTTAAATTCGTCTTACAGTATTTCATTAAATTCTTTAAAAAATATTTTATCTTTTTCTTCGTTTAAAACTGATTCTGGATAAAGATTTCCTTTGGCATATATTTTTGACAAAACTCTTCAATCGCCAAAATTTTATTTTTATAATCAAAGTAGTTTTGGCTTTCGATAACATTTTTGACGGTAGATAATGTTGTTGTTATGTGGGTGTACTACAGGTACACCTCAGCCTTTTCCTTCGAGGATTACAAGCGTGATGTAATGTAATAATGTTCTTTCAATACCTAATATTCATCTATTGATCAACGATAGTGCTAATCATGTGTGTGCCAATACTAATCATCATAATAATCCTCAGTCATGTCTTCTTTAAAAAAATCAAATCTCTATCAGCCATCATTTTCTAGGCATATCACCTTTTCTAGGCATATCATCTTTCACACAATCCATACATCGTTACTTTGGTAGTACCCCAACATTTATAGCTGCTATCCACTGACTCACATATACACTCAAAACTGTAGGTACTCAAATCACGACAACTGTTGTGACATAGCCCTTACAGTCATAATGATTAATTTAAATGCTGTCTATAATCCCGTATAATCCCCATCTAAATATTTATGGTCACAATTCAAGGTCTATTTTGTTGCCACATATGACTAAACGTCAATCAAAAGTAGCCAAGAATCTAGCGTTAAACCTCGAAAATTACTCAATATGTGCCATTGTTAACACCAAATAGATATTTGCATTTCTAACTTTTATCGTCTGGCTAATTCTTTCAAGTACATTGTATATTTAATCATCACTTACTTGACTTGGTCTACTATTAAGAGTGCAATTTATCGAAAGTCGGAAAAAAACATTACAACGTCATCCGTAGGTATGTCTTCTATAAATAAAACTATATCAGTTGTCATCTCAGTATAAAACCCTTTCCTGCTTTCAATCCTAATTGATATGACTTTATCAACTTTGATTTTTATAATAATGTTACAAGTTCCTGAAAATTTGTTGTCTAAAGCTTTTTTTTCCCTTTTCATTTGATACTTTATACAAAATTCGAGAGGCTTGTGGCTAAGTAATAACAGCCGCACGGGTCAATCGATCATTTTAAACTACGCTTGCTGCGGTTGGTCCGTGGATGGGTGATCCGTGGGTGACGCCGTTGGTCCCGGCTGTCATTCGTGGATCTTTGACAGTCGTTACGGGTCGTCAGAAGCCCGAAAATCTGACAACCAGTCTTACCAAAGAGGGGGTTCGTATTACCCAGTAACTGGGTTGTGGAGGTCAGATAGGCAGTCGCTTCATGTAAAATACTGGTACTCAGTTGCATCCGGTTAGACTGGAAGCTGACCCCAACATAGTTGGGAAAAGGCTAGGCAGATAATGACTTTATACAAAATTCAACGTTAATAATTATTAAATTTTTTCATTTCTTCACCTTTTTTTCTGTAAAATGTAAGAATGTGCAGGTACATATAGATGCAACCGGCTCGGATATTGTTTACCTTATGCTGACCATCAATCACAAGTTTCAATGACCTCCAAACTATTATAATTTTATAAATTTCCTCGTTTTGATAGACCCTGAATTCGATAATGACCACATTTTGAGGTGTTATAACATGTTACATCATAACACCGTCATGATTGCGTTTTAATATGGACATATGTATATTGGGCCGGTCTTGGAATCATAGCAACAATACTCGAACATTTCATGCTGGTCAAAGTGGTCAACTATATCAACCATATTATCTTAAATGCACAATTAGTTTGTCGATTTGTTCGCTCACGCTTCAACAGTCGATGTAGGGTCAATGTAGGAACAATTACTATAAAGTGGCAACTATATCACAAAATATAATCAGTGGCGTGAACATTGTAGATGAGTTCATTATCTTGATATTGACTGTCACAATCAGTCCGAGCTTCAAACCAGACAATTACGAAAAGTTCAGTTGGAATGATCCGCTTCTTCCACTTCGATGTACTTTACATACTTAGTTTAATGATAAAGTTCCGGTTGGCTAGTATATTTTACTAGTTTTAGATAATTTCTTTACATTACCAAGCGGCTGTAACATAGCAGCTAAATATGTTTTGGGACAAGCTCTATCGGCAACATACGAACGAAATTTTTAATACATTTTGTTACAAAACCTACAATTAGAATTTTTGGCTGACACAAGCCATAATCCTTCAAAGTTTTCTTGTAATATTTTCCTCAGACATTGTATCAGTGTAGAACTTGTAGAATTTACGACATTAATATGAATATTATATTAATCGAATTACCATTAGGTACCTACTACGCATCTATTAAATATATAATAATATATAGGTACATATAAAAGGTTCACTGGACCAAAAAGTAATATTTATTATAAATTATTACTTAAATAAATAATTTATTCTTGTGATGACGTTACCTTAAGTTTAATATAAAATGTGGGTAAATTATTAAAGGAAGTATCGTTATAAATCATACGTTTAAATGGATGCATAATTTATTAGTTTTAACAGATGTTTATACATGATTATTTGAATCTATTGTAAGAAATTTTGTGTTAAATGCCAGAAAAACTAGACTCAGCCTTGACCAATAATATCTAGTTTAGGTCAAAGTGTGACTGTTTTGAATTTAAGATCTTTGTCATCAGATATGCAAAAGTTGTGGCAAAGCGGATGTGAATATGTTGTCTAAAGTTTTATTTGTTTTCAAATAAGTAAGTAGTACATACAGCACCCTAATTGCGTAACACACTATCAAGGTCAATCTGAATCATTTTGAAGGATATTGCTAATCCATTGCTTCATATGTTCGAAAAATGTATCTGCTCAACAATGTAAATAACGCAATGAATGTTGTTGAACTGTCAAAATTAAACCCATTGCTACTGATAGTGTACGCAATTAGGTACCCCGCAGGAAACCGCCGCTCTGCGGGCTTTTGAAGGCGCATTTATATTTTTATATTAGATTGACTTGACTTTACAAAGTTGCATTTTTTTCAAAAGAAAATCTAATATTATATCTATAGGTACCTATCTTTTTCTTTTCTTGCTAATACCAACTAATTACTTAAATAAGGTCATAAATTGAATAAAATAAGTAATAATAAAATAATCCTATCTAAGTAATATCTAAATAATAAAATAATAAAGAAGAATCCTATTAATATGCCTTAATCTGCGGTTAAAAATATTGTAAAACCTATTAAGTATTTTATTGTGCTCCATGCGAAACTATCTTTTGGAAGGGGTAATGTACAGTCAACAAAAGCGATAGATAAGTATGCAGGATCGTCGGATATAGTTGAAGTTTAGTAAGAAACCGATGGAGGTTCTCGAATAAAATTTAATTTTATTAATAGAAAACAAACAGCTCTCTTACCATACCATAATCAGCCTATAATGTTCCCACTGCTGGGACACAGGCCTCCTCTCGGTGAGAGGGAGTGGGCCGTAATCCACCACGCGGGCCCAGTGCGGATTGGTAGATGTCACATGTCTTCGAATTTTTGGTTCTAGGACATGCCGGTTTCCTCACGATGTTTTCCTTCACCGTTTTGAGAGCAGTGGTGATGAAATAATTTACACAAAGTAAAGCGCCTGCCTGGGTTCGAACCTACGACCTACAACTCGTAAGTCGCGGCCGTTACCACTTGGCAACAGCTCTCTTATCAAATTAAATTTCAGTCGATAACATCCATCCTCCATCATCCATCGGTCCTGCATACTTATCTCTTTTGTTGACTGCACAACTTATACCTAATTATTAAACTAGATTGAATTTTTCTTTTTCTAATACATTTTGACATTCAAAAGTGCTTAGAATGTGAGATAAATGTAGCTAATAATAGTTCTGTCTACAAATATTGGAAACTGAACGCTAATTGGTTGGCAGTAATTTGTTCTTAAGCGGACTTTCCGGGAAGCTGCAAACGTAAAAGATACTGTTCACTTATACCTATGTGTAATATTAGATATTAATAACCGCTCGGTCTATATAAGCTACTTCGTTGTAGAATATCTTCTTAAGCAGTTATTATGAAAATTTTAATATTTTTTCTTTTTATATGTAAGTATAGGTGCACCATAACCATGTTTAATACTTACGAATAAACTAGTTATCCGAACACTAGCATTGTTAGACTCATCTAATAATATCTATGCAGACAGGTCCTCATTTGCCTAGCCTTTTCCCAACTATGTTGGGGTCGGCTTCCAGTCTAACCGGATGCAGCTGAATAGATACCAGTTTTTTACATGGAGCGACTGCCTATCTGACGCCCATAACCCAGTTATTACTGTGTAATTCGATACCCCTTGGTAAGACTGACAACTTGTCAGACTTTCGGGTTTCAAACTACTCGTAACGACTGTCAAAGATCCATGTGCTTACCGAAGCACGGAGGGGTCTCGGTATGCAACGATGGACACCCATCCACAGTCCAACCGCGGCAAGCGTACCTAGCTTAACCTGATCGATCGACCTGTATGTAAGGCTGTAATTATTTACTATGCAGACAGGTGTCGAACTCAATTGAATTAATTTACATAAGTTTTCAATTTTGTTTAGGTTAGTCGAAAACATTTCGGTATTATGATGTCACAATAAGTACCTATTTTATGAGAAAATTTGTATTATGTAGTATGTTATATTCATGACTATTTTGCACGTAATTTATTATTCATTTGGTCCTCCGCCGTCCGTAGCACGCTGAGGAAAGCTCGTAACTATTCATAAGATTCTGGGTAATTACCGTTGTAGAAAAATGCACACAAATAACTACTAGGTAATAAAAAGATTTATATAATTTTAATATAACCTGTGAAGCACGAGGATAGCATGAGGTTCAAATCCCAGGTCGGGAAAAATGTTATTGGGTTTTCAATCTGGAATTTCTCAATAGCAACTGCCTGGAGTCTAGATGGGAATAGGCTCGCCCCCTATTAAATGGGACTTAAAAACATAAGCGGCGTCATGTGGGTGTGCTATAGGTATACCTCTGTCTCACCCTTCAGGGAAACAATGCGTGATGCTATGTTTCATGTACCTGTGGATTCGCACCCCATTGCAAAAAGCAGTGATCTGTGACAACTTGCCAAAACTATTCCGCGTAGCACTGTAGTTGTGCGGCGTAGCACCTCAACAGAAGACACATCACAATCTTGTAATACCTTTTTTTACATAAAAAAACCCTGCTTTTTCATTTTACTTCCCATAACTTAAAATATCTTTGTATTGATTAGACCAATAACAACGGAACAACCCATTACATGAAAAGTAATTGTAGCGGTACTCGTAAATAACCTACGGTGAAAATTCCAGTAATCTGGGCCCTGTTAATTGAACGACTTTTATACATTGGATGTTGTAACACTTACTTGTTGCACCTAACATGTGGAAGCGGGCACCATGGTCAAGTTCATCGCACCCGCATCGCTGACCCCAGTCTGGGCGTGGTGGTTGCGCAACCGTCGCGACCACGCCATCCATTGCAGCATCTCTAGCCATCCGACATATGAGTCGTGACCTTGCCCATACTTTCTTTTTTACCATAGATCTTATATACTTAATATCAGAACGTTATTATTCGTTTGTCGTTAAACTCAAAAAAGTACAAAACTTTGATAGTAATATTAAACCTTTGTTATGTAACAATTAGTGAACCTTCGTATACTTTGAGAGCTAAGAAAAGAGTGAAGCATCAGCTATTTGGACAAAATTCAACCTTTTTCAACTCCTGTTTTCTATGAAAACATTTTTATTGATAAAGCTGACCTACAATAATAAACCCTACTCACCTGTAGATAATTCAGTAAAACAATTGAATTAAAAAAATATATATTTTGTTTTAAACGGTTACATTTACAAATGTGAATGAAACAGCCCCAATGAGTAATTAATAATACTTGTGATGGGGTTGTCTCATAGCTTCAACAAAACAATTATAACCATAAATGAATTTTCAGGTTGCCCTAAGGCTGTATATTTAACCAGCATAAAAATGCTTGACGTTATTTTATATAGACATAACAGAATCAATCAATCGCTTGAGCTCCGTTTGTTTATCGCATTCCACAGTGATTCCATCAATAATATAACTAGATCTAATTCCGCTGGAACGCGTTCTGTATTGCAACATCGTAGTATTGAGTGGTCACGACTCACGATGCGACCGGTCGGTCGGTCGACGGACCCACGTCCGCCCTCGCCTCGCCGCTACAGCCTCCCAACAAATTATCCACACCTCAACTACCATGCGTATAGCTTTGATAGAGCACATTTTTAATTGTAGCTAATAAAACACTAACATGTTATTTTCTTTGGGCCTTCTTCTTATGACATTTTATTCACTTGACAGAAATAATTACTTAGATTTCAACCCATTCGATAATACAGTAAATCTCATAAACTTATAAGCCTTTTCCTTGTTCCAGGTATTATTACTTGCTCTCGGAGTAGTCGCAGCTGACGTTAGTCACCTCGGCTACCAATACAAAGTGCCACAGACCTCGTACGGCGTTCCTTCCTATCAAAGTGCAGGAAGCTCCGGTCAGTACAACACCGCCTTCGCTGGCAACCATGGTCAACAAAACACCGGCTACCAAACTACGTCTAGCGGCTCTGGATATTACCAAACCTCCGGCTCCAACAATCTCCACCAAACCGGATTCCAAACTCAATATGACGCCTCAAGCCAGTACCAAGCTGCTCTTAACAAATACCAGAACTACTATCCAGTGCAGCACCAGCCCGCTCAAGTGTTCAAACACTTCTACGTGCACGCCGCCCCCGAAGATCATGAAGAGGTCAAGCCCCGTGCCCCAATTGTACTGCCTCCTCCCCAGAAACATTACAAGATCATCTTCGTTAAGGCACCCACCGAATCTAGACAACCTCAAATAATTGCTCCTATCCAGCCACAAAACGAGGAGAAGACCATTGTCTACGTTCTTGTTAAGAAACCCGACGATCAAGCCGAGGTTGTCCTTCCTAAGATTGAACAGAAGCCTCCATCCAAACCTGAAGTATACTTCATCAAATACAAGAACAAGGATGACTCCCAGGCTGTGATCAACAACATCGTTCAAGAATACGACAACGGGGGTCAGTCTGTGTCATTGAACTCAGGAGGAGCCGGGGGTTCCTCTTCTTTCTCGTCGGGTCTCGGCGGTGTACAGTACCAGCCGACAGTCGAGCAGGGAGCATCCACTGGGTCATTCAGTCAATCCTTCGGTCTGAGCTCGGCGTCTGCTAACTCCGGTGGTAGCCTGGGCTCGTCCAACTTCGTCAGCAACATTGCATCCCCGGTCACGATCAGCAGCACGGCCTCCAGCGTGGGTTTCGACGGTGGCGCTATCTCTACTAGTCAGGGTGTCCCACACGAATCCTACGGACCTCCGAAATTCAGGGTAAACAAGTAAATAATAGCTACGACTTAAATTAACCTACGTGTATTAGATTATGTTATGTATGTAACGGATTAATAAATGTGTTAATACCTACATCGACCTACTTTCCTTTTTTTAAAACATACATACATAAATTCACGCCTGCTTCCCCATACGGAAACTACAGAACATCACCTGCTACGATTCGTATGAACATAAACGAGGCAAAAGGACCACAGTAATACGGGCTGGTGTCCGCAACTCCACGTCAATGCGCGTATTTTGCGTAAGGACTACCTTTTGTACGTGATTTTCTGAAGAATATCATCAATAATATGAATAATTGTATGGTTGAAGTACTTCCTCGGATGAACTTCTTCAGCTCTACTTCTGCTAAAATTGAGTAAACATAGCCTTCTATTACAATCGACGATCAAGTAGAGTTACCAAGTAACAAGGACAATGCAGGAAAAGGACTATTGTGTAGAGTACTACGCAATAGTCCTTTCCCCAATATCACTAAAATGTTTATAACAGAAATATAACTAAGACACTGTTGCAGTAGGTATACCAAATCAGAATAACAATAAGCATACCCTACATACGTCAATTGTATTATTGGATTCCTAGTCGTACATGTACGCAAAACTGATAAAATCCCTCAAACGTCGACTGCGTATTTATTTGTTCAGAGCATTCAATTTTATCGCAGCTAATTTAACTAGCGATATTGTAGGAATTCCTACGCACAAGAAACGCCAGCTGATTATTATTTATAATATTTAGTATCGGAACTAGCCATTGCAATTGAAGTTGGCACATTATTGGCATTTTAATAGCGGGCTCATCCGCATAACTCCATCACGTTATCTTGATTTATGGCAATACGTACTTTCATTTGTGCGAACCAGAGTCCAGAACATGGCGTACATAGAGTGGTTAATTTAGTTAGTAAATGCGTTATGTGCCGATGTATTTCATTCATGATGTGCATTGTTTATGAATGGAATGGTTCTATTTCGGGGCAGCGGCGCGTGATAGCTTAATATCGAGCATTACGAGACTTGGTTGATTGAGTGGTTATTCACGGATGCACTTTCCTGAAGCTCGCGTGGAATGCCGTGCGCGCAGCCCCCGGGCGGCGCGGCGCCGGCGCCACATTAATTCCAGCGCTCGTCCATACGGAACGCTCCACACTCAACACTTCAGGCGCCGAACCAACCACGTCTCATTGTATCTACTTATAAACGTTTCCAAATAAAATGTAATAGCTGAGTCTCAGATTACCGTCTTGTGAAATAAATAATTCTGCGTACCTTTTACAACTATTATATTTATGCTTCGGCAATAGACCAAACCTTTCCAAAATACCGATGGAACAACATTTTTACATGATATACATTAAGAACATGTAAGATTCGTCGTCATAATCCCAATTCCATCCATCAATTGATCCCACCTACGACCACCGCCTACCAGGAAATAGATGAATAGGATACACATTTTTGTAGTTTTTATAACACGGACACTGATTTCACCTTACAGCAACTGTGTAACTTGGGATATCTACCGAAGTGCAGAACAGGAAGATCAACCAAAGGACGGTGGGACTTATAGTCCCCAAAATTGAAACCTAGTCAACAGCCTTGAGACGTATCTCATTAAAAAGTTCTTGGCTTACTGATCATTCTTTACTATGGCAACGACCGTAAAAAGTATGGGATTTCACGGAAAAGAAGGAAATGTAATGGTACTACCATAGTACAAAATAAGTTTAATTATTAAAAAATAAGTGAACATCGTATTGGTTCTTTCTTAGATACCTACTTCGTATTGTATTTTATTTTCCATGACATAACGTATTCACGCTTGTATACTCCGTAGGTGTGGGTAGAAATTTTGTATACCTAAATGAAACTGAAAGATGTTTTTTTCAGGAAACCCCATTTATATAAGACTTGAAACAAACGGTTTATTATTTTATAGCTCGTAACAAAAAATATAGAGACAAAAATTATGTCGTTGGATCAAAAAAAAATTGGGGACGGGGTCTATTAGTACTTAGCCCATCGTCCTTTTATATTCGTAACTTACACAGGATTGATTGATACATACAAAATTGTTGGAGGTCAGCCAGGCTAGAAATAATAACGAAACCGCTTTAGCTTCATAATAACTTAAGTAAATTACTTTCATTTGTAGGAGACACCTTACGAAAAAACATACGTAAGGAAACTTACTACTTAGTTTCAGTACCCGGCTGTTACATCCGTCTTATATGACGGATGTAACAACCAACCTTTTGTTAATAATATTTTGTAAACTTAAACACTAAAACAGTCTTATACCCAGTAGGCTGCCATGGAGCACACCAGAAAAAATATTAACTGCTCATTATGGACAAGACAAGGAGCTTCATCTTAACAGACTGACTTTGTTATGTTAGATAGTCTCAGGAAATATCAAGAACACACCTAATGCTTATAGGTTCTGTACCAACAAGAATGAGCACCGAAAAGTGTTAAAGGCATTCGCCAAATCGAGAAGTATACCGAACTTCAGTCAACTGACAAACTGATTGCATGCAACAATGTTACTTGTATAATTAAGTACATAAGTACTTAATTAAACAAATACGTAAGTAATACTTTATTTTCTAGAGATATCCTAATGCTGCAGTAAGAGGACTTCTTCGAACGAAGGGGCTTAAATGGTATCGTCTGCAAAAGTATGCATAACGTACTCGTAAGTAGGTAGAGAGACAAGACGAAATCATAATGGTGGTACGCAGCTTTTAAAAACTTTTTTTTATATTCTAAGTTCCTTATTTTAAATAAAATTAAATATATATATATTAGGTCCTAGGTTAAAATATAGGTATTCCGTTTTATTATAAACTAGCTGACCCGGCAAACGTTGTTTGCCACATAAATTATTTCTAGCTGCCCGGCGCTACTTCGTTCGCGTGGTGTCCTACACCTTACCCTGCCCTACCCCTACCCTACTCCTACACTACTCCTACGCTACTCTTAGTACCCTACTCCCACCCTACTTCCACCCTACTCCTACCCTGCTCCTAACCTACTCCTACCCTACTCCTAACCTACTCTATACTCTACCTATAAGTAAATAAAAGTATAAAAAAAAAAAAAAGTATCCTATGTCCGTCTCATGGTACTAAGCTACCTCCCCACTAATTTTCAGCCAAATCGGTTCAGCCGTTCTTGAGTTATAAATAGTGTAACTGTTACAGCCAAAGTAATAAATCCAGATATTATATATAACTAGCTGACCCGGCAAACGTTGTTTTGCTCCTACACTACTCCTACCCTACTCCCACACTACTCCTACCCTACTCCTACACTACTCCTACCCTACTTCTACCCTACTCCTACCCTACTCCTACACTACTCCTACCCTACTCCTACACTACTCCTACCCTACTCCTACCCTACTCCTACACTACTCCTACACTACTCCTACCCTACTTCTACCCTACCCCTACCCTACCCTACTCCTACCCTACTCCTACACTACTCCTACCCTACTCCTACACTACTCCTACCCTACTTCTACCCTACTCCTACCCTACTCCTACTATAAAAAAAAAAAAAAAAAAAAAAAATATCCTATGTCCGTCTCCTGGTCCTAAGCTACCTCCCCACCAATTTTCAACCAAATCGGTTCAGCCGTTCTCGAGTTATAAATGGTGTAACTAACAGACTTTCTTTTATATATATAGATAACTTAGCCATTATTTATAATGTCTACTCAATTTAGATAAAGTGATAATTGACACAGAATTAATCACATTAACTAGCAATTTTATATAATATCTTCGAAGACTTGGATAATGTAATAAAACAAGTAGATTATAAAATTATATTTCAATTTGCCTTAAATGTACCTTAACTATATTTGTGTAGCAATAAACTGTTATTTGAAAAGTAATAATTATAATGTTTATTTTAAGAATTAAAATAACATTGTCATAGATAATAATTTTACGTTAATTAACATTGTTATAAAGTTATTTAACTTTAATTTATAAAGTAAATTTAAAGCTCACTAGCCATAAAACAAAATTAAAAAAAAATAAAGACTACAATAATATTTTTTTTTAAATGAACTGACATGAATTAACTGGGTAGTAATTATTATTTATTCTTACAAGTAAGGCTCTTGTGACATTTTGAGTTACACATGAGGTTTGACTTTTTACATTTACACCTATTAGAAACGCATTCTCCAGTACAGTTGCAATGCTGAAATCCTTGGCCGCCAAGATGTGACTCTTTTTTTGCACATTCTCTGCTGGTAACCTCATGTTGGGGAACGATATCAACTGTAATAAACGTTTCTTTGCAGACAGTGAACTGATTCCTTGCGTAAAGTTGATTTAGAATCCCATGTGCCTAACTTATACATTCCTTCTGTCTTCTGAGAAATTATGACGGCCATAATGTTTCTATCATCGGCTTTGGCGCGGTCTACATCAGGAATTTTCACCACTACATTATCGCCTGTATTAGCAGCAGGATATTTTACCAAAGATAGAGCTAACATTTTATCTGCTTGCTTGTTCAGAGATTGTCCAACTAATATTCTGATGTTTCCAATACCTTGTTTCTTTTTATCGAGAGCAATTACTATTTCTTGGTCACTTTGTGTTATATTTGACGGATCTATTGCGTCAGCCACGAGATCGCGGTGATCACGGGGATGAGGAGCGGGAGGGTTAACAAATCAGTTAGACCGTATTTATTACTTTGGCTAACTTTGTCGCGCTATTATGAATAATATCCGGATAAAGTGATTAATTTATTACATTGTCTAGTCTTTTTTGCTATTATTTATAATGACCAGTCATTATGTATAATAGCTATTTAATCACTATGACTGTAACATAACTAAACACGACTTTCATTTATTTAAAACGTTATTTTTAGTATATGGTTTGTTCAGAATAAGTAACTGAATTGATTCCAATAATTTTTACCCCATGTTATATTTTGTCCCAAAAATATTTAAAAAAGGTTAAAAGTGGGACACCGAGCGACACGTAGGTTATCCAATCTCTGCGCCGAACGGTTAGGTACCTAGGTATAATTATCAATGAGCGCAAGGCGGCGCGGCGCGAGCGGCGCGTGTGAGCATGTTTTTGTACGGACAAACAGGTAACTTAACAAGCTTCTAACTTTGTGATTTTTCATGATACAGTTTTGAAATTTTGTACATAGATTCTTTACATAAAAATACTGGACACATGTTTCGGGTTTCGCATAATTACCTATACTAAAAATAATGTTGTATACTTCCCACCAATTTTCAGCCAAATCGGTTCAGCGGTTCTTGAGTTCATAATGTACTTTTTTTAGAATACTTAAGGGCTGATTTTTCCAACGCCTTTAAAAACTGTCAAAAATTCAAAATTATTCCTCCGCTAAGGAATAATTTTGAATTTTTGACAGTTGTTCCATACAAAAACTGTCAGACGTCAATTTTATTCCACGAATAAAAATTATCGGTCGATTTAAAAATCAGCCCTTAGTGTTTCATAACTAATGCATTTCACATTGTCAGTGTTTGTAACAAAACTCCTCCGAAACGGCTTGACCGATTCTTATGAAATTTTGTGTGTATATTCAGTACAGTAGGTCTGAGAATAGGACGTAAACTATTTTTCATACCCCTAAGTAATAAGGGTGGTCCACCCCAATTTTTTTTATTTTTGGACTACATTTTTTATTTTTATATTTTTATGACTTGTCACAAGTCAAGAGCGAGTCGGACTCGCGCACCGAGGGTTCCGCACCATCCTGTTTTTAATTTTTCATCGGCGAGGCCTATATTCCTCAGAGAATTTTAACACGGTGCACTGCGGTGTAGAATATTGCAGTTTTATGTCAGCGCCATCTCTTGACCGATAGTGGAACTAATGTAACTTTTGTTGATGTTTTCTGAAAAAATGTGCTATTTAGGGTAGGAGTAGGGTAGGAGTAGGATAGGAGTAGGGTAGGAGTAGGATAGGAGTAGGGTAGGAGTAGGGTAGGAATAGGGTAGGAGTAGGGTAGGAGTAGGGTAGGAGTAGGGTAGGGGTAGGGTAGGGTAAGGGGCAGGACACCACGCGAACGAAGTCGCGCCGGGCAGCTAGTTTTTTTTTTTATATGTATATCACATTTATTATTAAAAACAATCAGAATCAGTATTAACGTAAAAATAAAACAAATCACAGCTAGGTAAAACTTTAGTCATAAAAGAACAACACTATAATAATGTTTGCGCTGGAGGTGCTGATAACAAAAGTTTTATAGTATAATACCTACAATGTTGCACGAACCTCTACAACTTTATACAATATTTGCGTTTTATGTTGTGTGCATTCGAAGCATTTCGGTAACAAGTATAGAGCGTCTCATTTGCGAAAGCAGCACATATAAACCGATCCAGGGTTGTTTAGGCACGTTTATTTTACCTAATGTTGTGCTGACTACCTCACATTGCGCTGAAAAGTGTAACTCTGTAGGAAACTTGTCTATTGTGCAATCTTTTGTTCACCCACATTACAAGAACTATGTTCATGGAAATAATTTTATTGCACGAAATGACATTGCTTTAGTTATTACTCGACAAGAAAAGAGAAAAAGAAAACTTATGAAATTGAGTGCTCTAGATAATCTGTCTACCATTGGTCTGAAAGCGCTGATTCCCATAATGGACGCAGATAAGCCGAGATTAGCAGTGACGTCTGTTGAACGTTGTTACATAGAACAACCATTTGGATATTATGTTTGCGCCTCCAACAAAGTCACAAAAAGGACTATACAAGTTTGTCGAGAGAGACAAGAACAAGGTGTGCCGTTACTAATAGAAGACAGAATATTTGGCATAATGGGCATCACCGACAAGGACAGTTGCAGACTTCCTCAACGGAGTTTTACTGCACTAAGTCCTGCACTTTATTGGATAAGTGAAACTGTCAGAAACCTCGGTTACGACGATGCGGTAATTACTACATTGCACTATAGGATTTCTTCGCGTCGCCCTTCTACTACAATTACACCTACAACAACAACAACCACAACTAGAACTACTACTCCTATTACAACAACTACTCCTAAGCCTCGAGCTTCTGATCCTTATCTCACCGGAACTCCTCCTCATTTTACTGGTTATCCCCATGTTGCTAGTCTTCCAACGTTTCGTCGTCGTCCTACTTTTGATCCTTACCATAATGTTCCTCCACAGTTTTTTGCTTCTGATTATTATCATATTTTTAGTTCTCCAGCACATCGTACTCCAACTGCTGCATTTCCTCCTATTCCTAATCAGTCTTATGGAACTGGAACCATACCAAGGGATCCTTATCCTTTAGATCCTAATTTTCATCCCCTGAATGACCTTCGTTTATCTCCTAAAAATGTAAAAACAAGAAGACAAGAAGGAAACGTAGGGGATAAAATAGATTACTTTAATAAGTTAATGGAAAAATATGATATCACTTTAAAAAAGTGATTTTATAAGACAAGCTTCTAACTCTTAAGTATGTTCAAAGATGAACCAATTATAAGAACACGAAATGATATATCTACAAAAACAGAAAAACTCATTAACTTAGTGCCATACCATTTGTCCCATTGGCTACCTACCTCAAGCAGACCAAGACAACAATAGCGAAGTCTTTTGCGCCAAGGAGGACTGCAAAATATACTACAAAACAAACTACAGTTACAATTCCATTCGTCAAAGTTCTAGAAATTAATAAGACCACCAACGTTACGGACTGGTTCAACGTAATGGTTAAACATAAACTGAAGATTATGATGACATCTGAGTTCTACATAAGTAGTTATTACAAAAACGACGCCGGCGCCGACGGAAGATGCTTCAGTGTCAAATTAAGAGGTCGGTAGTAGTGCGTAAATCTTAGTTGCATGTGTTGAACATTCCTAGTTTTATGACTTTTTGTACCTCTATGTAACTTCCAATAACTTTGCAGTAAATTCAATTATATTTTGATTTATGAATATAACTTGCCGTTCTTAACTATAACAGCAATAATGCAACATAGCTATTAAAGTCTCAAGTCCTCAAAGTAGTTGCAGCCTTATTCTAAAAAAATCTCACTGTGAAAACTTAGGTGAAGTGAGCTTGAAGTGAACCGGGAGAAATGTAATTCCACCTGATGCTAGAGATTGACACCTAATAATAATACTTAAGTAATAATTTAATATCTTTATTCCTCAAGTAACATTATGACTCGGTTGTGTTAATGTTGTTGACAGCTCACTTCAAACTCACTTCACTTAAACATTCACGGTGAGATTTTTATAGAATAGATCAGCTGAATTTCAAAATCGACCCGCTACCTAATTGCGTAATGCATTATCGAGAAATGATGTAGACTAATGGGCTTCGTTTTGATCCCAATTGGCTTCGTTTTAACCTTTTCGTATTGCGTAAACTCGTCTGAAGGGGAAGCCAACGGCTCTGTTTGAATCGCTATTAGAGTGAACGATACGTCATGAAAAACTGGGCAAAAGTCAATTTTTCGTATTGTGTAACTTTTTTGACAAGCTAGATTTGGCTTCAAACGTCAAATTAAAACCAACTGCAGTTGGTTTGAAAGAGAAGGCAGGCTTCTCGTCGTAATCATTTTCCGATCTACATATTTTAGGATTTAAACGCGTAATCCCCATAATTATTTCGAAAAAATGTAAGTGGTAGCCTTCCTGATAAATTGTGAATGTGATTTAGTGTAAAACCTCAATGATAAAACCATAAGTATTTTAAAAATTAAGGCAGTGAGGTGTATTTAGTAAAATAATTGTAAGTTTTCTTCTGATATAAGTGCTTACAACCTAAATTATGCTTATTATGATATTTCAGAACCGAGGTACCTATATTGGTGGCATTTTAACGAAAGACAAATTCGTATCTCGTACCATAACAAACGTTAACTTATTATGCCAGAAGCGCAACCCATTCGAGGTTTTACTTCATTGGAAAAGGAATAACTAAAGAGGAAGAACAAATATAAAGCACACTATGAAGCAATATAAATCGATGGATTAAATCTATCCAAGGACTTCGACGAAAATACACACCATACATAGACCTACTTTTAAACATCATTGTTCAAGGTAATGTCAGTATTATTTTCTTTATAAGTGTTGAACATTGAATGGGCCCACTATAGGTATACCCTAACCTAACCTAAATGTTGTATCTTCCTAAGACGACCCACTGACCATCTTCAAAGATGTTACAAACTGTATATTGTTTGTCAGGTATCTACTGGTGAATACCTACATTGTATAATATACCTAGATACATAGGGCACCATCAAACATTGGTAATATAATGACTTCAACTACTAATGACAAGACACAATTACTTTTTCTATTGTTACTGACCATAGTACCTATAGCTTAGCTTCATAAAAGACGAGGGGATGAATATTTACAATTATAACAACAAACTAAATTAAAGAAAGTAGGTATGTAGGTAAGTTAGGTAGGCAACTGAAAATATGTGTTTTCAATTATTGTTAAATATTATTAGTAGGAATATCTAAGTCAATTAATAAAAATGTATTCTGTCATAAACCTTAGGATGTCCGGTGTAAATCCTCAAAATCAATATCAGTCTCCTAGCACCACTATGGTAGGTAGTCTTGAAGGTTATTTTCTAAATATTCAACTATAATAATATGGAAGTACCATAATATTTATTTATAGTGTTTATTGTTACATTATTATGTGGAGCCCTTCAAAATACTCTAGCATTGTATTGGTTTTGTTTGATATCACAATTAGTAATGTGTGTAATATGTATCATAGGCCCATCCTCCTTTTTATCTATTACCTAATAAGTAAAAATACTTGCTGTATCTTTGTGTAGGTACTTTTTAGTCAAGTATGCTTCATCCATCAATAGAATTGTAGGCATCTAATTTGTGTTTATAGCAGTATATTACTGTTCTAATATGTACATAGATTTGAGCCTTTTAAATACTTTGTGGATGGTTGTAACATAATGAGGATTTACTTACTTAAATTCTTTTTTTATCTTTCAGGTGTCAGGCTCAACTACATCTTGCGCCACTGCTGGGCAAAGGCCTACTCTCCTTCCACCCCTCTCTGTCGAGAGCTGCCAAGGACCTATCTTTATTAAAGGAGTCCAGCTTATCCCGCCATCTCCGTCTGGGCCTGCCGCTATTATTCAGGAAAAACTAACTTGTTCTCACAGGAAGCATTAGCCAGCAGTACATGGGAAGACATTAGATGCCAAATTCCACCAATCTATAGAATATAAATATTTGTTCCAATTTATTCTTGCCTCATGACCAAATATTCTATGCTAAATGTAAATAAATGCTATTGTCAGATAGGTTGTAATAATATAAATAAAACCAGTTTTTTTTTGTTTACCATATTTTGTCTTTCTATTTACCTATAAGTACCTAATGAATGACAGTTAATTTAGCTAAACACCACTATTTTCTAATTAGTATCACTATAATAATCACTTGATGTCTTTATTAAAAAAAGGCTTAGTAAGTATTCAACTTTATATTAAAGCTTACACTGTTATCAATTACATAATAGGTACATATGTTTATGTTGTCATGCAAGACTGAAGATTCAACAGTTTTTGATCAATCTTGAGTTTGTACTTGAGAAGTTTGAAAACTGAAGTAGTTGCTGAGCAGCAGTAGCAGTGGCCGAAGCGAACAGTAATGTATGTAATATGCTGCGTTCATTCATGTCTTCGTAGGTGAAACACCCCGAGAATTCTCCTGCAGTTTTAAAAGTGAGACAGTAAGGACACTGTCCGAGTTGAAATGCTCTTTTATATACAAAATCATCCTCAACCAGTCCCATTTGTTGTAAGTCATAACTGAAAATTAAAAACATATTGAAATCTTCATTGAATTCTCAAAGATTGTGTGTTTCGTTCTTATAGCAATTATGTGTACCTAAGAGGGGAGAAGGTATCATATTTTAATATTGAGTATGTTATGTGAGTTGTTGATTAAGTGTACCGGCAGTCTACGACGAAAACCCATGTCCAGGGAGGTCGAAAGCTAATATAGTTCTATCCTTGATGATCATCGGTATCAAGGGTAAGTACTTACACGAGCTACAATAATCTAATAATGAGATACGAACAACTTTTTCCTAGATATATTTGGTTACTTACTTTTATGATTATATTGACATATAACAGACTAAGGTGCTTTTCGCTATCGAGCAAAACAGCCTAAGTCTTAGTGCAGCCAGCTAAAACCTCCTTGTCCTCTATTCTATCAGAGAACTTTACAAACGCATTCCTTCTACAAGAAACCACAACAAAAATGTTCCGAAACTATTTATCCTATGTTTCTGTATGAAAATAGTAAAAACAATTTAGTATGTTAAAAAACATAAAACAAGTATTAATTTAAACAACATTCAAGGTAAAACCAAACAAAGATTATTTGTATAATATTATGGTTTAAAAGTATCCTATTTTCATTATTTACTTTTATTACCACAGAGTAGTAGAGTACTTTTACCACAGAGTACTTTTACTAATTCCTCAGTGTCAGTGTTGCCAACTTTTCTCCCGAGTCCACTAGAAGGCGCAATTTTTTTATATTATGTTTATTCTTATTAGCGACGTTCGATCGCCGTTATGGAGGTCCGTTTTAAGATTTGAGAATGGACACAAACATAACTTATTCACAGTACTTTTTTTTTAGCATCATCCTATTACAATATCATAAAATAATGAATTACTCAAGAAGTTAGTAGTATGTTGCCGTGGGATTTTTGACGTGACAACGTCTTAAATTAGGTTGCGGCTGGGAGTCACTTATGAAAAAGTGTAACGCTCGGTAACGTTACGATGAGTCACCGAACGAGAGAGAGGCCCGCCGAATGCCTTGCGTCTCTCTCCCACTCAACTATTCTACCGAGAAAAAGACGTTGTCACGTAAAATCTTCGCCCGTAAAACCGACTTTACAGGCAACCATTTTTTTTTCGAAATTACTTACTTTCAAATCGGCAGTGGTTTCCGCATTTGAAAGAAATAAATCTTAAAACGTCAGTAGTTCGATGATTTATTTCTCACTTTCACAAGGTTTAAACAAAATATAAAACATGCCCATTATCGTGTTAATATAATATTTTCTCGAGGCAAAGTTAAAGTAGTTGATTGTATTGTTTTCTACAAATTGAATTAGTCTAACCACCAGCCACTGAAAGCAAAATTTTGTCCACCAGCACCCCACCCCTTTGTCCAAACCCCCAAGTTTAGTGGAACTCCCACTAAGTTGACAACACTGCTTTTTTACGATTTTATCGTTGGCCACAGATAACTAAAACGTGAAAAATAAAACGTTTCCTTACGTATTTCAATTATGGTAGTTTTTGGTAGAAAGTGTATTATAAATTGGTTTTTCATTTTTCGGCAATCATTGTACATTTTTATGTATATGCAGTAGTAGACCATCAGTTGTAATCAAATCAAAATTTAATTATAGCAAAATTATTTGGAAGCGAATAGTTCTTAAATGAAGAAACAAAACGCTTTCACCAAACAAATTCTGCCCGACAGTCGGTACACCTCTATACAATTATAGTCAATTGGGATGATATAGATTTACACAATTCCGTTTACTGATATCGATTCAAACTGTAGTTGGCATAGTTTCGGAATTGTAATCAGAAAGAAAATGTTTTACGCAATTAGGCTGCCGATATTAGTTTCAGGACTTTGTTGTTAAAAAATTACAAAAACATCGACCTTCAAGTAGCATTTCATAGCTTTATTGCAATGATTGACATGATTAGGTACTTACATGGGTTATTACCCCTAGATTTAATTATTTTATTTAGGTAGGTATTTATCTACTTACTAACGTAAATCATCGAACAATACTTGTAAGTCCTTCGACAATGTTTTTTACGATAGTCCTACACTATGCTTACCCAATGGTTAATGAAATTGATACTGTAGCCCAGTGATTGGGCAACAGTGTGTCTATGTATTACAGTGTGTGTTGTGTCTATGTATTTAATTATTGTAATTGGTTATTAATCGTGTTACTAATTAATAAATAAATATTAAGGGTGAAAAAAAATCTCAGTAAGATCAGAGATGTAAAACATTTAATTCGCTTTATTTTAAATTCCTGTGCGCCACCGCCACAGCCACAATTGAATGAATGTTGTCCTTTTTTTATTCTTGTTATTAATTGTTACGTTAACTCAAACTCAAAGCATTTATTTCAATTAAACCATTTACAGGCACTTTTGAATTGTCAAGAAGTCGGTCAGTCAGAAAATATGAAGCTAGTTGCCCATTCCAAAGCTTAGGTACCTATGGAGAAGAACGGGCAAGAAACTCCATGGACACTCTTTTAAATTAAATTTTTACAAAAATATTAGTTACATTAATGTTGAATTTACAATTATATGTGAGAACGATACCGATATAAAAAAGACGTACGCGTTAAAAGCGTCCAGAGTATAGCAAATACCAAGAAAACAACAATCCAAAAATAAAAATAAGCCGAGGCAGCTAAGTGATGACCAGCACCAACTGACGGCGCCCGTTCACAAACATGACGCATAGATCAGCACCATTCAGCTCAACCATTTTGAAGGGAGCTAAATGATCCAACACACACGCCACCGTCAGCGAGACATTTGTGTGAGCATGACATACTATCAGCCGCCAGGGCACATTCAAGTCAATGATAGACATATTACCCGGTAAATCGTAAATAAGATAAAGTACATACCACAACAACAAAAGTAAATGACATCTGTGCTATGCAATAATACAATACAAAGGAAATTGAGTTTATAGAATGCAAAGATAGTCTTACAATCTTCAGCAGCTCCAACATTATTTTCAAGTGTTAATCAATTAGTTGTGGTTATGGAGCAGAACCCTGCATTGAGCTAGGCATTTTTATCAGCGATGTAATCCCCTAACTTATATGTAATAAGCATGACGCATAATGTGCGTTTTATACAAGACTTGAATTTTGTCTCATACAGTTGAAGAATGTGGGGAGGTAATTTATTATAACATTTTAAACAGTATCCCATAAAACATGAGTCTACTTTAGCCAGTCTGAAACCTGGTTGAACTAATAGGTCCCTATTTCTAGTACTATAATTATGTCTTTCACCTCTTTTACTAAAAAGATGTAAGTTTTTTCTTACATACATGATGTTTTCGCAGATATATTGACAAGGCACCGTCATGATGTTAATTTCCTTAAACAGTTCCCTTAGAGAATCGCGCCTGCGGAGGTTATACGGCTCTTTTCTGCAGAATAAAAATAGAATCGATGTCTGCAGCCCGTCCCCAAAGTAAAATACCGTAAGACATGACACTATGAAAGTAACTAAAATAGACTAGTCTCGCGGTATCTACCTACATCATTAAATTGACGGATTTTTCTGACAGCTTAAGCTGCTGAACTTAGCCGTCCTGCAGAGGACCCTATCCCTAGGAAAACAGTTTTATCGACGAATTCTAGTTTCTCTTGATTCAATATTATCTCACAATCACTGCCCTTGACATTTGGTAAAGAAAATCTTATGCACTTAGTTTTTTTTCCATTTACCTAATACTAAATTATTAGCAATGAACCAACTTTGGACCTGCAATAGGGCGTATTTACGTCGTCAAAATTTGTAGCACGTCTATTTACCTTAAAAATTAAGGAAGCGTCATCAGCAAATAACACCATTTGTGGTTGATTTTATAATAATAGTTGCTGGTTGGATGAGCTGTGTATGACTAGTTATTACTACCTCATAAACAGTTTCAAGGTAGTCCATTAATTACCTGGCACCCTGTATATTATGTATGTACTATTTGTATTTACTACAAACTTGTGTTACTAATAAAGCTTAAAACTATGTGAGAAGCCCTTCATTTTGCACTAGATGGACAATCGCCCAGTGGCGTAGCATAGTGGAGAGTGGAGACAGCAGCAGCAGGGACAGCCCTCGGGCGGCACTTTTAGGGGACGGCAAAATTTCACAGTAAATAATATCTTAAAATTTGAACCATTTCATTTCATCAAATTTGCTATAGAGATAGTTTGAGTCCCGGGAAAGGACATAGGATAGTTTTTATCCCGATATTCCCACGGGATCGACACTTCAGTGGGTGAAACCGCGGGGCGCTGCTAGTATTTTATTTTAATAAACCAGACGCTATCATCTGCCCGATTGGCCTTGTGGCCTTTCGGGCGGACGTAACTGCTGTCCGGTCGCTACTGACTTATTCGACCAACGAAATGCGAGACGCCGACGTTGGGAATTGCGTACAAGACCCTGCAAGACAGAGATACAAGACCCTGACTGCTTGTTGGCAGTGCAGATGCTGTTGAAGACTTGACGCTCGTCCCCTCATTCAGTGCCGTTGGGAATGCGATGTAAAGTAGCTTTCCTCAGTTCTTTTCGCTCGCACCAATTACATCTTTGCAAGCCAACCTCGGAATGTTCTTACTCTCCGAGGGATACGTTTTCTCATGGAGGTGAAGATCGAGCTCTGCAAATGCGGGAACTGGACCTGTTTCAATCACAGAATTCAAACAGTACAGAATTCAACATCCAAGAAAGTTTCATTGACGGATGTCGTTCAATTCACATTGTGATAAGTAATTATATGAACTTTGTTAAAAATTCTATTGTTCCTATATGTTCGACTATGACTATGATGTATTAACGACACTAGTTGAACTATTAAAAACTTTGCGCAACTCATTACAATTCTAAATCAATGTAGTTAAGTGGCACACGTGAAAGAATTTTTGTAATAAATGAGATTATTATATTGTAAAAAACCGGGCAAGAGCGAGTCGGACTCGCGCACCGAGGCCCGAGGGTTCCGTACCATCATATTATTATGTTTTTAAATTTTCATCGGCGAGGCCTATATTCATCAGAGAATTTTAATACTGTGAACTGCGGTGAAAAATATTGCAGTTTTATGTCAGCGCTATCTCTTGCCCGATAGTGGAACTAATGTAACTATTGTTGATGATTTCTGAAAAAGTGTGCTATTTAGAGACTTCGTTTTATTTTTCCTGTAATTTTTATATAAACTTCTATCACATAGAATTATTTCAGATTTTTCTCTTTGCAAACTTCGGAGATAAAGGGGGAACGGTATTTTTTTTTTTTTACATTTCTCATCACAAGTCGAAAACTATGCAGCCTAAAAAAAAGAAAAATGTTTGAGAATGTGCAAACTGCGCTGTTTCATATGATACCCCACATGCCCTAGTAGCCCCACTTCGAATTTTTCAGACCCCCTTTCAGTCCCTATTGCAAAAAATATACATATCGACGGCGAAGTGCCAAGTGCGTAACTGACAAAGTCAAAAATTTACACAAACTGAAAAAAAAACGTTCAAAAATAGCCACATTGGTTTAGTTGGGAAGTATACATATTTCCGCATTTTATTTAATGCTGTTCAACTAAAAATACAGTTAGGCGATTTCACTAAAACATGCGTTTATCGCCTTTAAATTCAAAATGATAAAAAAGTAAATTTCTCAAAAAAATGTCAGTTAGGAGGTAGGTATTGGCACTTCGGAGTCAATATATTTTTAATTCTTTCTTATTTGCAAAATAGTTGGGCAAACGTCATCTTAAACTATTCCAAATTTCATGTTGATAGCATTAGTAGTTCTTGAGATATCCAGCTGTGACAGACAGACTTAGTCTCACCAAAAGGGTTCCGTTTTTACCATTTTGGTACGGAACCCTAAAAAGGTTTCAAATAGGTAGGTACATAATAACCAATAGGCAATAGTGATCATAGTTCTTGCTGAAAAGTTCTTTAAGCGTGTTTTTTTTTGTGACCCCTTTCTTTTTTTAAATCTGGCACCGCTTGATTTGTTCAAACAGCTTCTGGAGGGCCATAAGGATTGGTTTTCCACCGGCAGTGCGGCCGTAATTCCGTCATCGGCCGGCGACTTGTTGTTTTTAAGCTGCTTCATAGCCCTTCTAATCTCTTTCAGGCTGATGTTTTGTTTTCGGCATAGTGTCAGGTCAATCTAGCACTTCGGTTGTTTCAGATTAGCAACGGGGTTACTGGGTGATATGTACCACTGTCCATATAACCCTGAACCTTTAGATCTTCCTTAAAAGTTTAAGTTTGGATTTGGAGGATACGTTTCTGCCATCATCGATCTTCAGGTTCGTAAGCTGGCTTTGCCCAATAGACAGATCTTGGAGCCGTTGTTTATTTATTTATTTTGTTAGGGAAAACAAACAATTGTACATTATAATTACACCTAAGATTACATTGGAAGTGAGTAAATGTACAATCCACAACGTTTCCACAGATTACCTAGGTTAATGATACAGTGAAGACACAATATTCAAGTTAAAGAAATACAAAGAAGAAGACAGTAAGAGAATAAAGAGGCTGTACTTATTTTAAACTAAAAAACTAAAACAAATAGTACTAAATACAGTTATTACGAAAACAAACAAAAAGGGAGAAAAGACACTAAACGTCACGCAAATGTAGACTATTCACTAAATATTTCTTAAATTTTTGGCGATCTAAAGCGAATATATCCAAATTCACAAAATATTTATTGTAAATTTTAGCTAGTCTATGGAGATGCGCCCGTTCACCCGCGTTGGTACGACAAGGTGTCGTGGCAAAAAGCGGGTAAACGCGTACCTCCCGTCGAGTAACTGTTCTAGGCACTACATAAAATATATTATTTACTAGGTCTGAGCAGTCAATCTTGTTGTGCTACAGATCATGAAGCATCATGGTTTGAAGCAACAGACGCCTTGATTCCAAGGTTAGAAGGTTAAACTTTTGTAGGGACCGAGTGTATGAAATACGTTCCATATGACATTTAAACTGCATTGATCTTAAGAATTTGCGCTGAACTTTTTCTATAGCAAGATTGTATTTAGCATAGTATGGATCCCATATCATGCAGGCGTACTCAATTTGTGGTTTGTGGTCTGAATTAAAGAGATGCAGGAAAGTGGCTGGTCGCTTAAAATCTACGGATGATCTCATTACAAGATGATACATTTGAAATGCTTTAGCAATAATCTTATCAATGTGTAGATTTAGGTGCAGTTTGCAGTCCAATAGGATACCCAAGTCACTAATCTGAGTCTCTCTTAAAAGTAATTCATTGCATAAAGAATAATTAAAACCGTTGTTCCGCTGCATTGGTCCTTAATACGTTCAGTAATAAAGCAGGGAAAATATCAAGAACCTCATGCATATAGATTCCATAGTATCAACAATAACGATCACTCAGTGTTAAAGGTCTTTGCAACTAAGGGTCACCATGACTAAATCTGTCAGAACAATAGTTGCATCTGCATCTGCAGTTGACCGATCATGTCTTAGTGCAGACAGATTTCATGGCACAATTAAGAAGTCAGTGATGATGCGACTCCTGTGACCGAAGAAGTTCCTATTCTTCGGTCACAGAAGTCGGTTATCGACAACAAAAGTAAGCACATGATTCTTACACGTTGTGATTGGAATCACTGAAACGTCAAGTCTAAACCATAACCTATTAATGTACTTATTAACTTAAGGCGGGTTTAATTTATAATGAAATATTTTTATATATTTTTACAATATTTATAAAAGACAATCAGAACCAGCATCAACATAAAAATAAAACAATTCATAGCTAGGTAAAAATTTGATCATAAAAGTACAATTACATTTACGTTTCCGATAGAGGTGATAACAGTTTTTTTTATAGTTTAAATAATTTTATATAATGTTGCACGAACCTCTCCAACTTTATACAGTATTTGCGTTTTGTGTTATGCGCATTCAAAGCATTTCTTTAACTAGTATAGAGCGTCTCATATGCGAAAGCGACAGATATAAACCCATCCAGGGTTGTATCGGCACATTTATTTTACCTAATGTTGTACTGACTACATCATATTGCGCTGAAACTTGTGATTCTGTAGGAAACTTGTCTATTGTGCAATCTTTTGTTCACCCACATTACAAGAACTATGTTCATGGAAATAATTTTATTGCACGAAATGACATTGCTTTAGTTATTACTCGACAAGAAAAGAGAAAAAGAAAACTTATGAAATTGAGTGCTCTAGATAATCTGTCTACCATTGGTCTGAAAGCACTGATTCCCATAATGGACGCAGATAAGCCGAGATTAGCAGTAACGTCTGTTGAACGTTGTTACATAGAACAACCATTTGGATATTATGTTTGCGCCTCCAACAAAATCACAAAACGGACTTTAGAAGTTTGTCGAGAGGGACAAGAACAAGGTGTGCCGTTACTAATAGAAGACAGAATATTTGGCATAATGGGCATCACCGATAAGGACAGTTGCAGACTTCCTCAACGGAGTTTTACTGCACTAAGTCCTGCACTTTATTGGATAAGTGAAACTGTCAGAAAACTCGGTTACGACGATGCGGTCATTACTACATTGCACGATATGACCAGGACTTCATATCGACGCTTTTATAAAGCTACTTTACCTACTTCTGCAACTTATCCTACTCAAACTTCACATCCTATTAATCTTAATCCCATTGGAAATCTTCGTGATGCTTCTGATCTTGACCCTGATTTTAATCCTCGTGCTAATGGTTCTCGTAACCTTTTTGCTACTCCGCCAACGTTTCCTTCTTTACCTACTCTTGATCCTAACCATATGTTTAGTCCTCCAACGTTTCCTCCTACATCTACGTTTGATCCTAACCTTAAGTTTAGTCTTTCCAAGTTTCCTCCTACATCTACTTTTAATCCTAAGCTTATGTTTAGTCCTCCAACGTTTCCTCCTACATCTACTTTTGATCGTAATCTTATGTTTAGTCCTCCAACGTTTCCTCCTACATCTACATTTGATCCTAACCTTATGTTTAGCCCTTCAACGTTTCCTCCTACATCTATGTTTGATCCTAACCTTAAGTTTAGTCTTTCCAAGTTTCCTCCTACATCTACTTTTAATCCTAAGCTTATGTTTAGTCCTCCAACATTTCCTCCTACATCTACTTTTGATCGTAATCTTATGTTTAGTCCTCCAACGTTTCCTCCTACGTCTACGTTTGATCCTAACCGTAAGTTTAATCTTCCAACGTTTCCTCCTCAATCTACGTTGGATTCTAACCTTATGTTTAGTCCTCCAACGTTTCTTCCTCTATCTACTTTTGACCCTAACCTTATTGTTACACCGACGTTTCCTCGTCTATCTAGTTTTGATCCAAACCTTAATATTACTCCTTCAACGTTTCCTACTTTTTCTGAACCTTATCCTACTGTGGTTCCTCCAGGACGTACTCCAACTGGTCCATGGCGTACTATTTCTAGTCATTTTTATGTTACTGAAACCTTATCAAAGAATTCTTATCGTTCAAGTCCTAAGTTTCAATCCTCGAATGTTCCTTTATCTGCTCAAGATGTAAAAAAACGAAAACAAGAAGAAAACAAAAAAAATGCACTAAACTACTTTCGTAACGCTCATAAGTCAATGAAAAATTTGAATATCGCTAACGACAATAATGCTTTTATAATACAAGACGTCAGTCCATTGCTGCGGTCTCTGCCTAGCGTCAGTATCTTCAAAGATGCACTAATCATGAGATCACGAAAGGATATATCTACAAAAACAGCAAAACGCATTAGCGCCATAACATTTGTACCATTGCCTACCTCAAGCAGAGCAAGAACCACTACATTATCAAAGTCTTCTGCGTCAATGAAGACTGCAAGATTTACTACAAAACGTACTACAGTTACAATACCTTTCATCAAAGTTCTAGAAAATAATAAGACAACCAACGTTATGGACTGGTTCAATCTAATGGTTAAACATAAACTGAAGAATAAGACATCCGAGTTCTACATAGTTAGTACAACAACGACTGAAGCATACTCCTCCTCTTACCGACCTCTTCTTAATTTCGTAGATCTTACGTAAACCTTAGTGTTGAATATTTCTACTTTTATGTTTTTTGACTTTTTGAAGGTCCATGTAGATGTCGTAAACTTCAAAAACGTTGCAGTATAAGCAATATCATAAAAAAAAAAAACAAATTGTTTTTAATTTATGAATTTAACTTGCCGTCCTATAACAGCAATAATGCAACATAGATAGGTAATAAAGTTTCAAGTCCTCAAATAGTAGTTCAGAATTTCAGAATCGACCCGAAGTTGATTTAAGTATTTTGTTGTTTATGATGTGGGTAGGTAGGTAGTAAAGTAAAATTACAAAAACAATTAATGGCTTAAGATACTCTCTATGCCTGAAAATGGCCTCCTGGGCGAATCTCCTGTTAGCTAGTACGGTTTAAACTTTAGTATAAACTAATTCCATTGGATAAACAGTTGCACAAATAAGTTAATATAAATTAAAAAAAAAACATTATTATTGCAAGTAAGTATAATAGAGAACTTTTAGTCGAAAATGCACCGCCGCGCCGTGATAACAGTTTGTCCGTAGGTACCTATACCTACAGAAAGTTTACAAAATAATGTATGTCCTTTTTAGGGTTCCGTAGCCAAATAGCAAAAACGGAACCCTTATGGATTCGTCATGTCTGTCTGTCCGTCTGCCCGTCCGTATGTCACAGCCACTTTTTTCCGAAACTATAAGAACTACACTGTTGAAACTTGGTAAGTAGATTATTCTGTGAACCGCATTAAGATTTTCCCAAAAAAAAATAGAAAAAAACAATAAATTACCTATGGGGGTTCCCCATACAGAACTGAAACTCAAAATTTTTTTTTTCATCAAACCCATACGTGTGGGGTATCTATGGATAGGTCTTCAAAAATGATATTGAGGTTTCTAATATCATTTTTTTCTAAACTGAATAGTTTGCGCGAGAGACACTTCCAAAGTGGTAAAATGTGTCCCCCCCCCCCCCCCCCACTTCTAAAATAAGGGAATGATAAAACTAAAAAAAATATATGATGTACATTATCATGTAAACTTCCACCGAAAATTGGTTTGAACGAGATCTAGTACGTAGCTCGCTGGTGAAATTTTAAAAACATATGATGGTACGGAACCCTCGGTGCGCGAGTCCGACTCGGTCTTGCCCGGTTTTTTATTACCTACCCAGCCTACCCTAACTATTACGGCGAAGCTCAAAAGTAGGTTATGGTATTTTTTTTTAAATATAGCGGGAGGTGAAGCTGTCATTCTGACCTTACGAAAATTTTTGATACATTGCTTCATATGTTTGAACAATTCGTCTGCTCAACAATGTATTTAACGTGGTTGAAATGTCGAAATGAAATGCATTGCCATCGATTGTCATTGTATGTATGTAACGCAATTTCCCCGCGGCATTGTAAGATTGTTGATTGTGATTGGAACTTAACCAACCAATACCTACTATGGTTTATTAATTATAATTAAGAGAATTCAAGAGCGAGCGATGCAAATCAGAGAATTGGAGCATCGTGACCCGGATAGGCTCATTCAGGTTGCCAACCATACCTACTGTTAAAAACAGTAATAGTGTAGGTACTGTTTTTCACTCTAAAATACTGCTTACTGTTCAACAATAATCTAATATATGAATTGTTTTCACTGATATCCACAGGCTCAAGTGTGAGTTTTTTCTCTCACGTTCGATTGCGAGCGCGTTAGAATTTTATATGGGAAAATTTATAGCGCCACCTGGTGGTCACTAGAAGAAACCTAAACGCGCTCGCAATCGAACGTGAGTCGAAAACACTCACAGCTAAATAAAAAGTTTCATCGACTATGTAAACATGCGCATGAGCCTGTGCATAGGCGCGGTGGTTCAACTAGCCTTAATAATTTCAGAATGACACTGTTAATGTCGAATTTTCGGGTAAATAGATAATTGTTATCTTTTAGAAGGTATTAGTATTATATGTAGTTTTAAGTGATGAATGCTAAATGGAACAGAAGAAAGAAATAGAGCTTCAAATGATTTAATTTTAAAAAATTGCTCCTCGTCCATTTGGTGCGACTTACGAAACCTTCAAAATTCGTGCTAAAACTTTAGAAAAACATTGAAAATCAATCTGTTTTAACAATCGGCAGCGGCGCAGTGTCATCATGCAAGGCGTGAACCTTACAAGAACATGGAGGTTTCAACGGCCGAAGACTAAATAAGGTGATCCCTCGGTTTAAGTGAGGGTTTGATTGTAGTAGTAATAGATTCGAAGTGTGAAGTGAGCGAAGCGAGTAGGTATACCGCGGCAGTGACTGGTGAATAGCTAATACCGATTAACCAGGGATTATTACACCTTCCTGGGTAAAGCAAATTTTTTAGAACTGTGAAGCGAGCCCCTAAACAACAAGACCAGTAGAGCAAGCCCACTATTACAACGAGCTCGTATTCCACGACTGAGCAGAGCGCGCTTTCACTTGTAAAGAGCGATCGAAGCGCGAATACACTTCAGATGCTAGTAAGGGTCACTTACTACGCTCAGAAGCCAGCTTAGTCCGCTCACAAGTAAACGCGCTTCGCTCACTTTCGGTGCAGGTGGCTCGCTTCGCTCGCTCATCCCGAGAGTTATCTTCCTTCACTCACTGGTCTTGTGAAGATGTCTCGCTTCGCTCGCATTTCTAAGGTTTATCATGACTCGTGGCGTAGTAACCCAGTCTCGCCTGCTTGTATTAAAAGTGTGCTTTGTGTGTTGCACTCGCTTATCTTGTGGAGTGGAGTGAGGCTCGCTCATTGCATAATCGCGCTTTGCTTAGCCATGTCGTTTTCACGCGACAAACTGCGCGGACTGCGCCTACTTATTTTTTTTTCTTGTCTATGCTTATTTATGATCAGCCTGCTGCTGTCACTTTTGATTTGTGACAATAGTCTTCTTGTGACATTAAATTAGACTTGTTGAAAAATATACATTTTTCTACAAACTGGAAAGTTCCCTGAATCTTATCGATAAATACGACGTGGTATATTAATCCATTGAATAATTTGTGATGAATACCTAAGAAATGCTTTTGTGTACTTTCGCGGTGTAAAATTGCTAGCTGCTGCTTGTGCATAGTTTACTACGTATTTCTTGCGACTGCAAATTTAATTTGCCTCAGTTCAACTTTTCAAGGTTCTAAGCCAAGGATCTATTATATTATTATAATGGCTACCGCGCCGAGCGGAACTCACAACTTCAAAGTTGTTTTACTGGGAGAGGGATGTGTTGGAAAGACATCTCTATTACTGCGCTACATTGAAGATAAGTTCAACGACAAACATCTAACTACTCTGCAGGTATGTACCTACGACTCAAAATCTCTTAATTATAAAAATAATCATCAAATAAATAATACATTTCATAACCTGTAATTTGTATGCCTTTGGTACCATTGTGTTGTAGTATTAGTTATAACTTTACGTTTAGAATATTAATTTGCCATTAGGAATTATTTACACAAGTTCAAATGTGAGTCAGATTCCATTTTGGTGTAACCAGTGACTGAAGAAATAAAGGCTACTTTTTATGTTGCCAGATGAAATTAAATCTCCCAAAATTCAACTCCGTCAGCATTAGTGTTTACAGATTTTAGAAGTTATCAAGAATGCAGTCTCAAGTTGTAATGATAGACAGTATTGACTTTTATTTTTGTTTCAGGCCACGTTTTTGAACAAGAGATTAAACATCAACGGCAAACGTGTTAACCTTTCCATTTGGGATACAGCCGGTCAAGAAAAATTCCACGCTTTAGGCCCCATATACTATCGGAATTCCAATGGGGCTATTCTTGTTTATGACATCACTGATGAAGATTCTTTTGGAAAGGTGTGATATATTTTCATCATCATCATCATCATTTCAGCCGAAAGGCTTCCACAAAGAAATAGGTCTCTCCGAAGCCACTTCGACCGGTACTGTGCTTTCCCCGTCATGTGATATATCTTATCACATAAAATATATTCATCACAGTCATAATCAAGAAAACAATGCAAAACTTTAAATTGATAATGCATGTTTTACATTGATAAGTAAGGTGGATGACTGAATATGTAATCAGACAATCTACTTTCTCTGCAAATTAAAGTGTTGCTACTACTGAACTGTTCAGAGGGAATGAGTAATAGATAGGGATTTTATTGCAGGTAAAAAACTGGGTGAAGGAGCTGAAAAAGATGTTGGGCTCTGATATAGTTCTGACAATTGCTGGTAATAAAATTGATTTAGAACATGAAAGGACTGTTCCCCTAGAAGAAGCAGAGAGGTATGTTTTGCCCTATAGCCTAATTGACTCAAATTTGCATTTAAAGAGTTGATTAAATACAATCGTAAGGTTAAAGGAAAATTAAATAATTATTAACCATATGCAAAATACGCGCATTGACGTGGATTTGCGGACACCAGCCCGTATTACCTATTATCTTTTTGTTAAGGGTAAAGGAATAATAAATTTTTGTATTTCAGTTATGCCAATATGGTTGGTGCTCAACATTTTTACACATCGGCAAAACTAAACCAAGGAGTGGAAGACCTGTTCCTTGATCTTACAAGAACAATGATTGAAAGGTTTGAGCAAAACTCACAAACAGATGTGAACAGACCATCACAAGTTGTGGTGGTTGACGACGAAGCAGTACCAGCCCAAACGTCTTGTTGCTCAGGGAACAGGAGTAACTAAGAGCATTTAATAAAATAATTATCTATTCCGTGTAGAGTGTAGTTGAGTCATAGACATTATACATGCCTATGGCCAGATAAATGTATGTAATTCTTTTGCTAAATACTTGTAAAAATGTAATATATTATTTGCATACAGATTAATAATTAAAGAAAAACTTGTTTTAAATGGTAGCTACTATATTTTGTTGTTTCTTATATCATGAATGTGGACTTATTGTAATATTTAGTATGGTGCATACCAAAAATATACACTGTTTATTATTATATAAAATATTTTGCCTAAGCTATAAGATGTCAGAATTTATGTAAGCTAGCAAATTAATGCACATTGGATAACAATGCTGAAATTGCTTGATTATGTGGACAACAAACAGCCACAGTCTATGTTAAACTAAGTCTTATTATCTATTAATTAAAATGCTTTTAATCTGTTTTTTAATGTATTTTAAAGTCTAATTGTTATTGTAATAGTTGAGAACAGGGCAAATTCAAATTTATATTTCTACCTTCGCAAAGTTCATCTCACTATCCCACGTACAACATGAGGAATTGCCATTGATTTAAGTTTTTGCTAAGTGAACAACTATAATGCTTTAAGAAATTCATCTTCATTTGTTTAGATGAATTAATTTATATTTGTGGATACTAATGTTATTGTTTCTAGTAATTAAATGTATGATAAGGCGATGACTTTATAATTATGGGGCATAGAGTGATATTTTATTGTGCCAGGTAAATTGAGAAGTTCCTCTGTAGAGGATACCTAGTCTGGCAGATCAGGGGATAAGTTCTGTAACAAATTAATATGGCAACAAGAAGCTTTATTAGCATGACATCTCAACTCAATGGTAATTTAAAACAATTTTTATTTCATGATAAAAGCTCTCGAAAGAGGATGCGTTGGTGTATCTGATATGATGTTATGAAAGTAGTGTTGGATCTCATCATTATAAATGGTAACAATAATTTATAGCCAGACCAGGTATAGTGACAATTGTGAGATTGTGAGGCAGGGTAATGCACTGACATAGGGTAATAATGCACCAAACATCAACTTATAGTTGTACGTTATTATGGTGTGTTAGGTAAATTGTTAAATGAAACAAATTCTTTTTGTTAACAATATTCTAATATGCACTACTAGTGTAACTGTGACTAAACGATAACAACAAACTTGTGATCTTTAGAGCATAAGCTAAACAGTTATAACATCATTATTCGAAGATTTTCACTGAAAATAAACATATTTCACTGTTTTAAGTTTTGAAGGAACACTTCACATTGCATCTTATATTCACTGCAATAAAGATTTCATGGATTTGCCGATAATAGTGTTTTAATTTACCATCAGAAAAAAAAACAACTGTGAACCTTCCCAACTAACTAATTAAAACCAAACACACTAAAAAAAATGCTTGCCGACTTCAAAGTAATATTGCCTTGCCGACTTCAAAGTAATATTTCCAGATCGCAGGCAGACAAAGTTAACAAACACTCGTAAGCATAACCATTACATTTATATTAACTCCAATACAATAAGAATTAGATTTATTAATTCTACATCAAATGCACATTTTATAGCCCACCTAAGAGGTGCCTTTGACAGGAAGCCTTTATTTCACTATTTGTATGAATTTGCGTTTCTACCAATATTTTTCATATCTTTGTACATTAAAATCTATTCACAGTTTCAATGAAAAAGTCTAGTACAGGGATATTTTATTTTATATTCCTTGGTATATACATATTTTCTAAACTTGAGGAGTCTTATTGTGCAATTCAGACCAACCCAAACACCGCATAGATGTCCTCAAGCTTATTGTTGACAAACCCTTATTCAAAATAATGGGAGCATTCATCATTCTTATTTCTTACATACACTTATGTAAACCATGAATATGAATCAACTAAATTATCTTATCTTCTACCAATTTATTGTGACTTGTGCTAGCTTTTTCTTCTGCGATAATGTCCGCAAGACTTCCATGTCTCTATCATTTAGATCAATAAATTTTTTGGAGTCTGACTTTTTACAATCATATTTGAACTTTTGAGTTGTATCACAGTTTGTTCTATTTCTTGTGGAACTGGAACATATTATGTTGTTTTCAGCTAGATCTACAATGTCGTCAGGGTTAACACTGTGTCACTTCTCTGTTTCAACATCTTGTTTCTTCATTTTCAATGCATTTTTGGATTTAGGCTTCACCATTTCTTTCTCCACAGCATTTTCGTTTTCAGTATCCAAAGGCGGTAAGTCTAAGAGATAAGGCATCATGCTTCGAGATTTCTCTTCGTTTGATAACCACTCCATCTACGATAAAAATACAAATTAGTAGTAATAGATATAAACGGCGATCGCTTTTAGTACTCCGTCATCAAACCAATAGTTTAGAGGATATAGCGGAACCTTTATTTGTTTGATGTGTCCGTCGCAAGTAAATGAGCAGTACACAAACCTTCTGACGATGATCCCTCACAGCATCATCACAAATATCAATACACATTTTCTGAGTGAGGCGTCCGTCGTCCGAGGCATAGGCGGCCGCCTGCCACGCGACCCCCAGCTTGGACAGCGCTCGGCCTGACATACCGGCAGTGCGGGCAGCTAGTGTCGTGCACAGCTCACTGTAGTCGAATTGATCCACGCTCAACCGTCTGCAACAATTATTTACTCAATATAGTATCAAATGCGACAATGACATGTTTTCGATCTCTGTTAAATTTTATTTACCTCTTTCCTTCTGATGCTGGTTTCAGGACAAAAGTATCAAAGTAGAGACGAATCAAACGCTCGCGCTCCTCAACGCCAGGCAATCCGAATTCTATCATCTTGTCAAGACGATCGTTGATTGCAGAATCGAATTGCTGTGGCGTGTTGGATGCGAGCACCAACATTATCCGGTTGCTCTGGTCAGATGTCCGGTACAGGAATGCATTGAGGGCCGCTCTCAAATCTTCACTAATCCTTTCCGAGGAACGCTTTCTCAAGAATGCATCAGCTTCATCAATGAAGAGAAGTACACCTGTCAATTTGAAATATTTTGTAAATAAATGTATATTTCACTAAATAAACATGTCGTGCTACATGCTTTAGGTAAACTAGTGTCACACCAACCTTTTTTACTGGTCCCGGCCCAATCAAATACTTTATGAATTGCTGCCACAGCATCTTTTCCCATGGGTGCAACATCACCGCCAGTGAGGATAGCATATTCCATGCCAGAATGTTTCGCCAGTTTCTGCAAAACACAAGTAAATGATATAACAAAATAGAAAGAATAAAGTTTATTTGAACATAAAAATACAAATAAAGAATTGATAATAATGTTTTAACTACAATAGTGTGTGCCTCATGGCTGCATCAAAGAGGTTCAATGAATGCCAGACAGACGCTGTCTGACACTGGTTTGCTAATGATTCTTTGATTGATTTGTAATTAAACTATTTTTACACAATACAATAATCTATACACTCACCTTAGAGAATAATGTTTTACCAGTTCCAGGAGGTCCATACATGAGCAGGTTTCTGTAGAATCCCTTATTTAAACGTGTATTTTTAGTAGCAATAGCGATATCTCGTAGTCGCCGCTCCAGAGTTGGAGCTAGGACTACACCAGCTAACGCATCAGTAGGCTTACTGAAACTCGCTATTGCTTTTGAAACTGTGAGTATTGGATGTTTAACAGCTTCCAATATCGAGAATCTTGATGTTTCATTGACAAGGGAAGGTTTGCCTGGAAATTGGGAAAAGTGTGAGTCAATGAGAAGTCATTCCTTATAAGAACTACTTTCTGCTATCCTAGTTTGGTTCTACAATACATTGACTTAAAATATTGGTACATACCAATGCGAGCTTCAATGAACCTTGCAGCCACTGATGTTGCGCCTTTAGCAGAGTATACACCAAGAGCCAGGAGTGATAGCCCACCAGCTGCGGCTAATGTTTTATCCCAATCAGTGACCAAAGCATTTAGTCCAGTACCAACCACACTCCCCGCTGTCCTGTTAATCAATTATTCATTAAACCATAATATTAAAAGACAAAAGAGAAGATCTAACTGCTAATTGCCTATGTAATACCAACATTAAAAACCTGGGTTATTCATGATCCAATCAATCTGCCTAGCCTTACCCAACTATGTTGGGGTCGGATTCCAGTCTAAACAGATGCAGCTGTATACTATTATCTTACATGGAGCGACTGCTTGTCTGACCTCCACAACCCAGTTACCAGGTAAGACAATACGCCTTGATAAGACTGGTTGTCAGACTTGGGCTTCTGACTACCCATAATTACTGTCAATCGATAACTATAACATACTGACTATGACTAACTACAAGCTATATAACATTCAACAACTTACTTAATACTTTCAAGAATAGTTGTTCTGTTTTCAGCTGCCTTCAATCTTATTTGTTCTAATGTTATATCCCGGTTTTCACGATCAGCTTTTGCTCTGGCCTTAGCTTCAGCTTCAATGGCCTTTAGCTTATTCTTCTCTCGTAGCTCCATTTCATGTTCAATAGTGGCGCGCCGTAAAGCTTCCTGCTTAGCAACACTCTCTTCTTGTCTAAAAATATAGTATTATTGCAATATACACAGTGTATAAATGTAGTTGGGGAACAATGAACAGATAGGACTGTGTGGCTACTGACATAACTGTTAATAGAGATGAAAAAACACATGCTGCATAAGCATAAGCATAATCAGCCAATAATGGTCCCACAGCTAGGAACACAGGCCTCCTCTCTGTGAGAGGGAGCGAGCTGTACTCCACCACACGGGTCCAATGCCGGTTGGTAAATGTCACATTTTCGCAATTTTGGTTCTAGGACATGGACGTTTCCTGTTTGCCTTCATCGTTTAAGAGCAGTGGTGATGAAATTCTTTATACAAGGTAAAACGCCTGGCTGGGCACGCACAATGGTCCATTTGAAAGACTAATTGTGGAAACCAAACCCGTAACATAGAACGCCTGCCTGGATTCCCACCCACAACCTTTCAGGTAAGTTGGGGCCATTACCACTGGACTGCTATAGCTTAGCTCCCATGCTGCGCCAACTCTAAGTAAATTAGGATAGTGAAGGAAACAAAAATGATGAAATGTAATAGGCAAGAACTTAATCGATTTCATATTGCTGTGTTGTGTTGTGTGGTGTGGTGACAGCTTCTGACGCAGTGGTAGCCAATCAAAATTCGTTGTGATATGACATAGTCCTAAACAGATTCGTGTGATTGGTGTAACCCAAGTCATGACACAACTCAACACAGTTATGTGACTGTGGCTTCATATACAGGAACATATAAAGGAATTTGATATGGCTTACTTTCTCAGAATTTCTTCCTGAGATCTTTGTTGTTGTGCCAGTTGCTCTTCATATCTCTTTTTAGCTAACTGATCTTGGTACTGCGCTCTCATCTGATGTTGTTTTGTTTCTTCCTATAGATTTTAAAAGATATTATTTTAATGCATCCTATGGTGAATGAACTTATGTGTAATAATTCAATTCTGGTAATATTCTAATAAGATTATAATAGAAAGGCACCTGTAGTGTTTTTCTGCGCTCTTCAAAATCAATTCTCTTCTGTTCAACTTTGGCTTGTTCTATAGCTGCTTCATACTCCTTGATCTTTGCCATTTGTTCTGACTGTTTGGTGCTTTCTTGAAGCTTACTAAGCTCCAATGCATCCTTTGAATGTTCTGGATAACATGACCATAATAAGTACTTGTAATCAGTGTAGTATTTGAATGTTTTAGCATGTGTTTTCACAACAGATCCAATTATAATTGTAAAGCTCATTAAAATGACTTCAACCAGTCATCTTAGTATATTGTGCTATCTGCATGATGAAGGCTTTAATGTCTTTTTTTAATAAGTCTAAATCTTTATCTAGAACATAGCCCAGTGATTGAACCATTTGGGTTCAATAATTTTTTTATTGTTAAATACTTGTAATAGAAAACCTAGGTCAGTGGGTCGTCTTAGGGGCGGATTTGCACTAATATGATGAATTAAGTTACTTTTATGTGAACCCATATAGGCCAATTACATTATGTAGATCCTTTTAACATTGTAGATTACTGAAGATATCTCCCTGCGCTTTTGAACTTTTAAGTACTCCTAAGTTTCTGCCCGGTTAAGAGATTATCAAGCACATATAAAAGTAAACATACAGTTGGGCGCTTGATTAAAGGTACTAAATGAAAATGAATTTCATCTAGGGAACAATAGAACTATTCTAACCTAAGTAAAGTTATTAAACTCATGGTTGATTTTGTTGCCCACAAGAACAATGAACATATTGTTCAATATTATGACAATATTTTTGATATTCGATCATAGGATAAGAACAGCCAAAATTTTGTTTTTATCTAAATAATAGTAGGTCTTGCCGCGGGCTGTAAGGTTATGCGGTCGCTTATGCAATAGCGCGCAATGTGATTGATAAATATCATAATTTAACTACTTACTTGATTTTTCTAGTTCTCTAGCTGCTTGTGCAGCTCTTTCGAGAGCACTAGAATCAAAGCGATAGGCCTCCATTGCCTTCTTTTCAGATTTGGTTAGGTTAGGGGGTGCGGCAGCGCCCCCGGAATCTGCAGGCGGTACATCAGAGGGTGGCTGCGGAGGTGTCGAACTATACCCAAATAACCAAGACATTTTTGCCTTGGGAACCTTTTATAATACAACAAAAAATAATTAAAAATACAATTTTCTTTTTAAAAATATTTCTATCTCCGACAACGAGTCTCACCGAGCGGAGCGAAGTTAATAAAATGTCACTTTCGCAGCCAGGTTTTTGACAGCTTGTCATAGACAGAATCATTTAATTGTCTATTACGCATATGATCTACAAAATACTCGTAAAGAAAAACATATTTAATTTACTTACCTCCGAAATAGCGGGCTCGAACAAAGACCCCTAGTCCTTTAGTCGTTACAACAAAGAGGATAGTAGGCACATAAGTAATAGTATAGACGTGTCTAGCTAGGGCGGGCCATTGGCGGGCTAAGAGGTCAGTGGTTTGCAGGGCCGTCTTTACCTATTGTGCAGGGTGTGCGTTGCACACGGGCGCAGCGGTCCTAGGGGGCGCCGAGCGCCGCTCGCTACGGAGCCCCCCCCACTCGCGTAAAAAGAGCTTCGCTTTGCATACATTTTGTATAGCATCTGGAGCTCTTCTTACATTTGTCGAGTTACACCAAAGCAAGTCGCGCCACGAGCGCGCGAGCGGCTTTTACAATATTAACTTTTTTTTCAACATGAAATAAACATTATTAACGATTATATTTGGTGTAGTAGCGAGTGTCGCATCGCTCGGGGGCACCTGTTTCAATGATTAGTTTGAAAACACGCCGACAATAATATTGCGAATAATGCTAATTCAACAGTTTTGGGATAGAAAATAAAGTACTAATTACCATGGACGAACGTCAAGCGCGCGGAATTTCTCAAAAGCGTGAGTAAGCGCCCCAGAAGGTGGTAGCCATAAGGCTCATCCGGGGCTACCGCACGATCTCGGGCGAGGCGGCAAGTCTCATTGCCGGACTGCCGCCATGGGATCTGGAGGCGATAGTCCTCGCGCGCGTATATGAGTGGCGCGCGGAGGCACTACGCCACCGGGGGTAAGTTCCGCTTTCGCGGCAAATCGCTGCGGAGCCGACTGAGCTCCGGCGCGATCTCATGGCAACATGGAAGGAACGACTGTCGCAACCCAGCGCAGGGCACGCCGCGACAGCGGCGATAAGACCCCTCTTTGAGGATTGGCTAGAGAGGCGCCACGGCGCCCTCACCTACCGCCTGACGCAGGTCCGGTGAGGACACGGAAGTTTCGGGAGGTTCCTGCACATCATCAGGCGGGAGGAAACGCCCGGGTGTCACCATTGCCAGGACCGCCCAGAGGACACGGTGGAGCACACGGTGGAGGTCTGCCCCGCTTGGGCGGAGCACCGCCGTGTCCTCGTAGAGGCGATCGGCAGCGGCGGCGACATCTCGCGCCCGGCCCTGGTGCAAGCCATGGTCCGGGGCGAGAGGGAGTGGGAGGCAGTCACCTCCTTCTGCAAAGCAGTCATGCTAGCGAAGGAGGTGGCGGGACGGATGAGGGGATGAGGGAGAGAGCCTCCCGTCCCAGCCACCGCGGGAGACGCTCCGGGCGTCGGGAGCCACAGGACGACTCCCGGCCACCGTAGGCGCGGGCCTGCGGGCGGAGAGTAATGGGTAACTCACCGTCCGATCAGGACCAGGCCCATGCCGGACGGCGCGTAGGTGTTCCACGCGCGCCTCAAAAAGATGTCAGCATCGAGGAGGGGCCCCATAGGGCCGAAGCCTGCCGGGTCAGCGAGTTTGTCCGAAAAGGTTATCGCTGGCCCGGAACGATGATTTCCAATCAGAAAAAAAAAAAAAAAAGCGTGGCGCGTGCCGCACTTTGTGTTCTACCGCTCGCTACACGTAATTTTGCGAAATAAGCCTTGGCGCTCAGCGGGATTGTCCGAAAGGGTTACCGCTGGCCCGGAACATAAAGGGCTAAGGAAGGAACACGGGTGGGTTTTAGTCAGTAAGAGTCTAATACTCCCTTTCGCTCCACCCAGAGCGGGAGGGGTCATTTGATGATTTCCCATCCGAAAAAAAAAAAGGCTTGGCGCAATGGATTAAGTTTTATATTTGAGTAAACATGTAAAATATATGTTTACTTCATATTTGCGGCTTTTCTTTTGATTGAAATTGACCTACTAAGTAAGATTTAATTTTGATATTAGCTGAATTAGTTGCCAGTCTGCCACAAGCACAACTGTTGCGAATTTCGACCGCGTCGGAGCACTCGCCAAAAATTACTACCAAATAAGTCTGAAAACAGAAAACATTAAAAAAAAAAACATAAACTTGTGCTTTGTTTTTCTTGTCACTCTTTCCTTCCTAAAAATACGTTTAACCCGTGTACAGTGAGCCTCGCTCGCAGTGAGCTTCCCAAATTTGTCAAATGTTCCCAATTGATATTGAACTTTGTTTGACATGAGGTCGTAATTAGAATGAAGAAATTTCGAAATTTGGGTGTAACATAACATCTATAAATAGACATGTTAACATGGGTACGTTTTGGCTTGTTAGGGTAAACACCAGAACACTCTGTATAATTCTAAATACATTCAACAGCACCAAAACCGACGAATTTCTTCTTCATCTCCAAATAATAGAGTTTATTATCCATTGGGGAAATTTGACAGTTTGTGGTAACTTGATGTGCTGTTACTTGTAACTATATACCCATCCATTTTGACCGCGCGCTTACTAGGGGGCGCTTGGGTAATGTTTGCACACGGGCGCAACATGGGCTAGAGACGCCTCTGGTGGTTTGATCCCATTGTGAGCGATCACGTTTTCGAAGACTTTGATCTTGAGACAGAATAAACGTTTCTGTGTAATTGGGACGCAAAGCCTATATACCTACATGCGTCACGTGCGTAGCTTCTTGAAGGCTGTCTGCAGAGGCGTCTCTAGCCCATGTAGCGCCCGTGTGCAAACATTACCCAAGCGCCCCTAGTAAAAAAAAAAAAACGTCCCCTAGTAAGCGCGCGGTCAAAATGGAATGGGTACAAAGTTCAGGTAACAGCACATCAAGTTACCACAAATTGTCAAATTTCCCCAATCTATACATATAATAAATTTGTAGAAAAGTGGTGTCTGTACAATGGAAATATATAAAAAAAAAGTAGCAGGGGTTGTTATTATATCGATGCCGAACCCGAAATTGTAATTAATTTTTTTTTTGTCTGTTTGTCTGTTTGTCTGTTTGTCGGTTTGTCTGTTTGTCTGTTTGTCTGTTTGTTTGTGCACGCTAATATCAGAAACGGCTTATTCGATTTAGATGCGGTTTTAGCTAATATATTGTAGTAGGCTTCACTTAACATTTAGTGTTTATTTCATGTCAATCGGTTCATAAATAAAAAAGTTATGTCAATTTAAAGAATCACGGCGAACATTTGTTAAGGTATTCTTCGGGCCTGCGCGTCCGATCTTCGGAACTACTGGACGGATTTGAATGATTTTTTTTTTGTTGTATAGTTATTATGGCTGGACAACATTCAGGCTATAATGTTTCTTGGAAACTTGAACACCTGATGCAGAACCGAAACAGACCAGCTTAACTATAAGAGATACAAAAATGGTACCATAGCAAAAATTGTTCCACGTGATGGGGATTTTCTGCTGAGAGAATAAATTTGAAGATCTGGAACACCTGATGGGGAACTCCAAGAGCCCAGCTACACCATAACACATATAGGAATGACGTCTTAGTAAAAGTTATTCGGTCTGATGGGCATTTCCTGTTGACTTATAAAAATCGAAGATCAGAAACATCTGATGTGGAAATCTAAGCTATCACTAATTTCACCTCCACGCGGTGAAGGCGGTAACAGTTTAGGACTGATTTTCGATGACGATGGTATATCATTGAAAATTTGACTCTACTGGCCAAAACTCCCATTTATTTTTTTTTACGTGAAGCAATGCTCATGCATTCTGCACTACCACGGGGAGATAGTGCAGTTATGTGGGACTCTAACCCACTAAAACTCCACTGTGTCCTCCTCTGCCGCTTACGGCGGGAACATGGGCACGCGTTAGCACTCAACCGTGAACCCGCCGCGGCTGTCCGTCACCGGACCCTCCGCTGGGGAGTACTCCCCATCACCGGCGCACCAGAACACATAGCACGCCGTGACCACCCCAGGGACCAAATCAGCACATGGGCCAGACGATCCCGTGTCTGGGCACCCTTGGTAGGGGAGCAGTCACTTAGATTTTAATTGGTCAGGTATCTTCATAATAAAACTATAACCATGCCTAGAAAGAAGTCAAATCTTTCCCAATGTTCCAAAGGAGCTAAAAGATTGAGGATCTTAAGATCCCAAGAATCTACCGAAGAGCGTCAGGAGAGACTTGATGCTGTTTGAGAACATCAGGCTGCAACTCGCTCCGTGGAAACCTCTTCGGATCGCGAAGCACGCCTGCGTTCTCAGCGTATTTACGCATCTACATCCAGATCTCTAGAGACCAGTGAAGAATATTTTTTTTTTTTTTTTAAACTTTGCCCCACTCTAGGAACTTCTCCTGTATTGTGGGATATATGTTATATGTGTGTAATATGATGCGCGACTGACCGCTGATACGGTGAGATTATCATACATTATTCCGAACACGCACACAACAAAATATTCATAATCAGAAAGTGAGAAAGAAAGAATTGCTGGAGTACGGCATGAAGAGACAGATTAAGAAGAGCGCAACGAACGTTGAATTCTGATCGACTTCGACATTCTCTGAACAGAATGTCGATATCATCTGAAGAATCGGATGTGTCTCAAGATATAGCCGTAGGGCATGGCGACCTTCCTTGGGTTGATAAGGAACGGAGTGCATTTACGTATACTCCTATGATTGACTACGCCACATATTCCGCCATCGGAGGTATGGTTAAAAATTTTACTTTTTGTGAAGCTGTTAAATAGCAAAAAGAAACAAACGGTATGTGTTGCTCAGGTGGGAAAGTACATATTGAAATATTACAAAATCCTCCAGAAATATTAAGATCACTGTTAATCGGTGACCATCACAGTCAAAACAATTCTTGGACAACATACGTTCGTACAATAATGCCTTTCAAATGACATCTTTTGTTGCGAAACAGATTTCAGAAGGCCCATTTATGCCAACATTCAAAGTGCAAGGCCAAGTTTACCACCCTATTGGTTCATTATTGCCTGAAAATGACGTCTCGAATCGTCTCGCGCATCCCGTTGTTATCCAGTCCCCGGGTTCCTAGAATTCGACATCAGACGTTTCAGATCTTCGATTTTGACTACCCCGTTGTCGCTGGCATAACCAACAGGATCCGCGTACGAAGTCGCGGGCAGAAGCTAGTGGATAATAAACTTGTTTGGAGATGAAGAAGAAATTCGTCGGTTTTGGATACCATGGTGATGGTGTGCTGTTGACTGTATATTTAGAATTATACAGGGTGTTCTGGTGTTTACCCTAACAAGCCAAAACGTACCCATGTTAACATGTCTATATAGATGTTATGGGAAAGCGGAGCTCTTTTTACGTTTGTCATTGAAAGTGCCGCGGCCGGCCATCGCGCGCGCCGAGTGGGGCTCCAAAGCGAGCGGCGCTCGGCGCCCCCTAGGACCGCTGCGCCCGTGTGCAACGCACACCCTGCACAATATGTAAAGACGGCCCTGGCTGTCTGTGAGGCTGTCTAGCGGATTTGGATTCTACGATTGAATCCTTAACCTCTTACTCGAAAACATATTAAACGGGGTTATTTTAAATTGGCTAGCTAAACTCCGCGATGGGCAGTCTCATATGTATATACAGGGTTATTGGTAAAACATTAACAACCTCATATGAGGTCTTTGTACTCATCATGAACAACTTTTACTATGGGACCAAACCTGAAAACGCAAAAATAAAATCTGCTGTTCCCTACGTTTTACGAACATAAATGTAGGGAACAGCTGATTTTTTTTTTGCGATTTCTGTTTTGGTCCCATAGTAAAAGTTGTTCATAATGATGAGTACAATGACTTCTTAAGAGGTTGTTAATGTTTTACCAATACAACCCTGTTTATTAGTATATGATGGGCATCGATATCTAAACATGATAAAATAATAAATAAAAACATTAAAATTTGATGTTTTTTTTGGGAGGTCAACCGCTGTTATTGTTTTTACTTGTAGTAGAAGTAGTAGAAGTAAAAATTGAGAAAAACTGTTTTCGTATGTTTTATCGTGTTTAGATATACCTACAGATTTACCCATTACGTCTGGGCAGTTTACACCAGAAAAACAACAGATTTTCTAAGCTGATATTTCGAGTGGCTAAAATAAACTGCAGTTGTTGACCCTACAAAAAAAAAAAAAAATTAATAAATATTTTGATTTATCGTGTTTAGATATCGGTACCCATCGCGTCTGCGAAGTTTGGCTAACCAATTAAAAAAAAAAACCGGGCAAGAGCGAGTCGGACTCGCGCCCCGAGGGTTCCGTACCATCATGTTTTTCAATTTTCATCAGCGAGGCCTATATTCATCAGAGAATTTTAATCCTGTGCACTGCGGTGTAGAATATTGCAGTTTTATGTCAGCGCCATCTCTTGACCGATAGTGGAGCTAATGTAACTTTTGTTGATGATTTCTGAAAGTGAGACTTCGTTTTATTTTTCCTGTAATCTTTACATAAACTGCTATCACATAGAACAATTTCAGATTTTTCTCTTTGCAAACTTCGGAGATAAGGATAAAAATGTAAAAAAAAAATACAGGAGATAAGGGGGGGGCCCTTATCTCCTGTATTTTTTTTTTACATTTTTCATCAAGTCGAAAACTATGCGGCCTAAAAAAAAGAAAAAATGTTTAAGAATCTGCAAACTGCGCTCTTTCATATGATACCCCACATGCCCCAGTAGCCCCACTTCGAATGTTTCCCCCCCTTTCAGTCCCTGTTGCAAAAAATATACATATATTTTTATATCTTTCTATTTGTAAAATAGTTGGGCAAACGTCATCTAAAACTATTCCAAATTTCAAGTAGTTCTTGAGATATCCAGCTGTGACAGACAGACAGACAGAGACAGACTTCGTCTCGCCATACGGGTCTCGTTTTTACCATTTTGGTACGGAACCCTAATAACCCTGTATACTAACTAGTCCAAGGTGATGGTCCTGGGAAAACTATACCAATATACTCACACTACTCGTAGTTGAGAACCAAAGCACTATGTTGTAGGTACTTTACTTTAGCAGAACCAGCAAACAAAATATTTATTTCAGGGTTATTAAAAAGAAGTTTATCCAATAATACTGCACTTTAGACATTAATAAAACATTTATTTTCTGTTAAGACAGCCCATATTGCATAGTAATAAATAAAATTATACATAGAAAATAATATTTTATCAAGTATAATATTTATGATTTTATAAGAAAATAGTTTTTAAATCATATTATGATAGGTAGGTATAAGAAAGTTCCATTACTTTATAAATATTTTATAAAAATGTAAAATGCCTGTAGGTAAGAAATTATTTCTATTAAAATACATTAATGTTTTAGAAAATAGGTACCTAATATTGAAAATACTTGTAAAAAGAATCTTCAAATTATGATATTGATATTTATTAGTTGATGTCCTTGTATAATTACTTAAAATTACATAAATTAAGGAGTACGTAAATAAAATGGAAGTTGATACTGTTACATATTTTATTATGATGCCATTACGGCTAAATGCTGCCGGCAGTAGGGTCTTGCAAATATATGGGTCATTGCAATTTTAATGACGGGACAACTTCAATTGTATCATGTACTTTTAAAATAATTTATAGTTGTTTTCAATTAGGCCAGATTGTATAACATGACACAATATACATTCAATAATAACGTAACTGAAACAGTGCAGCGCCATGTCTTGTAAAACCTTTTTAGTAAGCTGCAAAGATATAAACTGCACATACAGATGTAAATCTTTATAGGTATTAATAAAAATATTATGAGTCACTACTTAACCTAAGAATTACTTTTAAAAGGTTGGTAACAATGTTTTCCCTAACCATGCAACCCGAATCAAACTATCGGTTGCGCGACATAAGTCGCAGGCTGTCTCGAATTCATACACTTTGCACTGTCGGGTCAGATTTTGCAAGATGATTTCCGTCGACGTTCAGCGTCAGACGTCTGAATGAGCACTGACCAGAAACAGCAGGGTAATTGCGTAACACACTATCAGAAGCAATAGGTTTCATTTTGACAGTTCAACAACATTCATTGCGTTATTTACTATTTACGTTGTTGAGCAAACACATTTTTCGAACATATAGAGCAATGGATTAGCAATATGCTTCAAAATTATTCAAATAGTGTGTTACGCAATTAGGGTGCTGCATCGCTGTTCAGTCGGTCGCGTTCGAAAGTTTGTTTCAGGCTTATGATACACACACATTTTCATTTACTTCAAAATTATAAGTTACTAATATTAATTACAATATTAGATCTATGTAAAATAATGTACCTACACCTAGTACATTGAGAACAACTAATATAAATATAAACACAACGTTACTGAATTAGCTGGAAAGTACAAAATAATAATAAAGCTTTTTTGTAAACCTAACCGGTTAGTCAGACTAACCAATAAGTGCCATTAAAGCCCAGTTTCTGGACCGAAAATCAACACAAGAATTAATAACTAGTTAATTGTAAAGAGCACGTAAACTGCTGTGATTGATTGAAAGAATTTTATCAACAGCCAATCGCATCACTTGACTTGCGTTTAATTTTGACGCATCGATTTTCGATATTTCGTGCCAGAAATTGGGCGTAAGTAGAAAAAGAAGTCAGAACACATTTTTAATACTGGGCTGGGAAACAAGATCGATACATTCGAGTACACTTATTCTAATAGTTACAAATATTGACTAATACCTACTGCAACTATAGAGTTTTACCACAATTAATATATAAAGCTGTATGTTCTTAGTTTTTGAGTTCCAAATTGTGATGCTAATATGTGTTTAAAACATTATGTATATCATTATTAATTATTATTCTACATATAAATTGCACCATACCATACATATAATTATTATACGCACATGTGGTACTACTCGCTAAACATTTAGAATATTCATTAAAATCGTGTAAGTATGTGATACGAGCGTTACTTTGTCGTGCCATGAGGAAGACCATTTTGGCACTGATTAAAAAATCTGTATACTTAGTACAATAATATGGCTTTCTCTTTTATAAGTATTAAAAAAATACGTAAAAAAACGACTCAACTCATAAATTATTAATTTCATTAACTAAGTCAACAAGTTAAGACTTTATTCCCATACGCTAGAAAATTATTATGAAATAGGTACTTATAACACAACAGGATTATAGTGTAGAACTATCCTCTCCACCCTCTAAATCCGACCCTGCAGTCTAACCAGAGCTAAGTATTCATATGTCCATCTCTTGGGGGATATTAATAACCTAACTTATCCTTCGGCAGACGTGGAAGCTTCATCATGACTATCGTGCATATTCGCGTGACATTCGGGACTCGTGGTCAGTACAAAGACTGGCCATCCATCTAATAATTGACACCGACTATGGTTCCTACGCAGTAGCGAACCCTTTGACTAGGGACAATAAATTACTGGTATTAAATAATGCAACTAACTAAATTAAGAAGGAATTCTATGAGTTTTCTTTCATCTGGGAATATAATCTAAAATTATTAATAAGTGTAATAAAAGCTTAATAAAAATAAGCAGGGTATAAATGGAGGATTCCAATTCAGATCTTTGAAAGTTCCATTTTTCAATCACGTAGCGGTTTCGTCAATGTCAGCTGGGATGTTTATCGCCGGAACCTGCCTAGGTAAGCCCCGCAGTTGGGGCATTTGTGGTGCACGTCCATGCAGCTGTCTATGCAGCAGGGGATGAGGCAACATCCCAGTACACATCTGGAATCAATTAGTCACATCTTGTTATCACAGTCACACCATGTATTAATTATATTGATTAATAAAGAAAAAATTATTTGTAATAGACATTTATAATGTACAGAAAATTCTTCAGATAATAACATTTATCACTTATGCCATTATTATTGGCGTTCAAATTTAACATACTTAAATATTATTTTAAGAAATTAATTAATTAACTTGATTAATGAAAGTTATGCATATTGTTTATTCAAAACTGTTAGATTATGCCCAATGGCATTTCATCTGCCATCTTAAGGCAACTGTGCAAAGAAGTATATTAAATAAATAATAATCTTAAAACTGACCATGATTCAATAATAACTTTGAGTCATGCTTTATAATTTAATAACTTACCCCAGAAGAAATATAATGGCTCCAGAAATGTAAGCAATAAGTCCTGGTTTTGTCCGAGTGGCCGTATCTATCTCAGCGTGGCAGCTAGGGCAGATCATGTGAGTCGGGTGAGGACCTACTGGCACCACAGTCGTCACTATGGAAGGTCCAGATGCTGCAACAAAGAAATCACTTGCTATAATTTATCAGATGGTAATGAATATGCATCATTTCACTTCAATTATATAACAAGTTTTTTTTATTTCTGTATTGGCCTGCTCTAGAATTTGATCACGCCTGAAAGTTTTCATACGGTATCTATCTATACCAATAATAATGCTGAAGAGTTTATTTCTTTGTTTGAACACTAATCTCTGGAACTACCAGTCAGATTTGATTTTTTTTTCCCAATTATTGAGGAAGGCTATAGGTTATATGACGTCACGCTAGGACACTAAGGGGCCGAGCAAAAAGCAAAAAAGAGAAGAAAGATGCGATGCGACGCAGTGGGTCGGGGGAATACGAAATTTCACGCGGAAGAAGTCGCGGGCAGCAACTTGTTAAAAAATGTGGTTTTTAGGGTTCCGTACCCAAAGGGTAAAAACGGGACCCTATTAATAAGACTGCGCTGTATGTCCGTCCACTCCGTCCGTTCGTCCGTCTGTCTGTCACCAGGATGTATCTCAAGAACCGCGATAGCTAGACAGTTGAAATTCTCACAAATTATGTATTTCTGTTGCCGCTATAACAACAAATAGGTACTAAAAACAAAATAAATAAAATATATTTAATGGGGGGCTCCCATACAACAAACGTGTTTTTTTCGGTGTTTTTGCCACTTTGCGCACTTGGCCAGTTTTTCTATTTCGTGTAACTTGTTAAGTATGTGGAATAGGGATCGAACATTCTGGTATTTATGTTTTTGACTTTTTGGTCTACAGTATCATGTTAAAGGAATACACGATTCAATTATTTTTTCTCGATAAGTACACAAAAATTGCAAAGTTATTATATACCTATTCTTTACTTTTTTCGACATCACGGCGTAACGCTTAGGAGTTGTTCCATGGAATTTACTTTAAAATATAGATAATTATCATATCAAAGTAGTTTTAAATTTTATTTATTTATTTTGTTAAAAAATAAGTAAATTAGTTTTGGCACATACGTCGTTTTATTCCGAGCGCACGTACATTATAGCAATCTCTCTTCTTTTGCGTTTCGAAAGTAATTGCATCACTTTCGCTCGCTTAGTAGAACAGTCGCAACGATTTATTTTCGAGTTAGCGCCTTAAAAATAAAACAGAGTTTCTTCCTGCTCTTAATTTCGGTTTGTCAATAATTTCCTACTTTACAAAGTCGTTTTCAATATTAAGTGTAATGGAATATAATGTCCGTTTTCACTGACACTACGCGTGCCTAAATGTATTGCCTAATTAACGTGCCGAAGAAAAATCCAACAGTGTGGATTTGTTAGGCATTCCTTTGAGGTGTCACACTAGGTTTCACGTAGGTAATCCCTTGCGTAAAGAGCTAATAATAAATTAATTAACTCATCTAAAAAGGCTGTTTACTCCATACAGTAATTAGTCACAATATTGTTGGAAGAAAGGATTTCAGGAATATTTTATAATAACAATTAAATATCCTTTGGACAATGTATCAAGTTGTTGAATCATCTTGTTCAATGCCAAACCACAAAATATCTCGCGAGGCGGCTGCGTCTAACTAAATGAAGGCAAGTTAGTTTGTGGCCTTCACAACGTCGTCTAATATAACTTAGTATTCTTTTATTAACTTTTTTGCCACATTATGATAATTATTATGGCCATCCATAGTAATCTTTAAAGCACAGCTTGAAACTCAGCTCGGCGCAAAGCAATAAAAACAACAATATAAATGTGTATATGTAATTATGTACAGACGCCAGCACATCAAGTTACTACAATCTGTCAGATTTCTTTAATGGATTTTCGACTTTATTGCTAAAGCATAAGGTTCAAGGTTGATTGGGAAAATCTGACAGTTTCGGGTAGGTTGACCTGCTGGCGTCTGTACATATATAACAATAGCTTCTGTCCGCGACTTCGTTTGCGTGAAACTTCGGCCCCCGACCCACGGCGTCGCATCGCTCGCCCGCCCACACTATTAATTATTCGCTTAGCGTTTTTTCTGACCTTTTTAGGGTTCCGTACCAAAATGGTAAAACGGAACCCTTATGGTGAGACTAGTCTGTCTGTCTGTCACAGCTGGATATCTCAAGAACAACTTTAAATTTGGAATAGTTTTAGATGACGTTTGCCCAACTATTTTGTATATTTTTGCAACAGGGACTGAAAGGGTGTCTGGAAAATTCGAAGTGGGGCTATTAGGGCATGTAGGGTATCATATGAAAGAGCGCAGTTTGTACATTCTCAAATAATTTTTCTCTTTTTTTTTAGGCTGCATAGTTTTCGAATTTAGATGAAAAATGAAAAAAAAAAAACCATTCCCCCCCTTATATCCGAAGTTTGCAAAGAGATAAATCTGAAATTATTCTTTGTGATAGAAGTTTATGTAAAGATTACAGGAAAAATAAAAAGAAGTCTCTAAATAGCACACTTTTTCAGAAATCATCAACAAAAGTTACATTAGTTCCAATGTCGGTCAAGAGATGGCGCTGACATAAAACGGCAATATTCTACACCGCAGTGCAGTGTTAAAATTCTCTGACGAATATGGGCCTCGCCGATAAAAAATTAAAAACATGATGGTACGGAACCCTCGGTGCGTGAGACCGACTCGCTCTTGACCGGACCCCTAAGGGTGGTAGTGTGATGTTAAATAGCTTTATAGCCTTCCTTCCTCAAGAATTCGGCTATCAAAACACAAAAATATTTTTTCAAGTCCGACAGTTAGTTCCTGAGATTACAAACAAACAAACTCTCCAGCTTTATTTTATTACTAGCTTCAGCCCGCGACCGCGTCCGCGCTATTATTTCGTTTTCGCTTAGCGTTTTTGCTCAGCTTCTAAGGCCATAAGGGTCCTAGCGTAATGTGAAATAAATGGCCTATAGCATTCCTTAAGAATTGAACTATCAAATGTTGCGTTTTTTTGCAACATTTTGCATTGATGCTCCGCTTCTATTGGTCGTAGCGTGATGTTATATAGCCAGCCTTCCTCGTTATATGGACTATCCAACACAAAAATAATGTTTCAATATGAACCAGTACTTCCTGAGAATCCTGAGATTAGCGCGTTCAACCAAAGAAACTTCAGCTTTATAATATTACTAGCTGCGCCCCGCTGTTTCACCCGCGTAAGTTTCGATTCTAAAAAAATTCTGGAAAGGCCACCCTTATCACCTAGGGGTATAAAAAATTGCCTACGACCTATTCTCAGACCTATCAAATATACACAAAAATTTATAAAAATAGGTCAAGCCATTTCGGAGGAGTTCGATAACAAACACTGTGACACAAGATTTTTATATAATTATATTAAGTATAAACTATACAGTTTAGGTTGAGTTGTCTTTTCTGAGTCAACAAGTACCTAGAAATAAAATATATTTATCCTTAGTAGTTTCTTTGTGTTTTATTACATAAAACTAAAAGACGAAGTACATGAGATAACTAATAATGTTTAGCCAAAAAATATTATTTGTTTTGTAAGTTTTCTCAATTCTCATGTGACATTGACTAGTGGGTCAAGGCTGCAGAATATGGTTTGGTGTGAAGTAATAATAACTTTGTAAATATATAATTATGTAGATTTGTGGTGTATGAAATGTATTTATATATATATATTTTTTTAACTGTTCACTAACAAAAATTGTCTTGTCCTTTCTGCTACTGACATTTATATCTAGAAAACTACCAAGGAGTGCAAAGTTCGACGGCTCACCTCACTGTATTGCAGTCACCACAATGATGCTGGCAGAATAGTCAAAATCGGCTCAGTTGCCAAAGAAGAAAAAAAAATGTGCAGCAATAATGTATCTTTATTTATTATTAACAAAACATTAAGCCTTGTTACACCCACATAGGGGGTGAGCCTATTGCCATCAACAAGGCACAAATCCAGACACCGGAGTGCTACTGAGAAATTTCAGATAGAAAAACCTAATAACACTTTCTCAACTTGGGAATCCAACACAGGACCTCATGCTTAGCAGTAGCATTTGCAACCACTACACCAACAAGGCAGTCTGAGTATGAGAATTTGTATTCAAGAGAGAGAATCCTTGGACAGTTATGATGAGAATTTTAAATATAGCCTAGCCTTTTGTTACCCCGGTAAAACACTTACCCCCTTACTAATAAAACGCATTATATCAGATGAATAGTTACACACCGATTTCTCTCTTTCAGTCGTCAGTAATTTGACTTTCGAAAGAAGACAAAGCGTTGTGTAACTATACAGATGCTATACAACGTTTATTAGTAAGGGGGCTATTGGGAGGAACATTACTATTAGATTTGAAATAAAATACTAGACTCCGTAGAAGATGGCTGGACGAGCTGGACCAAACAACCAGTCCACTTTAGCCCTGGATTGAAAGAGCTGGCAGTCATGGAAAGAGGCCTTTGCCCAGCAGTGGGATGATGCAAGCTAACAGTAACTAGATTGAGGGAATGTATAATTAATTAATTTGTTTTTTATGGGAGGAGAATCCATGGACTAATCTAACTCCATCAAAACTACAAATATGTCTGTGAGAGCAACATACACATACTAATTACATTACAACAACGCACTAATTATGGCTGAATGTTAATTAGCAGTAACTTGTAATGTTAATAGCAATGTTTTATCTATAACAAGTTTGCATTAGCATAAATGATTACGTTTGTTAATAATATCAACATTATCAATGTCAACTTTAACATTTAACTTAAATGTCTGATTAAATCTGTAGAATGGCAAAGATGCATCAAGGTTAAAGATTGTATAAACTGAATTTATAAAAATATCATTTTTGATTTGTGCTTCTGCTGTATTTAGGCATAATGACTCAAGCTATATTTTATTTTATTTATTTTTAAACTATGTTGCCACACTGCTGGTCAAAGCCTCTCCCTTTTTTCTTTTCACTCCTCTGTCTTGAGCTAGTGTGGACCAATACTGACTGTAGGAGTCAAGTTTATCCCACTATCATAATGTGGATCTACCTCAAGCAAGCAATGGTTAAAGATTCCAAACAAATCAATTGCTAACTCAGCCTTAGATTAGTATTAGTAAACATAAATATGACCAGTGACCTATATTCCCCGTGACCTACATTCCCTGTTCCAATAACAAATATCAGAAGCCTTTTGGGTCAGTGGGTCATCTTAGAACAATTGAAAGTAATTTTATTACTTATTTCTTACATTTTGTGTACAAAAAAGGTATTTTAATTTAGTTTATAAATTATCTTAAGCTTATCAAGTTGCCACCTAGTCAATACTGACTATTAATGCTATAGGGTTGTTAAATAGATAGATTTCCAGTGAAAGAGTCTTTTAGATAGGGTTTGGAGGTCAGTTTTCAGAAATAAACAGATCTCTCTGTTATTGTTGGATTATCACATTATAAATAATATTATTACAATGGCTACTTACATGGTGGGTACTGTGGAGTATAAGGGCTGGAAGGCCCAACACCCCCAACAGCTTGGGAGTAGCTGGGTGGTGCAGCTGGCGGCGGCGGCTGCGTAGTATGCGCGTTACCCCAGCCATATGGAGGAGGATTCCAGCCTTTCTCCATTGTGCCTTCTGCGAAATGTTCAGTAAACACTAAGGTAACTGGTAATAAATGCTCCTCACAATCGGTCACTGTGATGCAATACAATCTTGAAGCTATTTTTAGGTATGACTCCACCAACCACCTATATAACGCACAAGTAGCGTGAAGTTCTCCCGCGTACCTGGACGTTTTGCAAACGAATTTTACTAGCAACCTCGCGACACCTAGATGAAAAATCAATACTTGCACTAGCGACCGAATAAAAATGGAGGGAGATTTTTTAAATTCCTAGCTAAAGTTACACAAAACAACAATTCGTGTATTCACTCAAAAAAGTGACACACAATTATATTCATGTCATGTTCCAGAGAGAATTCCTCATTCTGCAATAAGTTGAAGAAGAATATTGTTATATTTGAAATGTTTTGTAGATCAGCTTACAAAAAAAAACGCACGACCACGGAGTGGTTAATCGCGTCAATTTGCGCATCTCGGCCCGTCCGCTTTAAAGGCCCCGATTTTTTACCGTGAAAAATAGGATACTAAATCTATCTTATTCTAGTATAGCATAAAAGCGAATACTTTCCATGTAGTCATTTTATCTGTAACTTGGTAGCTTGGCAGCATTACCTACTGGTATTTAGATAGGTAGTCACCGCGGTAAATTGACAGAGGACCAGAACAAGAAAGTGATTGTAATTACTGGTTGCTTTTGAAAACAGTGTGTAGCTCGGAATATTTTATGTTCCTCACTTCCTCAATGTCAGTGAGCTGCATCAGCAGGTCTAATTAATTGAAAACTAGTTAAATATGGATGCAACTTAATGTGTAGCACTATTGGGACGGCCACATTCAGACAGAATTTTGTAACGGAATTCCGTTTCGAATCGATTCGGAAGTTCGTAGGCAACAAATCTATACAAAATCAAGGATCTATCACACACGTATGTACAATATTTCTCCGTTCGAAGTTGTGAATTCAGAATCCCGCACGGAAAAAACCGTTTCGAATGCAAGTCTTCTTGTAAGAGTTGCTTCACACATTCGTAAATTCTGTACGGAACGCGCTCAGAGTGAAACGTGTGTCGCACGACCGCAGCGACTGGAGGTGTATGTATTTGAAGCCTCCACTGCATGTGAATTTACGCGCGCAGTGTCTATTAACGAACAGTCAATTAAAGCCGTAGAAGGGTACCCATGCTTATGGGACACTGGACATGAAGGTTATCGTAAAAGGGAGAATAAGAAACTGGCGTGGCAAACCATTGCCTAAACTCCATAATCGCTGGCTGATCGATCATCCAGCGATCTCTTAATTGAGACTTGTTGTTTTGAACGGAAATAAACGTATGTGTGTGATGTATTTTTTGTTCCTTTTTTGTTGAAGACTGGAAGCCTAAGACAGGAATAGATCGGAGTATACAAAACCTATCGAGTGGGTTATCAAAATAAAGGGTTTTAAAAGGTGATTACAAAAATATATACAACTTATAAGGTTCAAAGTAATTCGACGTGACAAATCGTAAAAAAACACATACCAAGAACTAAATCGTCTGCGAAATCTGTCACATTTTGTAAACTAAACAGCCGGAAATAAAAAAAAGTAATAAAAAACCCGACTGCGGTGCAAAATAAAGTAAAAAAACTGAAAAGCTAAACACAAGCCCATTTTTAAATTAAACAAAAGTTGGTTGCAGGCGGGACCCATACCATTTTTATTATATTTTCAAATTCAAATTATTATTAAATTAAGTATATTTTTTTTATTACTTTTTTTTTTCAGTCAACAGGTTCGCAACGGGACATAATTATTAATTAATTATTGTGCGTAAGAAATATCATTTGTTTACGAAAAAATACGCGTAGTGAAGTGAGCAAGTAGCAGTTTTTATTTCCATTTACACCAAAATTAATAATAATTTGCAGAATAGAACTCCGCGGTCCGCAACCACAAGTTTAGCGCTGTCAGTTATTCTGTTATTTCACAATAATCTGTGGTTTTGCTTTTGAGTCTTGTCTTGTTTTCCTTCCATCAGAGTTAAAAATAAAAGGTAGCCATAGAACTTTAATAATAATTTGTTTAATAATTTTTATAAAATCCCTCGCTTGTTGTGTCTCTATAAATAAGTGTTATTGATTGCGAGTTTGCATAGAGTTGGTTCAGGCGTGTTGATTGATTGTGACCTTATTTTTATTATGTAGGTAGAGCGAGATGTCGTCACCACGCCCGAAATCTCCTCGAACTCCCGTATTGCCTAAAAAGGAGGATAAAGAAGAATCTTTCTGGGACAAAATTGGTACAATAGGTCGCAAGAAGCGCATAAAAGAAGGTAAATATGTGGTACGATGTCTTTGTAAAGATTAAAAACATATTTTTGTATGACTGTGTGGGTTTAATCAAGGTATTTTAACAATACGCCTTGTATGGTATGAGTAATGGGTCAAAGATATTATTCCTTGAGAGTTTTTTGGGCTTAGTTCCCACCAATAACTCTCAAAGTTCAAATAGATCACTTAATTTTCACCTTTTCTATGGCGAATTCCTATAGTATTCATTTTAAGTGCTTAATAAATTATCAGTAATGTATTGTGTATTACCATTTGGTTTGTCCATGCAGTGCAAGATGTGCAAGCTGAAGGTAAATTTGCCATTGATTCTCCGGGGAGCCCGACTGCCCCAGAAATACCACCCGAAGAGTACAGTTTACGTAAGTTCTAGCTCCAAATTTCATTATAATAATTGCTATCAAGCAATGTTTCCATTATAAATACACTATGTGCTATATGACTCATGCAGTATGAGTAAATTTTATTAACATAATTTTCATCCTTCTATACACCTTGTTATTTTCAATCACAAATGGTCTAACGGACCATTTGTGATTGAAAATAACAACTTTACTTTTACAAGTGTTTTATTCCTATTTAATTTATAAAGTTCTTTTATTTTGTCTTGTTGGAACCTATGACTCACATAGGTGTGTGTGGTGGAGTTATCCTGCCAAGCAATGTAACAAACAGGATAATTCATATTGAATAAGTACCTAATGTTATTATCATATAAACTGACTTCTAATAAAATATTTGTAGATGACAATGAAGAACGAGCTATTATTGAGCCAAGGTCACTTGAAGATCCTAGAGTAAAAGACCTGGTCCAAGTACTCATTGATTGGATCAATGATGAGCTTGCCGCTCAAAGAATTATTGTCAAGGACATCAGTGAAGATTTGTATGATGGTCAAGTACTTCAAAAGCTTCTTGAGATGTTGACTAAGACCAAACTAGATGTGCCAGAAGTTACACAGTCTGAAGAGGGGCAGCGACAGAAGCTTGCCGTAGTACTCAGAGCAGTGAATCGGGTATGGTTAGACTCTTTAAACCTTAGTATGCCGGAACGTAGATCCACACGAGACACAATGGCGTTTTAATTGTTTCTGTAATTACGGCATTCAACCGGTTAAGTCTATTATGTATCAGAATGCTACAGCTGCAAACGTATTTATATGTATCTGGGTACTAACATGCGAGTTATTTTGCAGGTTCTTTACGGAACAACCAAACCTGTGCCTAAGTGGAGTGTGGATTCTATCCACTCAAAGAATGTTGTGTCTATATTGCATTTACTGGTTGCCTTGGCACGCCACTTCCGCGCCCCCGTCCGCCTACCCGAAAACGTGAGCGTCAACGTTGTGGTGGTGAAGAAGGACACTCCTAACCAACTGTCTCACAGGTATTTTTTTTACTGCCATAGGGTAAGGCTCAACTCACACCAAAAGAGCGGCGAAGGGCAGCGAAGCGCCGCGACCCGCTCGGTAGAGAAGGCGCGCGGATTCCAGTGACTGCCCGAGAAGTCGCTGGAATGCTCGAGAAGTCGCGGGACTCCGTGCGCCTTCTCTTCTTCTTTCATGTGTTTATCGCTGTAATGCCTTGATTTGATATTGTATAGGCAGTCGTACATTTTCACCAAATAAATAAGCTTTTCTTCATCCATTTCCATCATTTCTGTATTCATTGCACTGCAAGGAATGAATGCGAATGCTCGCGCGCAACAGACGCGCGCGGGGAGCGGGCGCGAGGGGCGGGATATTGCCAACGGCCGCTCGCGACTGCTCGAGCATTCTCGGGACTTCCCGCGACTTCTCGCGCAGTCGCACGGCTATTCGCTGGAATTACAGCGGCGCCGCTGGCATCCGCGCGACTCGTTCGAGTTTCTCATGCGATAATAAGTATTATAGTAATGAAAATAAAGTTAAAATTCATATGACACTGAAACTGCGTTCCGCTTCGCCGCTCTTTTGGTGTGTGTTGAGCCTTAGGTATTTCTTATTTTAAAGCAATGTGTTTTGCGTACTAATTCTTTCAAACATTTCAGGACATTTGTTGAAACCATAACAACCACCTATGATGATCTGGGAATGAAATGTGAAAGAGATGCATTTGATGCTTTGTTTGATCATGCTCCTGACAAGTTGCAAGTGGTGAAGAAGTCGCTCATTACTTTTGTTAACAAGCACTTGAGCAAAGTCAATCTTGAAGTGATGGACTTGGACACCCAATTCCATGATGGTGTATACTTGTGCCTTTTGATGGGACTGCTTGAGGGATTCTTTGTGCCTTTATATGATTTCCATCTGATCCCAGAAGATTTTGACCAGAAGGTTCATAATGTATCTTTTGCTTTTGAACTCATGCAAGATGTTGGACTTGCTAAACCGAAAGCAAGACCTGAAGGTAAATAATGTTACTTGTATCACATAGTGATTATCATCCATTTGCTACTTTCACATTAACATGCTGTTTCCTTTTTCAGATATCGTGAATCTCGACCTCAAATCAACGCTGCGGGTCTTGTATAATCTGTTCACCAAGTACAAGAGTATAGCCTAAGAACAATATTTAAAACTATTATAAAACTCATTAATGACCGTGTTTGTGCCTGATCTATATCTTAATAATTGTATTAATATAGTTTTAATGATATACTAGTAATGTATGACGGTGCTTTATCTTAACTAAGTATAGAGAAATAAATTAATTTACTAACAACCATAATTATTCTGTTTCATTTAGCCTTGCCTCATTGGTCCTACTAAATTCCTAATTCCAAGTTATGAAATTAACTTGCAGCAGCCCTATATAGACTGCTGGTAAAAAAGGAATAACCTCAAATAGTCTAGCATAGCTATTCACAAACATTCGATGCTTTCGTGCCGGATCAAACGTAAATCAATGTTATCGATGGAGTCCTCTAAACGCTGATCATAAATCAGAAAGCCGAAAATTTTTAGTTTAAACCAAATAGATGACTGCTATTTTTCCGACGGCTATATGCTGTCGGGCACTAGGCAAATCACAGTAGGTACCGGGATTGAATATGCAGGGGTGAATCAAGACGAAACGTGTCACGACTCTGGCAGGCCCACCATCAGGGATTTTGATTGCACAAAAAATTTGCCGCTAAATATGGGAGAAAACAGATCTTCGCTAGGTGCCCTAGTTTTTGTGAGAAATAAATGTGGCCCTGCTGGGGAGACGAACCAGTGACCGACAAATTCTGATATTTGGCGACAAATTTCGACTAATTAGCTACAATTTTTTTGTTATCAAAATTAATTAAAATCCCTGATGGTGGCCCTGCCAGAGTCAGTGACACGTACGAAACTTTAAAATAGTTTTGAATGTTAAAAAAATATAGTTTGTTGAATCTTTAATTAAAAACAGTAATAACATAGTCTTTTCTGGCAACAAACTCTATTATTTCAACATAAAAATCCATTTTAAAGATTCGTCCCGATTCACCCCTGCATCCCGATTCACCGGTAGGTACATACCTAAAATGTGTCATTCAAAGACTACAATATAATGCTGTGTCATTTTCGATTCGGAAGCCTGTCGAATAGTTGTGAATAGCTATGCAGAAAAGAAAACTGCTTTAAATTGAGTTACAAGTCTTTATTTGTAATAAAAAATTTAATACAAGATTATCAATTTATTTTCCAATACACAATATGAAAATACACAAAGTCACGAGTAAAATGTAAAAAATTGTGATCATAAAGCATTCACGGCATGCTGTGAACTTCAACTCCATGTTAGTTGTCGGTAAGTCAACATGGTGCGAGAATAGCTCCCATTCCTGAACGGGGATCAATACGATGTTAAAGAACATTTCTATATTGACAAAAAATAACTGCTGCGTTGAACAAATCAGAGGAAAAATAACTATTTCACATTAATAGGCATACTTCATTTATAACTCTACTGTCAAACCTATTTTTATTAAAATTATATTGTATTATAAGCAGGAAAGACATTGAGCAAACACAATCTCATAAAGCTGCGTTTATATTATAATCACTAGACAAATATTTTTTTAAGTATATCATGATATAAAAGTAAAAAATGTAGGTGTTTTTAATCCTACATATACACTGTGTTACTGCTGTTTCGATTATTGCTTTCTTCAGGGTGTTTGTTTCACAGCTGTATAGCTTGATCTTATACTACGGGATATATATTAATTATTATTTATGTAAGTAGCCCAGTATGTAAACTTTTTAATTATGATGAAATTGAAATATGTTTGATGTGATTACACAATATCAAAATAAAATATTAGGTACCTATTTTATTCTTATATCGTAAAACCTCGATTGTGTTAGTATCTACTAGTGTACAATTAATTGCCTAGTGGTTGTACATAATACAGAACATATAAATTGTCATAGGTAGCTGCCAATATATTGATTAATAAATTAAATAGTTACACAACACATAAAATATATTAATCACAACAATAACTAAAATAGAATTAAGGAATTATTTGGAACAACATGCGTAGTATTGCAGTCAATTACAAAAACTCGATAATATATTAAAATATTTTTCTCATATAAATCTGTTTCTAACAAAAATAAAATAAAGACTATTTAGAGGCATTTGTAACAAAACATTCAGCTGTATGTATGTTCTTGTGCTCATATTGGCATTGCAGCACTTACAGGGGCATATGGGTAGTTAGCTGTCATTGTACCCCTACATACCATACCATCTAGAATTCTAGATTGATGTGGTTATATTATAATAATCTTAGGGAACCCTTGTTACCTATGTACTATTTTAGTTGTTGTAAGATAAATCTTATACTTACCTAAAATGTCTGCCTGCAAACCGATTCGGATTAAATTTTAATTGACTGGTAATAAATGGGTTCATACCATAGATCACGCAATTTTATTTACTTTAAGAAATAATTTATCTGTGTACATAGCGCCCCATTGCTTAGTTTATTTTATTGGCCTGTGTATAAAATGTTGTCATACTTCCAGCCATATTACTTGTTGTTTTGATAAAAATAACACTAAGGTGCAAAAATATCTGTAGGTGTCCTCGTAATGCATGCGATCTGCTACCTGTCCAAATAGAACTGATATGTCTTGAAATAAAAATAGACGATTTTACTGTACCATTGCTCATGGAACAAACGATTTATTATGTGGGAGCCTCAAGAGTATCCTTCAAAGGCATTGTGTCAATAAAATAATATAATGTTGAGTATTTTTACAATAATAAATTAATATATATGGATTTATTAAAATACTTCATCTTAAAACCTAATAAAAATACGTAAGCATTATTAAAATAAGTACGCGTAATATTGCCATCAATACTAGACTGTCTTCCCTGTCTCGTCATCTAAAAATAAAATCATAGAACTCGCCTTAACTAAGTTTAAATAATTACTAAGTATATATATAAGAAAATCAAGTCACATTACCCAAATTAAAATACTTTTTATTTTTAATAAATAATAAGTAATAACAAGTTGGAATGTTTGTTAGAAATGCTAGTATTTCAAAACTAAAATATAATTCAATCGTCAAATAATTATATGGGAGAATGATGATATCACGCGGCCACGAAATTGTCACGCGTTATGCAGTTAATGGTTTTCTTGTACCTAATCCTACCTAGCAACTGTAAATTGAGTAAATACGTCACTGTGTCGCTCTGAGTGCCGACTCTGTGACGCTTCGAATATACTAAAATAGACAGGGAACTTAATTATTTCCTCTCATCTTTGTTTCTAGTTCAGTATATTCCGTGTGCAACAGAATAAGGACTTCTTTGCAACTTCATTTTTTTTTTTTCATTGATCTATTAGTAAGTATTACTTTAGTTGGCTTGGTTAAGGTTTTTGAGATCAAAGTTACCAATTTGCGTGAGAGAGTTATCGTTACGTGGGTTCAATATGTTTAAAGTTTAACTGATATTTACCACGTGTTCCTAATTTTCTACCCAATAATCAATAGACTATAATATACAACAAGTACATTAAAACTACCTACCTGTATGTCTCAACTACAACCGTATTATAAATTATTCTTACTATTACTAATAATGTGCATCAATGTTGAGTGCATATCAAAATGATGGATATTCTTTAGAATACAAACGTCATCTAAAAAGTACACCCGCCATCTTGACGTCCACCGTGTACAATGTAATGTAGTTGGCATCACGAGACTGGACAAGTGGACTCTATGGAACTCTAAGCAATCTAGATTATTGATTGTATTTTGATCTATAGCTAAATTCACTATTTTTAGTCTATTACAATCGCTCAAAGACAAATCTAGCACAACTACTGTAAAACATTATAACATAATAATATTGAGAATTCCGCTGTTAATGGTAGCCATTACAAGTTGTTGGGGATGCGAGAAACAACAAACCCTGTTACTTCAAGCAGATATTAAGGAAGAACGCCATGTGAACTGTTCTTTACACGTTTTACAGAACAGTATTATACAATCAAGAAAGGAAGAAATCACAAACAAGGTTGTGTTGACATATAATGAGTACAGAACTGCAAGCAGGGGCAACGATAACAATAACGTAGTTAGTATTCGTTACGTAGGTTTTCGTGACATCGCTGAGAGGTCGAGGGATGTGGAAGATTCGCGTCGTAGAATTAGTTTAAGTTTCTCGTCCTCCTCCAAGTCATCTTCGAAGGACACGGCGCGGCTGATCTCCGTGTGCCCCAGAGCTCGCGACTTCCAAGCCTCTAGCCTCATGACCTGAGAACACGTTACGTTCATGTTATTTATTGAACAAGCGCATAATTTTGTCGAAAAACATGCTGAAGTGAAAATATAATTTTCTTTACCCATCACTATTATTACCAATAGGTGCATCAACTTAATTATGTGTCAATCTTTGTAGGCGTTATCATTTTAGTTACCAGGCTCAGTATTAAATCTGAAAAACAATATTGTCAACCACCACATTTTTCCGACGTTCTTACTTCCATCATTGGAGGAGAGTCATTTAAGTTTTATTTTTCTACAAGTTTAAACTATGATACATATGTCAATGGTACGGTGAACACAATATGTAAGTGGGTAGAAAAAACAGGAACAAACACAGCATGGACAACACAAACACATGCATGCAGTAGCGCGAAACATAATACAAGCAAGTCGACAATGCCATGACCAGCCACACGATAAAACAAATTATTTTAGCTTCAACATATAAACCAGACATAGACACCGAGGAAGCACATCAGACGGCTGTCTTCGCCTGTTTCGTACATATACTAATGAAACAAACAAATTGGTATAGGCGTCTAGTGTGTTCACCTGCCGAATCCATTTTATTACAAGTTTAAACGATAATTTTCTTAAATTTGATAGTTTGTTATAGGGCTCGTAAAATTATTGATTATTTACATATCTACGATACTAACTACTAGGAAAGAACTAGAAGTAAAATAGGTATACCTACATAAATAGTATTCATTTTATGTAGACAAGAGGGATAAAACAATCTATGCGTGTTTACATGCTTTAAGTTTAAACAATTTTAACGCATTTAATTTTGGTATTAAGTGAGCGGGGCTAGAGTTTGTATGACACAATGGAATTGTGCAACGATGGCTACTTATAGATATTACATTATCTTTAAACAGTCGAAAGGAAAAAAGAGTTTTTTTACAAGACAAGTGTTCCGCTGTTTTAATAAAGTCTACCTACACATTAGGAGTAATTTAGATTGTTAGAATGGAGTAAGCCTGTTAACACACTAGCCGGTAAGGTGTTTGATAGTTGAACTTACTCGAGCCATTTCCAGGGCTCAGTGTCCGGAGTGGTGATGGGTGTCGGAAACTGTGCAGTGCCAAACAAAATGTATCAGACATTTTGATAAAAGCGCATCATCATTGTACATACAATCACTAATACATAAATATATACCTTAACTTTGGTCGGCTGCGGCGGTACGCTTCGAATACCAACAATTAATGGTGGCGAATATTTTCTTAACAATTTACATAGTGAACGATTCCTTTCCAATTGGTTAACCGTATTCCGATTATAGTGCACAAAGCTACAATCACAGAATCATTGCAGGTTTTTATTAAACATTGTTATTTAAATATTGACAAAGTAAAATATGTGTATAATATATAAAAGACTAGTCGTAGGTAAGTTCTTGGTTAGAGCTCTAACTTATCACAAATTAAGTCTAAAAACATCGTGAATTAAAATAGTAGTAGCAGAAATTTTATTGTTTGCGTGTTGTATATCTGCTTGTACGGCTATCCGTATGTCGGTGCCTCAGTGAACAATAGATAGCAGTATTGTATTCCCATTGCATTTTTACAATAATGTACAAAGTGACTCCCACATAGGGTTACCATATGACAGGCTTTTGCCGCATTTGACAGGCATTTTAAGGTTTAGACAGGCGTGCGGCCGGCATTGGTCTGAGACAGGCATTTTTAAATTTCGCGCCCGCTCGCGCATCGCTCTTGCATTAATGCAAGCGCGATGCGCAGTAAAAGCAATATTGATTACACAGGAAAATTAAAAAACTGTATCTTGTGAAGATTTTTACGTTTATATATTAGAAAAGAAAGAACTATTAAAAAAAATAATGTCCTCTGACAAATATCAGTAATAAATATCCTTCTTCATTATTATCTGTTGGCTTTTACTTATTACCGCGTTTTGCTTTAGACAGGCATTTTTCTGAAAATTCAGGCATTTTAGGTACCCTAGACAGGCATCCCTCTATTTACATATGGTAACCCTACTCCCACAGACAAAGCGGCGTTGCCGTTACAATGACTGAAGCGTTGTTATAGCGAGTGATCGACCACACTGTGCGCTCCTCAAACATGAAACGATATATTAATAATCATGATCATCATGTTAGTATTGTGTGCTTTTTGTAATTAATATTATTATACAGTATGGAAACTACATATCTATATAAATAAAACAAAGTTACACCATTTATAACTCAAGAACGGTTGGATCGATTTTTATGACCGTTGATTTGTTGGATTTGTCTCCGCTCCGAATAGCAGAATAACTATTAAAACATGATAAATTTTCTCGAAAAAAAAAAAGTTAATTGATTTTCTCATACATTTTGTATGGAACGGTTTTTTTGATGATATCTCGAGAACGGATTGACTGATTTCGATGGCGGTACAAATTTCGCCGTGTCAGCTAGTATGCAATAAATTATATCACATACTTGTTATCGCCTTTTCTGACGATATACAAAAAAAAAATGAACGAAATCGGTCGCGATAAAAAAACAGCTGTTCCCTACATTTTGACGAGTTATGCGAACCTAAATGTACCTAGAGGAACAGCGGTTTTCTGTTCGCGACCGATTTCGTTCGTTTTTTGTATATTGTAAGAAAAGGCGATAACAAGTAATTGGTATAATTTATTGGTTTCCATACTGTATAATATATTTCTGTGTATAAGCGTGTTCAAGTTAATTAGAAAAAAACAGTTTTATAGTTTGTTAGAGAAGCAAAGCGTCAAAACGCGTTATAACATCGCGCCTGTATTCCTCGAAGGGTAAGGCAGAGGTATACCTATTGGACACCCACATTTCGCCAGTTATGTTTAAGCCCCATGTACAATACGACCGACGTAACTTGGCGGGCCTGAACATGGCCACTAAGAACTTTCGCGCATGTTCTCTCACTCGCACTCGCCTCACGTCTCCATTTGGTTCCTAAAAAATCTTACTGCGCAGCCTTCTGCGCAAAGTTCAGGCCCGCCAAGTAACGTATGCGTGGCGAGCCTATTTCCATCACTCGGGCACAAATTTAGATTCCGGGCTTGAGAAACGTGCGTTACTTTAAGATAGATGCGTTAAGTCAATCCGCGAAATTCAAATGTTCTTAACTTTTTGCAATCTGCAGGTCAGTGTCAGGTTGTATGTTGGCCAAAATATTCACGATCATAACAACTAATGTATTTACAGAATTATAATCATTAGAATAATCAATACATCTATTTATCATGAGTTACCTCTGTCATGATTTCATGAAAAACCTTATTTGTTGCGGTGGTAAATCATATTTTAATCAACATACAACACACTGATCTACAAATTGCAAAAATGTAAGTATATCAGAATTTCGCGGGCTATTCTGAAGCTTCCCCCTTAAGTTCGATTTCTAATTTATCTTTGCGTAAATCATTTTAGTGCGACCATTATGTGTGACTAGTGTGTGTGTGTATGTCACAGTGGAGTGGAACAACAAGTATGGATGCGTACCTCAGCCTTCAGTTCGGCGACTTGCTCCTGTAACTCACGGACTCTATCCGAGTCGCCGTCCATGTTATTGCGGAGCTCCCCTTCAGTTGCCATTACTTCATTCTGAAATGATACAAGTGTGTAATTACAGATTTGTGAGGAATAAATTGTGACACGTGAATAAAATCTATGTTGTAGGACGTCAAACTGTAAAATAATTTTTAAATTCACCTTTAATTTATATTCCGACACTTCAGTTTCCAGCTCGGCTATTCTCTGAGCGTCCTCCATGTTTCGAATGTTCGCTTGCATGGAGTCATATTTAGCCTGGTGAGGAAACACTCATTAAAATGGAGGGATTATTGATGACTTTGGAAAAAGAAAAAAATTATTATAATAATATTGGTAATGTATGTAATGACGTTACGAAATGAATGCAAACAAGGCAATATGTTCGGGTTTTGTGCATTTGCGCCGTGGTGAGATCGAGCAACTCCGGGTATGGATATACTCGTAAGTGTGTATACAAGTTATTCATGCGATCATATTTGTATCAGTCAATCAGTAGTAATAGGCGTGCGCTATGAGATTGTCAAATTGGAATGTGACGTTATAGCGTGCAAAACAAAAACGAGCGTAAAACATCTTACAAAGATGTATTGGATTGTAGGATTTCTTGTTACGACTCACGTTTTTCAAGTATCTACAGTTTTTTTTAAACATTCAAACTGCATTATTGTACTTATGGATATATAAAAGAAGTTATGCCCGAATACACATGAAAAAGGAGAGATTAAGAGAGAGATTTTGAAGAAGACTGTTAAGAATATCAAGCTATAACAATTAATAAGCATTAAAAAAAAAAAACAAAAATGTTATGACAATAAAGTCGTGGTACCATGAACACCATGTCATGAAGTAAAGTAAAAAAAAAAGATTGTATCTACCAACATCTATGCTCACCTTGCTCTCCAGGTCCGTGTATTTGTGCTGGAACTCTCTCTGGCGCGTTTGCAGCGCCCTCTCACGTTGAAGCGCCGCGTCGAGGTTCTCGCGAAGAAGACGAGCTTCCTCGTCCTGACGACGCAGCTGGTTCGTCGATACTTGCACCTGGGTTTCTAGCTCCATTACCTGGAAATTGTGTTTTTATTAAAGAAGGTGAGCGACATCTCCTGGCCTTGATAAAAATCCTAAAGTTCATTCATTCATTCAGTCACTGACGCACATCCTAAACCGCTAGGTCTAAAAGCATGAAATTTTGCGCTCGAGTTATTTATAAGCGAGTATGAAGGAGCGATTTTTGAAAATTCATCCTCTAAAGGATAATAAAGGAAATAGGAGATTAAAATTTGTAGAAAGTTCGTCATTTCTGCAGTCAGAAACGTTAAAGTTGTTACTTATATAGACTTTCGCTTTTAAGTAAAAGTTAGGTACATATCATCGTTTTTAGGGGATGAGTTTCCACTCAAACCCTAAGCCTCCTGAGAAGTTGTCGATGGGAAATCCCATTAGGCACAAGGTTTGTAGCCTGAATAATTGACAAACTTAATTGGCAGTAGTCCTGGCACAATGCTCGCAGAACGGATGGTCGATAGGGCTGAAAAGTTCTGGAGTGGAGTCTGCGTACCGGTGGTATGTGGTGGGTAGGTGTAGCGTGGCGGTCCCATATGGTGGACCAACAACCTGGTGAATGTCGCGGGTATTCGCTTGATGCGAGAAGAGCAAGGCTGGTCGTTGCCAATGTTTGGGGGAGGCCTATGTCCAGCAGTGGACGTCTTTCGGCTGAATGTTTATAATGATGAATGTTGGTATGAAAGTGTGCATAAACGCACACTTTTTTGTTACCCTTGCATATTCTACAGCAGATAAAACATCTTTCTCATAGCCTTCCAAACTTCCCTGTGTTGCCTTTCCTGAATCCACCATGAACGTTTTCAAGATATTACAACAGCACCTCTAGATTCAGCTATACAAAAAGAAGTGGATGCATAATAATAGGGAGTGCCCAATAACTAGCTCTATAAAAACTTTAGAACACCATTACCTTCAGTCTTAACTCCTTCAGCTCGGTCAGGGCCTCGACTTCCCTTATCCTAGTGGTCATAAGTTCTTCCTCCACTTTCTGCATGTCAGCGGAGCGACCTTCCCAGGCGCGCAGCAACTTCTTAGGTGTCGCCATTATATCGGACACCACGTTGGATTGTACTGGCGTTGCTGGCACCTCTTGCCTGTGCTCCTGAACACATACATAAGATAAATAATATTGTTTTATTAAGAAACTAGCAGCGCCCTGCGGTTTCACCAGCATAAGTGTCGATCCCGTGGCAATATCGGGATAAAAACTATACTATATCCTTTCCCGGGACTCAAACATATACCAAATTTCATCTTAATCGATTCAGCAGTTTAAGCGTGAAGAAGTAACAGACAGACACACACTTTCACATTTTTAATATCCTACACTAAAACTCAATGTACAAAGTTATGAGTATTCTATAGATAGAGTTTATGACGTTGTCTGTGCTATATTAACTGTGTGACAGACACATAACATCACGCTTGTATTCCCAAGGGTTTAGGCAACGGTGTCCATAATAGTACACGCAAATTTCGCCAATTATGTTTAAGTCGCATGTAATAGGGGCGAGCCTATTGCCATCCCGGGCACAATTCCAGACTCCGGGATGCTACTGAGAAATTCTAGGTGGAAAAACCCAATAACACTTTGCCCGACTCGGGAATCGAACCCAGCACCTCATGCTCAGCGCTTGCGACCACTAGCTAGACCAATGAGGAACACATTTATAAAAAATTCTGTAAGATACTTTCTGAAAAAAACCTGGAATAGTGGATGATATTATGATATGAGCACAAAAACAGGCACACTAATTTTGCAGTACACCCAATGAGAATCAATTTATCTTGGCGATTCATTCAATGTCCATTGCGCCGTATGTTTCAAATTCCGTGTTCATGATGATAACCCATAACACATGGTACAACCAATGTCATTGAACCGACTACAAGCCTTTGCCAATTTTGCTGAGCGACTCTTCGATTTATCACGACCATAAATACAGTTCTACTTCACGTCCAATTTGGGTAACTCATGTATGAGAATGTCTATAAGTATCATCTGTGACCTAATCCATGGGTAAGTGTTATATTTTAGCTAAGAAAATCACTGAATCAGATTATCTGCACTTATGAACGCGTCTGTACATAATACATCACGTTTCTTTCCGATTATAATTCCGAACAGAACAATGAATGTCATAATAAATGTGTTTTACTTGTAGATGTCGCTGCCACGCTTCAGATATCTCCGTCACGCGTTGCCGCAGATCTTTCAACGATAAATTAGCTTCAGCCTCGCGTAGCTTCACAGCAATTAGCTCATCCTGAAAACATTTGCGGTATTACGAAAATACAAGAGCAAGCAGTATTTACAGAAACTATAATAGATGGGTCAGTTTGACATTTTATGGGGTGATTTTAAAAGAACGCCATTTGTCAGTGCAGAAGCAGCATAAGCATAATCAGCCTATGATGCTACCACTGCTGGGACACAGGCCTCCCCTCTGTGAGAGGGAGTGGGCCGTATTCCACCACGCGAGCCCAGTGGTCGGTAGATGTCACGTCATGTCTTCGAATTTTTGGTTCTAGGACATGCCGGTTTCCTCGCGATGTTTTCCTTCACCGTTTGAGAGCAGTGATGGTGTACAAAGAGAAGACTTCGTTTTATTTTATATAAGCTGACAGCGAACTTCGCACCGCCCCGCCAGCCGCTCTGATATCTTCTAAGATATTCATTTTGCTGTGAAGGGCAATTTTGATCTAAGTACATGAAATGCACAACTTGTCTAATGTATTTAATTGGATAAGGAATAATACTGTATTGTTTAAAATAACTTGGTAAATAACCCATATTTTTTTGTAATATGTAAAAGACAAAAATGGTTACTGTGTGTTATCCTTAGGAGATAAACATATACCATCGCGGACTTTTTTATCGATCTTCTTAGATATACAATTCCGTAGTACATTCATTTGATCTATCTCGTAAGGTTTAGCCAGCGTTTGCAATGTAAGCGCATAAAAATATGTTTGTTACGACACTTACGACATCACATTACATATCTTTGAATTTATGGCTCTTTCTACTATAAAATGCATGTAATATACATAAAAGCCTTCCTCTTGAAACAAGATTGATTCGTTAGTTATAATTTAATAGTTTTATTAATAGTTTTGAGCAATAGATCTATTGCTGAAAACTGCATTATAATCCGTTGCGTAGTTTAAAAGATCTAAGCTTACACACAGCGTGAGCGACTTTGTTTTATACTATGTAAAGATAAAGATATAAGGGGAACAGCTTGTTGTCTTATTATTACTAAGTTAAGGCACATCGCTATGTTAGGGGTTCATCAAGATAAGAGCAATACAACCTTAATTATTTGAGAATTTGACTTGCTAATCTTCCGGTTGTATCATCATAAGAAATAGTGGGTACTTCTCTATATTCTGTAAATGTAACATTGCCTGCCAATCAATTAATCTGTCTAGCCTTTTCCCACCTATGTTGGAGTTGTCGACTTCCAGTCTAACCGGATGCAGCTGAATGCCAGTATTTTACATGGAGCGATTGCCTATCTGACCTCCACAACCCAGTTACCTACTAGGTAACACGATACCCGAAGGTAAGACTGGTTGTCAGACTGTTGGGCTTCTGACTACCCGTAAGGACTGACATAGATCTACAAATGACAGCCGGTACCTGGCTTAACGTGCTGTCCGAAGCACGGAGGGGTCTCGATAAGTAATGGATTAACATTACCTGCAAATGAGCCACATTATTATCGACTCGCTGCCTCCTCAGACTCTTGTTTTCGTTCTCCAGTTCTGCGATGCGGGCCGTCAGTTCCCTCTCAGCGGCCTCACGTTCGGCTGCGTGAAGTCTTGCGCGAACCAATTCCCTTTGAAGACAACGAGCCAACTCTTCGCCTTTCTGTGTACTACCGCCCTCTATGCCTTCTAGGGATGACTGTCGGGAGTTGTTCTAGAAATGGGATGGATTTAAGTAATGGTAGTATTTGTTAATAGTGATGATACTTAAACAGGGAGAAGTTAGCGAATGTTGTGATACATTGATCATCCTGAACTATAATTTTTTAAGGTATAAGTTCGTTTTACTCCGCATTTATTAATAAATGGGTAAGAAACGCGTTTACGTTAACGACGTGTAGATGACAATGTTTTCCCTAAACTCAACACTCCATTTGATCACTACTCCACTGTTCAATATCATGCTTCTCACCTCAGCGATGGTCATTTCAAGGGAACGTATCTCGTCCTGAGCGACGGCCAGCCGTTGCTGCGAGTCCACGTTAGCCCTCCTCAAAGCCTGCACCTCCCGGGCGAGCGCGAAAGTTTCCTCCTCTCCCTCCGCTAAGTCCACTTGCCCCCTCACAAGCCTCTCAGCCAATCCCGAGCTCTCCTTTTCGAGCAGTTCTACTCGTTGCTTCAACAGGCGATTTTCCTGACGCAGGCACTACAATAAATACCATGTTTCCAAGAATATAGACATTCAGTTGTTAAGAAAAATTAATAATCACGTGCAATTTCTCACATTTCATTACCGATCCTTATTGCAGTTTTCAAAATTCATGAATATTCGCACTCAGTGCGGAATTACGGTGATGAAATGTTTGATTAGTTTGTTAGTCCACAACCTCACGCCTCAAGAAGGCCACGCAGACTGACAATCCACAAACCCCAAACTATTTAAAGTTTTCTTACCCTCAGCACCGCTATATCACTTTGCTCCTTAGTTTTGATAACCGTGTACTCTTTCTCAAGCTTTTTCATCTTCTTTGGGTTGACTTTGATAGAATACGCGAGGTTCATAAAGATATCTTGATCAGCCTCTGCTTTCGACGGCAGTTCTTTTTGTATGTACTGTAAATAGGGGAAATTAAGGTGATTTTCGTCAGTAGAATAGAAGGCATATAGTAACGAACAATAGGGCGGTCATGTGCACACTGCATATCATATTCACTGCACCGGACTAAAGGTGCAATCAAGGCTGTCAACTGACAGCTGTTTGATACTTTTTTAAATTTGACGTTATTCAATAGTGATCACTGTTGATCAGCCGGATACCGTTTTTCTATTATGTAACGGACAGTTAACAATCAGTCGATCATTGAGCGGCATCTTATCATAGCATTGTTCAATCGGCGGAAGCTAGACTTATAGGGCGACTTACCAACTTACGATGTCTTGATCACATAGCTATGCGTATTAGTGCTCCAATCTTAATACTTTAAGGTAAATCAACTTCACAATATTTTTACAGTACCCAGAGAACCGTTAATATGTCGCATTAAGTTTTACAAACGGGATTATTGACAGAAACGAGGCTCTACAAACCCGTTTTTTACAAATTCGTATGCTATATTTACTGGCTGTACTGCCGGTCTATTCTGTAAAAATCTCACCGTGGAAACTTAGGTGAAGTGAAAGAAAGAAAATACATTTATTTAGCATATACTAAGAGACACACAATACACCAGATACATACATCAGATAAAAACAAAAATAAAGATCAAATAAAACGTGTGAAGTCCGATGTACGAAATTAGCAGGAAAGTGTGCCTCAGGCCGTGTCAAAAAGGTCCAGTTCAGCAAAAATGCCAAACAACTACTGCCTGACACTGGTTTTCAACTGGAAGTGAGCTGTCACTCCATGTGATGATAGGGATTGACAACACCATTGTCAGCCAACTTAAAGCTCACTTTACCTAAGTTTTCACGGTGAGATGTTAACAGAATAGACCAGCCGATGCTAGAGATTTACACTATTGACAGATCACTTCACCTAAGTTTTCACAGTGAGATTTTCAAACATTACACCTTCGGTATATTATTTCACTCACCTTCAATATACTTTCCATATCCAGTGAAAGCAGATCATTCTTGCCCACTGTCAGCAAGGCGAGGGCTACCTTGAATACTATTTCAATTCCTTCAGACAAGAATACGTCCATGATTCGGCAAGCAAGCGGCAACGTTAGTGTTGTAGTGAATAGCGTGAGGAACCAACTACTAGCGTACAGGGAGGTGTTGAAACTCTGTAAATAACCATTCATTAATAATTTCATCAACCAATCTAAACAAATAAATAAAATTGAAGTGTCTTTTTGTAATGTCAAGCTTTTTACTAAATGCATAAAAGTATTATACGGTAGGTACTTAAAAAAACAATTTTTTAATTGTTTGTCTGTCTGTTTGTTCAGGCTAATCTCCAAAACGGCTAGACCGATTTTGACGGGTTGATGATTTTCTAGGGAATAACTTAGGCTACCTACTTTTATTTTAGAAAAATAATTAGGGTTCCGGGCAAAAAAAAACAAACCTATGAAATCCAATTAGCTAGTCATCATTAAAATCCAATGACTAACGTAGACAGAGATAGCAATAAAGAAGTCACTAAATAATAATAATGAGACAAGCACACAGTTATTACATCCAGTAGTAGGAGTAAACGAGACAGAAATATATTTTCTTTATCTCCTTCGGGTATGCAAACTTCTTGGTCAGCCAACAACTGGGGTTCAACCCGTTCAACAGAGTGGCAGTCACGGTACGATTTCTTTAGAAAGTATTACCCCAACTACATTACACCTACCTACAATCCTATGGACCTAAAATGAGTCCTGTCAAGGAAACGCTGAACTTGACTGAACTGTAACTGCCATTGCCGGATTCATATTACTGTGTTGAGTCGTGTCGTGACTCCTGACGCAGTGTTAACCAATCAAAATTTTTTGAATTTGAGATAGTCCTAAACAGATCGTTTGATTGGTGGCCAAGGACACAGTAATGTGTCTGTGGCTTTACTATCACAGAAATAATATCCGTCCATTAAAATGTGATGTCAGTTTGTGGTTTTTGCCCTACATCTGACCATTGAAATGTGGCCGCGGTATAACACGCGGATACGTGTTTAGTGACAAAAAGTGTACGATTGTATTCCATTCAACCTATCCATCAGACAGTTTCAAGGTTTCTCTTTGTTGTGTACTGTATTATGGCACTTGGCGTATTTGTCGAAATGTTCGCCTTACTTGGGTAATACAAAATATACTGTATGCTCATTGTGATAAGAGTTGTTATTGTTTGTTATTGTATGGTAAACGCACCTGTGATTGGAAGTGCACGTACAAGTCGGGTAGCAGCTCTTGGACAAGGTTCTCCAACTGAAACATGCAGAGGCCCAACTCCGCCATGCTCGGTTTGAACATGTCGCGCATTCGATGCTGTTGCATTATCTTTACTAATACTGCAAAGGCTTCTTCCTCCGGCATCTGTTTGGAAAATATATTAATTTTTGTTTTTAATTAATTAGTTCATATATACGTATAAAATTAGAAGCATGTGACAAGTATAGTTTTAAGTAAGAAAGTAAGGTTGGCTGTAAAGCTAGGTGCACGCGCAGCGACTTTGTTCGCCTGTGACTCGCTGAAGGTTTCAAAATCTCACGCACACACATTCGATAGCAGATTTTGCAGTTTTTTTGTGGATGTGAGATTTTGACATAGCGACCAAAGTCGCAGTGTGTTTCCTAAGCACCAGAAACAGGCAGACCAGGTGAGGATTGATTGTGTGAAACACGACATGGCTAAGGATTCGAAGGAAATGAGCACTGAGAAAAATCACGGATAGGAGAAATGTATGGAGGGAAAAGAATTACTACGCAAATAATGTAGTGGGCTGCAATATTGTTAATACTACTTATGTGTCTAATTGTTATTTGTAAACATTTTATATTGTAGCTGTTTATTGTCCCATAATAAAATAAAATTAAATCTAAAATAAATTGGGATTAGCAGGATCATGATAAAAACGTCGAAAAATTACCATCTTGTTCTAGCATACAGCCGCGTTGGGAACTGTATCTGCATTATCATCGCACAGATAATATCAATATTTTCAATATTTGTTTTGGGAAATATACATGTATTATAATTGCTATGGATACTTACTGTCCCACTTAAAGACAAAGGCCTTTGTCCTGCACTGTTATCTACAAAATACATGAATTTTTGCACCTTACCTAAGCACAGATTGCGCCGGAAATAAGGCACGTCGAGTTTTAGGAGATTTGTCACTCATACGTATAGTTCTCCAGACCGTATTTCGGCCATGGCGGCTAATCTCAACAGAGACTAGCTTTTGGCGCGGGAAATATTATAGTGCCCGCGTACACAGGTGCACTCTTTCTCCCTCACTCTTATAGTTCGATGGGACGGCAATCCGACACGACGGGTGAGAGATCAGGCGCAGGGCCAACGGCTTACCGTGCTTTCTGAGGCACGGGGGTAAACCACCGCCAACTTCCAAACTCCGTGCTGTTAAGAAATTCCTAATGGAAAATCCCCAATAAAACTTTGCCCAACCTGGGAATCGAATCCAGGACCCCACGCTCAGCAGTCGCGCTTGCGACCACGATACCGACGGGGCAGTTACGGCACAGAGTATGCGGAGACACCGGCGGTGCTAGAGGTAGAGGCTGCATTGTCAACACTTGCTACACAGACCAAGCGTGTCACAGTTTCCTCGAACTACGATATTAATTACGTTAAGAAACTGACGGCATTAAATGCGGTCTGTGATAGAAGTTGTGAGCTCATTTACTGCTGTCTCTAGACGCTAGCGGCGCGGTGATTCCGTGCTCTTTCATATTATGTGACAGGCTCTTCCTAATGTTCAGTATGTAATATGAATGCTCGGACGCTGTATACAGGGTGGCAGGGTTCGACATGCAAACCGTAACCATAAATTCAGCACAAATGATTCTAGACCTACAGTTTCATAGAAAAGTGCACGTACGCGGTCAAAATGTATGGAACTGCAAATTTTTTTTTAAATAACCGCCGCTAATTTCAACGTAGGAGGGTTCAGAATCATGTACTGAATCCATGGCAATGAGTTGCGCGTCGATGTCGCTGCCACGCTGTATTCTATGTAATGTGTAGAACAAAACTGACCTGCATAAGTAATAAGCCGACGATGAACCCAGAGCCTTGACAGTATCCTACTTCGCGATCATGTAATGAATATGCTTTCATCACGTTAAACAGAGATTCTTGTCCAAGACCATCCTTTTCTTTGAAGAAGTCATGTTCAGGGTATGTCCGTGCTATGTCACGACGGATCACCTTCTCACATGCAGATTTCGCCTGGAACAAATATTAGGGTGAAAGGTGGAAATAGAAATCGCCAACTATTTGCGCTGCATTGAAATCCAGTTTATAGAGGTATGAGGAACAGGGTGTAAAGTTCACTCATCCTCATCATCGGGCCGTTGTATCTGTGCTAGTTGCGCGGTAAACTCTGCTTGCGCGATGCAGGATTTTGTGTGACGTCAGTATGACGCGTTGTTCGCATGTGGCGTTGTAGACATCGCTACAAGTTCTTGAAAGGGTAATCAATATTTTTCAACTCTAACAATCAATTTAGTCTGGAGTATGGCGTTGTGGAAGACTGTCATGACTTATTGATGGACTGTGTTCGATATGAGTCTGATAGAAATGATCTGTTTGGGGTCTTGAGGTTGAACCAAATGGTGATGATGCGAAGTCTTTTGAGGTTCATGGCTCCAATATAACATGTATTTAGGGTATGATGGGACTGCCATACGCGTTGCGATTATAAAATTCCCTAACAAAGTTACTCCCTAGTAAAATTCCAATCTATTATACAATTTTCAATTAAATATTACTTGTATAAGATGTATTTTATTTCTACAAGTGTTTTTGAGAAACAGTAAACTGAGACTAAAAAGAAAAATCTAAAGATTTATCTTTAAAACTTTATGCTATCAGCAACAATAGATAGATAGTGTCTGACATAATGGGGTTTATTTATAAACTTAGTTAAGTAATGTTTAACCATACATTTTTGACATTTAAACGTCTCTTAACTTTAAGCAACGTTTATATATAAAGGGGAATATCATCGAAAGACATTAACTATCGTTTCACAATTCGGACGACGGTAATCCCAATAGATCAATTAGAAAATTATTTGGGACTTAGCGATAATAATCGTGTTCGGGCCCTTTTCCACTTACTGTTACTGATATTCTCCATCATACCATTGCTGGGCAAAGGCCTCTCCTCATGGCTTTTAGCTTTTTCAATATTGGTCCGCTTACATATTATAGTAACTACACTAACTTTTATATACGAATATTGGTCCACTTACATATTATATTATAGTAACTATACTAACTTTTATATACGAATATTGGTCCACTTACATATTATATTATAGTAACTATACTAACTTTTATATACGAAGCGTAGAGCTTCTTCTCAGGGGATGTGTCGACCCCAGCCAAGAGTTGCCACACGATGCCTCTGAAGTGATGCGGCACTCCTTGGCGCACCAGATCCCGTACGAACTGGTTGCGTCGCTTCCATTCGGTCTCCCAATTGCTGACGATGCGTCCCCACAAACTCCACAAGTCTTCTTCGCCATTGGCGCTGGTACTGACTCGCGCCTCCGCGTCATGGCTCGAACTTGTGGCTGTAGACAAATATTTCACTTACTCCCGAATACTTCAACAAATACATCTTTTAAATGGTTTTTTTAAAGGATTCTTGTTCCTATAAAGACACGGAGACTTTACCGCCGAATTTAAATGAAATTGAGTTAAATATTTGACCGTAAGGCCCTTTGTACACGGCACAGTTTCTTTACGGTACGGCTAGGGTTCCCATTAACTTCCCGACCTCCCGGGGTGCAATAATTTCTCCGGTTTTTCTAAAATTATATGCACCCGTCGCGTCGCTCACACATCGCTACACGTCACGTTTCCATTCCTGTCTCTAATGCTTCTTGCGAGCGCGTATTTAGCATGATGGAACAAGTATGGAGCAAGGACAGAAACCGAATGAATATTTCTTTAGTAAAAGCAGAGTTACAAATACCTACTACTTTTATGATTTTGATGGTAAAGAACCGTCAATTATTAGATGCTGCTCGAAAGCAAAGTAAATATAAATTTAAAAACTAATAAATGATTGAGATTTTCTTTCAACCACCCTACTCGATTTATAAAATTCTCCCGGGTTGGTCCTTTTGAGAGTTGGCAACCCTAGGTACGGCGTATAAACTGTGCCGTAGAAAAACATTTATGTCAACAAGCTTCCATAGTGATCTATACAATACTGAAAAACCGTGCGTGCCTACACACCGCGTATAAACCGTACCTACCGTAGAATAAACGTGACTGTCAAATAGAACACTGACGACCGTACCTACACACGGCGAATAAACCGTAGATTTTCAATGCAATTAAAACGTGTGTACAGACGCCAGCACATCAAGCTACCTGAAACTGTCAAATTTTCCCAATCAACTTTGAACCATATGCTTTAGCGATAAAGTTGAAAATCTATTAAAGAAATTTGACAAATTGTAGTAAGACAGACGACCGTGCCTACACACGGCGAATAAACCGTAGATTTTCAATGCAATTAAAACGTGTGTACAGACCCCAGCACATCAAGCTACCTGAAACTGTCAAATTTTCCCAATCAACTTTGAACCATATGCTTTAGCGATAAAGTTGAAATCTATTAAAGAAATTTGACAGATTGTAGTAGCTTATGTGCTGGCGTCTGTACAAAGGGGCCTAACACTATTCTTGATAGTCATGCAATCATCATCAATTCGTGGAACTATCAAATCAAAACAATACATTTTGTTTATAGGCTGAGATATTACTGCGCCGACCTCAAATTAGGACAAAAGCAGGGGAATGATGAATAACCAATAGGTAACAACGAGTAAAGGCTTTGTAGGAGCCTTTAACTGTTAACGAATGTTAAATAAAATACAAGCCAGCCTCTAATCGCTTCCTAGTGTTTATGTTAGGATCAGGTGCAAAACTTCAGCTGTACAAACCATGTGTGCCTGTAGGTTGTTCACATGACATTAAACATTAACGCAAAACTGAAACCTATTAAAGAGACAGTGAAAAATTGCTGCCTTATTGTAGATTTTATTATTCCCTATATATTCTTGCTGCAATTTTTGAGCAAACTTTGCGAAATTAGAGCGTCGTTACACGAGAAAAAGTTTATTTAAGTAAGTCGTTAAACTTGAAACAAATATCTATACTTAGTCGATGCGTCACGTACTCGTATTTAGGCTACATTTGCATTTCACTTACTTTAAAATAATAACCCACCTAATGACAAGTTTTCTAGGACACAACTTATGTAAAACTCGAATACAGTTTTGGTTTCATCATATAAATTGTTTGGATCGTTCATTTTTATAAAACACTGTATTTACAGGATGTATAAGTTATAGTATATATCTGTGCTATCATCGCTGGTTACTTACTGATAAGAGATAACAATCTGACAGTTGCGCATTCTAGTCACCGAACCAGTTTAGGATTGAATGAAATAAAGCGTAAATTTTTTTTTAAACTTAAACTAACCGTCAACAGCCAAAAAATATCAAAGATTAACAAACCTAGATTGTCCAATGTTTTAATAAGAAACACTACTTTTAGTAAACCTACTAAACTATCTTCATTTGAACGAATTATAGTTTCAGAACGGGTGTCACAGATAATGTCGCGTTCAGTAAACTAACAAGATATGTACTACAAAGAGTTATTTTACTGCTATTTACGCAACTGGCGGATTACACAGTCGTGAGAATAAAACAGTTTTTATTAATTGTCTAAGAAAAGAAGAAGGTCACAAAAATGTGTTCAATTCATTAGATTGTACCTAAAGCCTATAATTTTGCAAATAGTTTGGAGAACTTTTGTGTTTATTGCAATTTAGACCTTCAACTTGTGTGAGTTAGGATTATAATAATACTAGCTGCGGTCCTGTAAACAACCTGTTTTAGTCCTTACGGTTCGATGTCATATGCTGGAGACCAGAAGGGCATGTGACCAGGTAGGCGTTATGCTCAAAGTATGGAAGGGTATGACGGATGCTTCTGACATCCATAATCAGCTGATTCGACTTTACACACCGAATAATTATCTCTGTGGCAGAAAACATCGACTGCTAGCCGTGCCTTCGTGTCGGACTGTGGCCCTTGCTGCGTCTCCCGTACCGCGCGTATTGACCGCACTAAATAAGCTCGTGGAAGCCAACCCGGACTGCGATCTGTTCGCTAATAAATTTGCCAATTTAATGGTTATGTGCCTACATTTTTCTGAGAATAATAGTATTTAATTGTTTTTTTAGTTTATGTTTTATGTTAGTACTTATTATATATACTTTGATTTATGTAATAGGTTTGTTAAGCCGTGTAAATCAAATAAATAAATGTCGAATTTATAATATATCCGTGTAAGAGTGAGTGGTATCTACATTATTATGGTTCTGTCGGCGGTTTAGGCCGTCAGTTAATCATGGCAAACTAATATTATGTATATACTTCTCTACAGGTAAAGTTGTTAGCTTAGATAATCTGTAGAAGTACTGATCCGATTCCAAAAACTCTTTCACTAATAGGAAGCTACACTACTGCCGAGTGTCATATAATGTTTCTTCCTCGCGGACGATTTCGTGGGCAACGTTTCGTAACTTATATGTATGGGTAGCAGAACACTTGCGCGAAAGTAAGTCTGTCTGTAACTTAAACATATCTGGTGAATTATGGGTGTACTATTCACAGTAGATACATCCCTGCCCAACCCTTTGTAAGAATACAGGCATGAGGTTATGGAAGAATCTCATTTCCGCAACTTTTCTGTGTACCTGTCCTTTCGCGCAAGTGGATTCGGACAAGTATCACATCGCCGTCTATCGCGCAAGTGTCCAGTCGCGCAAGTCCATTGGCGGAAATTTATTTTCGCGCAAGTGTCTTTCGCGCAAGTGTACCAGATTTATATGTATGTATCGAATTTTGTTTTGGGCTGGGTGTACTGTATCAGTGGAGAAGATTAGGGTCGGTTTTTTGTAGTAAGTAGTAATATAACAGAAACTTACCCGAGGCTAAAGATACTTGTGAAGTATCGGAACTCTTGCGACTGTGTACGGTAGTCAACGAGGGGCACTTCGCGTCCGCCTCGATCCGTCTGTTTTCCTCCTCCAGTTTGGCTAGCAACGCCCGGTCGGGCGTCGGAATTGTGTCAGTAGTAGGCTCAAGTATCCGGTAATCTGCGCACATTAGAGAAGCAATTTATTCCTTACGTCCAAAATGATGGTCACAAAAAAACTTAAGGAATAATTAGCCTTACTACGAAGTAAACATACATGTGTATCTCCAAACTATGATCATGAAAACCCCAACTGCTTTACCGCCCTCAAGCGATGAATCAACAATAAGAAAGTTATATTGCACAGTACACAAACAAGGCTAACGATATGTAAAAAAACATTTTTTTCACCGTGTTTGTCTTCGTAACTACTGCCTGTACTATGCTTCTGCCCCTTCTGCTTGATTCAAGTGCGAGTTCAGGATGCGAGTCCACACTCGCATTCGGATGATTTTAACTCATCGTATTTGCGTTTACCTATAATGAGCCTGTTGCACGCAACATCTCGTGCTCAAGGGCTTCACTCGGAGAACGTAGGTACTACGTTAATATTATGCGATGTGCTAGTGTTAGGATGGCAGAATTGCTTGTCTGAACCCGTTTTAGCTTGTTCGACGTTTAATTTGTAATGTATTTAGTAATTAGTTACCATAGACAACAGCACCCAAGAAATGTACTTAGAATGACAGTGAAAACTATGCCCAAAAATATTATTAATTCTAGCCCACCCACCCCCTTCGATAAAATATAGGTACAGGCTAATATATTTCAGCGAAACCCTTCCACCACCGACCGCGTTGGCTCCGTTAACCGACGTATTGAAAAGTGCACAGAATTTAAAACACTTTGATATCTGGCAAACGTCGCTCGGTTACGCAAAGCTTTCGACACCATCTACCATGATTCACTTTCCAGTCAAGCAGGGAGACCTGTCGTCCTCAAAATACTGGCTCTCTTAAAAAAGGAAGCTTTACAATATTTGGCAAAAAATAGGGCAGACAAAGGATTCTTTATCAGTGAAAAGAAATTATTTATCAGCTCTGCTGTGCCGCTGATGACATCAAGCTTTTCTCCTTATTAGCAGCTGACTAAAGTAACCCATTACACCGACATCGCGACAAAAGGAAGGCGGTCCCTCCACCTTCGTCTTGCCGCTATGTCAGTCGAGCTTGACTCCTACGGAAAGGACTAGCCCACTAGCCCACATTACCTGAAGACAGAAGTACACAGATACAGACATAATTAGATTCTTCGTACAGGTAAACAGGTACTGAATTGTTCACATTGCCTGCATGGAGGAAAATTATTTTGGTTCTGTTAATAAATAGCCTGCTAGTGTTTGTTATCTACCTATTTTTTCGGACCTGCGATGGTTATCCTTTTGTATCGGGCAAATTCACGAATGCGATGTTGTTGTGTGTTAGGTGATTATCGATTGGACTTACGCCAATGATACGACTAAATTAGATCTAGATGTTGGTCATCTAGATCTAATTTAGTCGTATCATAACAAGAATATAAATGTAGGTCAATTCATCACGTGCTCGAGGGGTAATGAAATGTAACAGGAATCTACGTAGAGGGTATAAATTATAGAGCTTCCGGACAAAATGTTTAGAGAACATTACTCCTTGAGAAATTAATGGTTGAAGAACAACCAGAATAAGAAAAATAATAATTATATTATGTAAGTTACATAAGAAATATTATATGTAAGTACTTAGATTATAGATAATAAGTTATTGTGGATTCTTAACTATAGAAGGTACTTACTAATATTATAAAAATGCTAACTAGGTACCTAATAAAAACGTACTGGACTACTTCAACTTAGTATTACATAAAGATCGGATGGGTATGCATTATTTTCCTATGCGATGTAAAGTCAATCAAATTGTCTACCAATACAAATTGTTCGTTTTTTCAAACCACCAACAGACTGTCAATGTGCGCTATTATCATTTCTAACGTGACAATATTATCGTCGACGTCCCGGCATCACGACAACTGCAACACAGGGAAGTAAAATGTATGAAAAATATGAAGACGCTTTTAAATTTCCGTCCACGATAACTTTATAATGTGCATGTATTTCCATACATTGTATGGACGTGGACGTCCTCGATAATATCGGTCAATCAACTCAGCCTATCGCAGTCCACTGCTGGACATAGGCCTCACCCACGCTGCGCCACAACACCCTGTCCTCTGTCTTCCGCATCCAGTCTGCCCCAGCCACCTTCTTTAGGCCGTCCATTTAGCTGGTGGGCGCCCCATACTACGCTTGCCGATACGCGGTCTCCACTCTAGGACTCGTCTGCTCCACCAACCATTCGGTCCTTTGACAAACATGGCCCACTGCTGCTTAAGTTTGCTTGCTATGCAAGCTATGTCGGTAACTCCGGTTCTTTCGTAATTATCGTCACGTTAGAAATAATAAAAGAGCACTTTGTTGGACAGTTGCATGATAATTAATTAAATATCTACAACGCGATAAATTGACGTAGTTTGTCAATTTGATATACTTAACAATGAATTTGATTTTAAGTACCTAAAATCAAATATGTTTTTATTATAACACTTTTTTTTTGAGTTCTAAGTTATCTATAATTACATATTCTTGATATGGTATTATAAAGTTTTTGTAATTATATTATAGTAGGTACGTAATACGTACTTACCTAATACAATTGGAGAGTACTATGAAATACAAAGAAATGTGGGTATTCCTACTATAGGCCTAACCCTGCGGGTACTCAGGTGTGATGTTATGAAAGACAGAGCTATGTTGCTTCCTGGTCAAGGGGGAGAAGTGTCAAAGAATTTAATTTACTTATGCGTGCAATGAACTTATTTTTTTTGGTAACAAGTTCGTCGGATTGAAAAGAGGTTGTTAGTTCGAATTCCAATTCCATTAATTACGATATTTTGTAATTCTATGAGACCGTATAAATGGTAAAATTAACAAATGTTTTTATTTTTATTATTGCCTGAGTAGCCCAAGCTAATGTGGAACTTTACATAAAATTAAATTTCAGGCTCACTGTAATTTTCAGTCTCAACATAAATTATAGACGAGGTCGGTGTTTCTTCACAGTAGAATAAGAAACACTGAAAAATATTCACGCAGCATTTTTTACAAAATACGATTTAAACCATTTTTGAATTTCGAATTTTATTCCAACTAAAATAAAGTTCTAAATTAAAAAAAACGTTTCTAAGTAGTCAATTTTTCCCCACTACGGTAATGCCAAAAAGGGTTATGATTTTTGTATTATGAACTTCACGTCAGTCAGAATAAGGTAAGAAACTAAAAAAAAATTGGAAAATCCAAAAGTGCAGACTCTTAATGCTCATTTGATCGTATAAAAAACCATAAATATATATATTATACTAGTTAGTTTTTTATTAATTATAATGAAACTACTTTGAATAAAAAAGCCATTTTGTATTGGGTTCCTTCCTAATAGGTGAAACGAATTTATTAAAAAAAAATTGACTCATCATTTGATTTTTTTCGCAAGCTACAATGTTTTCAGGTTTCACACTTGATTGACGGCAAATATTTTAGAAATATTTTTTCGTTTCTACTGCATTAAATCAATTTTTGAAAAGCAAGTACAGAATTAATTTCCATTAAATTATTTATACAATGGTATATACATTATGTAGGTTCTGTGTACTATCTTATACAGCATCATATTGTAGTCTTTGGTACTATCAGGAGTACAACAATAGAAACAGTTGCAGAAAGGAGGCAATTTTTTTTTTCGATATTTTGGTACTTTATGAGTCGTACAAAAGAGGTCAAGGTTGCTTAAGTCCAGACCACCAAGCAGGTTATTTTCTGTAAAGGTCTCTTGAGGAAAGAGCCAAACGTTTGTAACAATCAGACCTGCCGTCTGTTGCAGGTACCTAAATAGCTGTTATAACAAAACCACTTTTTGTATGCCTACGTATGATTGTTAACCAATATGTAACAAAAAATATAGCCGTTTGCAGTTTACCTTGGACGAATATTTTAACACTTTTAATTTCTATCGTATTTTATAAAATAAAATGCATAGTTGTGTACTAATTTTCTTCTCTAGTCCCAAGTCTGTCGCTACTATGTCTATCATTGAACTACATCTAGAACTACAAAATACTTAACTTAAAAAAAGCGGTGGTGTTTGGTGTTAATAAATTAGAACTCAAGCAGCGTCAGCCATGTTAGTGTTGTGACAAAAGAAATCAATTCAAGATGACGTCGGTGTGTTAGAATGCAAGCTCAATATTTACAGTGCTCATAGTGAATGTTAGTGTTAAACCAACAAACCGTCCAGAGATGATACAGGTGATTCTGTATTACTAGCGATCGGCGTTCCGGGAGCAGCGGGCGGTGCGGCGGGCGCTTCTCTGGCGTCGGCATCCACCTTCATGGTGACTCTTTGCCATATAGAGCCCACCCCTCGCCCCTGCTCACTGCGCGCTCCTCTCTGCACCAGATACGCGCGGTCACGCCATCAGCTCCACACACTCAACCGAAGGGACACGCCCTCATATGAAGCACGAGCAACAAAAACTACGTACCCGGTACGATTTGTTGCAAAATTATTATTTAAGATTTTATTCTAATATATACGGAAAACCAATTATTCCGTTCGTGCTAAGCTAATACATAAATTTTGAATAGCAATCACCGCATTTTTATCTGATGTGTAGGCAATTACATCATAAATGACTAATCTTTTTATTTCAAATCATGATGGTCTGAGTATGTATTTTTTTAATCATTCAAATGTCAACCTGTATGATAACATGTTTTTATGATAGAACACTAAACAGGGCTAAAGAGCTTAGTATAAAATATATAAGCAACCCTTTTACAAAACGTTTGTACAAAAGCCAGCCGCAGCTCCACCACACATGCACAAACTGTTAATGGATGAAATATGATTAAAAGAAAATTCTAATCTATCTGCGTTCACAACACTGCGTCACGCAAGATGCACTAGTAACTATTCGCCTTCCAGAAATGGCTACAACGCGTTAAAATAAATAATAACGTACGAATGACCGGCGGAGTCGTAATGTTTTAAAGTTTTGTTTTGATGAAACCAGCAGCAGGTAGGTGAAAGTCGCGGTGATCCGCGCGCTCCGCAGTCATCCGCCCACTAAGCATGAAGGCCGCTCGCGTTCTTCACATCATAATAGAATAACATGCCGCGAGCCGCGAGTTAGATGCGCGCTAAACAGACTAACGCAGTATTACTACCGTAACATTTTTGTTTAAAAAATTGTATTAGGAAAGTTAGGCAGGTTTAGGTACTATTTTTGATGCTGTGCCATAATGACTTGTTTCTAGAGTAACTTAGTTCTAATTCGGTACTCTAATATATGTTTGGATCTTATGGTATGAAGAAGAAATCGTAAAATGCACAAGTTCACACTGCTCACTGCTCAGAGTCACTCACCTTATTTATTATTGTTGAATATTACAATATACATAAGTGGGCGTCAACTTTTAATCACACATCGAATAATCGTAAAACTGAAATCAGAACACAAGAGTGAGCTCGAATTCACGTTACGCACTCGGTGATATTATACGCTAGCCTGCGCTGGAACTGGATCGAGACGAAATGGTTTAACAGACGGACTACTAGGCACTACGTCCAAGCAAACAGTATAGCACACGTGACACGACACATTTACGAGATTATTTGCGAAATACATACAATACAAGTAGGCGCTAGGGAATTCATAGCAGATGAAAAATAAATGTTTTGATTGTGCTGAAACACAATCCTATCGGCTAGATATCCACTGAATATTTAATAGCCTCACTGGCACGGAAAAAGCGATAGCGCGAAACAGAAATTGTGTTTGATATTTAAATGCACTAGGTTGTTAATAAAAAGAGATAATATCGTATGATGTGCAACAAAATTTTATTAGTTAACTGTATAATTAAATAGTTAATTAGAACATCCAAGATGACAATGATTTCACCACAATCTAACAGTGACACATAACTTTCCAGAAGTCATACTAGTAGTTTCAAAGAGTATTTTTTTCCAGGCTTTGTTCCTCTGTTGTGATTTAGTTGTGGCCGAATATGGGATTGACTGTACCTACTTCAATGAGCCAGAAAGAACCAGAGAAATACCCTCAAAGCAGCATTGTAAGCCTATAAATCTCTACACACGAAACTGAAATAATCTCTGATAAATTAACTAAAACATGATAATAAATCCTGAAGTATAACAGAATTTTGTACTAGCCATTTAAGTGTATTTTGGCCATTGGTATGTAAACAGTTGAACAAAAGTGGACCCAGCACACTATCCTGAGGCAGACCATTATCTTGAGCTCGCTACCTACTCTTATCTTCAAGAAAATTGACTTGAAATCGTCCATTACTGAGCCATTCTCCAAGAAAACAGGTGAACCTTGAATCCCCTGTCAAGTTGGTAACCTATCCATATCAAATAAAATAATCTTAGGGTGCCGATGTCGTATGCTGCTGTCAAGTTAACAAATAATACTGCACCCGTGTCAGCTCAAAATCGAAATCGCAGTACAGAAATTACTATTCTAGCTTCGACCTCTTTCCGTGACAGTGAGTGAATAGCAAGTAAGACTAGAAGAGTAGGAATAGCAGATACATTTTTACTGCTTCTATTAAACAATGAATATCTTCAATACTTTTGATATAATAGTATGCTCAATAGTAGACAAGTATACATGCTTTTTACCTCACACCAGCTGAAGTGTATGATGTGTGTATAAAAGAACTTCATAACTTCCGTTTTAATGACGAAGATTGAATGGTCAGATTAATAGTAAAGGTATATTTATGCGTGTCGGTATTGGATTCAATAAGTATCCATTTACGGAATAGTGGCTTACGCTATTTAGCTTTACATTCCTAAATCGAACATCTTACTGTAGTGGGTACAAACAACAAAAATGATTTCCGTGATGTAGGTCTAGACTAAAACTTTTATTTCTAGCCACCGTATGAAAATATGTTCAGGTGTATCACGATCTGAATAAACATGACTTAGTTGCATCCACTCAGTCTGCTCTGGTTAAATTATTCACAGGCACGACCGATTTGTGCTACGATATTTTGAGCCTCCAACCTTGCAGCCCCACTGACATCGCCAGTCAAGTCAGACTATACTTTTGATGTTTAGAAATTTTGAAGCGTTTGTGTTATAATACTATGCCTATAATTATGTTCGGTAGCTGAATACAATTTGATACTCGTCTATTTTGTTGTTTTTATAGAAGTGAAAAGCACTCAGGGAGACAGCCTAATGCTGTCTCGCCGTTGTTTGCTTCGTCGATAAACAAACAAATCAGGTTTCAATGTTCTATAGTATTAATAGAGATAGGTATAATATCTAACGTCATCGCTAGTAAGTATGACTAACCGCTGATGATTTAATGACTTTAGCGCCGTGACATATATGACCTTAAGTTGAGTAATCTCGGTTTAAGGGGCTTACAGGACCTAAACAAAAAAAACGCAAGTTTTAGAAACAATAAAAGTATATGATCGACTACAGTAAACAAAATCAGTAATATATGTATGTATATATCCTAGGTACTCTAAGTGTGTGTTGAAAACATAATACAACTAATTTGATGCGATGGAAAAAAATCATGAAGATACCTTTAAAACCATACTAATATACATACATCATTCTGATTTTTTGTCAGATTATTCTACAAGCAACATACTAAAATACTAGTATTTTAATTTTTTAGTCCAAACAATAGATTTTTTGTAATTAAATAATTGCAAGTGTCGTGTCATCGCGCTTTTCTTTCTTTTCTGTGCAGTCCGACAGTGACCGCGCTTTAGGTCATGTAAGCCCCTTAAGGCAGGGCTGAAGAACCTATTTTTGATTAATCATTTTTTTATTATCTACCAGTTATTGACCCAATATTTTAATTTAATTTTAGTTAAAATTATACGGACTTATTAACAAATAGTATACGCTTCGATATAAAGTATTGATAACTAGGAAGGTAGTATTTTAATCATTTATGTTTTGTGAAGGTTACATTGTCGATAGTTTTTTTTTATTACATACCTACTTTGTTTTCTGCTGCCGTCATCGTGTTCTTTGTGTTTCGTAAAATGTGAAGTTTTGGTTTAATTTTCAAGTAGGTATTTATAAATTAGAACTAAAATGCTAAACAATGAGCGAGCTTGAAGCAGCATTTTGAAAGATGTGTAACGCACCCTTTATCTATAGATTTAATTAACCATTTGCATTAGAGAAAACTATCTTACCTCATTAAAATACGTGCAGTGATTGTATTAAAAAATCAGCAAAATAAATATTATTACTTCACTTTGATTTTTAAAGCTTACATTTTGACTTTGATGGTTCAAGTTTCAACGATAAGTAGACTTTAAAAAACAAACTGTATGTTGCAAACGAATGCATTGTAAGTTTTAAGATACTTGTGAAAACTACCTTATTAATTAATGGTTATAAGTACCTGTAGTATGTCTAAATATGTGGGAAGAACACGTCTCGGCTCCAACTGGCTCGAACATTAACTGAAAAAAAAAAGTAGTCTTTGTTACAGAACAAAATTGTTTGTATTTCAAAGGTTTTTTTCAAGCTCAGACGTCGTAACCATTTGTTAGAGAAATTAGATGTTATCAGTGATCCATTGTATATTAATACATATTTATAGTAAGTACAGGTAAAAGTACACGATCACATCGATTTAAACTTAGCCTGTGGAGGCTATGACGTGGTTACCCGGTACAAACGGGGTGGCAATAGGAGGGTCGATAGGCATTATGAAATAAAACGTAGAATTGGAGATTTTCTAGCTCCAAAATCCGCCCCTAAGACGACCCACTTTTATACCTCACCATTTAAAATGTACTTTCGTCAAAATTTAATATTTACTATTTAGCAGCAAGCAAATATAGCATTACACTTTTCTAAGAACTATATTTCGCAGTAGCAGAAAAAAAACGATAAAATAATATGTTAGTTTTCGTCTAACATGATTTTATTATTGGTAGTTTTATTGGTACTCGTAGAATGAGTTTGAGTACAGTTCGCGTCAAATAACTTTGCCGCTCTCAAGCTAGGCTTTTCGCTAGTCGCGCCAATCCGCGCCATGCGAGCTGCTGTTTTATTCATAGGATTAACTACTGCGCAGTGATTTGTTGCCTACTTCAGAGCGGCAAAGTTATTTGACGCGAACTGTACTCGAAGTTTCATTCACTTGGAGATTGGAGAGCTCGAGTTCTAGAGGAAGCTCCGATTAGCAATACGGTATTTGTTTGAATTAACTGTCGCTAGCTTATCAGGGTTTTGATTCCTGAAATCATACCACGAGCTACGCCACAGTTATGCATCTGTAAGACCTTAGGTAATTGGTAATATGGGCTGGTGTCCGTGGTTCCACGTTAATGCGCGAATTTTACGTACGGAAGACCATTAATTAAACTACAATAATAGGCTATACTAAGCAGTGGGTCGAAGAAAGGCTGTCAATAATGATGAATAGGCGTCATTACTTTTAACTAAGTTTTTTTCAAAATGGAGAACCGTACTAAAGTAATTCAGTGGGTAATAAAATGCAGTTATCCAAGAGTTAATGTTCCCATGAATAAATTTACTTAGGTCAGAAGTGATAGAATATAGTCCATCACCACCGTTCATATCGTTCAGCCTAATTGAAGGGCTCAGCGATGTTACATCCATATAAAGTGCTTTACTGTTCTTATTTTACGAATAAGCTCAAATACTTCTATTCAGGCCGCACAAAACCTTAATGAATAGAACGGCCGAATATACTGTGCATATTTCCTACTTTACAACACAAACAAAAAACATACTAGTCGCGAAGTAGCGAGGGCGACCACGCCACGTGGGTAGGCAACCGTGACTCATAGCATAGCTGTGGCACGCTTGTCAATTTAAAGCGACGGCAATCGCTGATGGCAATATACCCGTTATGGGTTACTGAACGCCTTCTATATTGTATACATGTAGCAAATTTTTATGTACACGTTGTATTTCTTGATTTAAAACGTTTGCACAAGTCGCTTGTAGATCATTTTAAAAGTACTTTCAAATGGAAAAATGCTCTTATCGTGTCACATAACGCACGTACATGAACGCAATAACATTGTAGTGATAGTATTGGATAAGGACATTCGATACGTGATAGTTTAGATCTCGATTGCGACGCTGGAATAATAATCTACACTAGAGTCGAGTGAGTGTTAACTCCCCTCATCCCGTTTCGCTAAGCGGCGTCTCTCGACACACATAATTCAATTTAAATGCTTAGTGCATCAGTACCTCGAGAGTGTTTCTCTGACGGCATGTATTGCAAGTTGCTAATGTCATTTGTACTCACGCAACCACAGGTGACTGTACACAGTGCAAAACGAAGAGCTGACGCGGGCGCACTACACCACGTCGCAAATACATCAATGTGCAATTCTACAGCGCAAAGCGTATTAAACAGGTGTCGCAAATGAAATTAACTCATACTAAAGCATGAAGACAAACACACATTTGGGGGGAGGGAGGGGGAGGGATTGGAGGATTCTAAGTTCAATACTTAATGCTTATTGTAAATGAGAATAATATTGTAATATCCAGTTCAGCACAAGCTTCAAGCCAAAAACTCGTAATATATTATAATGTCATAATCATAATTATAGTACACATAATCAACACATTCGCTGTGCTCAGCAGTGCATTTTTTTTTTGACAAATTTTATTCCTCACTAGCTTTTGCCCGCGACTTCACCCGCGTGGATGTCGGTAAATATCCCATTTATAACTCTTAAGTATTGGTTTACGCGGCACGCTAGCAAAGCTCCCAGTCGGGTATGTTTTTTTCCGACATCTTCAACAATCATCGTCATTTTCAGCAAATTTACACAAAACCTTAGTGAATTATACACCTAAACCATCCTCGAGAATCACTCCGTCCATTGGTGAATAATGTATGAAAATACGTTAGGTACTTATTGATATTATCGCGTTCAGACAGACAGACTGACACGGCGGGGGACTATTTTTATTATGTAGCTTTCATAAATTAACATTCTGACGAAAATAGGATTATTAGTTTTTTTTTTAAATATAAAATAGTATAATAAGTAATGGTAATTCTGTGATTCATAATATTTGACTGGTTAATGATCTCCTGATGTTGATGATGAATGAACCTACCGCAGTTTCTAGATTCTTAATTATTCAATATCAGTTACTTTGTGTATTTTCACTTGTATGTGTGGTGAAAGTTAGAATGAGAAATAATAAATATTAAGTGCTATAATATAAGTTTACTTGAAAATAATTGAGGTCATACAATTTATAAAAGAATTTAAAAAAAACCTAGTTGGTTCGATGATTTATAACTTTGTAGCAGCAGTAGAGACTATTTCTAGTTGTGCATTTAATGTATTCCACAAAAAATACATTTTAGTTATGGTACATACAAATTATTTAAAAATCTTTAACAATTCAATTTTGTATTTATTTTATTACAATGAAAATATAAGAAATTAGTTAAAACTCAATCCATAATGATTTAACTATTACTTTCAAGGCCTGAAGTAAAGCGTTCATTCTATAACAATAGGTTAAATAATTACAAAAATTGTTATAAGGCAATGTTAGTATGTTCCTACAATAAAGTCGTAAAGTCATTTAATAATTTGTTAACATAGGTACAATAAATAGTTGTTATAAGAAAAATTACAAGCGCGCTATGTTATACCAGAAGGCGTACAAATATATTATGATGATGTTAATAAATTGATAATGGATGTCATTGATACTATACTAAAATTGATAACATAATTGCATTAATCAAGCGCATATATTATTAATTGATTTTTCCAAAAATAAAAAATATAAATGTCAAAAAAAAAATAAGAAAAATAAATCTAAACATACAATAGAAACTTAATATAGAAAAACTTGCATCAGTTTTCCAAAAAGTGGTTTACAACGGCATGAACTTATCAGTTACTGTTAAAATATAGTACCTTCGTCTTATACATTAAATGGAGTTTCTCTACAAGTCCAGCTCGACAGTAAACTTTCATTCATTAACCAGAAATGTTTTAGTCTGAATGTTGATTATTATTAACCCTTTACAATTCATTTTTTATAAATTAGATTTCTTTATTGTTTTCTAGTTAAAAAGCAATTACATTGTAACTCAAGAGCCTGTATGGAATTCAAATTGCAAATTTTTTTGAAGCATCTGATTTTTTACCAGTGTAGCTTCAACAAAAATTCTGTTGTTTTCGGAACGTATTTTAAGGAATTTTACCTATATTTAATTATAAAAACAATAGAGAGACGGACAATGTCAGGGAAACAAATCAGTAGGTACTTCTTGTTTTCCTTGCCTGTTGGGTCCCCATCATATTTGCTGCGTATTTTTTCAGAATGTCCATAAAGAATATATTATTGTTAGTACTACCAAATTACTCACGCTTCCAACACAGCAGGTTTTGGCCTTTTTTTAAACTAAGTAATGGGGCTGTTCAAATAACTTATGCCAACATATTACTCAAACGCCACACAGTAAGCCTTTAGTGACAGATACAGCATCAGACTCAACTGAGTCATGTGTGATTCAGTGACAGGTTTAGACATTCAGTGGTAGGTTAGTGTTATCCAGAAATTCATTTCAGGAAACAACAACCGCATTTTCTTATGTTTTACAGACTGCTAAATCGAAAGAAAATAGGATAGAAACTACAACTTAAAATAATTAATATTGGTTTTTTTTCTCACAACTCCTAGCCTCGTTACTAGTTTTGCATTTCGATATTCCGCAAATTGTAACTTTACGGGCAAACGGCATCATGAGTATAGCCATAATTTGAAAGGTTATTGCACTAACTCATTTAGTTACTTTCGCAAGAATTTGAGGACCAAGTACAATGGTATTGATTTCAAACGACAAGCAGGTAATTAATATTAAAATAATGATATTAAAGTACTTACATGTCACGGCTTATGTTCCTATTGGCAAGAACTACTAGTGGCTACAATATTGTTTATAGGGATATATTTTGATTTTAAAATTATGAAAATAAATATCGGAACCGCCCAGCTGGCAAATTTTAAATCACAGATTAAAAATATATAATTGACATTACATTGGCTGCGTTCAAGAAATAATCTGTCATCGTTATATTATTAATTCCACATTTTTTAAATAAATAATATTGGAGCTTTATAATATAATCATAGTAAATTATTAAAATAGATAAAATTGCCGGCATGGTGCATGATTTACAAATTTATAAAAAAAAAATGCTAAATCAACACTTCTACAAAAATCGACTAAAATACAATGTTATTTTTAACTCTGGCAACATTTAAAACGGATGATATTCTCGGCTAGCCGAAAAATTGCATTTATCGATTGGAATTGGAACCAGAAACAATAGACAACAGTTGATCACGGATGTCATATTATCTATTATTGACGAGTTGTTAAAAGGGCGCCAAATTCGTAGTTTCGGTGGTAACAACTTTACTATCCGCCCCACATGGCACACCATTAGTCGTGTACTTCTATTAGTAATAGTGTTCTGTGGTGTACTTCCTGTACACGGTGGTGTCAGTGGCGTAAATCTTAAAATTATTATTAAAGTATTTTTGAACTGGACTTGGTAGCAGGTCATTTAGCTTAGATTGCGGCGGCTAGTCAAAGAGTTTAGTAAATTATGGGTACCTACCTACCTAGTAAATAAGTCTGGTGACTCCTTCGGGATATTTAGGCGCGATGTCATGTCAGCCACCTACCTACCTAATTGAGCGTTCTCATACTAGGAATGCTAACTCCTTTTCTACGTAGGTACATTGAGTAGATAGCCAGTATCCCATTAAATGGATGATAGAAAACCGTGAAAACAATAATTTGTGTTTTTATTTTGTAGGTTGTTACGATAAAAGCAGAGATTTATTACCTATGAGGACTTGGGAACACAATAGGTACAGACGCCAGCACATCAAGTTACTACAATCTGTCAGATTTCTGTAATAGATTTTCGACTTTAATGCTAAAGCATAAGGTTCAAGGTTGATTGGTTTGTTTGGTTTCGGGTAGGTTGACCTGCTGGCGTCTGTACATTACTTGTAAGCTGTTTTCCACAGCACTTTTTAAATACAGATGGTGGGTAGATATTTATGTGATGTTAAATATATAAAGAGTTTATTTTTACTTAAGAATAAGGTATCAAGTAGTAATATACCTAACACGCGGTAAGTGGGAAGAATAAAGGCAGAAACACACTTGTAACACCCGACGCCATCCCACGCTTACTCATTGGCCACATTTTTATCTCGTTGATCTATTTTCGTCATTTGGCCAATAAGTAAGCGTGGGATGGCGTAGGATGGCGTCGCGTTTTAATAATGTGTTTTCGCCTTAAAAGCTTGTGAAAAAGCGTGGGACCATACACACAGAATATATTTTGTACTAATTGTGTGTAAAGGTACCTACATAAAAAAACCAGTGGCACTCCTGGAGTGCCGACAGAAGTGAAAACAAAACACAAAAAGAATACTTTGCCATCACTCACTGACATATCGGATATACATTAAAACCGAGTACATCCCGAGGACAGCCGAACACATCCGAAGCGGGTATTTTTTTTAATCGTCTTATAAACAAAACACGCGTGGTGTCGCTTACGGTAACAGTGGCGCGAGTTAGGCAGGATACAAAAGTCTAAAAAGTTAGTATTTTTAGACCTTTGTATCCTGCTTATGCGTATGAAGTTTCATTAAAATCGGTTCATTCATTTCGAAAAATAAGGGCTTGAAAGTTTGTATAAAATGCCGCACGGCGTAAACGCTCTTAACTAAATATCTAGGGTAAACGGTATAGTTATTGGCCAGTTAAGCTACCTCATGACACTATTTATAATGCACAAAAATATAAAATGGGTAGATTTAAATGAAATATTTTTTTAAATATATAACATTAATGTATTTATTCAATGGTATGGCTTACATACTCTTTTTCCATACACTTTTTTAATAAAATCTACTTCGAGATACAAATATTAAATTATCGGTTATTGGCCACCATAATCACAATAATTGGCCATGTAATCTTACAGTTATTGGCCATAGAAAACAAAATAATAATTAACATTAAAAAAGAAACTTTAACAAAAATCAATAGCCCTCACTAATTAAAAAATGTTCTTATCATCAGAAGGTTCGGAATCATCGTTAATTACGTAACATTTGTGGCATATGAAATTTTTGTACATTATCAAGACTATCAACTGGTTTTCTTGGAAAGCCTTTCCGGGCCATTTTATACAGCCATTGCTTGATGGAATCTTCTACCTTATGAGTCAAATACGGCGTAGGTCCAAACTCAGATTTAGATGTGGGATTTTTAAGTTTAAATTGTAAAGTTGCCCTGGGAATATTATATTTTTTTGCAACTGCTCTCAAAGACATTGTTTTGTTCTGAATGTTTTCTAACGCCTCATCCTAAGGCTTCTTTGGTGTACCGAGGTCTTTTTGGTATGATTATTTTTAATTTAACATGATAGAACAGAAAAATAAGCATGATTGATCTTGTTCAAACTAAAAATAAAAAATATTATAGTTATTGGCCTCCTTTTTTGTATTGAAAATTATTCCAGGCTTCATAGTACTTGGCCTAGGCCAATAACTGTTTACACAGCCCTAAAATTAGTGACAAACGAATATAATGCATAGTATAACAGACGGTAGAGTTTTTTTCACTATAAACGCATTTTGTTTTGGATGAAATGAATATAGTAATTGGCATAGGGGGCCAATAACTGTAATGTTATTTAAATTATTGGTGCAGTAATTGGCCACTACATTTTTTTTAATTTATGTTTTGATTTTGTCGTTTTATACTTCAAATACGCGTACTATGCATATCACTCTATATATTTTACAGATTTTCAATCACTAAACTATGTAAATTAATTTCAAAATATCACATCCTAAAATTTTATGATCTTAACATTTATTAAACAAACTTACTCATTTTTGATACCGGCGCGAAAAAATCACAGATTAAAAAAGAATGAATCCACCTAGCGGTGTTTTATCGAAACATTTTGAGAGTCAACAATTGTGTTGCCATGGTTCATTTTACATTAACCATGTAGTAATGTGGGTTGCTAGTTTTTCAATACTGATGTTGAAATGGCTAATAACTATGTAGGGGCCAATAACTATACCATTCCCCCTATTTAAAATAGTTTGAGTCTAATTATAGAATCTAAAAAAGCTTCAAAATGTCAAACGAAATATTTTATTCAAAAAACAGCCATATTCGCTGGTATGCTGGTATGGTGAACTACGCCGTAGCATAGTGTGAGCTACGCCGTAGCACAGTTTGACCTACGCCGTAGCACAGTTTGACCTACGCCGTAGCACTCTCCATCCGTCTTACGAATTTTCGATCAGGTCACGTGTCCTGACGCGAGTTTAACATTTTTTACCCATTACAAAAAAAGTGTACAACGCCGCTAAAGAAGTTTTCACTTGAATAATATTGTATACAGAAGCTGTTGGTGAACCTTGGTAAATAAATACTGAATTTAAATTAAATGTTTATTTCTGTACAATGGCTCTTCGAGGACACTTTTACAAGTAAATTTTTTGGTAAGTAAATATTTTAAAACTAGATGGTGCCGGCATTTCCTAGCCGACTGATGTCTGAGAAGAAATGCCAAAATAAACTCAGAGGTCATGGTCGCTTTTAGACTCCAAGTCCAAACATTATTAAGACATGTGAAACTAACAATACAGGGCCATGTCTGGAAGAGCCTTTTGAAGAAAGAGCCATTGCAGTTTTGAGTTGACCTGTCCCCCCGACAGACAACACGCATGCAGTCATCGTGAAGCTCAATGACCCGTCACACGACGCGACGCCACCCTGCATATTTGCTCAGCCCATGTAAAAAGTACCTACCCAAAACCGCTAGACAGTTACACAAATTAAGTCACGTAGGTATCTACCTATTCTTTATAGCCTGTAGGTACCTACTTAATTAGGTGTAATTTACCTAGAAAACGTAGATAACTATTTGGGGTTAAATTGATAGTTTCGGTCATGACATTGTCCATTCATGGCCCTTTCATTACCAACATTCCATTGTTTATTTAAAAAACAAACATGTTGTCTACGCATCGCGGGAACTTGTGTTCTATTCGGAACGTGACCGGGATTTTTAAGTTCAAAGTGGTCGCGCGTCGACTGTCAGGGGGGTCGAAATGCCTTCGCTGTTAATCAATCAAATAACGAAGATCCGATGTGTAGGAGGTAAAATCTTCAACATGGTGCCACAACGTGGGTAGGTAGGTATAGTCAGGGAAATTAAGTGTACCTACCTAAGCAAAATTGACACCTTCAATTTGCTATGATACGGCCATTTCACACAACTGTTACAGAACAGTTGTGTTTTAGATAGGTATACGGATAATTTGAGTTGGTTGTCAATTGCTTAACAATTTATTTCCCTGGCTTTACCTACCTACTGTTCAAGACAACACTACGTTAGGTAGATACTATTAGGACCTAGATACCTGACAGACTATGTTCAGTCCTCGGGCAAGTTTGTGTCTCAAAATATAATTATTATCGAGCTGATAATCTGATAAAAATACGACAATTGAGCTAACTAGACACGTTCTAATTAGTCCCTTAGTCAAGTCGTAATGCTGTGAATAATAATAATTGTAGGGTCATATTCAAAATAATTGTATATTTACTACTGTCTTAATGTCCAACCCAATTATTTTCATAACGAGATGCAACTGACTAGAATTTCATAAACAAACAGATAAAATATTTATTTGAGCTTAATAAAAAACAACGAAACATTTGGTAAATCTAAACAATTCATTTAAAAAAATTAAACCAGACATTGCGTAGGATCCGTTTCATACAAGTATTCTATGTCCACGTCTTTAATGGTAAACTAAAAAAAATAATATTATTAACCATTCCTACACAAAAGTTAAAAAAAATATATATTCAGAGAATATTGTTTAAACTTTCAACACTTTACTAAACAAAATATAAAATACTAATTAGTGTACTCCAAATTTAATTTATTAATGAGTGTCCTGATTTTGCACATATCTGTTATTCTTCTCTGTTATGCTATTTTAACATTATTTCCATGGCAATAAAGAAATTTGAAATACTGGCAAAATTAGTTCACTAGCTGTTACTACACGACGCGTAAGAATAAACGCTTTGCCATTTTGTTCAATATAGTTTTTAGCTCGTTTCGTTGTCGAAGAAAATTAGACTTTTAAAAGTAAATATTCAATGTGAGTCGTTTACAGTAGCGGTAAGTACTTACTGTTTTATTACTCATACTAGGAAAGGGCTGTATTGTGATATTTGTTATAACTATAAAATATTCGCATAATCATGTGAATTGGTGTGGAAATAAATAGATTTGTAGGATAGACACGTGCAATTAATTCATATACGTTATTTTATCTGTCACTTTTTTCCGTTACGTAACAGATATGAATGATTAGGCGTTATTCACATTGTCTCATGTATGAATTAATGAAAATAAAATATTAATAGGTACTTAGTGCACCGCAGGTTAGCCAAAACATTTTTTTTTACTTACTTAAATTTATTTGAAGTATGTAAAGTTTGCGTATATTGTGCCATGTATTGCATTGCTGTGCCATGTATTGTCTGTGTGTGCATGTTTTACTGCGTATCCTCAGTCCTCACTGCTTGAGCCTTTTATACTAACCGCGCAGCCTCGCCGAGGCGTACCCAGCCTCTCGTCGGCCGTCTCAGTATCAGTTAAGGGGGATGCGCCAAGGTAGCCCGCGAAATTCAAATTGACTCAGGTTTTTTGCAATTTACAGGTCAGTGTAAAGTTGTATGTTGATTAAAATATGATTCACGACCGTAACAAATATGGCTTTACATAATTCTAATCATTAGAATCCTTTTGCCTTAATATTAATATCAAAATTTTAGGCTCGGTAGTTTCGGAGATAAGGCATTATGGCAATGATGATGATGAATTTATGGCAATTATACCAACTAAAATACGATCACCAAAATGTTATTTCATTATGTACCCACCTAGTGACCCACACCGACTTCGCACTCGTAGCCTGTTATAAACGTGTGCTATTTAAACTTGCCCTAATAATTCCTTTCTGTTATTTTTCTGTTACAATCAAATAATATTCATATCTGTTTCCTATCCGTAACTTACAATTATTTTGAATATGACCCTGTAACAATTAGGTTTACTAGATTTGGGTATACTTCTCTGACATTTTTAGGGTTTGAATTTTTAAGCGTCGGTAGGTAGTGAAAATGCAATACTGACTTCCTTGCATTGGCCACCACACCATTCGGTTGTGAATAAAAAAAGATGTTTTTAAACAAATCCTTTCGGATACTAGCACGTTTTATAGATAGAGTGTTTCATTGTTATGGGGTGAGCTGAAGTGAATTGTAATAGTTTTATTGATGAAAAAGTGTACTACAGTATCGAGTTTTAGGGACCAAGTTTTTTTTTACTTGACAACCCACATTGAATTGAGAGTACATGCTAACAGTTTTACAGAGTAGGTAGGTATGACACGATGGGAAGAAACTGCAAATGCATTTACTAATTAGGTACATCTTATAGAATCCTAGCTTATCTCATCCCAGTGCCTACTCTCTCGTCTCTTAGACGTTAATCCCGTTAGCTTAGCATGCATGAAATAATATGAAAATTATGACAACGCCGCGTGGATAGTAAATTAGTTACCTAAGTCCGGTAATCCGTAATTATGTTAGGTGCGCTTGAGGAGCGCATCTGCCTTATTTAGCGCAGAATGATTAAGTTAGGTGTCGGTAATCAATATAGTCAGATTTAGGGCCTGTGCACACCACGTTTTTTAAACGCGCCGTTGACGCGCTTTTGTAGCGATACAGACGCGATACGCACGCGAGTCAGCTACTAGCACGCACTGCTCTGTAGGATAAAAGCGCGCCGTCGACGCACCGTACTAAAAGACGCGTCAACGGCGCGTTTAAAAAACGTGGTGTGCACAGGCCCTTAGATGTCTATGTAGGTATAGATACCGTACCAATATAATGCAGTTATCTAGGTTACATAGGTATATTCTCAGTGCCGTGGGGCCTGTAGCAAATTTTACCTAGGGGAAAATACGGTAGAACTTAGTTTGTGTAAGGTTCTAAAGGTGCGAATCCACCAGTGTGCTGAACTGTGCGGCACTGTACGACACAAATGTTTATTGTGGTCGACTCACTCAAGCAAACAATAACAGCATCAATAGCAGCATCTGCATACTTTTGTGCGCGCAAGCAGTGGACTCGCGTCGACGCGTACACACTTGTTGTTCGCGAACTCAGTCTTGCTTCCGCTTCCGGAGTGAAAACAATTATTTGTCCGCGCACATTGCCCCGATTAGACCCGAACACACAAACCTCCGCCGGCTCGGTAGGTCCCGGGTCCCATAGGACCCAAAAATGACGACATACGACACCCTACATTATGTAAATATTTATTATGCTACCCATCAAACTTTATGAATGTGCGTTTATTAAGAGAGTTAGACAAAAAACTCATATGTTAACGCCATTAAATATTTCATATTTAGCGCGCAATTTTATTAATTTACCTTTATTCAATTCAAAAAAAGTTCGAATCGTACCTTTAGATAAAACAGAACTTTTTCTTATTATTTTTAGTTGTGTAGTGATTTTTCACTAGTCAAATCAATGTTTCCCGTTTCGTGTCAGTTAAAGTACTTGAGCCAAATTACTTTCTTCAAACACTTTCACTCACACACACTTTCTTTCTGCTCAGTATACTAGGTCTTTTCGTAAAAACCTACGTACTTGCAAGTTCTGAGAGAGTTCTCTTGTATGCAAGAGCGAGCGAAGTGAGTACGAAAATTTTTTGCATCCCATCTCGGAGAGCTTAGGTTTCTTTTGATCATACTTCCCTAATATTTCAATAAACCTAATGGTGCCATGGGTACCATGACTGCTTTTTTGTACGTCCAAGCACTAGGCCCCCATAGCGGGGCCTGTAGCATTTGCTACACCTGCTACGTGGCTAATTCGGCACTGTATATTCTATATAATATCAGCCTATTATTGTCCCACGGCAGGGCAAAGACTTCTTCTCATACAGAGAGAAGGCGAGCATTGATCACTACGCTTGCTCAAGCCGTGTTGGTGATCACTACGCTTGCTCAAGCCGTGTTGGTGATCACTACGCTTGCTCAAGCCGTGTTGGTTGGTGATCACTACGCTTGCTCGAGCCGTGTTGGTGATTTCAGACTTATATTAACAGCTATAAGTCCAGGTTTCGTCACGATGTTATTCAGCGATGTCAGTAAAAGCATAATCAGCCTATAATATTCCCACTATTGGGAAACACGCCTCCTCTCTGTGAGAGGGTCAGGGAGTGGGCCACGCGGGCCCTGTGCGGGTTGGTAGATGTCGAACATGTCGGTTACCTCACGATGTTTTTTTCCTTTCACCGTTTTGAGAGCAGTGGTGATAAAATTATTTACACAAAGTAAAGAGCTTGTCTGGCCTCGAACCTATGACCCACAACTCGCGGTCGTTACCACTGGGCCACCACTGCTCTCGGATGTCAGTAATATCCAAGATAAACTCAAAGTGCATGAGAGGCTAGGCATTAACCACGGGACCATCACGACCCGTTCCTTACATAGGGTCAGTATGACCCATATGGGAATGGGTTTGGTATGAATTTACTGAATGATTATGAGTTTGGAAAATTTTTATTTTTTATTTTTATCGTTAAATTTGCGTTTGCCAGCAATTTTAATTTCACCTTGTAGTATTTGTTAAAGGGCCGAACACACCAAATATGTTCGATTTCTACCTTTCAGGTCCGTCTGGTGATCAGACCAAAAACAGTTACGGCCGGCCGGATACGCCGCTTGCTTACTTGGTACTTAGAAATTGGCCGGCGGGCCTATCTAATATTGGCGAAACAAACCAGTGTATGTGCACGCATTCAGTCGGATCGGTCGGGTCCTTTATCCAAATTGTTCCCTGCCTGCATGTACCCGTAGCAGTAGCCTTTACGGTTTGTGTATTCGCTCTCAGCATATCAAAGTCCACTGGAACGTTCCTTTGAAGCTGCCCTGCTGCACCGGACTTCTGTGTAATACACTTTTTTCATGGCGTTAGAGTATTTTACAAAGAGAATAAAATCCTTTCAGTTCTTTGTTGCTACAGCTCGGTGAGCAATAGGTATACTTAGGTATGGCCGTATGGGAACTGAGAGCAGATGAACGAACCGAGAATACGATTTTATCAAACGTTTTTCAAATACGAACCCCATTTCGTTATAATTTGTATCGAATGTACCAAATCTACAAATCTAATCCCCCCTCATTAAGGTGCTCAGATTGTAATAGCAATTACAATGTCTTCTGCTAATCACCTGATTCTCGTCCCCATAAAAGCCGATTTATGTGTTAATTAAAGTTTTTATTTTATCGTGTTCCTGATGTAATTTCGGATTTAATGTTAATTGGGCACTTGACTTATTTTATTGTGTCAATAATACTTATAGGAGAAAAAAGAACCACTGTCATTTACGACAATATAGAGAAAAATTGTAACAACAAAAAGAAACAAAACAATACCAACCAGCAAGTATGACTTTAGTGTATCTATATAAATAAAAGAAAGCCGTGTTAGTTAAACTATTTATAACTCAAGAACGGCTGAACCGATTTGGCTGAAAATTGGTGGGGAGGTAGCTTAGAACTATGAGACGGACATAGGATACTTTTATCCGATTTTTTGAAAAATACTTTTATTTACTTATAGGAGTAGGGTAGGAGCAGGGTAGGAGTAGTGTAGTAGGAGTAGGTTAGGAGTAGAGTAGGAGTAGGGTAGGAGTAGGATAGGAGTAGGGTAGAAGTAGGGTAGGAGTAGGGTAGAAGTAGGGTAGGAGTAGTGTAGGAGTAGTGTAGGAGGGTAGGAGTAGGGTAGGAGTAGTGTAGGAGTAGCGTAGGAATAGGGTAGGGATAGGGTAGGGTAAGGGGTAGGATACCACGCGAACGAAGTAGCGCCGCGCAGCTAGAAACAATTTATATGGCAAAACGTTTGCCGGGACAGCTAGTTACTTATATGTATATACTTCTTTAATTGAAACAGCAATTTACGGTCTTCACATAACTTCATACTGACTGTCCTAAAAATAGAGATACGGGGAAGATTATAAACATTCTACTTGATTCTTTAAAATATAGGGATATTTGTATTTTCCGCGGCGTATGATAAAATTCTCAGCGGCGATTTCGTGGTGGTTTTAAAAATGATTATGATGACGTATAGAACACAAACTCTGGTAGTAACAAAAGCACAGTCGAATGAACGCGTGCTTATCGTCGCAACGAGAGCGAAGTTCGAACCTAAACTCTGATTTATATTCACTCGACGAACTGGCACCAGTTTCTGCACCTCAGCTGGCATTCATTCCAGGCAGGGCTGCCAGGAACCACGAAACTATTACTTTATTAACAACTCAAGGGATTTACTATTTGACATTCCTTAGATTCCTATATCAAGAATCGACCTAGACCCAAGACTGTCGATATTTTAATAAAACTAAGTAGAGCAGTCTCTTTGTTATTCAGAGCGCGGACTCCCTTTAGATATTATGAATTTTAACAAAGCTGTTGTAAAATGAACATATTTTTTTGTAGGAAGCGTAGCAGTAGGTATCATGTACCTACTGTTAATTTATGGTAATAATACAAAAAGCTTGGACGAAGGTAATAAGACGAATTGTTTCTGGGATGACGTGAATCATGCCAAACTGTGGTTCTTGAACGTTTGATATACTTAAAAAAAACCGACTTCCAAAAAAAACACTACAAACTGAAAAATAACTTTAATTTCGGAAGTCGGTGTCTTAGGGATCAGTATTTTAGTTTTTGCCACCGACTTCCAAAATTAAAGTTATTTTTCAGTTTGCAGTGTTTTTTTTGGAAGTCGGTTTTTTTTTGTTAAAAAGTTTTTATTTCTCGCTTTTTAGTGGGTCTATTTATAATTTATCTAAGTTACAATAGCCTAATGTCAACTTGCCCATCGCCTTTTTATAAAATATTCCTTTTCTTGATGCAGGGACGTTAATTGTTGAGGAGTTCTCCTTTTATTAGTTTTTAGATTAGATGCTGATAATCCTGGCTGCAGCATCAGGCCAGACTTATGTCAACATTGCATTGAACTTAAAATTAGTCCTGTTTAAAATGAGCCCAAACACGACTACGGTGCTGTAATTTCAAGGTTTTTACTTTTTTTGATGCTCCTGGCTTCAGCATCAGGTCTTCGGTGTTCCTCAGTAACAGTACGTTTATCCACACATCGAGCCCTTTTCAATGAGCCTAAACACGATATATCTGCTGTTAGTTGTCGAGGAGTTAGGTACTCTGCAGACTATGCTAACTGCAGCATCAGGTCATGACTTGATGATCATGAGACCAAATGTGGCAAATGCCCTATCACACATCAAAACAATTTACTAAAACTGTCCTTGCCTGTTCGAGTAACTTCTAACTGTTAAGGAGTTGTACCTTCCATCATCAGCCCAGCTACCTGAGGTGGTGACAACCATACACAAATACACAAGATACTTAATAAAATATGCGAAAAACAATAAGTGAGCCTATAAAATTTGAGGGTTGCCCTCGATTTCTCTAAGATCCCATCATCAGATCCTAACTTGGTGACAATGTTACCACCTCAGAACTATCTACTTTCGAACAAAAAAGAATTTTGAAAATCCGTCGACAATTGGCGGAGTATTCGATGAACAAATATACAAAAACACCCGAACATAGTACCTCCTCCTTTTTGTGAAGTCGGTAAAAATACTGATACAATCATAGACTCACGCTTTCTTGCCATGGGGGGAGGCAGAAACTACAGATCACCACCTGCTACGATCCTTACATACTCCTTTTGCTTGGTTTACTTTCAGACATCTAGCCATGCACTCATGTCAGTTATGAGTAGGTAGGTATGCAACACTACCTGTCTAAGAAAATATAGTTTCGCACACAATATTAAATTGGCAGATCATTTATTTAATTTCTTTACTATAATATTTACATAATTTATGCTAATATTTAAAATAATAATAATATGTAAATTTATATGAAAAAAAAAATAAGCAAAATGATCATAGGGCATCAAAATTCGACCGCATCGCTGTCAACAGGAACAGTGCCCAAAAGGCTGGCAGCATTGCCACGTTGTATGGCAATGCTAATATTAAATTTAGTTTTAAGACTTTATTCTTCTTTGGGTGATACTAGTCAACCACAACTAGTGCCTACATGCTATTAACCAAAATATAGTTTTATTTTCGAATCAAAAATCGTTCGAATTTATGTTTTTTACGAAAGTCTTTTATGTGCCTATTTGAAATAAGTGATTTTGACTTTGACAAGCAATAAAACAATCTAATAGTCAAAGCTGTCGAAAATCGGCTGGAAAGACTTTCGTCGCCCCTAACTAGTCAAAGGTGTTGATTCATCATTATCTAGCTCCTTACGGAATTGAGGCTAGAAAATGTTGATTTAACAAGTCTGAATTTAGGTGTAGTCTAGCTTTAGTGTATGACTGTAAACGGTAATTAAAAACAAACTGTTTTCTAATTTACCAACAGCCGCCCAAATTATGTAGAATATGGTAGCAAGTGTTTATATCTATGTATATAAATAAAACAAAGTCGGGTTAGTTACCATTAATAACTCAAGAACGGCTAGACCTATTTTTATGATCTTTGATTTTTTGGATTTGTCTCTGCTGCCCATAGCAGAATAACTATTAAAACATGGTAAAAAATCACGAAAAAACAACCCTCCTTCTGGCGCAATCGGGTAAAAAATAATAAGATAATGCATTTTTTGAGGCGGTACGAAGCCAGCTAGTATAGAAATAAATTTGAACACCGTCTTTCTGGTATGTAGTAAAACATGTGGGGTACTTACTTTTTAGGGTAGCAGTGGTCAAGTGGTGGCCCAGAAGTAACGGCCGCGACTTTCGTCGTGGGTTTGAACTCAGGCAGGCGCGCTTTACTTTGTGTAATTTATTTCATAGCCACTGCTCTCAAAAACAGTGAACGAAAACTTCGTGAGGAAACCGGCATGTCCTAGAACCAAAAATTCGACGACATCTGCCATCTACCAAACCGCACTGGGATCGCGTGGTCCGTGGTGGATAACGGCCCATTTCCTATCACATAGAGGAGGCCTGTGTCAGCAGTGGGAAACCTTATAGGCTGATTATGCTGCAGGTGAAAGAATTTTTTAAACCGGGCAAATGTTTTTGAGTTTATCCATTACAATACAAGAATCGATTTTTTTTTTTTATAATGATTATTTATGTTTAGATATTATTAGTTTGGATGTGAAAGTTTGTATTTTTGTTACTCAATCACGCAAAAACGGCTCAACGCATTTGGATGAAATTAGGTACACAGATAGAACATGACCTGGCTTAAGACAGGATGCTTTTCCTCCCGGTAGTACGTTCCCGTGGGATAATTTTGGACCTTCACGATGGGAAGCCGCGGGCAAAACTAGTTATGAATAAATTCTGTAATGTAAACTAAAAACCCCCGAGTCTAAAGTTTTTAGAATGCGAAACTTGGCTCTACATTGATCACAGAATTTTTTAATATAAAAGAGTTGCGAGACTTGGAGTGACTTTTAACCGACTTCCAAAAAAGATGAGGTTATGACTTTATACAACGTTATTTTTAGTATACATGCGAAACCTGAATATAGTTTGTTCAGAATAAGTAACTGAATGGATTCCAATAATTTTACCCCATGTTATATTTTGTCCCAAAAATATTAAAAAAAAGTTAAAAGTTGGACACCGAGCGACACTAAGTAGGTTATCCAATCTCCGCGCCGAACGGTTAGGTACATAATGTAGGCACTATTATCAATGAGCGCAAGACGGCGCGGCGCGGGTGAGCATGTTTTTGTACGGACAAACAGGTAACTTAACAAGCTTACAACTTTTGATTTTTCATGATACAGTTTTGAAATTTTGTACATAGATTCTTTACATAAAAATACTAGACACGTGTTTCGGGTTTTTGCATGTACTAAAAATAATGTTGTATAATATGTTTTTTTTTTAACATGAATGTTTTTGATAAGATGTCGTTGGTAGTTATTTTTTATTCATCTATAGCACGGTAGACAACAAAGCCCGATGTTAATCAATACGACGCTATTTACCTACGATTTTTTAATATTTTTTGACATCGTATCCAGAAGCAAGAACTCTAATAAAAATTTTACCGAAATCGTAAAAACTTGTCTTCTTTTTTTGTTGTTTAGCAAAGTCAAATCAAAGTCCGCTACCTAGAGGATTCTGGGAAATCCCCAAAGGAGGGTCGAATTGCACACTCCACAACTTGTTATATTATATATTTGTTTGAACCACGTTTGATAAATAAACGGAAAAGTATTCGCTTTAATTTTGGAAACTTTTGCATACGTGGCTATGATGTTGGAGAATTCGCATGGACCTAAATATATGAATAATTTAATCGTCATCATCTGACTATAGTTTTCCCAACTATGTTGGGGTCGGCTTCCAGTCTCACCGGATGCAGCTGAATACCAGTATTTTACAGGAGGCGATTGCCTATCTGACCTCCACAAACCAACTACTGGGTAATATCCCTTAGTATTTGATAAAAAAATGGTAAAAAAATATTTATTATGTATCTATAATCTATACATATATATATATATATTTTTATGTATGGTCGGGATAACTTCGTCATAATATACCTAGATGGATTTGCAAAATTATTTTTTGTTCGAAAGATCTGATGATGAGTTTCGGAGACAGACAACGAAACTCTTCAATAAATGCCAGCAAATCAACCGCGATTGCTGCTATCGCATATGTATGCATTCTTTACGCAATCACACAACATAACAAACGCCTGTACCCTCTAAAAGGGTACGCAGATGTGTTCAGTATACCACGGTACACCCTTATTTCTGTCAAAGTCGTTATTGGGGTACATCTTATCTTGCAAGTAAATTCCAAGTAAATTCGGGCATAACTTTTTTGTTTATGAATTGACTAGCTGATTAGATTTTTTTTGTTATTTTTACCCATGTTTTAATAATTAGGAATCTTCACGTCTCCAAGTCCCCAGAGCAATACCAAAGTTTCCTCTCAATCTGACCAATGGTTTCGGAACGCATAGAGGTCAAACATACAAACATTGATTTTTATTTATGTAGATTTTTTCCCGTTTTAATAATTAGGAACCCTCACGGGCGTCCCCAGAACACCCTACCAAAGTTTCATCACAATCTGACCAATGGTTTCGGAACGCATAGAGGACAAACATACAAACATTGATTTTTATTTCTAAACAGGGTTATTGGTACAACTTTAACAACCTCTTAAGAGGTCATTGTACTCATCATTATGAACAAGTGTTACTATGGGGAAAAACCTGAAATCGCGAAAAAAAATCAGCTGTTTTGACGAGTTAAACACGAACATAAATGTAGGGAACAGCTGACTTTTTTTCGCGATTTCAGGTTTGGTCCCATAGTAAAAGTCGTTTAATTAATCAACTTCAAAAAAAGGAGAAGGTTCTCAATTTCTTTTCGGGCATAGGTAACTCCGTCATATTAGACGGATTTGCAAAATTCTATAATTTTTAAAAGGATTTTAACACTTCGCGGGACACTTAACGCCTCTCGACGTAATAACAATAAAACTTCTATTGTGTCTCAATCAGTGTCTTTCAATGTGTTAAAAGACACCATTCTAAAAGAGAAAATCTACTCACTTTAAAAGAGAAAATTTAGTATGGTCCCTAAATTTTATGATCTTTGCTTGGGTAGTTTTTGAGTTAGCTTCAATAATACGATTTATTTCCACTTAGTTTATATTGTGTCACTGATATTTACATAGCAAGTAGATGTTATATGAATTTATGTGCGGTAGGTACAACAAAAAAAATAACAAATACTTAAAAACTTTTTTACAAAAAAAAAAAAAACAACCGACTTCCAAAACAAAACACTAACAAGTGAAAGATAACTTTAATATCGGAAGTCGGTGTCAATAAACGAAAATGCGGAACCAACGACACCGATTTCCTAAAATAAAATAATTACCCCAATTAATAATTTCCCCTAAATTCTATTATACTTACTCGTATTCTTTTACTTCCACTTGAGTCTGAAAGAAATTGAAATTCTTTGCTTTGTAAAGGGAGCGTCTCAGATATTTTTACACTTCATTGAAGAATTGTCGGGCTTTTCCACCGACTGGATCTTTTTGAGAAGTGATGCAGAAACTAGAAGGATTGTCCAGGAAAATTATATGGACAACCCTACCTTTAATAATTAAAAAAAAATCTCTGAATAGTGATAATACTATTATATTAAGATTAACACGGTTAGCACCAAATGGCGACTAAAGAACAAGTCAAATTAATAAAATCCATAATACCTTTTGTATGACTCCAACAGTTATTTGCCCATAAAGCGCTTCGATTAGGGAATGCAAACCGGTTTCACCGAAAACCGAAAAACCGGTTTTTCGGTATATTTAAAAAGATTAAAAAAACCGGGTTTTTTTTCACGTTTCCGGTTTTTCGAGTTTTTTTATTATTTTCAAATGGCAACACCCAACACCACGTGTCAGTCAAAACTATGAATTTGGTGTCAGGCATTTTGTTTTACCAAACGTTGCCAACGGTTGCTAGTGAAAAGATTCAAGATTCAAAATTCTTTATTTGTGGAAAAAGACGTGTTGTTTATTGTAGCATTAGTAATTTGGTAACATTTAACTGTTTTCTATAGTTGAGTGAAGGTGTTTAGTGAATTGGTCGTGCAGTTCAGTTATTTTTGTAAGTATTTGACATTTATAGTATGTACTTTACTTAGGTTAGGTACAAATTGCTATTTTTAAATGTTAAGATATTCACACAGTGTGCCACACAATGCTTTATATTATAATTGTGAAAGTTTGATTGTTAGCATGTTTTTTACTTTTTCACGCAGAAACAGCTAGAATCTAGATAGATTTGGATGAAATTTGGAATAGAGATAGCTAGGCTACCTAGCCTACTTTTAATCCCGAAAAAATCATGTTCCACTTATTCTACGCTGCCGAAGTCTCGGGCAGCAGAAGGTAGTAGTTAATTTATAAAACAACGGTTTTGTAATGATAGGCATAGGCCGTCTGCCCATCGCCTACGAAACTGATTTGCCTTTGTTTCCTTACCTAACGTTTACAGTATGCCCAGGAAGTGCCTGGGCCCTGGATCAGCCTGGAACATTATATTTTCCCTCTCTCAGTCCAGTATAATTCTTGTTAATTTCATAATTAAACAGATCAAGTTATTGTTCTTGCTTGTCGCTTTCAGATTACTATGGATGGCTTTGTAGAAAACATTAGAAAAACTGAGGATAAAAACAGCGTGTGGGGTCATTTTTTAAAATCGAAAACGAAATCGGAAGCAATCGGAAGTTATTACGGTTTCATTTTAAAAGTTAAGGTTTATGATTAAAGAATTTATAATATGGTTATATGTTGGTTTTGTATTTTGTAATACTTTCTATTCATACGTGATAGTTAGAATTACTTAATTATGTTCCGTTGATCTTTTCAATACTGTTGATTAATATTGTACCTACTAGGGTGAAGCACAAAAAGCAAATAAACATTTTACTTAAACAAATTTCTGCATTTTTATTGAAATTTTGAATACTTATGTATTTATTTTGAATAGATACGTTTCTATTTAATTATTGAATATATGCAAGATGTAGGCGGCCTGAATTTCACAAGTAGTTTAAAAAAAAACTTAGACAAAGAAAAAAAAACCGGGTTCACCGAAAACCGGCTTTTTTAATACGAAACCCGAAAAAAAAACCGGGTTTTCATTTTGGCCGGTTTTGCATTCCCTAGCTTCGATACAGAACTGTTGAAGTTCTCTAAATAACCTCACTTGATGATTAATTAGCTTTTAATTCAACTGACATAGTTTAACCGGCGGTGTTATGTGTACACAATACTGGTTTGGTTTATATGTGAATTTGTTTATATTTTTATATACAAATTGTCACATTATTGGGATTTTTGATAGGGAAATAATAAATTTGATTTTAATAAATTTACAAATAATTTATTTCTAGCAGTTTTCATTAATTCAATAATCAGAGTAATTTTTTAGGTATAAAATAAAGTTCAATGGTCAAAATTTTGAAAACAGCTTCGCTAAAAGCAGAAAATGTTTAAAGAGTGGTCTGACAGACGGCTACTAATTTTGCAGGCCTCACTTTTTCGATAATACCTGCATATTCTGAAGCTAAGTCAATCTCGTTGATTTCGTGAGATCTTGTTCGATTTTTGACCGAGATTAAACTCGGTAAATATGGCCGATATATCGCGAGAGATCTCTGTTCCAAGTTTTCTCTGAAGCCGTTGAAGTCTATACTTTGCATATGCGGGACTGTTTTAGGTCTTTGTATCCTCTTTAGCCGTATTTGGACTGTTGCTTCAAGAAGCTGGTGGTCGGAGCCGCAATCAGCACCGGGGAAAGTTGTGGCGTTCGTCACTGAGCTTCTCCATCTTGTCCTTATTAGTATGTAGTCAATTTCGTTCCTACATCTGTCGCCAAGGGATATCAATGTTTATAATCTGCGGATATGATGTTGAAAGCAAGTGTTGGAGATGGTAAAATTTTCTTCACAACAGAACTGTAACAGTCGCTCACCCCTATCGTTACGTTCCCCGATTCCGTGTTCACCTGTAACACGACGAAGATGGTCGTCGTCCTTGGTAACTCCAACTTTGGCATTGAAATCCCGTAAGATGATTGTAACTTCCCGCTTTGAAAGTCCTCTGAGTGTCGCATTCAACGTATCGTAAAAGCCCTCCACTTTTTCTTCAGTTGACAGCTGTGGGAGCATATACCTGCACGATGTTAAGCTCACACGGTAAGGTGTTGCATGTGAGAACTTCAAGCTAATTTAGAATCAGTTTGAAACTGTTAAACCGCTTGTAATAATACAGGGTTAGGGGGTTGTGGCTAAGTAATAACAGCCGCTCGGACGCTCCGTGGCTGGGTGAAATTTACATACCGAGACCCCTCTGTGTCTCGGAAAGCACGTTTAACCGTCGTTTTGGATCTTTGACAGTCGTTACGGGTCGTCAGAAGAGTCTGACAACCAGTGTTCGCAAGATATCGTGTTACACAGTTACTGGGTTGTGGAGGTCATATAGGCAGTCGCTCCATGTAAAATACTGATATTCAGCTATATCTGGTTAGACTGGAAGCCAACCCCAACATAGTTAGAAAAAGGATTGCAGAGAATAATACAGTATTGTGATAGGCGCGATTCAGTATTGCTTCTTATTTAGGAGCTCAACATTTTGGTGGAGAAGCAATACTGGTTTTTAGCTACCTACTTTAGATGCTTTGTGGTAACTAAAACATTAGGCACCTGTCCCTCGTCGAAGCGAGTAAAAGGTAGCTAGGTACCTACTAGCAACTACTAGTAGGCGAGCAGTGAGTGCGCGACAGTGACGTGCGATTACTCACTGGTATGCGTAGATATCCTGCCCACCAAGCGAGCGTCGCTGACCGAATACCACTGTCTTTGATAGGTCTTGTCGGCAGTTGAACTGCGTTAAACACTTTCAATCACAATCTGAATTATTTTGAAGGATATTGCTAATCCATTGCTTCATATGATCGAAAAATTTGTCTGCTCAACAACGTAAATAACGTAATGAATGTTCTTGAACTATGAAAATGAAAGCTATTGCTACTGTTGTGTGTTACGCAATTATCCCGCTGCTGACCTACCTATAGATATTTCTTTTCGTACCCTACGAGTAAGGCTTAGCGCGCACTACGATTTTAATTATATAAACACAAAAAATTTTCAAGCGAATTCTATAGCGATTTTTTTCCGCAGTGCGCGGACTCTAGTATATTAGTATTGTCTACAGATTGACGATTATTTATCGCAACGATTAAAATTCGTAGTGCGCGCTTAGACTAAAAGAAAATAAGGATGGTGAATAATACGTCATATTGCTTTGGAAATTAATTTGATTGGCAGGCCATTTGCAATAGCTAAATAATAAAAAATGTTTTGTTATTGAAGCTGAAGCAGGTATCATTAAAATATACATACATAATGTAGGAAGGACGTAAATAATGTGCGTAGTAACCGTATTTTCTTTTGTCATCTACATTCTGTAATGTTGGTTAAAGAAAATGTATTGAAGTAGTGTATCTAAGTATTCTCAAACCGCTGAACCTGAAACCGCTGACCATCAAATTTCATACAAATTGTTTTCCCGCTTTTCACCCCAATAAGGGCTGATTTTTGAAAAAGCGTTATTACGTTTCCACTATTTGACTTTATATTTATTTATATCAATGTTCAACTTAATCAAGTAAGTCAAATCCTCTCCTAAAACTTGATACACCCCTTTCACTCAGTAAGGCCTCATTTAAGGAGACGCGGGGCGTCGCGTGCGGCGTGGCGTCTCGCGGAGCGTCTTCCGATTTTTCTGTTTACGGAGCGGCGGCGCGTCAAGCGGCACTTATCGTCGCACGCGTAAACACAAACGTATGGCAATATAAGACGTTGTTCAAAGAGATACGGGGCGGGAAGCGTGGTGGTGCCCGCCGCTGCGCCCGTGGTGAATCCTCAAGCGTGTAGCAAAGCACGCGGCGGGCAACGCTGCGGCGCACGCGGGATATTCAATCAAACCGACCAGTTTTAGGTTAGTGGAAGATCATCGAGAATTGCCGCTGCGTGCGTCGCCGCGGGCCAGCCGCGGGCTCGGCCGCAAAAAAAATCGAAATGAAGTCCGTGTTTTTCTTTTTTTCGCTGCACTACGTAGGTACAATCAAAGAGATTGGGATTGGAATGATTGGTATTTTAGCACAGACAAAAAAAAAATAACTGAAAAATGCTTCACCAATGGGATTTGATACGATTAACTTAACGGTTAACTGTCCATTATGTTATCCTTTTATGATTCTGCCAAAGTGGCCTTATTAGGCTCCCAGGTTACAAACACAGAAATCAATTTCAGTTTTTTTTCAGTTTTAAATTTTTAGTTCTATGACTATAAATTGGAAACTGGAAGAAGAAAGTCTTCACGGTAAACATTCATGATTTATAACAATCGCATAAAAAACTTAGTAGCAATAAGTGGCTAAAAAAATCCTATTTATTTATTAAGCCACTTATTAGACGCTACTAAGTTTTAGAAAAAAAAACTAATTGAAATTGAATTGATTTCTGAGTTTGTTATTTGTGTCTTGTGTGTAAACAAAGCATTGCTTGTTTCGAATGAAGGTATCTTCTTTCTCTCTTCTCTTCTGTTCTACGCCCTATGTGGCCCGTCCATTTCGACTTTCTTCGCGCAATCACCGCGGTAAGTTTCGTACTTCTTCAGATTTCCGTGTTCCTAATTCGGTCTCGAAGAAGAAGAAGAAGAGAGCAAAGAAGCGTGCTATTTTAAGTATGTCAATACTTAAAATAGCACGCTTCTTTGCTCTCTGAGTGACCTGGCGGCTTGGAAGCCTTCTTGTCACAGTCATGACATTGCAGCCTTCGACTATCTTTGTTTTGTGCTCGTAATTATATTTTTTAATTTAAGCCCTGTTTGCAGCCTATACAGAATTCGCAAATAACTCTACAAAATGTCGAAATATATTAGGTATATTACCCTCATCAAGAAGGCTCCTTCCTAATACCTAATTATTGAATCATGGATGGGATGTAGTGTAGGTAACACTAAGTACGGATAGCCTCAAAAAGATGTTTATATCGACAAAAAATATTTGATTGCCTACAATTTTTGTTCCATTATAATGTATCAATGTGTAGCTAGCTGGCCAGTGTAGAGAGCAGTGGTGACCCAGTGGTGACGGTCGCAACTTTCGGGTTATATAGGTCGTCGCGTCGGTCGAACCCAGATAGGCACTCTTTAAAATGTAAATTATTTCATCACCACTACCTACTCTCAAAATGGTTAAGGAAAATAACGTGAGGAAACCGGCTTAATCGAAGCAAAAAATCGAAGATATTTGACATCTACCAACCCGCACTGGGCCCGTGTGGTGGATTTCGGCCCGCTCTTCTCACAGAAAGGCGGCCTGTGTCCCAGCAGTGGTAGCTACTTACAATTAAGTACCGAATGTGTTATTTTTTTTGTGGCTTTAATATATAACTAGTCTAGGCTCTAGGTAGCATGGGTTGTGTTTTGTCAGGGCTTTGTCAAAATAAGAATGTAAGAAATCTAAATACGTCGACTAGCTTTAATCACTTGCGTGAAGTTGGTAATTAAGAAGGGGAAGGCTTTGAAATAGGAATGATAGAGGTGGGAGGTCGATTTTCAATTTGCATTTGAATCGGCTCAGGGCGCGGGGGACCCAGCTGACAACAAAGGCCACTGATTAATTTATATGCAATGGGGAACACAGTAACAGGTAAATTTGAAATGTTGAACCATGTAGTAATTATGACGAAGTAATTGGAAGCCATTCACTCGCGACGGTAATGTGAGCACAGTCAAAGCATGGAAATGTTCAACACCTTAAGGTTTATTTTAATTTGCAATTTATTGTTTATCCGGCAGTGTAGCATAAAATCAGCCTACAATGTCCCCACTGCTGGGACATAAGCTTCCTCTCGGTGAGAGGGAGCGGGCCGTAATCCACCACGCGGGTCCAGTGCGGTTTACATGTCTTCGAATTTTTAGTTCTAGGACATGCCGGTTTCCTCACGATGTTTTCCTTCACTTGAGTACATGTGCGTTCACTGTTTTCGGCCAGCATTTTGCTTACATTTTCCGTCTTGTTACAATACGAAATCTAACTTCAGTTCTAACCTAAACCTTTGAGCCACTAATTGTATTTCAAACTTTATTTTGATTTAGGCAAAGTTCTTAATACTAAAATGGCAACTTATCACCGAAATAAGCTGTCATTTCTGTCATTTTTGTATAAAGAACTGCATTTCTATAACAGTTAGGTTCGTAATGCAATAAATGGCTCGGTGGTTTAAAGAAAAACCTTGTTTTGTAATACGGGGTAAGAGTTTAAAATGACGGTTCGAAAAGATGACATGCACTCGCTATGTGTGAAAGGAAAGTTTGAAAATGTTCGCTTCTTTTGAGCGTACGTCCTTTAATGTTCAGCTGTTTTACTCCGTTTTGTGAAAGTATAAGAAGTGAAACATCTCGCTGAAATCAACGAACAACTTTTACTTTAGTCTCTTATAACTTCTTGATCTCCTGTATTTATCTGCGTAAGGTCAGTAAACTCCTGTTTGTGACTTTTCGACAAAGTTATCGCTGTTTATGATTTGAGCTTTCTTTTTCCGTAATTAAATATTTTAATAATCCGTTTCATTTTTGCGTAGATTTAGAAAAGCTACGCTAGGTACTTGGGACCTAAACGGGTTGAAATTTGTGGTAGGTTATTAAAAAAAATGGTGTGTAGAGGTACTAGGAACAGGGTGTAAAGTTCACTCATATTCCATAGAAAAGCAAGGATCCTCCGACCAGACGGGTGTCATGTCTGACGGGCTGCCCGGTGATTCATGTCAGGCCGTTGTACATATACAGGGTTATTGCTAAAATATTAACAACCTCAGGTCATTTTACTCATCATTATGAACAACTTTTATTATGGGACCAAACCTGAAATCGCGAAAAATCTGCGGTTTCCTACATTTTAACGAGTTATACGAACATAAATGTAGGGAACAGCAGATTTTTTTTCGTGGTTTCTTGTTTGGTGCCATAGTAAAAGTTGTTCATAATGATGATTACAATGACATGTTAATGTTTTACCAATAACCCTGTACATGCTAGTTGCGCGGTAAAAACTGCTTGTGAGATGCAGGATTTTGTGTGACGTCAGTTTGACGCGTGGTTCGCATGTGGCGTTTGTAGATACCGTTACATCATTCCCCTCCGGAGACCGTAGGTTGATAGTGGGCTGAGTCTTGTATCTTCCGATGCTTGCCAGTTCAGCTGAGGTTCCAGTGAGTCGGAACCTGTAGCCGCATAGTTCACGGTGAGTCGGAACTGTCTGCGAAGATGCCCCCAGTGAGTCGGGGTGGCACTGCGTTATGCTTCAGTGCGTTGGATATCGTACAGCGCCGGGTTGTGGCTGACAGCTAGCGTCGACCAGGAGAGGGTTTTTAACCACTGACATGTCCCGCTCTCCGCGTGACGTCGTCTAGAATGTCCCAGAACATTTTTTGTCGGCGCGCCACGGGGCGCCTTGCCACTTATACACGCCTCGTACACAAACATATTCTATGGACCGCTATTAAACTAATGACTGTTTCTTCAAGTGGACAGATCAGGGTACATTACACAGCTTGTTTCGTAACTACTGTGGCTGAGGTTGACGACGCGATGTACGCTAGAATCATGTGCTGAATTCATGGTTACAGTTTGCACGTCGATGTCCCCGCCACCCTGTATAACTTTCGAAATATGGATGGAGGGTAGGTAACTTTCCACCACCGCTACCTACACCCGTCCAGGGTTCGGTAGGTACAGGCGTGGTACTTATGTTATACAAAAGCGAACAAACATTAAAGCTTTGCTGTGTGTTGATTGCAGACGTTTCAATAAAGTTCTATTTTCACGTTTTCCCTCTCGCGGCATCTAATATGTACGTAATTTAGACAATGAAAGATTGGGCAAAATGTTAGTGTACTATAGGGACACCTCTGACTAACCCTTTGGGGATTACAGGCGTGATGTTGTTAGACTATAAAAAACCAGTCAAGTGCGAGTCCGACTCCGTACTAATTTGTAGGTGTTAAGTTTGATTTTTTCACTGCTTCAAGGGATTGCAACTCTGAGGATTTGATAATAACTGAGAAAATGGATCTTGACTGACGGACAGACAGATACAACGAATTGATCTTATAAGGGTTCCGTTTTTCCTTTTGAGCTACGGAAACCTAAAAACATAGGTAAAGTCACACGGCGTAGTTTCCTGTTTCCCAATGAAGCCACATCGCGACACTACGAATGAGTACGAATGAATAATGAGTCCCTTTGCAAAACTTAGTCATGCCGTGATACTAAGCGGCATTTCTCCTCACAATTTCCATCTAACCGTTCAGAAACTTTCCTAGCTACATAATGTGTCTCTAATTAGGCAGTTAGGGCAGTTATGCTGACAAAAGAGACATTTATTTCCCTTGCGACCAACTTGCCGTAGTTTTTGTGTGCTTCGAGGTTGCGATTACAGAAACTAATATAAAATTGTAGTGCCAAGTGAACCGTTATATGGGTATAATAGGACATATTGTGTTTTTACGTGGTGGATCGGCTTTTTTAAAAGCAGTGCGTTTTATGGCGATGTACTCGTTTATATTGGTAATTGCCTGCTAGGTATAAATTTCTAGTACCTACGCTAATTGATAGTGCCGTGCTTTCCGATAATTTAGATACATGCGAGGTCTATATTACGACAAAGACTTTGGGTTAATGCTGTGTATGTGTTTAGTTGGTAAGCCTATAAATAAATAAATAAATTACTGCCTGTCAAGTCTGGAACACGTCTCACAGGCTTTATTTCTTTGAAGTCGTGAATAAAACACAAGAACGTATTTTTTTTCGGTTTACAAATTCAATCATTGATGTGGTAAAAAAATAAGTAAAAAGGTTTCTGTTTCATGAATTTACTAGCGTCCCGCCCCTGCTTTGCATGGTTTTTACAACTTGACAAAACATCAAGGTTCTTGACTAAGTATATGTTAGTTTAATATTATAAAGTGTTATTCACATAAGCCTTTCGAAAAAAACCGCTAAGTAATGGCAAAACCGCATTAATATCCGTTGCGAAGTAAATGATAAATGACGCGTGTATTCTCTGAAGTGTTATGGAGACGTGCACCTATAGTACACTCACATTTCGCCATACCTAGATTTATACAAAACAAAATTTCAGAAAAACAAATAGTTTTACCAACTAAAACTCGACTACTGAAAAGGATGAAACAAGAAAGTACCTTCCCGTGGTCGCATGCTGTACCAACATACTTACTTATAAGCTATGGTAGCAAGCGACCACGGGAACGTACTTTCTTGTTTCATCCTTGTCAGTAGTCGGGTTTTAGTTTTAAAACTTATTTTTTATTTAAATATTTTGGGGCTTATTTCAGTAACAATTATATTTTTTAAATATGCTAATTAAGCCCTTTCATTTGATACCCAACAAGGCACCATCCCAAAATATTTATTTTTAAATTTATTACTTTATGTCCGCTAGAGGGCGCCATATTGAATTTAGTGTGACGTCACTTAGACTATAACCAGCGGACGGCCAAGACGCTTCTTAACGGTACCTCATATGTCCAATCATTATAATTACTTTTGAAGTTATGAGGGAACAGATGAATATACATACCGGTTAAATTCATATACCCTATGTAGTCGGGTAAAATAAGGTTATTTTTCGTTTGTGTACAGCTCTACAGAGGTATAGTGCAATGGTCAGTTTAGTTTGTGATTGAAATCTATTGATATTCAAAATTCTTTTAATCATATTGAGCGAGCCCGGCGAGCAAACCTTGTTTTTTTATTCAACGTTGCATACATAAACAAATTGGAAACTTGTTTATTTTGTAAACTACATAGATGGACGACGATAGTAACTATTAACTTGTTATGATACCTACATGACCTAAACTAAGGCGTATAAAATGTCTTTTTGATAACAGCTTTCAACTAGAATGTGATGAATATTTATAAAACACAAGCAGTCGTTAATCACGTCAAATAATCTATGTAGGTACCTGTCGTACGTGTCAGGCCATTTAAGAACTGATTACAGTAGGGCTGCCATTCATAACCACATACGAATGAATATGGCTTGGTTCACTTGAATCGTATCTCCTCTTTTTATATAATTATATCCTGAACTGCGCAAATGTAGTCGTGTGACCACGAACAGCGTCATCTTTCTGTGTATCCCAATTTATTTCAGATCGGCGAAGTACCTCTTTGTCTTCCTCTATCGGCCGTCATTTTGTGCTCACTATCTTCCGTGCCATATTGTATTTCACACAAACTATCCATCTTATTTGCTCTATCCTTTTTCTTTTACTCAACAAAACTTTTGTGGCAAATATTAAAGAATTAATAAAACCGGAAATGAACGCTGCATTCTTAATTATAATTAATATAGCTAATAGTGATCAGTCTTGTATGTGTCAATGAATATGCTTTAATTGATTGATCGTTGTGTAATTACCAGATCCATGCAGTGCTTTGAGTAGATCGTAGGTGCAGCAGCTGTCAGCCCTTAATGGATCAGTTCGAATACAGCGACAATAACGGATCGTAGCGGTATTATGATGGTTGGTAGTTACATGCCAAACACAATCGGATGTCGTTAGCAAGACAAATCAGGGCATACGCCATTTTAACCAATAAGCGTAGAGACAAATTGTTCCCACGTACGCAATGTGTGCAACGAAGTATGACATTCATTTTATACGAAAAACTATGCATTAGAAACGCATAACTGTCCAATATTGCGTTGCATACGATGCGTACGTGGGATCAATTTGTGTTTTTTTACCTTAAGATAATCCATTATCAGTATATAATGTTCCCACTGGGACACAGGCTTGCTCTGTTCGATAGGGAGTGGGCGTCGAGGTGGAGTTGGCTTGACTTTTTAACTTTACAAGACGGAATTTCCGCCTGCTTATTTTTTCAATGAATATATTTTAAACTAGCTTCTGCCCGCGACTTCGTCCGTCTGAAATTTCTTGTACCCTCACCCCGTCGCAACACTTCGTATTCGCTTAGCGTTCTTTTTTTTTTCTTTTTAAAATTTCATTCTGACTTTTTTTCTTTTTGCTCGGCTCCTAAGGGTCATAGCGTGATATTAAATAACCTATAGCCTTCCTCAAAAATTGGACTATCAAATGCAAAAAGATTTTTTCAAACAAACAAACTCTTCAGCTTTATTATTAGTATATAGATTATTATTAGTATAGATTATTTATTATCTTCGTCGTGTGTGATAGTCCATTGAATTGTATGGCGAGCAATATTGTATCTTAAGATAAAATATTATAGTATCTTAGCCGTGTGCAGCGCCCCTTAGTGAACTCCACTGCGGGTGACGTAACCTACGACCACTTATTATTTGCGGTTAGTACAGTAATCGGGTCTAGGGATCGAACCGCAAAATTAAGTTTGTTTTTTATTGTATGTACTTTTCCGGGATAAAAAGTACCCAGTGTGGTGCCCAGGATATTAAAGAATAATTATACCAAGTTTCATCGTAATCGAACCGGTAGTTTTTGCGTGATGCCTGAACAAACAGACAGACAGACAGACAAACATTTTTTTAAATCACATTTTTGGGTTCGGTGTCGGTCTAGCCATTTATTTTTTTGATATTTTCAATGTACAGAATTTTCACTTCTACAGATTTATTATAAGTTGATTTCGGCAGATGAATCGCTATTATACACTTAGGTATTAATGACTGAAACAGACATAATTGAAGACGTCAGGTTGAGCCGGCGCTAAAAATGGACTTCTTTTGTTCTTATTTCTAATTCAATCTAATAGGCTGGCAAAGGCTGTATTGTTAAGGTTTGGTGAGTTGGGTCGATTAATCTCATCATTCGACTGTTTTTAAGTATTTCAGATTGGATATAGAATTGATTTTGAAGAAGTTGTGATTTGTTATCAATGATTTTCTTTTCTTTAGGAAACATTTACCTACACTGAATAGAATTTTGTTAAAAACACTCGTCGTGTACAAAAGAAGGCCTTGTAAAGACATAGCGATGACACAATTATGCTTTCGTTTACATAAGAAAAATCTCTGCTTAATCTTCACGACATAACAATATACCTAAAGCATTTCCTAGGCTAAAGCATTAGCATATGATTAGCATCGCTACATTACAGATTGGCACGTTTGCACATGGCCAAGCCAGCGCAAGGCGGTATCGATGCATATTATGCCGTCGCCGATTTCCGCTCAACTTCATCGGTAAATGTATTCTATCAATAAATGCAAATACTTACTTTCATTATCATATTCAATAACCTCGACTAGCGTCCGGTAGAAATAATACAAATAGTGAATAAGGTCACTACAAATAGTTTATGGAGATGCACTCCGGGTCTTTTGTGTCTATCGAAAGGTTTTAGTGGTAAAAGAGCTATGCCGTTTTGCGAATTGCTGCCAACACTGAAGATTTTTATTTACTCCTATTTCCACTGGCTTTGTGACGTTATTTTTCAAAGAGAAGCTTTCAGAATTTTGATGATATTTCACCATGTTCAGAGTGAAGAATTTCAAGTGCGTATGGGGTATGGGCGCATTGCATTCGCATAGTTTCACAGCAGTTTTATTGGGTCAAGTTTGACACGGGGGAGTTTCTGGATCGAGACAGCATTTTCAAAAGTTCGTCACGTGAGGACACGTTAGTAACGAGTAGTGTCTGTTAATTAGGTTATGTTAGCTTAAATGAAATTCTGTTGGTCTAAACAAAAATTAGTCGACATTAACTTGATTTCCTTCGGGTCCATGGTTCTGCCACATGGAGTTGTGATGTCTATTCCATTAAGATTCACCGAAGGCGCGAAACGTCACCGAATGACGTTGATAAATGACGCTCTACTTTGGCAATTTTCCACTTTTACCACGACCACTGTCTACTTGGTTTGCTTTAATCTGTGAAGAAATTATGTGACAAAAACGTAACAATTTCTTTTGTGCCAAAAATAGGCATTTAATTGTAAAAGAGTTCACGTGAGCTTTTATTCTCCAAAGAGAAAAAAAAAACAGAGTGAGTGAGACCCAATATAAAACATCTTCGTGAAAGTGCCTGCCTGATCAATCAATATATTTGAGTGATTGACCTAGTGTCGTGTAAATATTTTTCCTTCATTAATTTTATTGAATCTCTGGAAGTCAGTACCTAGCTGTTTAATAAACGAGTATATATTTATTTATTTATTTATTAAAACTTTATGCACAAGTAAAAGAAATACTGTACAAAGGCGGACTTAATGCCTGAGGCATTTTCTACCAGTCAACCTTAGGGTGGTGCAGAGACAAAACATGGCAGGTGCAACATACGGGATAAATAGCTAGGAAATGACTACTTATAAAATACAAGAATAAATACTAATACATAGATAGATAGATAGATACATACATACATACATACATACATCTAAACAAAATTAACTGTGAGGAGAAAAAAATTATCGGTAGAGGAGAAAACGAAACCAGCAAATCAGCGCTGAGATGCTACAGCCAACTTTTGACGGATATGTTCACGTGCCTTCACTTTAAAAGATAACCGACTGGTTGCCGTCCTGATATTCAGAGGGAGCGCATTCCAAAGAAAGACCGCCTGGACAAAGAAAGAAGAACGAATGAAGCCAGAACGATGAGAAGGACATCGTAGAAGACGATTGTTAGTGGAACGAAGATTTTTAGTATGGGCAGAGCATAAATATTGAATTTGGGAAGTCATGTAAGAAGGAGCAGTGGGATTATCGAGAATAGAGAACAATGTATTCAAAGCCCTCAACTCTCTGCGCTGGCGAATGGGTAACCATTTTAAAAGCAGCCGATGCTCGGGTACATGGTCATACTTACGAAGATTGAAAACGAATCGAATGCAGTTATTCAGAAGACGGTCAAGTTTATTGAGGAGATCTGCATTCAGGTCATAGTAACACACATCACCATAGTCAATTATGGGAAATATTAGGGACTGTACAAGCATTGCCTTTATGTGTGAAGGAAGAAGGTTTTTCAACCGATAGAGCGACCGCAACGTTCCGGTGACTATATAATACCTTGAGTATATAATACCTTGTCAGCTGCAATAAAGCTCCCTTGAAATGAATAGTTCAAGCCCCAATGAGCTTTACCTTTCTTTTGTAAAGGTAAACTGTTCTACTCACTTACCTTCATACCTACTGCTTTTTATACTGTTTTTTTTACAGACCGGGTTTACTAAACCGTGATAGATTGTCTGGTGTATTTTATGTTGGGCTTATAATGTATGGTCAATCAAGCTAATACCTCGCTATTAACAATGATACTTGGGTGAAAATTGCGTAAAAATAACTAGATAACAGGGGTTTTTAAAATCAATCTTTGGTGTAAAACTCAGGAGGTACTTAATAAAGCTTAGGAAAGTTAACTTTATTCCCTACTGATTTTTATCTAAGTTTCTCTGCGTGGATTGAATAAAATAACTAGCTGCGCCCCGCGGTTTTATAATTTTCGATCCCGTGGAAATATTGGGATAAAAACTATCCTATGTCCTTTCCCGGGACTCAAACTATCTTTATACCAAATTTCATCTAAATCGGTTCAGCGGTTTAAGCGTGAAGAGGTAATAGACAGGTCGACAGACACATTTTCGCATTTATAATATTAAGTATGGATAATATTTATGTATACATATACATATAGTATAAAGTATGGATGCTATCGGTAATCGAAAAAAATGTACTGGAACAATTATTAACATAATGATGACGTAACCTTGGGACGCGGGACGCGTGAGTGGCAAAAAAAAAACACACACCCGAAGTTGCGGGTAACAGCTAGTCTTATCTCACGAATAATTGTATTGTTGAGCTCTTTCCATAATTAGAACAATGAACAGTCCTTAGTAATTTGGAAAGGCATCGGATGACGGATTCTTCAATTAGATACAGGTAAAGTTTTTAGTATTTTCAAGCATTTTTAATCTGGAAATGACAGAATTATTTATTTATTATACCTATTATTTTATAGTTCTGAAACTGAATAACCGTTACATTATAAATGTATTATGTAATTATAAGCTGTGTGCCCGACGGCATTCCCATTGGCATAAATTACGAACTTCCATTCATCCCCTAATTATAAAAGATTTTAAAAGAAGTTTTTTGAAGAGGTTAGCCTCTCCAGGGAACTTCTTTTAAAATCTTTTCTTAGTGCTCTCTTTCGTTGCATAAGGAACTCTTGTGCAAGCATATTTTTAAACCCAACGGTTTAAGCTGTGCGTTGTCCGTCAGTGAGTGAATTTAACATTTTGAATAACTAGATACATGAGGTATTTCGTAATAATATTAGAGCAGTGTGCTGTGCCAAGGTTGCTGATGAGGCTGAAGGTGACGGCCAGGTATGCGCGTCCGTTACATGCAGGTGGTCAGGTATGCGCGTCCGTAACATGCAGGTGGACAGGATTCCCGTTGAAGACGTGGGTGCTGGCTGGATGTGTGACTCGCCGCTCGAAAGCATGAGGAAGTGATGATGATGATGTCACGCTCTTCTTATTCGGGTTCACCAGTCTACAGGTATGAGGAGCAGGGTGTAAATAATAATAATAAAACCTTTATAAAAGTTCACTCATCCTCCATAGAAAAGGGAGGATCCTCCGACCAGACGTGTGTTGTGTCTGGCGGGCAACTGCCCCACGATTGATGTCGGGACGTTGTATATATTTATATACCTAATAATAATAACCGCCGTATCTCAACGTTGACGTCGTGGTGTGGCTTGCGCGCTCCAAACTCTAGGCCTGTGCCGGTAGAGTTTACCTTGCCGGAACAGGGCTAAGGTGAGGAGCCAGACCAAGAGAGTAACAGAAAACCGCAGGGCAGCATGTCGCGAGCTCTTAGGCAGTAGCTGTTATAGTTAATGCATGCAACCTACCTACTATAATCTTAGTTGCATACTAAGATCTTAGTAACTTCTTTGAGTGCAATGTGTGTCACCATAGAAACCTTGTTGTTTGAAGGTTGTTCAATTTCTTTTGTCAAATATAAAAACCACTGAATTTTGAGATCGCGTTTTCATGTTACTGATAATGTTTAAATCGAGACTACACAACTCGTAATAGTAGCAACCCCACGGACCCTATCTCCCGGGAGTAGTCTTGTTCCTCACCTCTGGCTTGTCCTAATTAGCCGGTTGGAGTGAACACTGGCGAGGAACAGAGCTCCCACCTCTTTCTTGCCTTTATTGGCTGGCTTGAGTGGAGATTCGCAAGAGCAAACTTGCTCGGGGGAAGGAAGTGCTGAGATCTTGACCAACTTCCGGGCTCTGGGATTGTTCTCAAAGCCGTGGTATACCTCTACTCCTCAAGCACCTCAGGACATGTTGCCCCCTTTTCGCTACGTCACTATGTGCTAGCGACCGTTTCCGGGGGCCCAATATTGAGTGTGCAAGTCACCCCCTGCCACTTTATCCGTGTACGAGTATATATAAAACATTGATCAGGCAGGGGCCATAGTTCATCCATAGTTCTCGGTTACCACCACCCACCACTTTAGCCACCCAAACCCATAATCCAATATCTTTGTTTCCATATCCTGCAATAATCCTACACCAACCGGGGATTTTCCTTGGGTGCACTTGCATAGTGCGAACAGGGATAATCATCGGTTGGTGCCGTATTTAATTAAAAACGTCTAACGGGCCACTGCGAGTTGGCTTCGGTCCCTCGTACGCCTTCCAAAGGTCCGGGACCCCAGGGTCCCGAGAAATGTCAAAAGACGTAAAAATAAAATTATAATAATAAAATTTATTAATTTTTCTCCCAAAGGTTTCAAAATGTACACAGTTTATATTTCATAAAAGTTTGAAAATCGGAGACAGGATCCCATATTAAGTAAAACCTGTGCTATGGGTCTCCTGATCTCCTTATCTCGAATATGTTATAGAGAGCTCAGCTAAGGACATAAATAACAGTAGCACCGAGCCCTTACCGCTATTGAACAATATAAAATAAAAATAAGAAGTGGTGTTTTCGTAAGTTTGTGAATTTGTTGTTGTATATGGTGTGTGTGTAGTGGTTTTGTGGTGTGTGTGTATCTGTGGGTGTGAAATACGAGTTGTGCTTGTGATGCTGTGTGTGTAGTACATGTGTGTTATCTGTAACTGTATAACAGTTTCTCCGTATCATCAAAGGTAAATAAGGGTTAGGAGCCATTTTGAGACCTTATGCCTGCATTCCATTTTTGTTAGAGGATAAATGGTAAGCAGCTTGTTTGCAATGTTATACAGACGTGGCCTTTGGTAAATGAAGAAGTATCGTCAGAAACTTGTCCAGCCTGGTCTAGCCTGACAGACTTGATAAAAACGCCTACTCTTTAGGACTGGATTAAAACTACTGTAGTTCAAGAAGGCATATTGCGTAAGAATAGTCGCGAGAACGTATAATTGTCTAACCGTTAAAACTTCAGCTTGTTGGTACATATCTGTCGTAGAAAAGAGTCGCGTTTTAAATAGGCTGACTTTTAGGATAAGTCCTAGAGCTCTTTTTAGTTCCAAGAAGTGCGTTTTGGCTGCTCCACCCCATGAGGAGATGCAGTAGGTAAGGCCAGACTGACAGAGCGCCAGGAAGACAGTTCGCATGACTTTAGAGTCCGCTATGTGCCGAAGATTTTTAAAGATTTATGTATGCTTACAGATTCTCTTGGAGACCTTATTAATATGATGTTTGAAGTTTAGGTTGTCATCTATTGTTACACCCAGGTATTTAACGGATTTAGATTTATTATTATGACAGGACAGTTACAAGCGAAAGCTATTTGTTGAGGACAAGAATGTGCGATTGATCTGTTTGATAGGATGTGAGTAGTTCGTAATGAAAAGGTTAGAGAAAAGGTTTTAGTAGCATTTAGAGTTAGCAGGTTTGAGGCAAGCCAGTGGCAGACTTCGTCCCATGTGTCTCCATAGAAGGTAAAGGTTGTGTCATCAGCGTATGAGGTAATTTTGCAATTTTGGAGATTAAGTTTACAGAGGTTATTTATATAGCACAGGAAAAGGGATGGGCCCAAAACACTTCCTTGAGGGACTCCGAAATCATCAAGCTGCCCTAGCCTACAGTATCGCACAGCCTTACCCTTTGTGTGCGATTTTTACGGTAGTCTTTAAAAAGGAGCAGTTACATTCCTCTTATACCCATGCTTTCAAGCTTTGCCAGGAGTATAACAATATATAACGGGTGATTCATTTGGAGTTACTTTTCCAAAACTAAAAAAAATATGAATAAAACAAATTTATCGGGTAATCTTTATTATAATACAAAAGAACCATTCCTTACATTTACTTTTTAAAGATTATTTCTTTCAAATGTTGTCCGTAACTGCGTTTAAGGTGGTCCATTCTGGAGTTCCAGTTTTCGATGACCCGACCGAGCATTTCCAGTGGTATTTGGCGAATAACGCGAGTAATGTTGGCTTCCAGTTCATCAAACGTACGCGGCTTATCCATATAAACTTTGGACTTTACATATCCCCACAGAAAAAAGTCTAAGGGTGTGATATCACAGGATCTAGGCGGCCAACTGACTGGTCCGAAACGCGAAAACAGCCGTGAACCAAACACCTCACCACCTCACCTCTGACCTAGACTAGAGTCAAGAGCACGTTACGGACAACATTTGAAAGATATAATCTTTAAAAAGTAAATGTAAGGAATGGTTCTTTTGTATTATAATAAAGATTACCCGATTTGTTTTATTCATTTTTTTTTTAGTTTTGGAAAAAGTAACTCCAAATGAATCACCCATATATAATTGCATCCTAAACAAAAGTAGCGCTACATTGTTGCAGCGACATGTTTTCGTGTTGCATACAGCTAGTGCAAACATGTCCACACACTGCATGCAATTTTCCCCAAGAACGAACAAGTTGTAATTGTAACTGAAAACCTTTTAGGTGTCATTGTAACTCATCATTATAAACATATTTTATTAAGAGACAAAATCGAAAAAAAAGCACCTCTTACGAGGTCCCCCTTCCTCAATAACCCCTTGAATTTTCAGCAACACAATAATCATCTTGTGAGGTCTTCGAGCTTTTTGATAATCGCTAGATCTACTATGAGATACGGTAGAAACTTCAATAGCACCTACTTAGGCGGAAGTCGTGAAAGCCGATATGAGAGGTATCTGTTGAAAATACACGAATACGGGCAAAGTAGAAGAGACTTAGTCGGCAAGTGGACCTTTCAGCGCGCTGGAATGGAGCCAAAATGGCTTGAAACTCACCACTAAGCGATGGTTAATCAACCTATGATAATATTATGCACAAAATATCTTCATAATTCTAACTTACATTAGGTTTATCACGCCCTTCCAAAAAAGGTTATGTAGAGGTGTTACTAATGTTCAAGTCCCATGTACTAAGGGTCAATTTATTGGGTACAAATCTAGTCTTTAGGCGCAGACACTCAATGGAGTGTCTGATAGAAAAACTTAGTAACACTGTAACCGTTCTTGGAATCGAACCCATGCCTGGGCTTGCTGCGACCAGCACCCAAATTGCGCAACACACTAACAATCTCAATCTGAATCATTTTGAAGGATATTGCTAATCCAATCCATATTAATATTATAAATGCGAAAGTGTATCTGTCTGTGTGTCTGTCTGTTACCTCTTCACGCTTAAACCGCTGAACCGATTTAGATGAAATTTTGTATAGAGATAGTTAGAGTTTTTATCCCGATATTCCCACGGAATCGACACTTATGCGGGTCAAACCGCGTGGCGCTGCTAGTGCTTAATATGTTCGAAAAAATTGTCTGCTCAGCAACGTTAATAACGCAATGAATGTTGTTGAACTGTCAAAATGAAAGCCATTCCTAATTTTAGTGTGTTACGCGATTACCTCCAAGTAGACCAACATGGCAGATAAATCGTTTTAATTTAATCATATTATGTATTCGGTACCTTTTTCATTCGCCACTGTTTGAGTTATGAAACTTGCTAAAACTACCGCTGAAGTTTCATGGAACGGTAGCTTTGTACTTGAGCAGTTGAGCTGATTAGTTTGCTTTGCTAATGCAAAAGGATTTTTTTTCGCCCGGCATGCTAAAAAGGCCTTTGGGCTCGTACCAAAAGGACTTCTTCGCACGGGTGCAATCAACTAATGTGGCGAGATGTCGAAACATCTAGATTTCTTTTCTATTTCTATTGTATCTATCTATACTAATAATAAAGCCGAAAATGTGTTTGTTTTTAGGGTTCCATACCCAAAGGGTAAAAACGGGACCCTATTACTAAGACTTCGCTGTCTGTCCGTCCGTCTGTCTGTCACCAGGCTGTATCTCATGAACCGTGATAGCTAAACAGTTGAAATTTTCAAAGATGATGGTATTTCTGTTGCCGCTATAACAACAAATATAAAATCAGAATAAAATAAATATTTAAGGGGGGCTCCCATACAACAAACGTGTTTTTTTCGTCGTTTTTGCCTTGTGGTACCTACGGAAACCTTCGTGTGCGAGTCCGAGTTTTTTTTGTTTGAGCGCGCTTATCTTTGAAACTACCAGTCGGATTTGAAAAAATCTTTTTGCATTTGATAGACTGACTCAAAAAGCGACTGTTTAATAATATGAAAAAGTAGATAAAAAATATTTTAGTTAGGTCGCATAGGTCGGCAGCGGACGCCCGCTTGTCATCACTGTGTGGACTGCCACGGGGGGACAGCGCAACATACGCTGGAGGAGTGATCAGCTTGGGCCCAACAGCGCTGTGCCCTCGTCGCGACACAAAACGCGTGGGATGCTGTGGCCTCTTTTTGCGAGGAGGTGATGCAAGCAAAGGAGGCGGCGGAGAGGGAGAGAGAGCGTACCTCTCATTCCACCCGCACCAGAAAAGCAGCCTGGCGTCGAAGGGCGCTTAACGACCTCCGGCCACCTTAAGAAGGGGCTTGCGGGTGACGAAATTGGGGCTGTGTCGTCACTCGAGCAATCAGGCTCAAAGACGTGACACGCAATATGCGCGCCGTGAAGGAAGGACGTGCGGTCGTGGGATCGGCCGCAACTGGTGATGGGGGATACCAGTGCTGGTACAGTCACGAGCATAAGTATGTATACACTTGGCTTTATTCAAAGACGATTTTCTCCTTTAGTTTTGAATGAAAGTTTATGTTATTACGAACAAAGTATTTTCGAACCCATAGGTTTGTGTAAAGTGTCGTATTTCAACGTTGCATTCGTTATTTCACGAAAATATCGCAATTAAAAGTTGCCAAGTGTTGACATATTAGTGCTCGTGACTGTACATGTGCGGCGAATGTTCAAGTATCTCCCGGGCCCCCGACTCATGGTACTAGAAGGAACAGTGGGGTTTTTGTCGGTAGGAGTCCGACATAACCCTGCGTTCTTCCCAGACGGACAGATCCATGAGGAATTCCAAAAAAAAAAAAGGCACGGTTTAGAACCAGTGGAAGAAAAGTTATTCCTTTCAGCAGCTGTTCGATTTGTGTAAACATCACTATTGGAGAGCGAGCATTACAAACACGTACCTTGTAGTATTTATTTCAGTAGTACAGGACGTAAATGAAGTAAAAGGAGCATCTAGGGATCGTAGCAGGTGGCGATCTGTAGTTTCTGCCCACCCCCATGGGAGTCGCATAGGCAGTTTTGTTTTCAATGGCTAGGATCGCGAGGTGATGCGTTCATAAATCACCAAAAACTAACTGGGCGTATGGAAATAGAAAAGTTTGTTTTTCAAAAAATATTAAGATTCGATTACTTGATAAAAACCTATGAGATGTAGGAAAATTGGCTTCATTTGTTCGATATTTCCAATTCTCTTCTCAAGGATTTGGCGCCCCCATGAAACTGCCGCCCGGGGGCAAGTGGCCCGGTTTGCCCCCCTTAGATCCGGGGCTGGACACAAATACTTAAGATTGCAATGATTCATTTTCCAAAACTATCCTTTAAAGGGGGTTAGGGTGAGGCTTTAAAGAAGGTCCGCATGGATTTGGTTCTTCCTCTACGAACTTCAACATTGCCTCCGATGTTGAAATTCGTAGGGGAAGTCCACGCGGACAAAGTCGCAGACCAAATGCATTTTTTTTATAAGCATGGTATACATCGTTTAGTAAGTTCTTCTGATGAACACCTTAGTCCATAAGATGGGAAGGAAAACTTAAAAAACAAATCCTTTTCTGAAATCAATGTCATGTCCCAGAATTTCCTACCTCGTCGCGTGCCGCCCGCAGCTCGCGTGTTTAACATCCAAATACAAAACTGCCAAAAGTTTGTAAATTAGACCACAGTTCATACAAAAAGGCCAAAGGTCCGTCCCACTTTGTGATGCAGATCTGTAATAAAGGCTGGGTCTCAATTAAAGACTAATAGGTAATATAAGTTGGGACTGTAGGCTGTAAACAAAGTGGTATTAGGCCATTATCCTGAGTGGCTAAGACGTAAAACTATAAAGCACATCTACGCACAGTTTAACGGGTTGACATGAATTCAAAGATGGGTCGGGACTGTACCCGTAAACATAACGGATTAAGGATTATAAATCTTTAAGTAGGTATTGTTTTTAGTAGTGGGGCGGAGAGCGTTGTGTGTACTACCGTGTGAAAAGGTTAATTACTATGGTCCGGCTCGCAGGGTGCATCCTAGACACATGATTAATAACAATAACAACATGTAAAACATGTAAGACATATATTGTTTTCAGATAAAAAAAATATGGTTTACCGTCTGAAACCGACTGCTGAACACGAGTTTGTTGTTTCTTTGGCAAAGTGATCTAGACCATTGTTTAAATTTTTAGACCAAACAAAACCACTACTTGAGATTTGGCCAAACTTGCCTAATTGAAGTGCTTTTAAATTGTCTTCTAAGTAGAGCCGATATTATTATGGAATGGAATGAACGCACGATTAGACCAACGTTAGACGTCACCGAGAACTAACGAGATAATAAAAAATATACCACAACTACGAACGTTATGGTCAGCTTTTCTTATGAGGGAAGCTTTTGATTGAATGAGGAAAACATATATCAACGAATAGCTACTCCGAAAATTATTTCCTGGTATATAACCTACTTCCGATGATAGGTACCTGAGAAATAGGTATGGCTCTTCCTAATTTCCACCGCCATGAAGAAGACATTACGTTATACTTACAATCATTGTTTTACTCGTCGACCGTTACTTTATGATAATAACACTGGCGTTAAAAATTTAGCCAGTTCCATTTTGATGATCATTATGCATAGGAACTTAGGTGTTTGTTTATCTTAATCCAGTTAAAAATAATTACGGAGCCACAATTCTTTTGCGGTCTGCAGCAAGAGTAATGGAGGAGAGGAATGTTAAATCCTTAGTTTCCTGACTTAAAAATATTTCTACACCTCAAGCTTACAATTATTATTATTAAGCATCTCTCTACTATAACGGCTTGAAAAAAAACTTAGCTTTCCCCTTTAAGTGGGGTAGATTCATGTAATTGCAAGCAATTTTGGGGACTTAAAAGCCAAAGTAGATTTTTGTTTTTTGCTTAAATGTAGTGTCCGACGTAGAATAATGCCTTCGAGGGGAGACTTGGTATAGGGCGGCGCAACGCGGAGCGGCGCGGCGCGGCGAGGGACGAGGGACCCGGCAGCCACCCTATCCAGTGGCCACTGCCGGCTGCTCAATGCTCATAGCATTCAGTCACGAACGCGCGCCCGCGATACCGCCACGCTTGTAACGCTCCTCCGTCACAGCGTGCCGCGCTTGCAATGTGTTCGGACAAAGTTTATTCTCACCTCAAATAAATTAACTGTGCAAAATGACAAAGCAAAGCTGGCCCAACGGGAAAGCAGAATGGCATTTTATGAGGTACGTACACTTTTACTAAGGAAAAACTTATTTTCTTCTGAATTTCCATAATTCGGTATTAGTTCCGGCTTCGCACATATCAAATTTACTATTTGCGAATTCTTATTGATATTGCCCCGGCGATATACTTTCCTGGGCTGTGCGGTGGTATGAAGAGAAAAAATGTTTGCTTTAACTTCATAAATTATTTGTTCGCGAATTTCCTTTATTAAAGTATCTATTATTAAGTACAATCATTGGCAACATCATAACTTTTAGGAAAGTAAGTTGAAGACGACAAAAGTGATTCCGAAAAGTGAATAAAATAAATGGAGGCGCTAGTAATAGGAAAAACAAAACTTTTTACGGCTTACGCTTATTCTACTTATTTTTATTGTGCTTTTCGAAGCCAGGATAATGTATAACGGTGGTGTAGGTATGAGGGGTTGATGTCGCGATACATTTTCGTACTTTTGTTTTTCCGCAGTTTTGTTTTTATGTTCCTAAATCTTCGTCAATCGTTTCCGGCTGTAGGGCGCTTAGAACTTAGCAGAAAGAACAACAAATTGTAATTGGAAAATAAATCAGTTTCCTGGACGCCGAACAATCCAATCATACGAATCCGTCGGATGTAATAAATAAATAATTTATTATGAATATTTGAATTAGCATATTTTATATTTTTGTAGGTAGGTATACTTTTCCGCGTTTTCCGACTGTTTAACAGCTCCCTTCCTCAGCAACAGGAATTGTTTTTATTATTATTAAATGTTTTGGTACAAATGATGATTACTTTGGAACCGCACACAATGTAAGACCTAGGTAAGCGTCAAAGAGAAATTAATTACAAGACGTACCTATTGTAGCGAAAATAAAAAGAATCACCACATTAAGTATATAACGTATAATTTTTGTAAATCAATTTCGATATAAAATGTATCAAAATAAATCTAAATATAAAAAAACCGGAGGTTTGTTACTTGACGATTATTGGTAAAAAATATTAGGAACAAAAATAGGAATTAGGAAAGTTTACCAAATTCAGAACATTTTTTTAAGATAAAAAAAACGAATATTATTATGATTGCAATCGGGTTTTAGCTCGTTCGAATATACCTATTAAAAAAAAATATAAATAAAATACATTAGCTAAGTTATCCTGAGATAAAAAAGGTCAGGAGCGTAAAGTATTAACAGGAAAAAAATGGTATTCGATCGTACTTTCCTGGACAAAGGCGAAGGTGGTCGGACGAAGTTCAGCAGCCAACGCCGCGCGGGACTCGAAGTGCAGGAATACTCTGCAGCTAGGTTGGAGTATGCAATAACTTATGACTCGCAAAGCAGTAAACGATCCGGTATCCGGGAAAAAGAGCAAATTGCCTTTTTTCACTGGCTCTACACTTAGGACAAATAAAATAAGGTGTCGCATCAGAGAAAAAGAAGAAAGGTTCGCTGAGAGAGAAGAAGGCCGGAAATTAGCTGAAAAAAATACATAGCAGGTTTGGAGAAAACGTTACACCATATATTGTGGCCAGCTTATGATGCGGAGCTCGACATCAAGACTTTAAACATTGCACGCTGGCAGCAATCAGTGCATGGTTGAATAATATCAGCAATTTGGGAACAGATTACCAAGAATCTTCAAAATATATCATAGGGGCAATTCTCGTACCTAATTTTAAGAACTTCCACAGTCTGATAACAGTCTTAATCTGACAAAAATACCTCAAATTTCCCTACATTTTTGAAAAGTTTTTGACATTGACTGTCGCTGAGATGAGATTGCGACTAGATTTTGAACATTTTTGATTACGGGAATTGCCCTTCTGGTCAAACCAGGTCAACAATTATCAAGCAAATAAACCAAAGAAAATTTTCCTAATCAAATATGACTTACTGTCATGTCAAAAAAACGAACTCGTTTGAGAAAAACCTTCGATCAATATAATAGATTATTGATCGAAGAAAAAAACATTAAAAACAAACAGTCAATAAATGGAAAAAAGGTTTTAACCTAAGAGGTGAGGTTTTAACAGCAGAGGTAACGCTGCGCTATACTGTATAGTTTAAATTCTGAATTGCTAACTTATTTGATGGAAATGATTGTGTTGTTATGAAAGGGTGTAAATGTACACATAATTATGAGTAGCTGTTATGTACTATATAGGTATGCGCGTTGATTCCGGTTCAAGTAAATAAATTCACGTAGCTCAAGAAAATTTAGGTATCCACGAGAGTAATAAATGTGAAAATTGAAGCGTCATGGAGAAAGTTGGAAAGGATTTATTCAGGAGAAACTCGAGGTATCTCAGATGAACTAGGTAGCATTTTTGGAGACGCTGGCCGCCGGCCATGAACTATTTATCAAGATGCTGCAATCATAACAGAATGTCTTCGAGATATGCAATTTAAAAGCGACTAGTCCTAGTAATAAAAGGGTCTAGATGCGATTTTCACGATCATTTACATTATTTAGAAACGGTTTCCGTAAGTTTTTGACTACAGCTTTACTTTAAAATCATCTACCTAGCCTTTTCCCAACTATGTTGGGGTCGGCTTAAGTTTAAAATGTCAGTCAAATACTTTGACGACGTAATTGTAGGAAAAAATGTTTCGAAAGAGAGAAAGAACAAAAATAGAACCTACTATTATATCTCCGTTATGATTCGTTAATCAAGTATGTAATCTGACTTTTATTGAAAGAATAGCGGCGGTCGCTTCATATTTTCTGATAGGAAATTGATTGATTAGTTACTACAGCCTTTTTGTGAAGCTCTATTCGTCTCGTATTTTTCCCGATTGTGGGAATGTCTGATGCTCAAAATTTTCCTTTACGGAGCGTAACTAGGTATTCGTTTTATGACAACGGTATTCTTTTGATGAAAAGGAACTTCTGGATTTTACTCTTTTATTCCAAATGAATAATTATAATTCATTGATGAGATGAGTTTGACTCCTGAAATACAGGTACTCTAACCCAGCTCTGGAGCGAGGGTGTGTCCAATTTTTTTGTAACGGGTGTGGCAATAAAAGAAACAATTTATTTATTGTTTCGTAGATAAAAGAAAATTGCAACGTTGCATTCGTCCATACCTAGAATAATATGTTTCTTCAGTTCTGAGTTAATTCCAACTTTTGTTAAATCTGTTCCACTTCGCCGAATCTTGAACATTTTCAATAGACAAGCAAAGTCTGATTGTTTCCAGTCAGCGCTTTTTTGGGGTTCAGTGAGGTTTGCACCGGGGACCACTTAATGGCATCTGGTGCTTTCGCTTGCTTTCTCCTTATTACCAGATTTGTTCCCGCTAATAAGAATCCACTGTATATTTATGTATTTGCTCTCATGCACATCACACATATCTACATATTATATAGGTACAGCTCCAATTATATACACTTAAACGTGTTCCACTAGACTTTAAGGATGTAATGAGATTAAAGAGGGATCGTTTAAAACATCTTACGAGGAAATTCAATGAACTTTTGAATCGACACGGTGCTTATTTCTAAATAAATGAAGATCAAAAGCCCCACAAGTGCGTCTGAAGTGTATGATGAAGATTCCGTTTTCTAGGAGCTAGTTGAGGTAGTTTTACTACGTTCAATAAAAGAGGAACCTGTCTGTAGTTTGATAACGATAATACCTACCTATTTTTAGGTAATGGGTTGAGTCACAAAATACAGATAGTACAGAAGGCAATCTACATACAAAGTGCGCTCGAGCAACACACACATAGACACCGCTCACGGACACGTTATCTCGGAGTGGTTGGGAGTAGTGCGAGCGCGGGTGTCATCCGCTTGAGACACGCGTCTGTGAAGTGCAAAAATGGAGCAACAAAAAAATGCTAAGCTAAGCTCGATTTATATAATTGTTTCCTATTTTGAATCAGTAAACGAAGTAACTTTAAGGTAAGGTAAATTCACGCCACAAACTATTACGTAAGTTGAAAACATGATTTTTTTGTTCGTGTAGATATTGTGTTGTTTTTAGTGTCATTTGATAGGTTTAGGTCTAAAACGGATAGGGCAAAATAAATTGTGTAAATAGGGTAGGGTAATCCGTTTTGAAGTTATTAGGGATTTTCGATAGTGAAAATTGACAAAATGTAAAATATGTTTTCTGTAAACTTTTTGTATAGTAATACTAAGTTTATTGTTTTGTTTTAACATTGTAGGATAAGCTCAACAATAAATCAAACAACTAGATACGAGTGCCACTACCACGATAGTTTTTTGTGCATAAGCCAAAGTTGACAACCCTAGCGCCACCGCCGGGCGTAGCTCGTAGGTATGAATAGTGAAGTACATACATGTGATTGCCTTCTGTTCTATCTGTACAAAAAAAAATGAGGGAGAAAGTTTAGGCTTTAAACGTTTTTAACACTTTTCCCCTATTAAATAATCCTTTATTTCACACAAAATTCGTAAATCACACAGATCAATTTCTTTCCAGACTGTATTAAATTACTTACTCTTTTTTTTTTACATAAAGGTTTCATTCGTAGCACTAATCTTCCAGTCGTGCGGGTTACGCTAATTGCTAGGATTAAAAAGCAATATAATCCTGTTTTCATCAGATTGTTACATTCAGACAAAGGATTCCAAAGGATTACACTCAATATCTCATGTACCTATATCTGATTGGTTTGTGAAAAAAGATAACTTCTAAAACAAATGTTGTGGAAATGAGGACATCATGTTGGTAGCTTTTTTGCGTCTGGATGTTTTTGGGTTTCCTGAAACAGGGAATTCTTTACAGTTTGGCCATTCGGCAGTTCGTCCGTGTCATCATCATCATTATCTGCCTAGCCTTTTCCTATGTTGGGGTCGGCTTCCAGTCTGGATGCAGCTGAATACCAGTGTTTCGTATTTTAAGTTCGTCCGTATGTCACAGACATTTCTTTTTGCAAGTAAGTACTTGCTTTTATTAGGTCTCCGAGTTTCAGCTAACACCAAATTAAATAAAAAGCAATTTATTCCTTAAACACGGTTTTTGGTATTAGGAAATCCTACTTTATCTGAACTTAGGAAGCTAGTAATTTAAGAACAAAGTAGTTTAGGTATAATAAGATAAACAGATTTAACAGGGCGTATCTAAGAATATTGAAATTAGGGATTCAATAATTCAAAGAAATGAGGCCGCCATAGAATTAGAAATAAGGAGAATATTCCATAAAACTTGTTCAAAATGGTACCTACCTAATACCTACCAAAATCAGGAATTTAGGGATAGATTTGAATTTTCGGAATAATCGACAGCTTTTTAGAAATAGGTTGATAGTGTTAATACCTATAGTAGGTACAGTCAGAATTAAAAAGATACATATAGATCGACAAGAATTAATTAAAACGTCTAGAATCTTTGAATTGAATATCAATGTGTAGCCACAAACGTACTGCATATTGGATACTTAATTGTAACCAGCGTGCAGCGCTCTAATTGCGTAACATACTATCAATCTCAATCTGAATCATTTTGAAGGATATTGCTAATCCATTGCTTCATATGTTAGAAAAATGTGTCTACTTAACAACGTAAATAACGCAATGAATGTCGGTGAACTGTCAACATGATACTGATAATGTGTTTTGCAATTACCCCGCAGACAAAGTGGCCCAGTGGTAACGGCCGCGACAAACGAATTATAGGTCGCGGGGTCGAACCCAGACAGGCGCTTTACTTTGTGTAAATCATTTCATTACCATTATCATTCAGCTCTCAAAACGGTCAACGAAAATCATTGTGACGAAACCGGCGTGTCCTAGAACCAAAAATTCGAAGACATCTACCAACCCGCACTGGGGCCGCGTGGTGGATAACGGCCCACTCCCTCTCACCGAGAAGATACCTATGTGCCAGCCGTGGAAACATTACATAAATATGCTAATTATGCTATACATATTGATACAGCATTACTTACGGAACACAAATGATTTGCAATCAGATAAATCATTGTCAATGTAGGCTGTAATGTTTTTTGTTTTGTTGACCGTACTTATACCAATTGGAATTAAATATTGGAGGTCTATTACCTTGTATCGATTAATTCGAGAGTATTAGCAGTCGGTACCGACCCTCTTTTGCTTAGCTTATCCGTCAAGGTAGTACAAGGGATTATGGTAATATCCTTCACGACCGTGGATTGTCTATTAGGAATTTATGACGATGATCATTCCGCGTGGATGCGCCCTTTGCGTCACTTATTGTAAAGGTGACTGCAGACTTGTACTTTTACACTGAAATGACCCTTAGAGGCTTTACATCACTCAAAGGTCCCCGTCAGTTGGCACGGTAATAGAGCCCTGTCTGTCACAGGGAGCTCAAACACCGGAATGTTACCATCAGCAAGGATAAAATGGTAGAAAGTGCACAGACTGTCATGAGGTCTCTGGCTTTATAATTATACTAGCTTCGCGTGAAGTTACTTGTTAGTTGTTCCCTCGATCCACCGCGTCGCATCGCATCGCCTGACCGCGCTATTACTTAGTTTTCGCTTAGCGTTGTTTCTGACTTTTTTCTTTTTGCTTGACTCCTAAGGCCCTAGCGTGGTGATGTGAAGTAAGGTAGGGTCACAGGTTAGCGCGTTCAAACAAAAAACAAACAAACTTTATTAGAGATGTAACTTAATATTTAAAAAAATACTTGATACTGCGTTATACCACTCGACCGGGCCTAATGGTAGAATTTGGTTTGTTCCAGCTTTAAAATTTCAGGAGATTAAATAAAACAGTTAACAAAATAGCTTTTCTTGACATAACGCAGTATAGTCAAACGACTGTTTCTAAACAAATATGTTATTTTCAGGTCTTTCACAGTCAAGGTCTTGTACAACAACACGCAACAACAACATACAAACTACCCTAATCAAACAGTGCTAACTACAGTAGGTACTTTTGTAAAAACCTACATGACTCATTTTTCGCTTAGCTGGTGTCTAGTTATTTAACAATGATTCTTCTAAGAGAACACTGATGGAATACCTTTTGCACGCATAGGTTATGTTTCATAATCATCATTTATACTGAAATACTCGTAGAAGTATTAAGTAAACTTTCGAATAGAGATAGGATACTAACTGAAACTATCGATAATAAGTAAAACACGTTATTTTATACAATTTGCATAAAGTCTATACCTACTCCTTGACCTCCTTGAGTTAATCATAGGTGCGCTCCGAGGAATAAAAAAGGAGCGCCTCATTAGGTGCGCCTCAAAATGGTAGCGCTTCGAGGAATACCTCATGTAATCAAGTTTTTGAATAAAGAGAAACTAGCATGTAAAGGTGAGTGATGCGAGTTCGAAAAATTTTAGCAGCTCGCCACAGAGTTGCTTTGTTGGTTTATGTGGAAAAGCTGAAGTATCAAGACTACTTGCCTCGGAGAGGTTAGTTTTCCTTTGACCATTTTTACATAATAATCTAAACCTTCTGGTGGTGTAGGTTATTTTGACTTGTTCTTTTGTACGAACGTACGTGCTTGAACAAGCACGGGCCTGTAACATTTACACGTGGCTAATTCGGCCCTGTCTAGTTGGTGATAAATAATTTTATGAGTTGCGGTGAAGCCTCTACTTTTTTGTGTTAGGTACGTCCCTTGCTACCTAGCTTGTTACAGTACCCATGAGAAAAACCGTCGTCTTGAAAATAGAATTTCCGATTTCAAATATTGTAACAGCTAATGTTCATTTTCACGACTGTTTCGGGATTTACAAGCAACAAATATTTGGTAAGTACGTCATAAATATTCATGCTGTTTTATAATAGAGTATGTAGGAAAGCTGACAAAATATTCGAATATTTCAGCGATGGTCTAACTTTTAATATCCTGTTCAGACCTGGACAGATTTTAATATGCAGCTGGTTTGAGTATGCAGCAATGAACAGTCGGGGTGATGGTTCACATCGGCGACGCGGCGCGTTTCGGGTGCAGGTGCACAGGAGTGAAACATTGTACCAGTAAATTCCCACGGTGTTTTCCACTGCCCTCGCCTTTGTCGGGGGAAAGTCGGAGCACGTAAACGCATTACTACATTGTTGAATATGTTGCCAGTGTTGCCACCCAGCGCGATCCACCAAACAATGTTACCACACAACAGGAATAACAAAGACACGTCTTACGACGCGCCATCTCTAGATACGGCGATCTTTATCGCAACAAAGTTGGTTTTACCAACATTTTACACAGTTTTTAAACAATTTATTATAAGGACAAAATAATTATACAACTCGTTATAATGTTTGAAATTTCATGGCTAATTCATGGCTAATTCGTGGCTATTTCTAATAAAATATAACGCTATCAATATATCACCACCTGGATATACCTAAAATGAATTTATCTACTCACATTTGGTAAGCAAAGATTTTTGAAACCAACCTACCTAAATGACAACGTTGTTCAAACACCCTAAGAATTAAAATTTTACATATTCCTTAAGCATTCTGCATAAAATTGGCTAACTGGAAAGTTTTAAAAGTTGGGTTCCCAAAAGAGAACATTTTGATTTAATAAAGGGAAAAGTAGTACCGGTATGGAAGTTTTAGTAACCGCCAGGAATCTCAGGATAGCCCGCGGAATGTAAATTTTCCTACGTTTTTTGTAATTTGCAGATCAGTGTCATTAATATGAACTCAGAGGGTTGTGTATTGATGATTTTAATGATTATATTATAATTCTGTAAATACATTATTGTTACGGCGGCGAATCATATTTTCTTCAACATACAACCTGGCTAAGTGAAGGGGAAGCTCTAGGGTAGCAAAATTAATATTTTCTTACGTTTTTTGCAATTGCAGGTACTGACATGCAAATTGCAAAAACCTTACGTTTTTTTTTTTCATCACTACTGGCGTTTCCGCGCCCCTTAAGTAGTGATAATAAAAGCTAAGATACAGAATCTACACGCGAGGGGCGCTAGCCGTCTGGTGCCTATCGATTATGCGTAGGATGGGGCCTCTAAAAATATTCAAGTGTTGATTGCGATATTGTAGTAGGTATGAAGTATTGGCAAAAGTAACGTGATAGCCGATACGTCAAGTTCAGTTAGATTGAAACTAGAATCGCGACGGTGACGTACTCGTATGACTCGACGTATTCCAGTATTGCCAGTCACACTCGACAAATGGAATCAACCTGATAATTTGATACTTTAAAAATCGGACGGGGCTGTGACAGGGCACAAAACCGTTGGATAATTGCTTTTTGGGATCGAAATGAAAACTAACCATGGAAATAGAAACAAACTTTTTCGTTACGTCCAAATTTCAGTTCGGGCTACTATTTTACTGTGTAATTTTCAACATTTCACGTCAAACTTTAACGGCAACAGCACCCAAATAAAGTCGTCTATTATTCGTTACATTAGAAAAAAGAAAACTTTAAAACTGTACGCCAAAACTACAAAGTTTATTCCGGGCTTGGCTGTCACAAATTGCACAACCATTATGATAGCACTTATCGTCGAGCTGCTCTACCTCCGTCCTTTCCGAATTGTCTTTATCGTTTCGACACTCTACAGTTTACCACCCGGGCCGTAACTGCCAATCGACCTTCATACATAAATTTTGGCGTTCCTCCTAACACTCAGTTTCAATCTGCATACTAGGATTTGACGGAGGCATTACGTTATTGATGACCAGCCTGGATGGCAGGCTGCGATAGAACACCATGCATTTTTTAACAGCAATTTGTATTCCATTTAGCTGTTTCTGCAATCGGGCTGACAGTATCGGGCCGAAGTGGAACGTTGCCCGATCACTAATTCAGGTGTGACTGAGACTGCCTGAATCTGGTGTCATCATTCACTAATAACTAATGTCTGGATTGTGCCCGTTTGATAGCAATAGGCTCGCCGTCTATTACTTGGGACATAAACATCTCAAATTCTATACTAATATTATATTTGTTTCGATCACGATCTCGGGCGAGGCGGCAAGCCTCCGTGGCGGACTGCCGCCATGGGATCTGGAGGTGATAGTCCTCGCGCGCTTGTATGAATGGCGCGCGGAGGCACTACGCCGGGGGGAAACTCTGCTTCCGCAGCAAATCGCGGCGGAGCGGACGGATCTCCGGCGCGATCTCATGGCGACATGGAAAGAGCGACTGTCGCAACCCAGCGCAGGGCACGCCACGACAGTGGCGATAAGACCCCTCTTTGAGGAGTGGCTAGAGAGGCGTCACGGCGCCCTCACCTACCGCCTGACGCAGATCCTCACCAGACACGAATGTTTCGGGAGGTTCCTGCACATCATCAGGCGGGAGGAAACGCCCGGGTGTCACCACTGCGAGGATCGCCCAGAGGACACAGTGGAGCATACGGTGGAGGTCTGCCTCGCTCGGCCGGAGCACCGCCATGTCCTCATAGAGGCGATTGATAGCGGCTGCGACCTCTCGCGTCCGGCCCTGGTTCAAGCCATGGTCCGGAGCGAGAGGGAGTGGGAGGCAGTCGCCTCCGTCTGCGAAGCAGTCATGATAGCGAAGGAGGTGGCCGGATGGCTGAGGAAAAGAGCCTCCCGTCCCAGCCGCCGCGAGAGACGCTCCGGGTGTCGGGAGCCGCGTGACGGCGCTCCCGGCCACCGTAGGCGCGGGCCTGCGGACGGAGAGTAAGGGTCTCCCCGAACACGGGTGGGTTTTAGTTAGTAAGAGTCTAACACTCCCTTCGGCTCCACCCAGAGCGGAAGGGGTCATTTGATGATTTCCCATCCTCAAAAAAAAAGGGGTAATCTCTGGAACTAACGGTCGGATTTGAATAACTCTTTATGCATTTGATAGCCCAATTCTTGAAGAAGTCTATAATTTACCATAACGTTAGGACCCTTAGGAGCCAGGCAAAAATAAAAAAAAATCTTAAGAAAGCTAAAGGCGCGGGAAGGTGATGCGATGTGATATGGTGGGTCAGAACAAAAAATTTCACGCGGACGAAGTCGCGGGCAGAAGCTAGTAACTAAATAAAATAAAAAATATCAGGAATGAAGTTATCCGAAAAAGAACTGAAGTTACCGACATAGCTTGCAGGGTAAGCAATCTGAAGTGGCAGTGGGTTGGCCATGTTAGTCGAAGGACCGATGACCGGGGTGGAGCGGACGACTCCTGCTATCTATTCACAATCATCCAACTAGCTATCACATTTCATTAACCCGATTTACATTGAAGAATAGCGGTCGTCTATTTGATTTATTCTGACAAAATATTCAGGTTTTGAGCAGCGTTTAGAGGACTCCTACGATTACGATTGATTATTGTTCGATACGGTACGGAAGCGTATCGAGTGGTTGTGAGTGGAGACCGTGTATCCGCAAACGTAGTGTGGGGCGCCCCCAACTAGATGGACCGACGACCTTAAGAAGGTGGCTAGGACAGACTGAATGCTTAAGGCGGAGGAAAGGGTGTTATGAAGCAGCCTGGGAGAGGCCTATGTCCAGCAGTGGACCGCGATAGGCTGAGTTGATAAACATAACTGGCGAAATGTGGGTACTTTTTTTCCTGGTGTAACCTTGGCTGTTACCTTGAAGGTACAGTGGAAGATCAATTTTAACCGCTGTACCCTTGGCCGTAAAACCCGATCAAATTAAACAAAAAAGGCGTCATTAATTAAAAAAAAATTTTTTAACTTAATTTATCTAGCGTTTGTCCTAATGTTATTTCACCGATGCACCTGTGACTGACCCTTAGGGAATTACAGGCGTGATGTTTTGTTATAATCAGTATTGTTTTGGTTTCACTCCACCGTATAATATCTTTATTTACGGTTTCATGTCTATTCTCCACAACTGAATTTCTCGTAATCTTATTAGGTACTTAAAAAGAAGAATTTATATGCAATCGTAAACATTAAGTAAGTGAATGCCGGCAGCGTTTGCCTTTATGGCAGGCCGGAAGCAGCAAGCGATCTGCATTTGAATATAAAATAATATTTTGAGAGAATATTTATATAATTTTTTATAGTATCATCTTATCATACCATATTATCTTATTACTACTACCTAAAAGCATCTTATAGTATATCTTGTTTACATAACAGTAAACTCCTTTTTAATGAGCGGTAACATTATTGTATGCATAGATAACTTACTATTTACTACTAAATTAAATGACTAACTATAAAAATAAGTTTTAATAACAGTTGACAATGACATTGAGTTCCCGGAATCCAATTGATTGAATCCCAAATATTTTGCTACAATTAAAAAAAGAAGAAAATAATTATTTAAACCTAGCTCTTCGCCCGCGGGTTTTTCTGCGTGAATTACGTACTTTTCGACGAACACCCCTCTACCCCCTTTAAATAGTAGTTTTGTTAAATTATTTAAAACTTTCATATATCTTTATTAATTATCTAGATAAGTATTTGTGCCAAGTGTTAAGTCTACATAATATATAAATGGAAGGAATGAGATTTTTCTTCCAAAACTATATTACCATTTTTACACGGATTTTATTTTACAGGAGATGATTTTAGAAAAAAAATGGATTTCTCATCTTAGTGCTCACTTTTGATATATTATGGAACCATTGTGTAAAATGTCAAACTTCTAGAACAAGCGGGTTAGGCTATAAGTGTTGCCTGTCAGTTTATGAATGAATTTATAAGATTTGTAACAAGTAGATCTATAGATAGATACAAAGATCCATAGATATATAGATTGAGTCTGAAGTTTCCTAGTACTCATTATGAAAGTACCTACCTAATACAGATACTTAATTTAAAAAAGTTACTATTTTAGAACCTATTGGAAAGAGGTTAGTGACGTAATGAATACTTTAACCAAAATTAATAATGGAATTAATTAAATACGATAAAGACAATGAAACATGCTAGTCAATATGAACGAGTCGATATTTTATCTATAACTTTAAAAATAAGACTGAAAAGGTAAAGTCCTTGTAGAGCTTATTGCATCCATATAAGACTTGAAGGAAATCCTTCAAGTCTTATATGGATGCAATAAGCTCTATCACGTAAATACGTGGTAGAGAATCTTTGAGCGTTTCGAAGAATTTCAACTTATTGGGTATAAAGAGCTGTAATTTTTTCCGAGTCTGAATAGTAATATTTTAATAGAGCTATAAAAGTTTATGCAAGCTCATAAAGTTACTGAACAGACTACCTATAATGTTTCTAAGCAGTACATTTGCGGGTAAAATTACAAAAATTTAAAAACTTAGCGATTTGATAAACATCAACCTCGAATTTTGGACGCGCGAATCTGTCGAAAAATATTGATTAGTTTCATTCGTGTCGAATCATAGAGGGGTATTAAAGGACCCCTGCTATAGTCGCCCCTACAGTCGCACCCCATGGTCGTGGGGCACCATGGCGTACGCATATAAAGGGTGATCAATGAACTTTTTATGCGCACTACGCTACGATTCATAAAACTATCTGCGTTCAATTTCGGTGAAATAAAAGACTTTGTCTTGTTGATATTTCCTTTGTGCGACTAGATTGCGTTATTGTATCAAACATGGTATTATTTTTGGAGATTGTTTTTTCTATTTATAAACCTACCTATTGTTTTATGATAGTGTAGTTCAAATACGTACGTAGCAATGATAGCATCTTTGACATAAAAAAATAAATGATGAATGCAGTTTTTCTTACCTATAAAATCAACGACGTGATTCCTAAGAAGATGTTTTGTACCTGGTCCAGATTGTTTCATACTGATCTATCTCAATGTATCACACCGTATACAGACGAATTGAGAACCCCCTTCTTTTTGAAGTCGGTTCAAAATAGCTAAATTGAAAAAGTTTTCGTTTCAAAGATAGCTTAAATAAGTTGTAAGTAAGTCGAGCTGAATCGGTATTTAAGATGCTCCGTACCGATACGAGCTCAAACGCTAATCAAATTACCCAAATGCTCTTAAAAAAGTTTATGAGCTCTTAAATCTGTGGAACTGTTTAAAAACAGCAAGAGCCCAACTTAGCCGAAGGTGAAATTAAACAAAGGCAGCGGAAAAATTCAAGTCATTGTTAGGAGTTTGAATTCTTCTTATTGTCGTAAGAAGTAGGTCCCTAAGTTAAAGATCTGGATATAATGATGCCCTCGGCCGCTACTCGTATCAACTCACTGAAAGAAATTTGTGTAAATCGCATAGTGTAGCTACCTTAATGGTGGGACGCCCGAAGTTCGTTCCGAGACACCGCTTACGCCTTGGAGTTTCGTGAAAAACATGAGATACAGCCGGCAGAAATGGCTAGTTGTCTGAGATTTTTAGAGAATAAAGCTATTTACATTTGCCAGCCAGTTTAACTCCCCAAGGTTTACCGGTATCTACATATTTGCTATTCTCGGGAGAGAGAGCCCTAACGTTGGGTTCTGATGAAATATGCATTCGGCTAATCGAATGTGATATTACGGACATGATATACCTACCTACATGATATGTTTGTTTATTATCTCGTCTGTAATGTTGGAAGACGTTTTGAGAACGGCACTATGTTTATGTAGGTACATAGTTTATCTGTACACCAAGGGTTGTAATTAAGGACTTTAATTACGAATAGCGATATAAAGTCAGTCTAGTTATGATCAGACACTGAATACTGTTGATGGCACCCCGTGTTTTTAGTCTTGGAAATCCCACCTCAAAACGAGTCTAGAAGACTCTTATCTACTGAATTATATCTGTAGGTGTTCCTCCAATTTCTTCTGACCGGGGACCCGGGAGTCGCTTGCACCTTCATCATCGACCACGCCTGCAGATATTGATGTCCCATCAACCTCTAGGGCCGCAATTTCTGCTGAAGAGTTCCGCCGTCTTGAACTTGACCATCACCCCACGTATCCTATGGGGCCGGCGGTCAAAGCGCACCATCTGGTACCATCTCCACGTGGTCTTAGTGCGGGTTGGTAGATGACACATATCTTGGAATTTTTGGTTCTAGGACATGCCGGTTTCCTCAGCAGTGGTGATGAAATAATTTACACAAAGTAATATGACTTGGTTCGAACCTACGACCTACAACTGGTAAGTCGCGGCCGTTTCCACTGAGCCACCACTGCTCTTAATCACTCCAAAATAAATTCGCGTCTAAAACTTAAAGTATGAGTCGAAAGAACGCCAGGTTAATGAAAAAAGAACGCCAGGTTAATGAAAAAAGAACGCCAGGCTAATGCTGGATTGTAAGAAACTCACAACAGCGACAAAGAATTTCAAATTAAATTGCTTTCTTGAAGCAAATTTATCTAACTTTGAAGTTAGATATCTCGTTGAGATACGACAGAATCTCTTAGCACTCTCGCTATCTTATAATGCAAAAGATGATGCGAGATTATCTTACATTGCTTCTATTAAAACTAATTTTTAATTTCTTTTTCTTGGAAATAAAAAATTTGGTAAGATACAACAAAAAGACGCATTTAACCATAAAAATGTAGAGTTAGTTAAAAGTATCAAATTATTTCACGTGTCGAAGGCTTTGCCAGCAAACTGTCGGCTCGCCAGTAATGCAATTTATAATGTTACGCAGAGATAGGCACTCAGTTTCTTTGTCTTTTACAAAATAATTGTATTGACCGCTGAATACTTTGTTGCAAATGTTTCAAATAAAGCATAAAGTTATGTTATCGACGTTCTCAGTGCACTGAGTGCTTCCGAGAGCGCTTCAGGCAGGATTTCTGCACTTTGTTTCCTTAGTGCATGTTAAATACATTACACTACTCTTTTCGGATTAGACAAAAATGTGGCGTTCCTATGATACTGAAAAATTTCAAATTCATTCAGAGTTCCTGAATAGGTATATGCATAACTAGCTTCTGCCCGCGACTTCGTCCGCGTGAAATTTCTTGCTTCTCTGACCCATCCCGTCGCATCGCACTTAGTGTTCTTTCTGACCTTCTTTTAAGTGCTCGTCTCCTAAGGGTCATAGCGTAACGATAAATAGGCTATAGCCTTCCTCAAGAATTGGGCTATCAAATGCAAAAATAATTTTTAAATTCCGACCAGTTCCTGAGATTAGCGCGTCCAAACAAACAAACAAACGAACAAACTCTTCAGCTATATTATTAGTATAGATATGATTAATGTAGCTGAGTATAGCTAGATAAACTGGATGTGGAGGTGATTTGCCAAAAGCAATAACATTGAACTTGCCTGGGAATTGAACGCGATATCTGCGTGTCACTGATTAAATTCACAGTAAATAGGATACACGTGTTATCACACTCACTTTTATATGCTGTGCGTGTTTCTAAACTTTAAAATATTTTTTATATATGGGTCATATTCAAAATAATTGTAAGTTACGGATAGGAAACAGATATGAATATTATTTGATTGTAACAGAAAAATAACAGAAAGGAATTATTAGGGCAAGTTTAAATAGCACACGTTTATAACAGGCTACGAGTGCGAAGTCGGTGTGGGTCGCTAGGTGGGTACATAATGAAATAACATTTTGGTGATCGTATTTTAGTTGGTATAATTGCCATAAATTCATCATCATCATTGCCATAATGCCTTATCTCCGAAACTACCGAGCCTAAAATTTTGATATTAATATTAAGGCAAAAGGATTCTAATGATTAGAATTATGTAAAGCCATATTTGTTACGGTCGTGAATCATATTTTAATCAACATACAACTTTACACTGACCTGTAAATTGCAAAAAACCTGAGTCAATTTGAATTTCGCGGGCTACCTTGGCGCATCCCCCTTAACTGATACTGAGACGGCCGACGAGAGGCTGGGTACGCCTCGGCGAGGCTGCGCGGTTAGTATAAAAGGCTCAAGCAGTGAGGACTGAGGATACGCAGCAAAACATGCACACACAGACAATACATGGCACAGCAATGCAATACATGGCACAATATACGCAAACTTTACATACTTCAAATAAATTTAAGTAAGTAAAAAAAAATGTTTTGGCTAACCTGCGGTGCACTAAGTACCTATTAATATTTTATTTTCATTAATTCATATATGAGACAATGTGAATAACGCCTAATCATTCATATCTGTTACGTAACGGAAAAAAGTGACAGATAAAATAACGTATATGAATTAATTGCACGTGTCTATCCTACAAATCTATTTATTTCCACACCAATTCACATGATTATACGAATATTTTATAGTTATAACAAATATCACAATACAGCCCTTTCCTAGTATGAGTAATAAAACAGTAAGTACTTACCGCTACTGTAAACGACTCACATTGAATATTTACTTTTAAAAGTCTAATTTTCTTCGACAACGAAACGAGCTGAAAAACTATATTGAACAAAATGGCAAAGCGTTTATTCTTACGCGTCGTGTAGTAACAGCTAGTGAACTAATTTTGCCAGTATTTCAAATTTCTTTATTGCCATGGAAATAATGTTAAAATAGCATAACAGAGAAGAATAACAGATATGTGCAAAATCAGGACACTCATTAATAAATTAAATTTGGAGTACACTAAATAGTATTTTATATTTTGTTTAGTAAAGTGTTGAAAGTTTAAACAATATTCTCTGAATATATTTTTTTTTTAACTTTTGTGGAATGGTTAATAATTAAATTATTTTTTTTAGTTTACCGTTAAAGACGTGGACATAGAATACTTGTATGAAACGGATCCTACGCAATGTCTGGTTTAATTTTTTTAAATGAATTGTTTAGGTTTACCAAATATTTCGTTGTTTTTTATTAAGCTCAAATAAATATTTTATCTGTTTGTTTATGAAATTCTAGTCAGTTGCATCTCGTTATGAAAATAATTGGGTTGGACATTAAGACAGTAGTAAATATACAATTATTTTGAATATGACCCATATATAATATTGTATAATAACAATAAAAGCGAAAACTGGGATTGATTTTTACCGACTTCAAAAAAAGGAGGTTATCAATTCGACACGTATGTATGAAATATTATTGGAATTGCTTTATATTCACATATGACAATCTATTAGGGCTTCCAAACAAATATACAATTTTTTATAGACGTATGTATGTATGTTTGTCCACGCATTTCTCCGCAACTATTAATCGGATCATGACCATTTTTTGTATTGTCTTACATTTACTTCAAATTAGGGAACAGTGCAAGTTTCATCAAAATCGATTCAGTAATTTTCAAGATATGGACTAATACTTGTACCTAAGTGTGACGGCCTGGCTTATTGATACGAGCTACGGATGTAATCTCAAAACCTTGGTCAAATTCTAGTGCAATATTTACTACAAAACTATTACCTACTACAAACACTTATTCCAGTTTTTAATTAAAACTAAAAATTACGAAATAAAAAACTAATTTAATAAAAAAATAAAACTAAAATACAGATCCCAAGACACCGACTTCCGAAATTAATTAAAGTTATTTCATAATTTTGAGTTCATTTCTTTTTGAAGTCGGTTTACTTGTTTTTAATAATTACAAAAACGTCTGACATCGTTTTTTGTCTCGTCTAAATTTATCTTATGTCATTGAAATGCAAGTGATTGAAATTTAAAATATCGATTATTTCTGCAAGCAGTATTTAATACTCCTTTAATGAAAAAAAACCCATTTAATGTACTTATATTCAATAAACTGACAAGAATTGTGTCTCGGCTAGAATTTTGATAGACGAAAACAAACAACATTAAATGTTCTTTTACCTATATCGATACGTGTCGAAATACTATATTATATATTTTTTTGACATAAATAGAAATAGCTGTTATTTAGCTTTGTCAAATTTGAACTTGTAGATCTTTTGCTGGGAAGGTTATTCCATGTATCAACCCCAAAAAAATCCACTCAAAACATCGTAACATCAATAGCACCAACATTTATATACTATTGCATTACCAAACCAAAGACAATTTCGAGCGGCCAAGTTTTGTACTTAAGTACTTAGATACCTGTAACGAATATCAAAAATTTATTGTCACCAATCCAAAACAATAGGCGTCAAATTCGTATTAGAATACTGAGTGTACAACTGTACATCGAATATTGAGGTTCATAGCTCTTCAATCACTCTATAATAGATTGACGTGCATATATTGACGTCTGGCGCGTCGGACTACCGCAACCGCTACCGCCTCACAGGTGTCACTTATCCTTAACTTAATTAACACATTTAACTTTGTAAATAAACCGTACGTTAAAATGGATTCTCGCAACGCCTCATTGAAAATTTGGAACACCGGGAAGCCATGTTTACTTGCGAAAGAAAATATAGTATTGGCTACGACATAAAATTTTATAGAGACTACGGTTAATTTTACGTGTTTTCATATTTTGATACCTTTCAAAGCTTTGACAAATGCTGCATTTCGTAGAACTATACTTATATTCTGAAACTGCGCATAAATAACAATGTATACCTAATTACATATTGTTTGTTGAACATTGACAGACGAAGTCGCGCGCTGGTGACGTCTAATAACGCTCGTTAGTATTTCAAGCTGAATTAGTTTTACAAGCGAGTTCACTCGGCGCCACTGAAGTTTACTAAAAGGTTTAGCCGAGCATCTTATCATGGCAGTTACTACGAATGTTTCTTGATATACCCCTTACGGTAACGCGTCCATTTACCTACAATGTTTAGGTATTACCTGAAAACATCTTAGACTAACCTCTTTGTAAACGGAACGGTAGGACAATTGGACAAGGGTAACAAATTAACCCTGTCTCTCCTTTGAAGTGGATGTAGGTCAATAGCAGTACAGTTTTACAGCGGACTCGGTACAAGCCCGGCTTAGTTGTTGAAGTAGGCACAATTTGGTGATCTGCGGCTTAACCAACTGTCGCAAACTATTCTCATTTATTAACGATTTTCATTCATTTTCGTACAAATCCAGAGGTTCTTGTCGTACTCGTTTGAGCCATGTTTATAACTTTGATTATATTTGTCGAGCAGTTATGTTTGTTGCAGAACCGCTTCGCTTATTAACGTTAAAAGTTTTTGCTTAATATTTTCTTGCGGTTCTGAGGATACTGCCACTCTGTTTCGGAGGAAAAGAAACAAGTAGATACTTAAACATTTAACCGCATGCCTTAGGAGTTTTGCTCTCAGGTAGGTAGTATATAGCTAAATAGGAGAAAAAGGAGGAACGGAAGAGCCTTAATTATGAAATGGATGACCCTGCTCCGATTTACGAAGAAAGGTAAATAGTCTCTACTTCGCTGTTGAAGAGCATTTAAATGTTCGTACTTCTCATTTCCATGTTTTTTATAGAACGTAGCTTGCAGGTTCTACTCGAATTAGTGTTCATAGTCTGAATTTAATTCGGTCGGTAATGAAACTCCTGGTAGTATTCAACTTGTAAGTATATTTAAATTGTAAGTGCGAAATGAAAGCCAACACTGATGGCAGAGAGCTAATGAAAGTATTATGACAGAAAAATTATTATTATAATTATAAACAGTTCATCAGAAAAAAATATATGAATGTAATGACACGGTACGGTATCTATTCTATCGACAGTTGTTAAATACTATTTTACAGTGGCAATTTCAAATTTCAGTCTAGTGTATTTCAAAGACTTTTCTGCACTAACATAAATCTTAAACAAGAGTGGATCGTAAGAAGTTCTCGGTGTATCTACGCCTCCACAGACATGTAATAATGTGGGTCCGATTTCCCATTTGTAAAGAAAAAGGAAACTAAAACAACCGTTTCGGATCCAGTGCGGTGCTAATGTGGGTCACGAGAAGTCGCGACCGCACGAGTCCGCACGAGACCGCACGAGCCCGCACGACTACGCGACTGTCTGTGTCCCGTTCAGTATTCACTTTCGACATGTTAACCTATACTTAGGTCTCCTACAAATAACGAAGGTAAAATCACTTTCAATTGGCGATCAGATTCAAATTGGTTATGTAGGTAAAGGTTAGGTTTCGGGTTATGGTCGTCTAAGGTATTTCATCTTGTCCTGTTTCATTTGAAAGTAAGTTTTCTCACAGCACCGCTTCCGTTGATTCATGTAAATACTAAACACTTAGCCATGTGATCCCAAAATTATACAGTGAAACGTCGTACTGATCATTGCCGTGTGAACATCTCATAATATAGTAAATTCCTTTCCAGACACCTGATGACAGTGCTCGCTCGCTAGCATCGTCTTCACACCGTCACAGGAAGGTGCGATCGCACGCAGTAGTCTCCATTCCAGCGTTAAATTGAGTCTGAACTGAGCTGCCACGTATTACCGTCTCATATATGTGGTTCAATAATGTCTTCAGACACAACTAATCTCAAGGGAAACATACACTCGTAATGCAATAAACGCATTAACTTATCGTATATGTTGCTAAGTTAGGTTTGCTCTGAGTTGACTGATAGTGTTTCTCTAGCTAAATAATGTAGTTCAATCGGGTCGTATTAGACGTAAGACACACAGCTTATTAAGGACTTAATTTGTCTTTAACTGAAAAGCATGCCCTTTTCAGATTCGCAGGTTAAATCGTCAGTGGTCGACGGGAGCGTGTCCCTACTCCGGTGGTATTAAGTTGAATGCTGAGATTCTTCACCGGAGATCCATTCATTTGGCCTATAACAGATTTAGAGCTCTTTGTTAGTTATCGGGCCGAGGCTCTTCGTCCGTCTTGACAAATTCCTTAAACCGACTTTATTAATGGCTTAAAGGATCAAATACACAACCTGTTTTAATACAACGGAGGTATTGCGATGAGCTGTTCTTGGTTTATATTTAGAACCGCTAAATACGATAAAACAAAGTCCTTTGTCTTGGTATTCACTTAGAAGTTCATTTTCCTCAATTGGACAGGTTTTAACGCGGTTTTCACAACCTTCACAGAATTCTGCAAATTCTCAAGGAAGGTTGATGTTTAAAATAATAATTTTCGTATTCTATTGAACAGAGGGACCACGATCACTTGACCCTGGGTTTTTTAAAATTAAAATGAGGACGATATTAATTAACATCGCAATAGGTATAATTATGAAACAAAATTTCCACATGATTATTGCGCAGATGTTGTTTATGTAGGAGATTAAAACACAAAACCTGGGTACACTATTTCATGACCTCCAATTAAAAACAAATTACTGTTTTTAACGATTAATTTTTAACCAACACTAACAATGTAATTACAGAGGCCATGTATAAGTGGCAAGATTGCAAGTTTCAGGACTTCAGGCAGTTGTGTTTCGTGCTAGTCGTTAAATTGAAGGAAACCAGTTATTACGAGGACGGGGACCCGCGACCACTGTTTATGCACTAAGATACTCGAAGCCGACTTTAATTGCTGTTGCTGAACGTGACTTTAAATTTAAAACGGAGTTCCTGCCAGACCAGTTTTATGAATGGTGTCTGTATTATTACCTCGTCAGCGTTAGACGTGAATACTGCTGCATCTGCACACTGAGCCAACCCTTTTCGTTTATTAGCTTCGACACCTGGGCAGCTGGGCTGCCCTTTTCAGAGACCGCTACAAAAAACCTAAAAAGACACGTCATGCCGTCATTCGCGAATTCAACAAAGGCGTATCAAATAATCTCTATACTGGTTTTTGCTTCCACTCAAAAGGGCCAAATAAAGGACTGTATTCAAAAAAGTCCGACTTCAATTATTGTAGGGTCATTCATTAAAACACGTTTCGGAACTCTTTTTGAAAATGTACCCTAATTACTTATTTAATATTCAGGTTGGGAGAGGTAAATAACTAAGGTATTCAAGTACCTACTTACATACTAATCAGTATTCCGTTTTAACAATTATGAAAAGATAACTTGTAACAGCTGCCACACGCAGATTTTGTAACGAATTTGTAATCTTCAATAAAAAACAGATTTAGGTTGCTTTTGGTCGTTATCCGCAACGTCTTCAGTAAATAATGAGCGGGAAATGTTAAAGTTTACAAATTAAAGTCGTTTCAATAATGATAAAAAACGAAAAGTTTTTACCAAAAAAATTCGTTTCTTACCAAATTGGGCAGATAAAAGATTAGGACTACTTAAGTACCTACCACAATATATAACAATTCAGATGTCAGTATAACAACGAATAAACGAACAAACACATTTGAGGACGGAATCATACGTGTAGCCGCACCGCAACCGCAGCGCACTTGCGCAACTCGATCCAAGTGCACGCAACTTCTCTATTTCTGTTCAACTATGCCTTGACATCTGTGTATGAGCCACTGAGCGGGCACTTGAAACACATCAATACATTATTAGGTATATTTATAAGAGATCAAAGGCCGAGGCCCAATCTATTTCGTATAAATTCCTTTCAATCTAGTTATTCGTACCTTCTCTGGTACAGATAAGGAGAAAAGTTTAGATTTGAAAAAGGAGAAAATTGAATGTCCGATGTGATATCAAAAATATAAATTATACATCTTACTGTTCCTAAAAAAATATACTGGACCCTTGTTGAACCCACAGTTTGCTTGGAGATGATCAAAGCACCATTTGACTCGAATATCCAGTAAATCCCGTGCCAATAAAACAGACTAATAAGTTCTTTTAAAGTTTTGTGGACATTTCAAGTTCGCAAATAAATATCTTCACGCCTAAACATGTTTGAACGATGAAAGCGTCTCGTCATTTGACAAGTTAATATTGGAATAAAAAAAACGAAGTTTTAGAAGACCAGCCAAGTGCGAGACGGATTCGTGTAATACGGGTTTCGCGTACTACGGGTTTCGTACTTACTTGCTGGCTGCTGGCTGGCACATAGAGGAGACGTATTATAACGTTTGAATACAATCACGATTCCAGACCGAAAAAAAGATGGTGCTAACAGTCATGCATAGCTCCGTCTCTCCCTCCCTCCGGCACCAGGAACAAAAACCGTTGGAAATGCATTTTTTCCGAGGCTTCCTGTATAGATAGACACTTCGTAGACCTACGGTGAAAAAGATAACACTGAGACAGACGAACAGACCCTACATAATAGGGTCTCGTTGGTATTTCAGGACAAACCCTAATTAAACTGATGTCTACAAAATATACTTTGAAATGCCAAAAGTAGATTGGTAGGTATATCAAAGCATTATATTAACCCTTGAGGTTGTAATCGGGGGTCGTATTAGTGAGCCCTTTACGTCATTACTAGATAATATCTATATATCACTTTAGAGGAATCGCTCTCCTTTGTAATAATAGACGTCTGTTGGCGCCGAAGCATTAATTAGTGATGGTATCATGAGTTGTAGTACAGTGTGACGAGGAGACGACCATTGGGGTGAGGTATAACAGGCATTGATTATCTTCACGCGAGCCTTCAGCTTAGGTTGCCTAGCAGAGCCTGTATACACTTACATGCAATACAATTTCCAGTTGAGGGCTTGTGTTATACAATACTGCGAAGACGAATAGATCTTTCAATTAACTGTAAACCGTTTCCGGACCCAGGTTGGCCGAAGCAAGGATATCCTGTTCAGGTGGAGATTCATAGAATCGTAGAGTATTCGTAGAGTGTAAATGTAGTGCTGTTCTACAAACGATGGGACACTCAATTTATCATGTAAAAATAATATATTTTTACGAACTAGTTAACTGTACCTACTTGTTTTCCTATAATTTAAAAGAGTATAACATTATCATTTAAATATACAAAACGCCTAAAGAAAAAACTACTTAAAATCAACACGAATAAAACGTACCAATGATTTTACATCTGAAAAGTTTAGTCTAATTTAGAGAGGCTTGAACATACACAGTTCAGTTCTCTAACCCGATAAAAGTTTGAAAAAACTTTCAGTTGTGGTTATTAAAACTTCTTTAATTGAGACCTTCATGATGCAGGGCTCGGGGAATTTAATAAAAACAGATTGTTCTAGAGCTCTGAAGGCGAATAAAATACTTTCTCGTTCACACTCACATGACTATCGACTTATATGTTTGAAAAAGTTCGAACAATGAAAGATAAATAATTGCTTGTACTCACCGACGATACTAATCCTCGATGAATATTGTTAACAGCTTTCGAAAATTATTTATGACACCCGTATTTATCATTGACTCCAATTGTACAATTTCCACGATCCAATATCATGAACACACAATAATGCGAAATAAACAGTTATTTGCATGAAGGAATAATACATAGGTACGAATTTAATAAACTTGTAATATACTGTTTTATTCTGTGTAAGGTTCGATATTAATTGAAACCCCTCGACAATATAAATGAAAGCGTTCATTATCGAAATTGTTTTAAATAATCGCTTTTGCTATATTGATGAATACCTATCCTATATTAGTTAAGTGGATGCCAGCCTCATAGAGATGCGAGGTCGATATAATAGGACCTTTTGATGCAGACTTTTCATTATTTAAAGTATAAAAACATTTATTTAATTCGTTGGGTTTTGTATGTTATTTGTTTCGTTAGAATTGTATTCTAAGCGAATCGTCAGAAAGCAGAGGCGGCTCACAAACAACGCAGTGGTTAGTGAAAAGGTCTGTGGCGGGTGCGTAATCTTTTCTCCATGTACCAAATCCTACCCTATTACCCTTAACGGTATTCTTATTAGGGGGAGCTTTGCTCAACCGCTTGCCCATCGTGGTCTGCCCCCTCCCACACAGACACACACGCATAATAAGAACTTTATTCTATTTAAAATCTTGCTTTGAATATCAATGGCGGGTCGAGTAAATGCGCCGGCCGTCTTAAGTCTCCTATGTCTATGAACGAGGTTGTGCCATCGTCCTTTATAACGCTTTTGTTACCACACACGTGTCGTCGTTACAATGGTTAATGGAACCTACCTATAAGGTAGGTAATCTAGCGAAAAATGAATGTAGCTTTAGGTATATATTGCGGTCGAGGACGAAAAGCTTTTTAACGGCTATAACTCTTTACGACAAAAGAAAAATATTACCTACTAACGCTCACACGTGTATGTCACCCCTTATAATATGATCCTATACTTGAATGGGTGCGAAAGGAATCCTATTGCTCTCGTTCAATCCACCGTTCTATTGAATTATCGTTTGTTGTCCCCTAAAGTTGGTGCAAAATGTGTTCTCAAACCGGATTAATATAATGTGCGATGATAAAAACGTTGTAGAATTGTGACGCAGTATTTAGTCTGTTCTCTAATATCAGCAAGATGTATTCTTATTATAATACGACGCAATTTGCACTGTGATTCGGGACCCTCGGGGTAGCTGTGCTGTACAGACCGTTGCTTTTGAGGCCATTGAGGCAAACTGAATATCTTTCTTGGGGTGTGTCGTTCACAAAAGAAATAGCTACCCATACAGAGTATTCAACGTCGCAATGCCGCACTTTGCATAGTAAAAATGCTAAAAGACGCAATAATAATTGACGTCAGCCTGAGCTGAAACTGAGTACAAATATTCAGTTTTTCCTTTTTAGTAGGTACTTCACAAAAGAGTTTCTGAATACCTAGATCTCTCACAAAAATGTTCACATGAAGTTTTTTTCGACGTGTCCTACTAACAACCGTTTCAAAAGCGGTAACTACTGCATCACATCCTATTTAACCCTAACGAAAAGGCTAACCAACTTTTGTAAAATAAAAGTTCTACGTAGCATGACTGGCAAAGAACTGGCTAAATACACTTGTTCAACTGAGTTTCAATAAGCCGACCGGACGAAAAAACCTTGCCCATCAACGCTATTTGACTACTAACTTAATTGATTCTTGAAACTAATTTCGAGACCATTGACCATTGTCTGTTTGATTTTGCATATTTTATGTATAATTAAAATTTTGGCATTGATATCTGAGAGGTACGAACCTCCTATTAATGGCTACTCGTTGTTTAGTACAACTCAAGCATAGAATTTGATTCGATATTAACGTTCCTAAATTTTAGAGACATTAAACGAAATTGACATTTTAAAGTAAGTAGTTGGTATTCGAGGGCAATATAAATGGCTACGTGACTGTTAAAGTAAAGAGTCGCGGTCAAGTCACAAGTAATTCAATAATTTCGAGGGACTCCATGAAATGTTAGTACAATATCATTAGGCCATGACTATGTGTTTTTCCACTGAACCCGTATCCAGAGGGACTACAGAGAAATCAATTTGTGCCGCGTCGTCGTCATGTAAAATAAAGGGATATAAAGAGAAGCTCCTACAAATGTGTTTCGGAGATAAATAATAACGATAAAGTCCCTCGATTTGACCCACGGAAAAGATTCTTTATATAACGCCTTATCTCATTGTACTCGAGCCGCACACAAAAAAGACCATTGCTAGCCTTTGTTATTCGTGGAATCGAACTTGTACGATGAGTCCCGATGATAGGTACCTACATAAATAACAATCTCATTTAATCCTGTAATACCTTTTGCCTACCCAAAGCACTCAATATTAGGTACCTACCTAGCCCAACCCCATAGTATGAATTCCATTTGTATTTATTAAGTAAAGTCTCTTTCGCAAGAATATTTACAGAAATATAAGTAATCACGATAAAGATGTAGGGAAATAGAAAATTGAGGAAGGCCCTGATAAAATTGAATATGTCATAAACATTATCAATCGAGGCATGGCAGTGATTTTATTAAGTCGGTACCGATTTAATAATAAGGTAACATTGATAAATGACGCGACATGTTCAATAATACAACAGCTATTATTACATGGTAGGTATGATGGAAGTTATGATGAAAACGCCTTTGTGGAATGGTCAGTGACGCTGACTTCCTAGTAGCAAGCAACAGGGAGTTATGTGCATTCAATTGAAAATATTTCTACGAGTGAATAGAATTCGTGCAAACGTATCTAAAGCTGGTACCGTGTCCACTTTGCTCACGCTCGATCTCCTGGGATAAGATGGCACTCACGAGAACTCGGATTGTTCCATTCTTACAATTTTACTTGCCTCTTTTAACGTTTAAAGTATTCCGCATAATACACTCACGACGACAGCATATTTCGTAGTTTTATCCATTTCGCATATCGTTTTTCAAAGGCGGGCTGCCTGACAAATTACATTTTTGTTCGGGTGTACCGGAATCTGAGCATAAAAGACTCGTAAATCTCGATGCATTTTTCATGCTTGGTCAAGCTCGTAAAACGATGACCTAAGTACAAACTTCAGTGTCCATAACTTTCATTACTTTATTTATGCGTGTGATGAGAGCAGTTTACGGTTTGATTTTTCTCAAAAATCGGAACTAGGTACATGTACCTGATGAATTTTAATCGTAAAACTTTAATAAAGGCAGCTTTTCTATCCTTTTAGAGACACCACCATAAACTATAATTTTATTATTCATCTAGCGTTGAAGGCAATATAAGGAATACGGAATATTTAATTAGTAAAGTTTACGATATATGTATGCATCGTAACACTCTGCGTATAAGCTGAGGCCACACTCAGGCCACACCAGAGACAAAGCTCCGGACCGAATTATTTTTTATGAGCTCGTTTATTACTTAGCAAAAACCATGTGGCATCATTGATATAAATTTATTTACGAATACGAAAGCCTTTAAATTTTCACTCTAGTTCTTTTCTTCCTGGAAAAAATATCGTTTCCAAATAACTATATCAGCGCGGATTCCCCACTGATGTGCATATTTACCAAGCTGAGACAGGGGCTCACATTTTATATATATTATCTTCAAAGTGGGGCGAAATTCAAAGCAAATGCGAATAGAAGTTGAACGAGTTTCAGCTATTGTCGGTGTCGTTGTATCCTTTGTTGGCGCGTCTGATAGTACGAGGAGTAATGGTCTGTTCAGCTGTCCCTCAAATAAGCGCCTAGATTTTTCGGTTGGTTCACGTATGGAGGTATCACGGTATTCACTCACACAAATAGATTCCAATGAATTAAAATGCTTTGGTGCTTCCTTTATCAACGTTGAAACGCACTTGATAAATCTCATTTGCGTTTTCATTTGTAATTTCCCAATAAAGTGCGCGGTTCACAATCATTCAGATGCTTTATGCGTCTGTGCGGCGTGGCGGACGACTGTTTAATTAAGCCAACTCACGTCACCGACCAAATAAAGCGAAATTAGATTTGTTCACCAATTGTCAATAAAATAAATCTACGTGTATAATTACGTATCCTGTTCCCGTTATCCATAAAAGTGACGACAATGGTCGACAGTGGTCGTGGCCCGGCCAGCGATTTCCCGACTTTATGGGCGATGGCACAGAGTTAGTACGTGACAGTGGGCCGCCTGGCACGCCTGCGTGACTACGTGACCCGTCATCACGAAAAAAATACATACATACCTACGAAATGCGATAAATTTGACTCTACATACGAAAAGATAAAATAGTTTTAAATTCAGGCTTGATGAACTCAGCCGCGCGGTACGACAAATGTTAGATGTGCTCCATAACGAATAGCTTTTATTAGCTCTCTTTTAGTTGAATCGTGAAGTTTTATACCAGTGGTTTTATGAAAATGTGTGCGATAAAATGAGTAGACAATCATTTGACCAACGCAGATAAAAGTTAAACTATTGTTTATCTATCATGTCATTCGAAGTCTCTTCTTGAATTTCTACTAAGTAATGTATGCTTCACGAAGTTCAAAGACTAAGTAATCCTAGAGTTCGAAGGAGTCTGTGGTCAAATAGTTAATAAAAATATTATAATAACAAGACCTGTGAGAATTTTGTAATGAGAAAAGTTCGGTCTTGGAATTAATAAATTAGATGAAGTTAGGGTTCCACCGGCCGATGAACCTGTTTAATATGAATTTCATAAGTTAATTAAGTTGTTGATAGAAGATATGGTGACCTAATTGACCTCAACAAGATGTTAGAAACTAAGTAGTTGGTAGAACTATTTTGAGATTTATAGCAGGTCCAAGGTAGACCTACCATGTCGTGTCATAATTTAAATTATCTCTATGTAAATGAGTACTTTATATGAATAAATAAGATAGATTCTATCTAAAAGTACTACTTTAAAAATGTTTAGTTAACATATCACGTCGAGAACACGTCAGCCTTAAAAGCTTCTGAAGACAGCACTTTATTAATTTTGATGCACGCAACGCAGTATCAAGTTACACGTCCCAGGTACTGTATAGATACATATCGAAATAGTTAGTGCCAACGAGTACGTTGTTATTTTCTGCTTTCAGTGTTCCGCATCAAAGGTTACTTGTAACACAATTTCGCAAAACTGGGAAAAGCTTTCGTTGGTTGGCTTCACTAGCAAATTGGCACTAGGTTGCTCTGATATAGGTACGTCTCACGTACCTATACTAGGTACACACATGTCCAGGTAATTACTTAAATGCTGACGTCGCCGGAAATGCAGTCCCAGTTAAATGTGGCGTTAATGTCCGCCTGCGATGGGGAATCCTATCACATATGTGTGCATAAATAACTTTAAAAAAATTGCCCTTGCCATGCCATGTCACTGATCTGCAAAAAGTAACGCGATTACAAGAACAAAATTGTCACAAGTAGGATTTAGCAGGTCTGATGAACATAGATTTGAATGACTGATATAATTGATTAGATACAGAAACATAGTACGATTTCATATCTATTGAGCATGCCCGCCGCTTGCGATGAGTTTGCCCTCCCTGGTCTATGCAATACTATAGCGTTTACTAGCAAATTGTACTGGCTGAGCCTGGGGATTGAATGCAGCGTCAATATTGGGCCAGCATCAGTCTATGGTGGACTTTATCCTCGCTTTAGTATTTAATCGATCTATTTACTACATAGCTGATTATTTTGTTAGCTGTAAACTTTGAGAGGGAATTTAATATTGTTTTGTTGATCGTTAATTGGTTTACCATAAATAATTATTATCAAAACAGTTACACCACAAAATTGTGTAATGTGATCCAGATGATTCACAAAGGAATACCAACGTTATGAAACGTTTGTACTCACACTAAACGCAGATATTTATTCTATGCGCGTAAATCCTTTAATAATAAAATTTAAAAGGTGTATTTGGTTTTATTCACAAAATTAGCGAGTATAGTTTTTCGAGCCAGATTTGCTTGCCAAATCTGTCTGTAAAGTTGGGATTTTAACATAAGTTGAAGACAAAATGAAGAAATTTCTGTTTAAGTATACGAAATAATACAATAATACCGAAGTATGTTTGTGTAAGTAGTGTTTGTTATCGTGCAAAATGTTTACGACTCTAACGAAATGCCAGCAGATATAGTGGAAAGAAAACAGAAGGTCAAGGTCAGGGTTTACCACGGGGGTAAGTTGTAGTCGGCCCTCTGAGCTTATAATAACAAGGGTAACTAAGTTTATACTTACAAAAGTAGACTTATTCGGAAAATCTCGGTGTTTTTCCGACAAAGTATCGAGTAAGTAACTTCACGCCTATAAATATGATGAATGTTGGCACCGCAATACCACACAGTAATGTGAATTCATAGATGGTAACAGGTAACGTGCGAGTGTCAAGATAACGAGGCTAGATCGCCCATTCGGCATCGTCTCTGACGTATCCTGTTTGCTTCAGCCGAATCCTGCGCAGCATATTAAACAGACCACATTCTGTTTTCTGCTTTCACTTCACGATTAGCATAAAATAGCTTAGGTTATCAGGATAACATTATGGATTTAATAAGATGAGATTTGGAAGAATGTGCTTACATAAAAGGGAGGGTAATATTGAATTTGAAATTCAAAAAACGACATTGTAATAACAATAAGCTTGTTACGAAATTCAAAGCTGGCATGCCCGCCATCCCAGTAACCCGTTAAACCCTTCGGTCTGTGGAGCTTGGATTTATTCAATTGTTCGACAACATAGTGGCAATGTCCTGCTCTTCTAAACACCTGATCCATATTCACGAGACGTCCCCGGACGAAGCTGTCTACTGGCGCATTACTGGCGCTAGTCGCTAGTCGCCCAGACACAAATTGTCTGTTATCTATAATCTAGGCATGGTTTTTTTAATGAAGCAGCTCTTTTACTTACCAACTAGGTAATTAATTGTTCGTTTTGTTAATCCTATGGCATCTTAATATAGTTACAAAATAATTTACAAATATACAATTTGTTAATTCTAGGACCAAGTGATTAATTCACTTGGTCAAGAACCCTGGCAGAATCCTTTACTGGACGATTTGTATGCCTTCCTATAATATTACAGTGGCGGCCATCCGTTAGCCAGTTTACGAGAAGATATGAAATGTGTGCCATGAATGTAGTACACAACTTGTTTGTTTGATACTGTTCTATACAGTTGATAAAACAACGAGCTTCACTTTACAACTTTGTTTAACAACGAAATAACAAAGTTTCGCTGCCTGAGGCGGTTCATACAGAGAATAGGTAATAGATTTTATTACGGCACCAATCACCTGCTGAAGAAGTAGGTACATATGCTTTGAGAAATTTAGAAACAAAACAATTTCCATAGTTATTTTAACGATAATAAATTAATTAATTAAGTTAGGGCCAATAACATTTTAATAAATGTTCTCTAAATGGTCTTTGTGTGTTATATCTCCCTCGTATGCCTAAAATACCTTATTGCGGCGGATTTTGAATTCTCTATTAAAAAAAATTACTAAAATAATATGCGAAGTGTTTTGTAATAACATCTAAATAGTTCAAGGGAATATTTCAAATTAATAATAATTAAACTCGGATTTCTTGTTGTTTCTTGTGCTAATTAAATAATGAGTGAACATTATTTAATTACCTCTTTAGAGCTTTGCATAACATGCATAATCAGCCTATAACGTTACCACTGCTGGGACACAGGCCTCCTCTCTGTTGGAGGGAGCGGGCCGCTATCCACCACGTGGGCCTAGTGCGGGTTGGTAGATGTCACATGTCTTAGAATTTTTGGTTCTTGGTCATGCAGGTTTCCTCACGATGTTTTCCTTCACCGTTAGAGTGAGAGTGAGGTTACAAAATGATTATTTATTTAAGTGCGTAAAATGCCCTTCCGTACCGAAGAAAAGTTCCACAAAAGAATATCATACCTACTAAATCCTGTGTACCTAAATCTATCTTCCTTGGCCAAAGTCACCATGAACCCTTCTTAGTTCAGATAATATCTTTGTAATGTAAATTAAAATTAAAATAAGCTTCGCGGCCTTGATGGAACTAACAAAAGAATTTCATTTTTTCATTAAGGTGCGAATAAATATTTCTGAATTCGCGTAATGGATGCCGCTTAGTTGGCGCGTCAAAATGCCTTTTGTTATCTGGCCGTTATTTTTCAGGGGTTTTGATTCCGCGGACAAAGCGAAGCACATATTTCACAAGACTGTAATCTCGTGCCAAGTTCACAGGACTCGAGCATTTTGTTTTACACTTACCGTGTTAATGGGCGGATTAACAATGTTTTTACCTGTTACGACCTTAACATAGTTTTATTGCCGATAAATTATGGTGGGTAATTAGAGCACATTTCAAGTCTTGGATCGTTCAACAAGCTCTCTCCCCTTCAGACGGAAACCATAAGTTATCGCTGTTAACTAAGCCCTAAGGAAACTTAGTTTATCTTAGATTAACGGAGGAAGTCTTACCTGCCATTGGATCAAGAACAAGAATTGTGGAATGCTGATCAGCTGATATAAGATTAATGAAAATATAACATGACAAAGTATTGCGCTTGTATTCCCCAGACGTTTACCTGTAGTACACCCGCATTTCGTCAGTTACGTAATGGTGCAATGTGGGGCCAGTTTATTTTGGTCAAAGGCTGCTACTGAAAAAAACCATATTATTATTGAAAAGCCCTCACCCGACAATACTTTTCCCGACCCGAGAATCGAACCCACGACCTCATGCTCAGCAGTAGCGCTGGCGACCACTAGACCAACGAGGAAGTTATAATGTTGTTAGTAACAGACCACGTACAGCAATCGTCTCAATAAAATGTTTCCAGTCCTGCACCATAATTGCGTATATTATAATTGTAGGTACTGACGCGACAGGAAATTAATAGTAGATAATCAAATGGCGCCGATGCGATTTTAATAACTGCGTGTCTAGAAATACCTTCCTTTGTTTTTGAATGGAATGTGTCTGATTTTACTTATTATTTCTACAGGAAATGTATGGTATAAGGTATTGATCTCTAACTTTTCCATTGTTTTTTATACTCTGTTATGTAACTTCACCACCCTTCTAAGTAGGTATCTACTTCACACCGTTGTTTTTAGGTTTCCTATAGAACGTTAAAACTGTTTCGCAACGGCCGTGCCACACAATTGTCATTGTATTTAAAGCTAGCCTTCAAGAAGTTGACTTTTCCATAGGAAAGTTTCAGCGTGCAATTTACTGCGTTGTTTCTATCTGGTTTTTACATATTATATTTTATTTTGTTACAGAAATACAAGCTGCCAGCTGCTGTTCCTGCTGTGGTCGTCGACTGCCGTGATGATGAGCTGCAGTGGCGCGGAGGTGACGTGCCCCGATGAGTGCACGTGCCGCAGCACCTTCGACACCGAGGGCGGTGCGGCCGTGCGCGTCGCCTGCACGCGAGGCCTCATGCGCACCGTGCCCGTCGACTTCATCGATCGCAACGCGCACATCATCATCATCGCCGCACCACCTGACAAACAAAATGAACTCACCATCGGCCCCATCTTCACACAACCCACCCCATTCGTCAACCTTCGAGAACTTCACATAGTTAACTCCAACGTGCCATCTATCGGTCAATACTCTTTCTGGGGCCTCCAAAACCTCAGGTTAATAAACCTCACACACAATAACCTCACAAGCATCGGAGCTGACAACTTTCGAGGTCTCATAAATCTCACGGACTTGTACCTCGATCATAATAGCATAGAACAAATGCCGAGCGAAACCTTTAGACATTTAACTTCACTGAGAACATTAACTCTCTCAAATAATCAAATTACTGCATTGGTACCGAGACTATTCAGAATGTTGGCGAAGTTAATAACTTTGGACCTGAGTGATAACCCTCTTACAGAACTGAACCCAGAAGTATTTAAGGACATTCAACACCTGCGAATCTTTAAATGTAGGGGATGCCTTCTGAGACGGGTCAACACTCAAATATACCATTTGGTTTCTAATTTGGAGGAGTTGGACTTGGGAGAGAATCAATTCAAATATCTGACTTCAGACGAGTTTATAAGCTTAAAAAGGCTTAAGAAATTAAAACTGGATGGGAATCAACTGTCCGTGATCGTGGACCACATGTTCGGGCGCAATCGCGAACTGCGCGTACTGTCGTTGGCGCGCAACCGCCTGGCGCTGCTGGCACCCGCCGCGCTCGCCAACCTCACCAACCTTACGCACCTAGACATTAGTCACAACAAAATAGACAGATTTCATTTACAAACTTTTGCACCAGTCGTGGATTGCCTAAAAACTATCAACTTCAGCGGAAACAACTTAGTTCTAAATGAAATTGCCATATTACTCCAGATATTACCAGAAATTCACGGCGTTGGTCTTGCGAATCTGTCACTTCCGGACATACCGCCGAATTTTTTTATTTACAACGAACACCTTGTGGCGCTAGATATATCTTGGAATAAATTAACTAACTTTCCATACAAACTTCTAACAAAGACAAAGTTTTTACAGATATTAGATATATCGCATAACAAGTTACAAACGCTAACTGAGCTGGATTTACAAAGACTGGAAGCGATAGCTCAAGTGAATTTGGCAAAAAACACGTGGCGCTGCGATCAGTGCTCGGCGGGGACTATGCTCGTGTATATGACGACGACTGTGCTCAATGCAACTCTGCGTCATCTGAAGTGTTACTCCCCGTTACGTCTGCGAGGGACGAGCTTCTCAGACATGTCATTTGACCGACTGGATCCGTGCCCGACGACACACGAGGCGCAGATGAGCGTGATCGCGGGGCTGATGCTGCTGTGCGTGGCCGTGCTGGCGGCCGTCGCGGGCGCGCTGTGCTGTACGCGCCGCCGCGCCGCGCACTACTACACCAATGAGGAGAAGCGGCGTGAGCACGAGCACGAGCACCCCGAGGAGCTGCTGGGCCACACGGAGCTGGGCAGCGTGGCCACCATCCACGCGCCCTACCACCTGGTGGCCAAGGGCAGCTAACGTCGAGCCCGCTCGCCGCCGCCGACGGCGCCCCGCCACGCGCACCATGCCGCGCACTGCGCGTACGACCTTCCGCTGCCCCTGGCCTCCCTATCTGCCCACCGCTACGACGCCGCCCGACGCCAGTACTTCCGACCGGCCGTACATCCGCCCATGATGGAGTGCGTCTCAAATGACATGTGATACGAGTACGAAGACGATCTTGTGTAAAGCCAAAGAAATTGAACCTTGAAGTGTTTACCTAGTATTTCTATCTTTACTTCTAAAGTCTATTGTATAGGTAGGTGTGTCCAGACCTGGCGAATGCGAACTGCGCGCGTGCATTTCATGTTCGTATGCAGCCCCTGCGCCGTCCGCGCGCAGCTCGCGCGCAAGCTACGCGCCGTACTCGAGCACCGCAGGAGTACGGCGTAGGGTACTGAGGCTCATAGTTCAAACGCGAAAGAAGTTAGGTGCGCACGAGCTGTGCGTGAACTGCTCGCGCGTTCCAATCGAGGCTTGCCGGAGTTGCGCTAGAGCGGCGCACCAAACGTAGGCTGTAACCGCACGCGAGCAACACGCGCGCAGTTCGCAAAAGCTCGCGGGCGGCGCATTCGCCAGGTCTGGACACACCTTTAGATTTGTATTTTGAATAGTTAGGCCTCGTCTACAAAATTACCAAAAAAATATTTTTCTACAAATGGAAATTTTATTGTACATATAGGTATAAAAAACTTTACCTGAAACAGGACTAGATATTAGAGTAGCTATAAATAACATAAGCAAAGCTAAATTATTATTTGGGTTAGTGCGAATACTTTTGCATTGTAAATTGCTTATTCATTCAAGGTTACAGCCGAATTGTCTACGTTTCCAATCACAATGTGTGTTGAAGGTTCTAGTATATCCGTGGTTCTAGTGTAAGTGCATCAAATTCGATCACACTGTTGGCTAGGTCACCTTTCATAACTTCCAGCGAACGCTCATTTGATATGTAATTGATCATAAGAAGTAAGTAGCTTCAAGACAAAATATTATCAATCTTTTTTGCAACAAAATAAAGAACAAAATCTTCAAAACTTCTGTCACACATGCAGATCGATAATAATGGTTAGCTAATCTTCCTCCGGTTGAAAATAAGAGCTTTGGGGTACTGACGTGTAGTGTAAGAAGTGAAGCTATTTCTGCCATTAAAAGAAAATAGGGGTAGGCATTTTACTTTTTTAATATTTCACTGGCGTTCCGCGAATTTTTGACCTATTTTTAGGAACTAAATTCAGAAAGGAAGTGTAATTTTGCATCTCTTTAGAAAGAAAAACATTTTGTCCATTCAACCCCATTCAAAAATGGGAAATGTTACAAACAAAACAATACACCAACGTTTTTGTTATAAGGTTAACTTTTTGTTGGGCGGGTTAATGAGCAATTCGGCTGTGACACAATTATTTCATTGGGCGATAACGAAAGTAATGAACACACATAAATATTACAGCAGTTTGGAACTCGGAACGCCACAATATAAAACTGTTTGTAAACCAAGTTCTTGTCACTTATTTATACAGTATGACGTACCGTTTTATATATATATAGGATAATTTAATTATCAAATTCGCAGTCTTGGAGCGGAAATCTACATTTTAGTTATGTGCTTATAAAATGCTCATTTAGGTAGTCTGTAAAAATCTATGTGATGTTAATAATAAAGTGTACAGATTTGTATAAAATAATGGTATAGTGCCAAAGAGAATCTATATCAAATTTTAAATTTCTAAATTATTATTACTTGTTAATTTTATGGACGACGACAGTTTTCGACTACTGCTAATTAACATCGAGATAAAATCAGTTATTAAGACGGACTATTACTACTACTACGGACGAACTATTACTATACGGACTATTAATAAATTACAAGTAAGTAGTACTATTTTTAAAACACTATAGATGTCCATTGTTCATTTCTCATTTCATAGTCATCAAAATCATCTTCAGTTATTTCAGTGGCTGGATCACCTGCGGCTACAAATCCAAGTTGGTTAGTAAACTGTTCAGTACCGTAATTAAACAACTTCAATGTTTCTACAAAATGTTGTTAACTATTATTTTGACCACTACTTGGTATAGATTACTGTCGCCGTCCCTAAATATGAGCACCTGTGTTAAAATGTTAATATTTTAACATAAAAGAATTTTGTCATACATTTGCTCTACGAGTCTTCTTTTGTACATACATAGTTACCAAAAATAATTAATAATAACAAAATACACAATATATTTTGTTGTAATACCTGCTGAACAGTAAACGTATTGTGAAAAATTGGTAGATGTACATACTTACATAATAATTATTAAGGTATCTCATTACTATCAGCCAGACCAATGGCCGGGGGCTAGGCTCGGTAAACAAGCACAACTTACCCGCTAACCCTGCCGTGTTCACACACTATAATAGAACGTCTAATGGTCATCTAAATACATATATAAAACACCACAGTCACGAAAGCTGTTTATTGTAACATACACACATCAAAAGTGTCTAGGGATCAACATATATTTTTGCAATAACTTTTCTCCTGATTGATATTAATTAAAATTTTCTTTAAGGATTCATCAAATAAAGTGTTTTCGTTTGTCACAGTAACGATAAACCAAGTCACCTTTGCATTATTAAAGAAATTTGCCATTTTCCTAATAAAGGGATTTTTGACATTTGAACCACTAACACAAAAGTTCGAAAAAAAGACTGAAATAACAGTTTTCTTTAAAATTTTATTGGGTAACTTAAACAATTAATAATCCGTGTTTCTACCGCGAACACTAACAACACAAGAACATCGGTTTGGCATACTCAAAATGAGTTCATCCAAATCACGCTGTGGAATGGCCGCCCATGTTCGTTGCAACAACAAAAAAATGGTCTTCTTGCGACTGGATACCCTCCATATTCGGCAGAGCTCGTCTCTGTAGCATATCCCATGCATGCTCAATCGGGTTCAAGTCTGGCGACTGAGCAGGCCAGGGCAGGACATTGATGTTAGCTGCGGCGAGAGTCTGTCTTACAACTCTTGCGGTGTGCGGTCGTGCAGTATCATGCATTAACTGAAATAAGGGACCGATTTGCACTTGTAGAGGAACGATGACGTCTGATACAATCGTCTCAGCATAAATTTGAGCGTTGAGGTTGCCTCTGATCCAAATCAACTCAGTTCTTCCGCCGATCCAAATACCCGCCCATACCATGATGGTTCCACCACTATAAGGATGGACTTCCTGGCAGGATTTTAATCGCTGTTGGCGTCCAGGGGTTCTCCAGTGTCGTATACGTCTTGTATCCGGTCTCATACCAAAACGAGACTCATCAGAAAAGCACACGAAACGCCATTGTTCTTCTGCCCAATTTCTGTGTTCAAGAGCCCATTGATATCGAATCCTACGATTGTGCATTGCTATAGGTGGTACCCGTAGCGGTCTTCGGGAATGAAGGTTCACTTCATGCAAGCGGTTTCTGACTGTTTGGTCGCTAATTAAGTTCCCTGAAGAGTGATGAAGCCTCACGGCTAACATCATGGCGGTTATTGTTGGAGCTCTTCGAGTTAAGATTTGAATGTATCGGTCTTGTCTCCGTGTGGTGCAGCGATACCGTCCTCCATGGCGCTCAGCCACGGTACCAGTGCTTCGGTAACGTGTCCAAAGTCGACTGATAACACTCTGACTTGTATTCAGAGCTAAAGCCACAGTACGTTGCCGGGAACCAGCTTCTATCATTCCCACGGCTCTGAGCATTTCTTCCCTGCTTAAATGACGTCGCCGCTCCATAATAACGTTGGTTTTAATCAGTAGTAGGGAAACAGTAGCACTAATAATTTCTTTAATGCGTTGTATGTTTTTATAGGGAAAATATTGACAGCTGATTTTCATCTTTTACTCGAATTTGATTCACAGTTCCTGATTCAAATTATGAAATGCACCAAAAAGGATCCATATAAATTTATAAAATCATAAATTTATTACAAAGCCACATCTCAATCTCAAGAAATCCGCATAAAAATGCTTGATCCCTAGACACTTTTGATGTGTGTATTATTAGTATTAGTACAATATTATTACTTATTACATGATTATACAAAACAGTACCTATGATGGTAAAACACTCCGACGAGTTTTTTTTCTTAATCTTAGGTTACTTCTGGCAAATATTACCTATCATATTGGGGTTTTCATTTTCAATTTACTATCAAGACACTTTGTTCTTTCTTTGTACTTTTTGTCAGTTCCACAGAGAGTGTTACAGGTCTGGATGACAAATTTAGGATCTATTCGTCAGCCAAATTAAACAATTAATTTGGCGGACGGATAGATCCTATATTTTTTTTATCCCTACGTAAGTAGGGTTACCCTTCAACCTGCCTGTGAGTCGTACTGGAATACATTATGGTACGGTTTAAACTAATTAAGCCTCTTGTTTTTAACAATAACATACTTCTATCTAAACGTTAAACTACTAAGCTAATCGGAAAGTGGAACTCAACTCAGAACAAGGGCGTTCTGAGTTGAGCTGCACGATTACTGACAAATGCGTGCACCGACTGGACAGGTCCACTCAATCTGTGTGGGTCTTTCCTCAAAAGACCATTTCAGACACCAATCTAAATGGTCTTCACATGATCTGACCAATATTATCTCTGGACTTTAAAAAGAGACTGCGACTTCATAGACAAGTCAGATAGGAAACGCCGACCTCATCTAGTTTTTAAAATATGATTGACGTGTAAAAGTGTTTGTGAAATGAAATAAAATCATTATCACATAAAATGATTGTCTAGCCATTCCAGCTGTAGAAGTCTTCATTCAATTCAGTTTAGAAATGTGTCGATTGGCGATCATTGTGTTCAAAAAGAGCCTACAAAGTTAGACGTAACTATTAAACCAATCAACATAAATTAAAACTTGAATAAGTTGTTACACTTTAGGCTTTTCATCCTTCTCACAGGATCAGTAAAATCAGAATGATATTAGGTGTCTTTTAGTACAGTTATTCGGGGGTGCCAATTTACATTGACGTTGCCTGTCGTAGCGTTCTTCTAACTGAACAGACAGCTGTGGTGCTGGGGAGTTTGTTACGCTACTTCTTCTCAAGAAGTGGTGATGGCCGAGCGTTTTGGGGGACTGTCTTATAAAATTTCAAAAAGTGCTGAATCTCCTAATTTAAATAAATTACTATTGATTTGATTCGATATTCGTAGTGCAAGCATGTCTGACTGTTGCTTAGAACCAGTTTTGATTGGGCTCCAATATGATGATATTTGGTCGTTTGTTTACAACTACAAAATTAGTTTACCTATTTTATAATTATTTACTTATTTAAATGTTTAACGTATATTTGAAATTAGGACACTTAAATGAACTCTTATTAGGTTCTCATCGTTTATTATAGCTAGTGTTGTGTTGTGCATGTTACTTTAAGAAATATAGATTTTATTGTTCTGCGTATTTCTTATGATATTCACTTGGGTCAACCAAATGAAAATAGTTATAGTTTTAAGGATTTTATTTAATTTAATTTTATATTCATATACTTTTTTAATATAGCTATAGTTATGTTCGTAGATGTGTCTTTCTGAGTGTGTATGGATGGATGTAAGGCTCATTAGTAACTTAATCACTCTCTTTCTGCCCCGTCGATTGACATAGAGGTATTTACAGATTGGCATGCAATACAGTAATTAAGTAAAAGCTCCCAAGGCGATGCTTCTAAAGATAAAGCAAAATTATTTTTGTTGTAACAAATACCTAGATGTTGCATTTAATTTATTTACTGAAGTAGGTATTTCAAATGCAAGGAGCGTGATTTTTAGGTACTTATTAAATCATAACCACAACAAAGAAAATTTTAAGACAGCGTTACAAAAAAAAAACTAATAAAAATTAACAAAAAAAAAAACATAGGTTTATAAGTTATTTTGAGTTCAACGGATATCTACCTAGTAAGTATAAGTTTAAGTTCTGTTCTAGGCAGCGCGCACACACATGCCGCTGCCGTGTAAGGATGAACACCAAATAGGAAATAACAAGTAGTTGTAAATATCAAATTATAATAGACAGAGACATATATTTTCTGAGAAATACGATGTAAATAAAAGAAAATTATGAACAATAAATGATTACCTATTAATGTACATACGTACTTAATTATAATGATTGTTTCGAATCTGCAGATTGGATACAGGAATGTTATTTAATATTTGGTCGTTCCCTAAGTTGCTGTTTTGTGCAGGCCTTGCCTACATGAGTCACTTCACCGGTCTTGTGTCAGGCTGTATGTTTACCACTTCGGAAGTCGATCTTTACCCACCAGTTGAACAATGCCAAGTGTCACATTACGAGTTCGCTATAGTTTCGACTTCATGGATGAATGTTTATTATGGATGAGTTGAAAAAGGAACAAGATTGATTGTAAATAGGATACAGGAATTCACATTCATAATCAACGTATTCGTATCATGTTCATCAAGTTTATATTATTCAGTCATATCCATACAGATTTTGTAATACTTATCAGAGACCGACATGCTAGGGGGAGGGGGAGTATATAGAATCGCGGGGAACATTCGGTATCCAGAAGGTTTGGTTGGTCGTCGAAGGGTTGTAGGTTCGTCAGGTGCTAAGATCAAACCATTTAAAATAAAGAATGAAGAAAAGAAGGTATCAGTTATAAAACGGCATTCGCCATAAATTTCCACATCCGGGTGTTTGCATAAAAAGACCTGCAACACTGCATGACATTCTGTAGAACATGCCCCTTGCTTTGCAAGTCAATGAGGCAATTTCCAGCACAAAGTAAAGACATCCGAGTCTTTATACCTATCTGGGTAGCAGTAGTAGAGCTCCATGTGAAAGGGCTCCACCGGGGAAGTACTACCACCATACCCATATCTGCCGCCAAACAGCATGCTGTGTTCCGGTTTGAAGGGTATGGGTGCCGATGAAATTACTGGCACATGAGATATTTCAAATTCGTCTCCATGAATGACAGCAGTGTTGCAGGTGTTTTGAAATGGCGTTACTACTTACGAGCTGGTGGATCGTCAGCCTGCTCGACATCTAGAGGGTTGCCTTCAGCAGTACCTAGGTATTGCTGGAGGAGGTCAGGCAACTCCGAAACACTGGTGATTACAGGAATGATCGTAATGGGAAGATAATGGATAGTTAATATCGGCAGAGGAAACCTTTTGGGATCTTATGATCTAGAGCCAGAACAGAGAAAGTGACTACCAAAGTCAATAATAAAGTTATTGTCTGTTCCCTTGCATTTCTATCTGCAAACACCAACTACCTACACCTCATTTGTGGAATACTTGGAGTTTTAGGTTTATTTACATACGTAGATAAAAGGGTAGGTTACCTGTGATGTACAACAAAGTAAGCTTTTTGGAAATACGACTTAAAAAGCGGTGTCAAGGGGACGAAACCACTAACCACGCGGACGAAGTCGCGAGCGAGGCCTAGTAAATATATATTCGACAAAAGGTTAGGAGCAGTTGAGATGTCGGTAAGTTTTGTTACCAGCAAAGTCTGTAAGGTTATGATATAAGTTCCCTAAACAGTAAGATGTACATACGAAAAACCCACTGTAAGGTACCTAACACCAAATAGGTATAAACGGGGTTGTCAAACCCCATAGTTTTTAAATACTTATTTATCGGAACTTTATTTATAAGCTTGTCGGAGTGTTCGAAACTGTATTTATTTCGAGATGGCTGTACATACAAGAATGTTGAGATGAAAGTTAAACATAATAACTATTTGTGTTATATTAGTCGCATGTATTTTTGAAATATCAAACCGTGTTTATTAAATAGTAATTTACTTGCTTAATCTGCCTAACTCCTTGGGGAGTACAGGCGTGAGTGTACTAATTAATTTGGTATACTTTAATACTATTGATAATTTCAATAAGAAAATTATTTTTAAGTTAGTATTATTTAAAAAAATGAGTTGAACCTACTGAAATGGGTCTATCTTGTGATAAAATTACATATCCGTTTGGCTATTGGAATATCTAGATCCTAATGTGCGTAATCGCGTCAATAAAAAGATGGATCGAATGTTAAGCTGGGATTTATTAAATTATGGTAACTAGTATTTCATCCGAATTTAAATAAACAGTATGACAAAATTCATTGTCCTAGAATAAGAACCTAGTAAATGTAAGAACTTAGTAAGAAGAACTTAACATAAACACATATAATACCAATACTCATAAATATACCAATCGTATGTATCAATAGAATGTAATAAATGAAAGGTTGATTCACACTTCACGGTAGTTTTGGCGTATGTATCAATAGAATGTAATAAATGAAAGGTTGATTCACACTTCACGGTAGTTTTGGTTTAAAACACTGAGACTGAAGACATGATTGCTTTGAGGTGGAGTCTCCACGAGGGGTCGAGGACATTCAGACAAAAGAATATCATACTTTCCTCCACTGACTGTCAATAAACAATCTTAGTGACGCGTTAATTGACCTTCTACTCTGAATAATTATGCATTTTAACCATTTTGATGTTTAACTATGTAAACCTATAATAATATGTGTATTAGCCGTAGATCAAACATGTTGTCTCACTCTGGCCAAATCTGCAAATCTTCCACCCGGCAAGTTATTGTGGTTTTAGAAAATTTCAAAATAAGTACCTAAATACTTCCTACTTGTTTGCGAAATCTGAAACATAATTAAATTACAAAAGTTACTAATAGGTTTGACTAACTCTTCAAAGTTAATATTAATTTTTCATACTTGTTCCTCTTGATATTTGATTCGGTTGGCTATTAATTACTGCCACAAATTGAAAGTTCTGAGGCTGTTGAGATAAAAGTATCAGTTTCAAGCACCATTTGGGCTCTAACAAGGTAGGCCCTTTAAACGATTATCTGTTAATTTCCATTGCTTATGAAACGGTAATGTACCTAAGAGCGTTTACGCCGTACGGCATTTCATACAAACTTTCAAGCCCTTATTTTTCGAAACCAATGAACCGATTTTAATGAAACTTCATACGTATAAGCAGGATACAAGGGTCTAAAAAGTTAGTAGAGAACATTTTCGAAAATGCCTTATTAAAAAAAAAAAAACTGGAAATCTCTGTTTCTATGGAAAATTTAAAATCGGTCTAATTTGGCTGTAACACTATTTTTCGAAAATGTTCTATAGTAACTTTTTAGGCCTTTGTATCCTGCTTAAGTGTATGAAGTTTAATTAAAATCGGTACATTCGTTTCGAAAAATAAGGGCGTAAACGCTCTTAACTGATGTAAACTCTTCATGAAAGTAGGACATCTAAGATTTTTGACTAGGAAATGGGAACTTAGAAGCAGCAAATCAAGAAAGGAAGCTCAAGAACTGCTGCCAGTTAAGGTACAGCCGTGCATGTAAATCCTTGGAGTGCACGAAGTTGGGAGCGCCACATAATTTATTAATAGGGCGTAGCTTGCTCTGATCCATCCGCCGGCGGGTTTTTGCGGAGCACCCGCAGGCGCTCGTGACATGCCGCTGCCTTCATGTGGACCTATGTCACCGCCACACTCAACAATTTATCGCGGTTACCAAATTATCATCATCAAAGAGTTGGTAAGCCGCTTTTTGCATATTCCTGGGGTTCCAGCCTCACTTTCTTAATAGATTTTGAATAACTTGAAGGCAGCATCTATATTAGTTTATATGTGCAGCGAAATGAGATATATAAACAAAAAAGTCAATTATTGAACTGCGCTGGATTACGAAAACCAGTTCAATATCCGCAATAGTTTCGTTACTTTGCTGGTCTTTACACAAAACACTTTGTCATTGCCGTGATACGCTCACTTACTAAATTGTTTAGGGTACCATCAGGTAGAGGGCAATAACGGGAAGTAGAAAACATAAAAACAAGTATATAAATAAGCCGTTTATTTGAAATCGTATCGACAAAACTATCGTAAAAACGGATATAGCACCTCTGGTAATAACAACAAAGGAGTGAAAATTTATTGGTTTATCCTTAAGAAATCGAAAGAAAACAGAGAAAGTTACCAAAATAGAGGATTCTTTAAGCATTCGGCATGAGCTCGTTCGTTATATAAAAACGATTCCATTCACTTAACATTATATGTTACATTACTCGTTACGGCCGTCTGAGCGCAGCTTTATAAAGGTTTAACCTAAGCAGTTAGTTGTTATGACTTTGAAAATTGATATGAAGTTATTTTTAATAAATTTATGTTACGTTAAGTTATTTTACGGGTACCTACTTTGGTAAGGATGGCTAATAAATACGTATGCGAAGTAGAGTGGCTGAAGGTGGTGGATTATGGGATAGATAGTTATTGATAGACGTATCCGGGCTTTACCCAGTTTTTTGCGAGAAGGGCCAGGCATGAGGGTATACTTGTTATCTAGGAACGGGACAAAGAAGCAATAACCAAGAAATTTTTGACAAAAAATGTCGATGGGTAGAGAGGGGAGAAAAGTATTATATTATATACGTGGGGGCGCTTTATTAGGTTTAGAGGACGATACAATTTTATTAAAAACATTATGGATAATGATCTGAATCAATGATGATGACCACCAAATAACAGGAAAGTAACAATAATTTATAAAAGTGTGGGAATATAAACGGATCAAGGAAAATGGCGCCGCCGTATTATAATGATGAGATTTGAGATTTCCAAAGGACCGGATACTTTCGATCAAGTCGTATTTTTTTTCTCAATAAAAATTGCGGCGTGGAAGATTTGTAAGATGTTTCTGTAGTTTTACCTACATACCAAACTGGGCGTTCCATAGTCCCAGCTACTTATTATAATCGATCTATACCCAATTATCAATAAAAACACAAAAAAAAAATCCACAAAAAAATATCCGGTAGCTGTCACCACTATGTGTCCGTCCTTAGACGGGAGTAGTATTAAATATGTCTAGTTATATAATAATATATTAATTACAATCTAAGCAGATAGGTATCAATCATTTAGTATACCTGCTCATTTGTATTAATGTCTGATATAAGTAATCGATTTTTAAATGTAATCAGTCTACATGTTAGATGTTCCATATAAGTAATCAGAATTGCAGTAGGTCTGGCAGAAGCTGAAAAATTACGTGTGCCTGAAACATTATTTAAAATTTTTCAAAACAGTAACTACAGTAAGGCCCTTTGTACACGGCCTGGTTTCTTTACGGTACGGCGTAAACCGCGCCGTAGAAAAAACGTGTCCGTCAACAAGCTTCAAAGTGAAGTGATCCATACAACACTGACGACCGTGCCTACACACGGGGAATAAACCGTAGTTTTTCACGGCAAGAAAAACGTGTGTGTACATAGGGCCTAACTACAGAATTTCAACGCTTAATTATCTTCAGACGTGCCATTTTTAAGGGTTATTGATACTCAAAACTTTAGTAAGGGTGTGCATAATACTACTAAGGATAATATACTATCCTAATTCATTCATCTATACTAAAATTTATTTGATCTGATATAAAAATCCCTAAAATCCAATCCTGAGGGGTTTTATTCTAAAGATCTAGTTCCCATCCAGAATTAGCACGTCTGTAAAAAATTAAGCAGATTTCGTCATCTAACACCAACCTAAACAACTTTATATAGGTACTTAGCACATAGTTATAACACTGATAACAATGAGGGTGCAAGAAAAAGAAATTAATCCGTCAAAAGATAAATAGACAGCCTTGAATCATTCTGAACCGACCAAGTAATTCCTTGCGGAAGGTAGCTTTAACGATCTAATCGCCTACCACACATGAGAAGATCAAACTGAAACGAAAAGAACGACTCGGTTTCATCTGTTGGAACGATTTGCTTCAAGTAATCTTCAGGATTTGGTCTCTTGCTTCCGACTGTGGTTCAACCCACTCCCAATCCCGTCGGCAAACCCATGCCGACGGGATGATGATGAGAGGAAGAAGGAGGGTATAACCTCTCACTCCACAGGTATAAGAAAAGCAGCCGGGGATCGAACGGCACGACCAGTTAGGCCGGACGTAGATTAGTTAGAAAAAGATGCAGTCATAGAACAATATTACGCGGTGATGGGGTAAAGCAAGGGCTGCTAAAGCAAGGGGGGCCGATAGTAGATAGTACCAGTGGGGGGTGCTCGGGCTCCTGACTTATGATGGCAAAAGCATCGTAGCAAATCCGTCTAGGGAGAACGGTCCCCATGAGGAGATCCTCACAAAAAGAATACATTAATATCTACAGGAAGAAATTTTAAGAGATGAGGTGGATCCATTGGTAGACCTGATGAACAGCTTAATAAAACGGTGATTTTTCTCAGCTTCTGTCAACATAAGAAATTATGTTTATATCTTTGCATGCACTAAATTGAATGTCCTGCTGAATGTAATCTCCTATTTATGAACTAATAAACATTTTTTCTTCGTATTACTGGTTTTATTGAGTCACAAAACAAATAATGAAGACCCCGGGTCAGTTTATGTAGCACATTTACACGAACAGCTCATATTATGCGAGTAGTAGTACACACACATGCACCGTACAGAACTGGGTAAACAGATTGTTGACTATGTTTAACAAATAGTCGTGTCTTTGAAGGTACCTATGAAGTTCAATTCTAAGTAATCTTAGAGCCTGAGCCTGCATACCTACTTATGTAGAAAATAACTTTCTGAAAGTCCAAACGGAAAAAAAACACTCACAAAACGCACTTCGTGTTTACTTTGCTAAGTAAAGAAGCATTTGTATGTATGTAAGCGACCGTGAGCTAGCGTTTAATGCGACTACGAACATCAATAACATACAAATAAGGTTCAAATTCGTATGCGACGTTTACTTTACTATGCAATATAAAGTCAAAGCGCGATCTGTGAATCTTGCCCTAAAGCTGAAGTCTATACACGTTACTTAGCACGTACTTAGGGGTAAACGTTATTCTTGTCACCGTCGCACATCTGTCAAACTACAAGTGCAGGACAGAGACGGGAACATTTAACCTTTATAGATCACAGTATAACAGTCAATTGCTATAGCTAAGAAGAAGCTTTACTTTGACTCTACAACAGAGGAAACGAGAATAGTTGAAAGATGATAGGCATAGCTGACAGCCCAGGGAGGTAATTGCGTAACACACTATTAGTAGTAATGGTTTTCATTTTGACAGTTCAACAACATTCATTGCGTTATTAACGTTGTTGAGCAGACACATTTTTCGAATATATGAAGCAATGTATTAGCAATAAACTCCAAAAATGATTCAGATTGAGATTGATAGTGTGTCGCGCAATTAGGTTGCTGGGTGCGCCGGACGTACAGACGCCAGCACATCAAGTTACTACAATCTGTCTTTAATAGATTTTCGACTTTATTGCTAAATCATAAGGTTCAAGGTTGAATGGGAAAATCTGACAGTTTCAGGTAGGTTGACCTGCTGGCGTCTGTACTTAAGTGTCCTCACTTGTGGAGGCTCTTTAAATGCACCCCTTACCATTTATTGTGCAAACAACAACGTACACGAGGGCTTGGCAATTCAGCACTACATTGTAATTTTATGACTTTAGTTAACCAGCTATATAAAATGTATATAACAAAGTATGCGAGTTCTCCGGAATATCGACCGAACTCCTGTATTTTTTACATCGGTTGAAACAGAAAAAAATGGCACCTATATTTCCTCTAATAATAATCTACACTAATTTGTTTGTAAGGCGTGGTGATTATGGTGAATGGTGATATTCTCACAAGTTCATACATTGCTCCTAAGTAGGAACACTTGTAAATTGAAAAAGTTATCTAGCCCTAACGGACACTATTGGGTTTATTTATAAACGACGGTTAAAGTTAAGTGCCGTTTAAACTTCAAAAATGTATGGTTAAACGTAGTCGCTAATCACTACTTAACTTTAAGCAAAGTTTATGAATAAAGGAGTATAATTATACCTACTCACCTCATAAGGGGATCGTAAGTTTATGAATCCAGTAAGTTGGCAAAATTAGCACATTTAATATCAAGCAGATATTATTCTCATTAGAGGAACAATACAGCCACTCGCAAACAGCTCGATTTATGTGATATTGTGAAAGTTGTGGGACATTATGGCACTTGGTTGGCACCACTGACGGTTGTGGCGAGTGTCGGCAGAGGACGCCAACTAATACGGCACGATTTACTATTGTGAAAATTGTGCACATTCCGAATGTGAAATGTCTTATTTTATATAGGGAAAGCATTCTCCAGTTGAGATGCGCAACTCGAGATCTCGCGTGTTGAGTCTGCAATTGAAATTGGCTTCTGGCGAGATCTCGATATAGAGACATTCGAGATCGAGATTTCGCCTATTTTTTAAAATAAGTAATGCGTTTGTTTAAACTAAAAATGTTAAAACTGAGGGCCTTAGCACACCTCCGCCGCGGAAATAATACTGGGAAACCGCTTCATGAATTCCATTAAAAAACGATAGGTACTACATTATATCGCGATTCGAGTTGCGGAACATCATGAGAATCAGTTGAATTGTAGCGATCGGAGCAAAATGTCGTCGTTTTTGACTTAGTAAATACAATATAGGTCTACTTCGGACCTCTTAGATTAGTTTTTCCGTAAAATTAACATCCATTTTACAAAAAAATACTGCCACAGATATATGTGCGAAACAAACACACAAAGCAACAAAGTAGCAGGTTGAGCGCGGAGGAGTTACTGGCTTCCGAGTAGTTCGGCGAAATCTCGCGGGAAAGAGATGGAATCAAGTCATTGCGGAACTAGTGCGGTTTCGCTGCTATGGTTTCGCGGCGGAGATGTGATATCCGTCACAGTGGAAGACTCTATTCCTACCTCCCCTTTGAAAAATGGCACAGTCAGTATTTTATAGACAAATAATATATTATAATCATATTAAAAATATCTACTCCGGCTTACCTCTTACAGAAATTGACCCTCCGCTACTGTACCCGTTTTAATGAATATTGAAAATACACTTTGGGTATTAGTGCCATATTTTGTAAAAAAAATATCTAAAACTTTTAGTGCATCCTTTCTTTTTCTGTTTTAAATTACAAATACTGTCTAAAATTCAAGTTTCTCAAACTCAAAGCATTTATTTCAATTAAACCATTTACATGCACTATTGATTCGTTAGATAGTCGGTCAGTTAGTCAGAAAGTTGAAGCTAGTTGCCCATTCCAAAACGTAGATCTCTATGGAGAAGAACGGGCAAGAAACTTCAAGGAAACTTTTATATGGAGATTAAATATTATATACATTATTCTTGTTGCTTAGCCTAGGTATATGTGAGATAAATGCAAAAAAATCAAATGTAGAAACAATATTCAAAATATATGATTAAACATTCTATTTTTAGCGAGTCTTACGAACATACCCTGTTTTTTTATATATTCTTATACATGATCATCTGCACAACTTACATAACGCAAAAAATCAAGTTACACACAACACAAACATTATAAATCTGTTAATTATTTATTATTATAAAAATGGCTACCCAAAAAGCATAATAATAGCGTCTCGAAATCTTGTATTGGTCGAGATTATCTTCTCAAGAGATTGAATCTCGAAAAATGGTTTGAGTTCTCGTATATCGAGATTGCATTGGTTAATTTATCTAACACTTGGTGGTGTCGAAATTAGTCAAAGTCAAATCATTTATTTCAAATAGGCACATTAAAGGCACTTTTGAACGTCAAAAAAAAACTAAATAGAAATGATTCTAGTCGCCCATTCCAAAAGGTAGTTTTCGTATGGAGAAGAATGGGCAAGAAACTCCACCGTTACTCTTTTAAAAATGTTTTACAAGGTCTTGTATACATAATAAAAATTATATGTGAACACGATGCACCCATAATAAAATTAGTCTACCACAAAAGGTAAAAAGAATTAAAAATTAAGCAATGACAGGTAAATCAAATAAGTGATAGATACATGGTGCTCACATATTTACAAGTTATTAAAAAAATAATAATGCAAAAGTAATTGAACTTTAACAAGTGTGTGAGCCACACGACTTCTTTTTCTTAGCGGGGTAGGCAGAGAATACCTATAGTACACCCACATTCACCGCGTAATTTACTATTTACACCAGACTGTTACTATGAAATTCCTGACATAGAATATAATCTGTTGCTTCTGTGAGCGTGGCTTCACATTCAATAACCACATTTCTAGCTGTATCGTCGATCCATCTAGGTATGAAGCGTGAGCTACGCTTACGATTTGCGGTCTCCAATACCAAGGATTCGCTTCACCCTCTGAGGATCAGTTCTGGGAACCTGTGCTATTTGGCAAATGCCTAAAGTGCGGAATCCTATTGCTGCGTCTGATGTGCACGGATAAGTTCAGGGCCGTCTTTAACCTATTGGAGGCCCTGGGCACATAAGGATCACGGGGCCCCTGCGTAGATAACAGACAATAAGAGAAACATACTAATATTGAAGTGAAAACTTCTTTAGGCGCGTTGGGCATTTTTTGAGATGGGAAAAACCATTTTTTTTTTTTTTTATCGTTGCCCCACACTAGGAATTTCTCCTGTATTGTGGGTGCGTTAAAAACATTTAAATTCACGTACACAAACGGCCAGACCCGGAACAGCTACTTGTAGGTCATACAAATATTTGTTCCGTGCGGGAATCGAACCCGCGACACGCAGCGCAGCAGTCAATCGCTTAACCACTGCGTCAACCGTGTTGTCAATAATAATAAGACGATTAAAAAAAATACCCGCTTCGGATGTGTTCGGCTGTCCTCGCGATGTACTCGGTTTAAATGTTTCATAACTGGGAGGCTAGAAACTTATTGTAAATCGCACTGCAAATTACATATTTTGTCATTGAATCGGGTACTAATAATGCGTATTAGAATGGAAGGGTGGCTGCAAATAATATTTTTTAATGAGAGCAGGCCGGGGCCCCCGAAGATTGCGGGGCCGTGGGCACTTGCCCAGAGTGCCCAATGGGAAAGAGAGGCCTGGATAAGTTACCTACCCACATTAGTAGCGCTGTACATTTGTTTGCCAGACACGCATTCTATAATAGCGTGGCTTGCGGTGACCATCCCGCCTTTTTTTTTTTTTTTTTGCGGATTGGAAATCATCAAATGACCCCTCCCGCTCTGGGTGGAGCGGAAGGGAGTGTCAGACTCTTACTGACTAAAACCCACCCGTGTTCCTTTCTTAGCCCTTTATGTTCCGGGCCAGCGGTAACCCTTTCGGACAATCCCGCTGACCCGGCAGGCTTCGGCCCTATGGGGCCCCTCCTCGATGCTGACATCTCTTTGAGGCGCGCGTGGAACACGTACGCGCCGTCCGGCACGGGCCTGGTCCTGATCGGACGGTGAGCTACCCATTACTCTCCGCCCGCAGGCCCGCGCCTACGGTGGCCGGGAGTCGTCGCGCGGCTCCCGACGCCCGGAGCGTCTCCCGCGGCGGCTGGGACGGGAGGCTCTCTCCCTGAGCCGTCCCGCCACCTCCTTCGCTAGCATGACTGCTTCGCAGAAGGAGGTGACTGCCTCCCACTCCCTCTCGCCCCGGACCATGGCTTGCACCAGGGCCGGGCGCGAGAGGTCGCCGCCGCTGCCGATCGCCTCTACGAGGACACGGCGGTGCTCCGCCCAAGCGGGGCAGACCTCCACCGTGTGCTCCACCGTGTCCTCTGGGCGATCCTGGCAATGGTGACACCCGGGCGTTACCATCCCGCCTTACATTTTCATACAAAGCGAAGCAAAGTACACGTGCTTAGCTTAGTCCGTGATCGGTGTTAACCGTTGCACTAGGTATACTTGGAACGTTTTAGGTATTTTCAGCATTTAAACATCTTGAAACGACTGTAATAAATGTTCTCATGACAACATAGTAGCAGGAGGCACGAACGGTCTATGTTTCATGAGCTTTATCTTGGCAACGTCGCCTTAGCAACGAAGATCGAATTCTGACCCTCAAATGAAGAACAAGATAAATTGTGTGTCAACTTAGCCTATTGTTACTGCGGAACATAGGCCTCTCGAGCAGTGGCAGATCGTCCAATTTCGATACTTGTTTGAAATTATTGAAATGAACAGTCAGTTCAATTTCACGACAATTTAACCAACCAATTATCGCCCTAAGCGTAATAATAACGTCATTGTATTCACTCAATCGTATGAAGTAGATAGAACTAAAATGGCGTTTTAATTATAAACATAATGTTAATTATGGTCTTTTAGTGAGTCGTCTCGAGAGCTCACGTGTAGGTAATATCAAAAAGTACCTACGTTGTTAGTTAATCCGTTGTTAATTGACATGACCGCGCGTAATCGGTCATGTCAATTATTCAAAGGCCTGGCTTTGAATAATTGACATGACCTTTGTATTGCGACTGATTAGGTAGATAAAAATATAATCTACATAATTTTATCCGATTTTGATAATTATTTCATATTTTATTGTCAACAAGGTTACGTTAGATTGAAACTCGATAGGTCCTTCTGGTCTTATTTTCGCGTGGGCGATGTAAATTTATACTTTCCATTAGAAATTATTTATTGGGATATTATTTCGTCTGTATTTATCTATCAAAAGTTTTATATTGAACTGTGTATTCTGAAATATTCATCTCCATATTCAAATATGAATAGAGTGCCTCCTGTATGGTGCATATGATATGAATAATGGAATTGAAATTAAAAAACGGTCGGATTTCCGTAGATTTGCTTTTAAGCGCTTCGTTAAAGCGTTCGATATATCAGAGTTTGAAAGCTTTGAAATAAATTGATGTTGTATATCAGCTGAAAACAAACATTCTGCGGTAATAGCTTTCATGCAGAAGGGACTCGGTCAAAGCTACTACGACGAGTATGGGAAATAACCTTTTCCCTGAAGTTATTACGCTGAGACCTACACATTTATGACTAAAATAATAGGTTCTTCTTTATTCGAAGCAGCAGTTACAGTAAACTAGTTAAGATAAAGGGCCGTTTCTGTTCCCAGTTGCCTCTACAGCCGTAGGAATAATAATATCTGTAATCCGATGAACCCGTGACGAGCAGGCGCGTCACAGGCTCAAGGCTATTAGCATAACGACCAACTAACGACGAAGGCGATGCGAATGCGCGGCGAAGGCGAAGCGAACACGTGATTAAACTTTCTTCGATAGAATAATGTCGCGATCGTAATAGGCTCGTTATACACGCTAATATTGATATCGTTTGCGATAAGTCAGGTATTACTGATGGCATAGTTGGTTGAGATTTTGACACGTTGTCTTGAGGTAACGACAGGGAAATTAACGCTAAGGAGATACGTTTTTAGGGTTTCGTACCCAGAGGGTAAAAACCGGACCTTATTACTAAGACTTTGCTGTCTGTCCGTCCGTCCGTCTGTGTATCACCTGTATCTCAAGAACCGCGATAGCTAGACAGTTGAAATTTTGACAAATTATGTATTTCTATTGCCGCTATAACAACAAATACTAAAAACAAAATAAAATAAATATTTAAGGGGGGCTCCCATACAACAAACGTTTTTTTTTTTTTCGGGGTTTTTGCCTTGTGGTACGGAACCCTTCGTGTGCGAGTCCGACTCGTACTTGACCCGTTTTTTTTATTTGATTACCTTAAAATATTTGGGTACATAATTTAAAAGTTATCAGAAATAATAATAATATGTATAAGTATATAAAAAAGGATAAAATCATAGGGCATCAAAAAATTCGTCCGCATCGTTGTCAACAGGAAAAGTGCCCAAAAGGCTGGGCGCATGGCCCTTTGTAAGGCAATGCTGATTCTTTGGCCAAAAAATAGATCAGCCCTCTGGTCTCGAAAAATGCTAAAGTACCTAATTTACTTTCAACTTCTTCTTCTACGTCGTACGATGGCACGACAGTGAATTAGATTTTGTTGGCTCAAAACTTTGCCACTTCAACGGCATCAGTGACAGCGCAAAGGTTACTATGGCAGCATTTTTAAGACACAGAAGGCAGGATAAGAGACGGGACATAACACCACAGCTCTACCAATTTAAAGCATAACTGTCATTTACTTAGGAAAAATAAGAAACCGATGACTTAACTTGGATTTACTTACTTATAAATAAGTATCAAACTAATAAATTTAATTGGATCTACCTTAGTTATAAAAAAATAAACTGAATTTACAAAAAAAATACGAACTAACTGATGACATCAGTTAGTTTGTATTTTTTTGCATGAGCATGGTCCCTGACCCTAGCCTGTTCCACGAGGAACAAAAAAAAAGCAAACTGTCATTCTTTGACAGTTGTATGAAATAGTAAATTGACTTTAGGGTATACTTGCTTGACAATTAATTTTCCAGACTACATAGTTTACTCATTTACTATTCCTTGGAAGACGTGTTGGTCTTCTGCATCTTTGAAAATGTAAGATTTTCTGCCTGAGAAAATATCGACTAAGTCCGTCTGGCTAGTTTCAGTGTAGTCATAAAGATTAGACATTTAATTTTTAAACTTGTTAAAGCTTCTGCTTGCTTGATACAGAGCAATTCTCGTAATTTTAAGAAGGTTCACAGTCTGGATCTCGGTCTTAATCTGTCAAAAAATACTTCTAATTTCCCTACATTTTTTACAAGTTTTTGACATTTGTTTGTCGCCGAGATGAGACCCTGCGACTAAATTTTGAACGTTTGGTGTTTTTTTTTTGCGTTTATCTTACATTTAATACACAGGGTAGCATCCCCATCGATGCGCAAACTGAAACCATGAATTCAGCACATCATTCTCTCTAGAATGATGTGCTGAATTCATGGTTTCAATTTGCTCTGGCGTAGAAACTCGAGGGTTATTAAAAAAACAGCTGTTTCATAGAAAAGTGACTACACCCACAAAGTGTATCTAGCTAGATCTACGCAGTCAAAATGTATGGCAGAACTTTTTTATTTTACCGACGATAAATTTCAAAGCATTCAGAATCATGTACTGAATCCATGGTAACAATAAATGTACCTACGTAATGTACAGACGCCAGCACATCAAGCTCCCGAAACTGTAAAATTTTCCCAACCAACTTTGAACCTTATAATTTAGTGATAAAGTTGAAAAGAAATTTGACAGATTGTAGTAGCTTGATGTGCTGACATCTGTACCTGCCACCATGTATAGAAAAACTTAGCTCCTCATTCATCTTTACACGTTAGTTTAAGAACGTGTATTTAGGGGTTTTAACAGTCGTGAGCAGTAGAAACCAATATGTCCGATTTGCTTTTCCAATAAATTACTAGAAGGTGCATTTAAAATCATGTTTCACACATCCGGAGTAACTAACATATCGGAATCCGGCCGGAAGTTTGCGCTGAAAACTATGATTTCCATATTACTCGACCATCGAGGTTAGCTATAGGACACATAGGGATGTTTATATTTGGTTATCAAATAGCTAGACTCAAATATTAAAACTAAACTACGCACAAGCAGATATTAGATTGGTAATAATAACTTCGAAAACTATGCGGCCTAAAAAAAAAAAGAAAAAATGTTTGAGAATGTGCAAACTGCGCTCTTTCATTTGATACCCCACATGCCCTAGTAGCCAATTCGAGTTTTTCAGACCCCCTTACAGTCCCTGTTGCAAAAAATATACATATATATTTTTATTTCTTTCTTATTTGCAAAATAGTTGGGCAAACGTCATCTGAAACTATTCCAAATTTCAAGTTGATAGCATTCGTATTTCTTGAGATATCCAGCTGTGACAGACAGACAGACTTAGCCTCACCATAAGGGTTCCGTTTTTACCATTTTGGTACGGAACCCTAAAAATGGTCTACAAATCTAAATTCTACAAGGTCTACACCGTACATACAAGATACTAACGTACCTAAAGCGTAATATTATGGCAGCTTGATTGATCTTCGTTGATTGTTTGTTTGGAGCCGCCTCAACATTATTTACGTACTAACATTAATTTAGGAGCTTATAAGTTAGACTTAAAGGTGTTTTTGTCGCTTTTCAGTTTCTGTTTTCGTCTATTAAAAAGATTTTCTATGCTCTGCCTGTATTCAACATGCACCTGAGTCTTTCATATCCTTAACACCACATAATAAAAGTAAGGCATTGAAATCGGGGTGCACGTTGAAGAGCCTCCACGTGGCGCACCCTGGGCAACGTCGGCTCCAATTGCCCATCAGGTTTGGGTGGACAATTGGGGCGGGCGGCAAATCTTCGACAGGAGGAGAAGGTCATGGTTCCAGTCACCGATCATCTTGGATGGTCGGTGAAGGGAACCGGGCTATAGACGGTCACGCGTCTACTCCCCCTCTGCTTACAGAGGAAGGTGAGTTGGCGCGGACCGTCGCGGGGCGGTTAACACCGCGGTACCCACGAGAGTGTGGGTGGTGGAGGGTGTCCCATGCCCGCGCTGCGTCTGTCCGGCATCCGGCGGCAGCGTGGGGACGCCGGGGCGGCGGTTGGGTCTGTCCAGCCGTCGGCCACCCCGTAACCCTGAACTGACAGGACCGGGGGTCCGGGCCACTGAGGCCCGGGCCGCGAGGTAGACAACCTCTATAAAAAATTACCCCAATCCCAAGGTCTAGCGTGCCGAGGGGATGAATGGCCGGAGGGGATCCGGCCGTTAGCGCGAAAAGGGACCTCACCCTTAAAAGGAACACAAAAATGGAACAGACAGACGGCAAAAAACTACCCCAGGGCGGTACCGGCTGCTCAGCAGTCGGAGAATCCGCCACGTTCCCTTCGGGAACGTCAAGCCCCCACTCGTATTCTGGGGGGGGCAACGAATGTCTACCACTTGCCATTGGCAACAAGAGCCGAGGAGGCTCCTGTCCCTCAGGGGACCAAGTAGAGGTGAGGAGTGATGCGGGGTCGGAGTCCGACGCCGCATCTGGAGGCACGAGCATGGGAGGCTCAGAGAGCCCCTGCCGTGCCGGGGAGGAGGCCGCGAAGACGGGCAAGCGGCCAAGGTCTGGGGACAGCCAGGGACTGTCCTCAGACGGAGAGCAGGCCTCGGCCCGAAAAATCCCCACAAGTAGGCGGGGTGGGGTCGCAAAGCGAGGCAAGGGCAGGGGGCTCACTGCCCGTGAGGCGGCGGAGAGAGCGGAGGAGCCCGCAAAGGAGGGGGGGACCGGTCGCGCGGTCGCTTCGGGACCCTCGAGCGACGAGGCGGGTGCGGCTGACGCCCCTGACCCCGAGGCGGACTGCATGAGCAGGTTTGCGGCGGTAGTGGAGGCCGCCGTCCGGGACGTGTCCTTGAAGAAGTTACAGACTTCCAAGAACAGGGCCATAGTCTCGGCGACGGCCTCCATCATGGCGGCAGCGAAGGCGGCCAACTACACCGGCCCTTCGGCCGGCGAAGTGGCCGAATTGCGGGCGGAGGTCGCCCGCCTGACGGCAGCCACGGAGCTTCTCCAAAAGGAGAACGGGAGGCTCCGGGCAGACCTGGCCGGCCTGCGGGCCACCGGGGGAGCGCAAACACCGAGCCAGCCCGTCCCGGTGGAGAACCAGGTCCTCAGCCTGGTTCGGCAGGAGCTGGCGGCCTTCCAGGCGCGGTTTTCCGTCCTGGAGGGCATAGTCCTGCGCCCCCCCCTGGCGGGCGGAACGACCCCGGGGCCAAGGGCGGCCTCGTACGCCGCCGCTGCGGCAGCTGCCGCCCCTAAACCCGGGCCGTTGGGCCGGGCCCAGGCCAAGCCGGCGTCGGCCAATCCGGCGTCGGCTAAACCGGCGCCGGCCAAACCGGCGTCGGCCAAACCGGCATCGGCAGGAGGAGCCGCGGCGCCGGCGCCAGCTGGCGGGGCCCCGGCGCCTACGGGCAATCCCCCGGCGCAGGGCCGAAAGAAGAAGGGCATAGCGGCACGGGAGGCGAAGGCCCCAGAGCCTACGCCGCGCCCCCAAAACTCCCCCACTTCTCCCACGACCGACGCCCAATGGCAGGTGGTCGGGGAGAAGAAGAAGGCGGCCAAGGCGGCCAGAAAAAAGGAGCAGAGGCGGCGTCGCAAGGAGAGAGCCGTCGCGGCTAGGCTTCGCGCCCCGAAGACCGCGGCTGTAGTGATAACGCTACAGCCGGACGCGGTCAAGAGGGGCGTGACGTACTGCGACGTGCTCTCAAAGGCGAGAGAGAAGGTGGACCTCCGGGAGCTGGGGATCACCGGGGGCCTCCGGCACAGGGTGACCGCCACTGGCGCCCGCATGCTGGAGATCCCCGGTGCTACAAGTGGCCCCACCGCTGACGCCCTAGCTGAGAAGCTAAGGGCGTCCCTCGCGGACGAAGCTCGGATCACCAGGCCCGTCAAGTGCGCAGACATGCGCATACTGGGCCTGGATGACTCCGTCACGGAGGGAGATGTGGTGGCCGCCGTTGTCAGGACGGGCGGGTGTCTGGCCGACCAGGTGAAGGCGGGCACCTTACGTCCTGACTACACGGGCATGCGAACCATAACGGTAAGCTGCCCCGTGACGGCGGCCAGAACCATCACGGAGGGCCGAAGGCTCCTGGTGGGCTGGGTCTCAGCGCAGGTCAAACTCCTGGACCCCAAGCCTCTGAGGTGCTACCGATGCCATGTGGGGCACCACGTTGGCATCCAGTGCACCTCCGAGGTGGACCGCAGCACACTGTGCTTCCGCTGCGGTCAGCCCGGACACAAGGCCGGCTCGTGCAACGCCGCGCCGCACTGCATCACATGTGCGGCTGCTGGCAAGCCGGCCGATCACCGGGCGGGGAGCAAGTCCTGCGCTCCACCCGCCGGAACCAGGAGGAAAGGCAGGCCCTCCGCCGCCGTTGCCACTCCCACCGTCGCCGCCGCCGCCGCCGCCGCCACCGCCGCCGCCGCTGCCGCCGCCACAACCGCCGCCACCGCAGTCGCCGTTGCCGCCGCCACTACCGCCGCCACCGCCGCCGCTGCCGTAGTGGAGCCCTCGCAGGGGGCCCGGGAGGGGGCTGAAATGGAGGACTAATGGCTCCATTGCGCCTCCTCCAGGCGAACATCAACCACTGCGCCTGCGCTCAGGACCTGTTGCTCCAGAGCGTGGCGCAGTGGTCGATCAACATCGCCGTGGTCGCTGAGCCGTACTTTGTCCCGCCCAGGGATGACTGGGTGGAGGACCTGAGCGGCTCAGTGGCCATAGTTTCGTCGGTCGCCGCCGGCACCCCGTCCCTGGAATGCGTCACGAAGGGACAGGGGTGTGTAGCAGCACGGTTCGGAGAGGTTGTAGTCGTGGGAGTGTACTTCTCTCCGAGCCGAACTCTCGCCGAGTTCCACAACTCTTTAACAGAGTTGAGAGTCGTCGTCGCCGGAAGCCATCCCTTCCCCGTGCTAGTGCTCGGGGACTTCAATGCCAAGAATTTGGCCTGGGGTTCCCGTTGCACGGATGTGCGGGGCAGGATGGTGGAGGACTGGGCTCTGGAAACAGGCCTGGTCGTCCTAAATCGGGGTTCTGTTCCCACGTGTGTGCGGATGCGGGGTGAGTCAGTGGTGGACATTTCGTTCGCCAGCCCCGCTCTGTCACAGCGTGTCATTGACTGGCGCGTCATGGAGGAGGTGGAGACCTACTCCGATCACCGGTATATCCGGTTCGACGTCTCCGCCCAGACCTCTAGCGCGCTGGTCCAACAGGCCCCGAGTGGTCCGCGGTGGGCGCTGAAGCAGCTGGACCGGGAGCTCCTCCTGGAAGCCTCGATCGTGCAGGCCTGGGTGTCATCACCGGACAGGCCTGCCGATATCGACGAGGAGGCGGAGTGGTTCCGGGAGGCCATGTCCGAGATTTGCGACGTGGCAATGCCCCGAGTCCGGCCAGGACGCGCCCGACGTCAGGTGTACTGGTGGTCGCAGGAGCTGGATGCGCTACGCAAGGCGTGCGTCGATGCGCGACACCGGTACACCAGGCACCGCAGGCTCCGCATTCGTCCTCCGGATGCGGAAGCCACGGAGGCGGAGCTGTACGAGGGGTACAGAGCAGCGAAGACCGCCCTCCAAGAGGCTGTCCAGCGGGCCAAGGATATGGCCCGCGAGGAGATGCTGGAGACTCTGAACAGAGATCCGTGGGGGCGCCCTTATAAAATGGTGCGGAATAAACTCCGCACCTGGGCCCCCCCGCTGACGCAGAGTCTCCGCCCCCAGCTGGTGGAGGAGGTGGTGAGCGCTCTGTTCCCTTCACGGGGGGTGCACACCCCCCCGCCCATGGCTCCGCCAATTGCGGTGCCCGAAGCGGACCACGCGGACGACGACGACGACATCCCTGAAGTGACCGGGGTAGAACTGAGAGCGGCGGTAGGAAGGCTGAAGGCCAAAAATACCGCCCCAGGACTCGACGGCTTGCCGGGTAAAGCCTGGGTCCTGGCCTCGAGGGCTCTCGGGCCTCGACTGGAGGCGCTCTTAAGCGCATGTTTGGAGAGAGGCCAGTTTCCACTCCGTTGGAAGACGGGGAAGCTGGTCCTCATTCGGAAGCCAGGGCGCCCTGCGGACTCTCCGTCCGCATACCGGCCCATCGTGCTGCTCGACGAGGTCGGCAAGCTCTTTGAGAGAGTGATTGCGGGCCGCCTCGTCGGGCACCTGGTGAGGACGGGGCCGGATCTTGCGGACAGCCAGTTTGGTTTCCGCAAGGGGCGCTCGACGGTGGACGCCATCATGCGCGTGAGAGCCCTCACGACGGGGGACGCGGTGTCCCAGGGTGGGGTCGTCGTGGCGGTGTCACTCGACATCGCCAACGCGTTCAACACCCTGCCTTGGAGCTGCATTGTGGAGGCACTCCGGTATCACCGGGTGCCGCCCTACCTCCGTCGAATAGTCGAGGCGTATCTGACGGACAGAGCCGTCAGCTACCCCGGTCGCGATGGGGAGTGGAACCGGCGAGAGATGTCGTGCGGTGTCCCACAGGGATCGGTCGTGGGGCCGTTCCTGTGGGACATCGGCTACGACTGGGTGCTGCGGGCCGACCTCCCTGAGGGCGTCAGCGTGGTTTGCTACGCTGACGACACGCTGGTCCTGGCGCAGGGGAGGTCGCATCAGGCGGCGGCCGACGCGATGACACGCGGGGTTGCGATAGTCGTGGAGAGGATCCGGCAGTTGGGTCTCGAGGTGGCATTGCACAAGTCCGAGGCCATGTCGTTTCATGGGCCCCGGAACGCGCCACCATCGGGATCCCAACTAACGGTAGGAGGGGTTCACATCGGCGTCGAGACAACGATGAGGTACCTGGGTCTCGTCCTCGACAGCCGGTGGAACTTCGTCGAGCATTTCCGACGTTTGGCCCCCAAACTGGAACGGGCCGGGGCCGCCTTCAAGCGGCTCTTGCCCAACCTGAGGGGGCCAAACGCCTCCTGCCGGAGGCTTTACGCGGGGGTCGTGCGGTCCATGGCCCTATACGGGGCCCCGGTGTGGGCGCGTTCACTGCGGCGGCGAGCCGCCCACTACCTGAACGCGCCCCAGAAGGTGGTAGCCATAAGGCTTATCCGGGGCTACCGCACGATCTCTGGCGAGGCGGCAAGCCTCATTGCCGGACTGCCGCCATGGGATCTGGAGGCGATAGTCCTCGCGCGCGTCTATGAGTGGCGCGCGGAGGCACTAAGCCGGGGGGAAGTTCCGCTTCCGCGGCAAATCGCTGCGGAGCGGACGGAGCTCCGGCGCGATCTCATGGCGACATGGAAGGAACGACTGTCGCAACCCAGCGCAGGGCACGCCGCGATAGCGGCGATAAGACCCCTCTTTGAGGAGTGGCTAGGGAGGCGCCACGGCGCCCTCACCTACCGCCTGACGCAGGTCCTCACCGGACACGGAAGTTTCGGGAGGTTCCTGCACATCATCAGGCGGGAGGAAACGCCCGGGTGTCACCATTGCCAGGATCGCCCAGAGGACACGGTGGAGCACACGGTGGAGGTCTGCCCCGCTTGGGCGGAGCACCGCCGTGTCCTCGTAGAGGCGATCGGCAGCGGCGGCGACCTCTCGCGCCCGGCCCTGGTGCAAGCCATGGTCCGGGGCGAGAGGGAGTGGGAGGCAGTCACCTCCTTCTGCGAAGCAGTCATGCTAGCGAAGGAGGTGGCGGGACGGCTCAGGGAGAGAGCCTCCCGTCCCAGCCGCCGCGGGAGACGCTCCGGGCGTCGGGAGCCGCGCGACGACTCCCGGCCACCGTAGGCGCGGGCCTGCGGGCGGAGAGTAATGGGTAGCTCACCGTCCGATCAGGACCAGGCCCGTGCCGGACGGCGCGTACGTGTTCCACGCGCGCCTCAAAGAGATGTCAGCATCGAGGAGGGGCCCCATAGGGCCGAAGCCTGCCGGGTCAGCGGGATTGTCCGAAAGGGTTACCGCTGGCCCGGAACATAAAGGGCTAAGGAAGGAACACGGGTGGGTTTTAGTCAGTAAGAGTCTGACACTCCCTTCCGCTCCACCCAGAGCGGGAGGGGTCATTTGATGATTTCCCATCCGCAAAAAAAAAAAAAAAAAAAAAAAAAAAGGCATTGAAATCGGAACGTTCATTAATATTATATCGAGGTTATCCAATATGTAAAGCACATGTGGTGTAATATGTCAATCAAACACAAAACTACTAACCGCAGTGTAGTTAACACGCGGCAACTAACAGTTTGCTGCTATAGCTACACATAACAACAAGATGTTGGTTCAAACCATATTCAAACACAACCAACACAATAGTGTTGGTTGTTGTGACAGACCGTCCTCACCTAGAAGTAAAAAAAAAATAGTTACCTACTCGGGCGTCAGCAAAAGTTAGGATTAATAATGTTGAAGGAGAAAGAAAACTTCTTGGAGAATTTTTCAGTCGCATGCTTGAATACGGTCCCGGAATGCGGTTCCATGTCGTGAGCAGTGAACAGCCAAATGATTGCACGCCAAGTACTCAACACAACTGGGCCACTGCTTCAGGGGAACTAACTGGTCTTAACTTTCGAATGCCTGAAGCAACGTGCCACTGCATAATGCAATCCTCTGAATTTCCCTCCACTCACTTTGATAATTTGGTTCACGAAATGTTCTATTTCATATATTTGCGTGAAAGGTAATCCGATGATCCGATCAAAGTTCGATCGATTCAGATAATGTTAGCTGCGGGGTACGGGTTCTATTTTGATGATTGAATATCTTGTATTGCTTTGTTATTCATGATGTGGGTAATGGGTTTTCCTGTCGAGAATAACCCAGTCAGGCGCTATACTTTGTGTAAATGATTTCATCACCACTGCTCTCAAAACGGTAAAAGAAAACATCTGCATCGTGAGGAAACTGACATGTCCTAGAACCAAAAATTCAATGACATGTGACATCCGTCAACCCGCACTGGGCCCGTGTGGTGGATAGCACACTCCCTCTCGTAGACAGAAGGCCTGAGTCCCAGCAGTGGGAAAATTATAGGCTGATTACAATTGAATATCATCTAATGCTTTGTTGATGATATTAGTAATATGTTTTTCTGTCGGGAACAATAAACGAATAGCCTATTTTCTTTTGTTTTCTGAAAGAATGGACAGATTTCATTAATAATGTTTTTCACGTGTTTGAAGCTTAATAATAAATAATGAAGCTGCTTTTAACAAGCTCATTTCATTTAATATAGGAACGAATCTTATTACTCTTTTACACAGGCCCCTTGTTCATACGACAATTTTAAAATATGCCAGACAGAAAACAACCTTGTACACAGACGTAGCGAAAACAAAGTATTTTCATCAAAGTTTTACATTTAATAAAAGATACCTAGCGACGAGTAATATAAGGCTTGTGTCGTTGCCATTCCGTTCATGAAAGAGACGTTTTAGACTTGTGAACTTATTTGCGACAGTTTAGTTAAAAGGAAATTGATATACTTTAAATTTACTTCAATGTAACTCCCAGTCTACCCCATGCTCCCAACCTCCCAGCTCATGCTCATATTTTGAAGATAGCGAAATTGTGAAGTGACAACTTTTTTAAAGTCTAATTAATATATTTCTAAAAGGAGGCTTTAGGAAACTTTGACAATCGAATTTCGATCCGTAAATAACGTCAATGTCACAGAGTACTTTTTGATAGACTGAAAGTCAATGTCTAACGTCATTACAGTCATATAATTTTAAAGGAAATGCTTTTAGTTAAACGTGGTGTTTTGAGACTTCAAAATTGCGTGAGTGCTAAAGTGGTGTGTGAGCATGTTCGCTGGCAGCAGCAAGACCAGGGAAACTGTCCCGCGGTGTGCGGGCCGATATGCCCGCCGCCCGCTTGTTATCCCTGCTTCCCCATATGCCCACCATGCCCGCTCTATCCTCCCTATTATTGCTGTCCAAGAACCCAATACCAGGTTAAATGGCTCTACGTTAATGATATTCCACCAAACACCGGGTTCACAGGCTTCGTCGAGCGGATAGCGCAAACTGTGTTTTGGACGGAGATATTTCGAGGTAAGTATACTTTGGTTTCTTTGAACAGTATTAGCCTTTGCGGGCCCCTAATATTACCCTCTGATCGGGCTTTTGGCACTTATAATATTAATCATAATTAATGTATGGATGCATGCGGTAAACAAACCATACCTATGTACAATAATACCTAGCGTAGAATATGTTAAAGAGTCATAGTAGATGCTCATTAATATATGAATATATGTATATTTTAAATGACACCTCCTTTTAACCGTACAAATAAAAGAAAAGTAGCTGTTCTATGACCTCTTTATATTATTATTAAACGTTCGAAACAAGTCTTTGTTAGGAACACGCAGCTTTAACTAATTCGTGACACGCCTCAACAGTCCACCCTTTTTCGTGCCCGAGATGGTATCATCGGTAATAGAAATCCTGGATTTACTTGTATTACCCATAACATTTGAATTGGATAAAAGCAATCGCAATGTATAAAGATAATAACAAACTATCTTTAAAAAACACAGAATCGGTCGAAGTAGCGGTGCTTGGTTGAGGCCTATGTCCAGTAATGGACGTCTTTGCAGCTGAAATGATGATGATGATAATGACCTTTAATAAAATGTTTTTGTTGCTAAAAGTGTAGTTTCTATTACCTTAGTAAAAGTGTAGATCTCTTTATCTTTTGCTTTAATTATGAATAGTAATTATTTTAGTATTATTTGCATACAGCAAATATGGCAGTAACTAGCTAATAAACAGCAGTATCCGAACAAAGCATTGCGCTTTGCTTTGTCTCTTTAAATTTACCCAAGTCACGCATATGTGACACTGGCTGAAAACTAAACATGACATATCTTTCAGGTTTTGCGGTAACACTAGGGCATATTTTCAAAGAGCCTGCTACAATAAACTATCCTTTCGAGAAAGGTCCCCTGTCTCCACGGTTCAGGGGGGAGCATGCGCTGCGTCGGTACCCGTCCGGCGAAGAGCGGTGTATCGCTTGTAAGCTGTGCGAGGCCATATGCCCGTCGCAGGCTATCACCATCGAGGCCGAGGAGAGGCGCGACGGTTCCCGCCGTGCCACTCGCTACGACATCGACCTCACCAAGTGCATCTTCTGCGGTTACTGCCAGGAGGCCTGCCCCGTGGACGCCATCGTTGAAGGACCGAACTTCGAGTACAGCACGGAATCTCATGAGGAACTCATTTATAACAAAGAAAAATTACTCACGAACGGTGACCGCTGGGAACCGGAAATACGAAGCAATATCAGAGACAACCATTTGTATCGTTAGATTTATTTTATTAGAATTTGATTGAATTTATCTTATTATCATGGGATATTAATATTTATAATTACATAGTTTTGAACAACATGTTATTCGTTTATTCCAAACATATAGTACAGAACAACATATAAGTGAAACATGTCAAAAGCATGTCTAAAAGCAATTTATTTGACGAAGACCTTGAAACTGGCTGAGACCTAATAATAATATACATGCTATGCGTACAAGCAACGCCATGAAATGATTTATCAACCGTTAAATAAGTTGTAATATATTTCTATAGCTTATAATATTTTTATTTTATTGCTAAGCAGCTATTTACTTACCCCAAGGTTAATAACGAGTACTATGGGGAGAAAGTCATATTAATATATTATTTACATGGTAGTAAGTTTTTAGCAGTTTTTATCCTCAGAAACCATCTATTTATCTAGCGTGGCCATCTATCTAGAAGGCCACGTCCATCCTCATCCACGCGTGCTTCTTGCAAGTAAAGGTACTTGCGCGCGAAGATGATGATAGACGTGGCTTTCTGTGTCTTCGGCCAAAGATGAAAGGCGAGGCCTATTTATTTATAGTACTATCAAAAACCAAACCTAACAACCACCACAACCAACCAAAACCAACAACCAACCAAACCATACCAACCAACCACCACCACCACCACCACCACCACCACCACCACCACCACCACCACCACCACAACACTCCTTTCCGACCTGGAAATTGAACCCGGGCCTCATGCTAAAGGTCACACACGTATCAAACCGGAAAGGGATCGGCACCGTATCAACTCGAGCCGTATTCTTTGTATAAAATTCCCTACTGCAATGCAAACTAATCGGAATCGTAACGTAATCGCCTCGCCTCAGGACGAGCTCACGAACCGCGGTGCGGTGAGTTATGGCTCGTCGTCCCCGCGCTTACGTCTCTCCGTACCCGAGCTTACGTCTCTTCGTCCACTCTTGCCCCTCTCACCCGTCCGGCCTGCCTGCTGCACCATCAACCAGCGGTCGGCGACCCGTAAACGCGGAATCGCCTAGCCGTAGCTGAGTCGACATATCGGAGCTTCTCATCCGCTTTAGTTACGTGCTTACGTTAGGTTGACGCCTGTTTGACGGCGAGGCGAAAGGCGATACGGTGCTGATTCCTTTCCGATTTGATACGTGTGCTATGACCTTTAGGAGTAGCACGTGCGACCAGTTTTTATCTCTTCTCTTTAATATAACTGAATGCTTAATAAAGGCGAGACATAACTATCAGCGCGAGATAGGCGGTGCCAGAAGTTGGTACTAACTTAAATTTTCCTTTGTTAGAGTTGTATATGAAATGGAAAAGAACACGGCAGATTGGCGTAGCGTGTCATTTTAATAAAAAAACGCGAGGCGCACATCTAATTCACGTATACTTTGCCAATAACTTCTAAGCAATTCTAGGTTCTTAATACTCTAGTATCTACTACTTAGGGTTATTACGTCTTACATGTTAAAAGATTGCATGTTTAAGGATTGCATATATAGACGTAATAGAGGCACTCACAGCACGTTCTCCTTAGAAGCAATAACCTTTCAAAAAGTTTGCATGTGTAACTCAATACTTCTTAAAAAGTACCTAATGAGGGATTTTCCTTCTTTTTTTTTTTTAACTCTTCCCTATTCGCTGGATAGAAGATGGCGCTGACCTTGTTAAGTTACTGCAAGGAACGGAACTTCACATCATTTTTTGATTATACTTTTCTTTGTCTAAGATTATTTCACTTGGATGTAATTTAGAGATCGTAAAACAAAAGCAAACGAAAGTGTCAGTCAACGAGCGTACCTATGTGACGTGACGCAATGTTTTTTTCCCCAGCGTTTTGGCTTGGGCACCTAGTAACGTAGTAGGTACAACGTCATCTACAGAGTTCTTGGAAACAATTTTTTTTTTTTAATACTCAAAAAGAAAACCTCTCATTGAAAACTTATATTTTTCATTTGAATCAAGGATTGCCTTTTGTGTTGGTAGTATTGCAGATATTTCTAATGTAATGTTTTAGACACATGATCAGTTTCAATTTGTACTTTGTGGCTATGGTCTTGTCATTTAGAAAATTGTAATTGGAATTTGCATAACTTTGCTATTGCATTTGCATTGCATGTAAGTAATAGTCCAGGGTCAAGAGATTAGAGAGAGTATTTGAGAGAATAACATTTTCTTAGCAGTATGTGATTGGTAGGAAAATTTTGTATAGTATACATTATAAGTAAATGAAAAAAATAGATAGAGAGAACATAGTGAAAGTCCCGGAACAGAAGTGGGGACCCCTCTTCCGGGACTTAGAATTGTTCTTGAATTCAGGTTTTCAAAATCGGTTTGGCCCTGGACTGATAAGTTAAAACCATTGATATAATAATTGGGAGGGTTATAAAATAGAATGAAAACAGTTTTTAATTTCAAATCTGCGCTGTTCCACTCCTGGGCAAAGGCTTCCTTTTTTACTCCTTCCATCTTTTGTGAACTCGCGCGTCCCCCTTCCAGTTTTGGCGGAACTTTCTAGTTTGTCCTGCCATCTCCTTCGTCAAATTTGCTGAGGCCCAAGAACACCGACATCGCTGCCATGTGAACATCGATGCAATTCAGCTCCTAGACCAAACAAATATACTGCGAAGACTAAAACACTCAAAACTTTTTGAGTTAGTCTAGTGTAAAAAAGTGTACTATAGAGAATTAAATTTCCCGCTAGGCACCGGTGGTACAGTTCGGTGGTACTAGTGGGTGGGTTATTGAGTTTTTCCATTAGGAATTTCTTAGTAGCAGCCCGGAGTTTGGAAGTTGGCGGTGTGATATCCCCGTGCTTCGGAAAGCACGTTAGGCCGTTGGTCCTGCGCCTGTTGGTCCGGTCGTGTCGGATTGCCGTCCCATCGGACAATGAGAGTGAGGGAAGAGGGAGTGCACCTGTGTCTGCGTGCACACTTGTGCACTATAATATCTCCCGCGCCGAAGGCTAGTCTCCGTTGAGATTGGCCGCCGTGGCCGAAATACGGTCTGGAGGACTTTTTTTTTTACTAGTGGGAACAAACGGAAATAATAGTACAATGACACACATGAACAAAGAGTTAGTAGAGTAGTAGTCATGAAGAAAGTGGAACGGACTTGTGTAACGTACAATCAACACTATTCTAAGTTGTAAAATAATTATCACGTAAAAATGAAGTTATTGAAAAGAATGAAATTTAAATTGCTTATTAGTCTGCATAATTATTGTAATTAATTATTAAGAAACTGGTCCTTTTTAATAAAGGATAAATAAAAAATGTCCTTCTTGTCCTGCCAAATAAGAGTTACCTAATATCATGAATTCTTATGCAATCTTCGTCACCTGTTAATTGGAACATGTGTCGAAGAATTCTCATGAGTCAGTAGCGACTACTCACATACTCGTCGGTTATGTATTGGGTTCGCGGTACGAGTACCGAATTGTTTGTTTAGGAAAATAAACACACAAGATGTACAGTTTAAATAATGTTATATACCTCATTTTCAAATATCTTTATTTACCAATAGAAACAATAAACAAAATGCACTTACCCTAAGTTACATTAACTCATTATTTAGGCACTTTATGAGGCTAGTGATACACCTTTCAAAGCTTATAACAGATATGTAGTTAACTGGTTACAACATACACTTTACACACATTATTCTTGGGTACATATGACAATATACAAATTATTTAGTTATAATTTACTGATTGCAAGATATAACACAGTTTAAATAATGTTATATACCTAAATAACATAATACCTACATACCTATTTACAAAATTGATTCATGTGGTTTCGAGCATAAAAGAAAATACATCCTGAATAATCGTGATAATACAGAGAGAAAAAAAGTGTGCGGTCCGGGACCCACGCGATACTCGCACGCACACACACACACTCTTATTTAATAGAAAAATACGGAGAGAGAGACGACGTTGTTCAGCGTGACGATTTCTACCTGTCAACTCCTGCCGCAAGCCGCGTTAAGGAACCTCGTTCCAATAAATGGGCACTTTATTTGATGATTTCCATCACACGATATATTCGCGAAACATTATTATCCCACAGACCAATATTTGAGGTATTACCTACCCACAAAACAAATACAATTTCATCAATCCGAAATGTTAAACGCCAAAATTAAAGTAGCTCTTTCCCAATAAAACATAATTAAGGTTTGAGTTGAGCGGCAAAGTTAAGCAACTGCAATTTTAATTAGCCTAAAAGTATTCCCCACACAAACTTCATCCCAAAAGTTGATTTGAAGTTTCGGAACTCAAGAATGTTGAAGACAATTTAGTTCCTGATACTCGCTCCTTTATATTCGGACTTACTTGGAATCATGGAACTTATAGGTACTATGCCATTGTTTGTTACCATGCATTCTGATTCATAACGGTTAAGTTCTGGGAAACCAATTTCTACGACCACCACTAACACATAATTTAGTCAAACTAAAGCAGTTTTCGCAACTGCAAGTTGGTGATTTATTTTAAAAACTGAGCTCATTCAGTTTGGTAATAAACCACTTGGAAATCGTACATAATATTGCGGTTCCTATTATTAGTTCTAGCCGGCTTTTAGTGAATAGTGAGTTTAGTTGTTTTATGTTCCCGTGTATATAAATCGTTGAGATGATTGTTCGCCAGGCGCCCATCGCGTGACTTCACTAGCATTCATGGATTAATTGCGTGCTTTGTTTCATACCACTAATATTTTGCCAGTCATTTATTTTAAACAAATGTATTTGTCAGAATGCTGTTATCCGTATTTGTCATGCGGCCTACAAAATGGCTCACTAATATAATTCCGCCTTTTTTATGAATATTTTGTAGCGAGTCGTTTTGGGTGCGATAGTGTAGGCCGTCCAATTTCGTTGTCCAAATTATTATGAGCAGGTCGTATTTGTGTGGTGGAGGTGCTCTCGGGACTCGTATATTGGGTTTTAAATCGTGGCAACGTGCTGACACCAGGCGGCAGGCGGCAGTACGCGCCGTCCTAGGTCATTCGTTAGGTAAATGCGTTGGTAAAAGGCCATTAGGGGCAGCGGCGGCAGTGCCGTGATACCGCCAGTTAATGGACTCGATTAACAGAATTAAACCTCAATTACTTTCTTCTGAATTCGATTATGAAACACTTGTTTAGTTTTTTCAACAGTGTACTGAAACTACGTGAAGAGTTTTTTCATAGTAATTAGTTAAGTAGGTACTTTGATTTGTACCTTATTTAAAACTTTAAAAACCTTCATTTATTTTTACTTTGCGTCTCCACTCGCAGTTGTTACTAGTAGTTAGTTACCAGAAAATTTTAAAACAGAAGTAGGTAGGTAGTCAGATCTTTTTTATTGGAAATGTGGCAGGAGAAGTTTGCGTGCTCGCAGCGGTGTAAGAAGATGGTCGGAGTGAATTAAAGAGAAAACTCACGAAGTCAGCTCAATTGAATTCTAAAATGCACTGAATATGGCCGCTCGCGCTGACAGAGACAGTTGGTGGCCGAGACGACAGTGAACGCCCGACTCAATATAGATGAGACGACAATATGGACGCTGCGACCTCTCAACTTTACCCAGATAAATCTTTGGCCCGACTTTGGCCTAAGATCGAAATAACAATGAAGTGAATTTTTAATTCGAACAAGAAGTCCCGTGGTCTGATAACTATTTATGTTTTAATAAAAAAGCCAATCAATAAATTAATTGTGTCAAAATGAGGTGCAATTTCTGCTTTCGAAGTTTCCTACAAACGACTTAATAAAACTTTCTTATTAAGTAGGATTTTTCTGAAAATAATATCGGTGGCTTTAGAAAAAAGTCCAATTTTTCCAAAGAAAATTACTAACGGCACGTGGTTGACTCGTCCAATTCTTACTATTCGTGGTTTTTAAAGGTACCGTTCCTTCTGTATGTGCCTACAAATTTTCCCTGATCTTACAGGATAAACCAAAGTGAATAAAATATTTTCTTAAGAATATTTGTTAGAATCCGACAAAGCAATAAACAGGTGTCCATCAAATTGAAGCAGAACAACATAGCGATTAGAGAGGACGTTCTCGGCAGTTACTGATATGTATCATACCTGTGCAAGCCGTATATTGGAGCGGGCTTTGCGGACCACGACGGTGCCGTCTGTAGCGACTATACAAATGTATCTAGCTATCAGACAATTTAGCCATTGTCTGCCCCAGTCGTTGCCTCCACCCATCATGTCATCGGCACCAGACAATCCAATTTATCGAGACCGCCTTTGACTGTTGGACAAACTGCGAATAGGACACGACGCAGACATGCACGTCTGGACAGACCATTTGTGTTTGCAATTGAAATTAATTCAAAGGGTTTATCGGTTCCCAGGTGGACGGAAAGTACCTTTTATTTTTATTCAGTAGATTAATAAAAGACGTGTAGTTCGATAGAGATATTTAGTTTATACAACTGCAAGTCTAGCTTGGAGCTTCAAGTTTTATTTGACGACCACTAAAGTTCTAAGGTATAAAATAGAATTGAGCGACTGCAAACGATATAATGGGTATAAAATAGTCTCATAGCTTTGAATGTAGACTTTGATGTTATAATCGAGCTAGATATGAGGTAGATAAAGTCCTTGTTATTTTACTGGTTTATTATAAAAAAAAACATTAACAAAATTAGCTGCCATGGGTAATAAGAACCAAGTAGGTAATTTACAAAATCTGACAAGGCTAATCATTGTTTATTAAAGTGTCATGAAAGAGAAGCTAGATCGATAAACAGTAAGTCGAGAGCTTGATACAGAAGGTACTAGTCTCGGACACGGCACAACGTGATTGGGAGGTTGCCTTCTTTAAATCCCTAACAATAATTTGGCCCGTTACCATTCAAAAGGGGAAATGGGGTGAGACTGGGAGAGTATGGTAGCTTATGGCCAAAAGAATTAAAAACCCAAATATATGAAAACCGGGAGGAGCTCCATTTTAAACTAGAAATAATACACACTTGAATAGTTAAACCGGGATATTATACCGCGCAGTTTTCGTAGTTCGGGGAGGGTAACGTAAATGAGATTTTAATGTTATTTTTTAAAGGCCAGGTTAGCTAGGTAGATGCCCGTAATGGGTTCGAAATGAAGTCGGAATTTAATATTTGCGTACATTATTTGCAGTAGTGGCCCAGTGGTAACGGACCCGAGTTGTAGGTCGTTGGTTCAAACCCAGACAGGCGCTTTACTTTGTGTTAATTTATTTCATCACCATTGCTCTCAAAAGCGGTGAAGGAAAACATCGTGAGGAAACCGGCATGTCCTAGAACCAAAAATTCGAAGACATGTGGCATTTACCAACCCGCACTGGGCCCGCGTGGTAGATTACAGCCCATTCCCTCTCACAGAGAGGAGGCCTGTGCCCCAGCAGTGGTAACAGTATAGGCTGATTAAGTATGTATGTGTTATGTACATTATTTTGCCAGTAACACCGAGACATTTGATATAACATTATTGAAATATAACAGGCTTTAACTGCACAAATTATGATTGCGATAAAATGGAAATCTTAAAAACTTATCATTTAAGTACCTACACACTAACACACACACAAACAAACACACACACACATAAACTCACGCCGTCTTCCTATGAGGGTAAGCTAAACCAAAGAACACCACCTGCTTTGATCCTTACATACATCCTTTTGCTTCGTTTACGTCACAACTTTTTATTTAATTCTAGTCGTATTTTAAATACTTGCTGCCCTTGATAATTTCATGATTTAAAGTAAACTTAACTATTTTTAAGACGTCTATCTACGGGTAAGTGAGATATATCACAAGTTGTAAAAACAACAAACCATTAACGGACCGTTAAAGTGAGCAGGTATCAGGCGTTAATTAGCGCATCATCATCATCATCATCATCAGCCTATAGCAGTCCACTGCTGGACATAGGCCTCCCCTAATGAGCGCCATAGCGCCCTGTCTTCAGCTTGACGCATCCAGCATCAGCAATTAGCGCATAAACAGATGAAACTTGCTAGTTAAAATTCCAATGTATCACTTTCCATAAAAAAAAAGTATTGGAAAAATAATAAAAAGCCTCGAAATAACCTTGAAACGGTGGCCTTTACTAGCTAAAAGCCGTACTGTGTGTAGCCTGGATTGCAGATCCTGTTGACATGACAGGCAGCTAAATGAAGCATCGCTCCGAACCATTATTTTAACAAAACGTAATACCTTTTCGCTGGCTAGGTTTGGTAACAAGGTTGATCAATCATATATGGTTTCTTAGTCTGTCTCAGTGTTTAATATCAATTATAAAGTTTCATACGATTTATGATTTATTTTGTTTGGTCATTTATTAATTTTCACATTTTCCAAGGAAAATCTTAGAAGGTACATTAGGCCTCAGGTCAGTGGTAACAAAACCAATATAAGTTGGCCTTTTATTCTATTGAAACTCCGTACTGCACTGGGCCTGCTCAAGGTCAAGGCTCAAAGTCAAAGTGTTACTACTGACGTGTGTACCTGCACTACTAATAATTAAAATCCACTTAATTGTCTCAAATTAAGTTGGCTTTTAAATTAATTGTAAGTTTGCATGACAAATTATACATTATTATGAATAATTTCTCATGAAAACTTGCAATTAATTTACAAAAAGATAACGAAAATAATTTCTAATTCAGGTACAATAGAGTTAGTAGGTACTATACCTACGTATTCCTAATACACACAATATTCTTTCGTACAGGTATAAGGACTTTTAGTGGATAATCTTTCTTTAGAAACAAATAAACTTCTTTGTATGGCCGTTTTAATTTCATTGTAATAAAATACAGCAATATTATGTATTGATAACAATGGTAACATATTTATGGTTGTTACACTATAAAAAAAAAACATCTTTATTTACCGGATAATCATAACAACCTTGTATGTACAATCCATCTAAGTAACAAATAAGCAGTAAAAGTAGGTAGGTACTATAATATACTAGTAACAATTTACTGGAGAGATCTTTACAAAGCATTATTTTCTAAGGTGCTGATGCTTAAAAACACGCTACGCTAAGCTACGACAGCTTAGTGTCTACGGCTGAGTATACTACATACTAAGTACACTAAGTACACTACATGACGACAGACTGCTTGAACACTCGTGTGCCAATAGATCGACTGAGAAGCTTTAAACTTTTCTAAGACATCACAGAGCATGATTATTCAATTGTTTGCAATTCAACTCACGACTGCTTAACTAGACTTTTGAGCCAGTTCCATGAGACTTTCAGTACAATAACGAGAAAGTCGTTTATAAATAATATTAATTTATGAAAAAAGTACTTTACAATATTTTAACAGGTCTCCTGTAAAATCGTCTTTTTGCCGTGTTGTAGGACCCGTCAAACTAATCAAATTGAAGCTGAGATTTAACAACGGATACAATTGGTTATTGGCTTTTTGAATTGGATTCCGGGAACCAGGAATTTTAGTATTGTTTTGTGCGGATCTCCCGTTAGTCGCAAATCCCGGGTTGCAGAATTGTATTACTTAGGGCTGATTTTACCAAAGTTATCTTTTATCCGTATGGAGAAACTGTCAAAAATTCAAAATTTATTCTCAGTTTAAGACTTATTCTATGTATAAAAGTTTGGTGGAATGCGCCCTTAGTGTCAATCCACAGGTCAGACAAAGGTATAATCAAGTTTGTTTGTTTGAAAAATTGCTGTAGTACGCTGGGGTTTCCCGGTAAGTGGCCAAATGGGGTGACCGGGGAAAAGCCCGCCCTGTGATTACTACCTACATGGGAATTACTACTGTCTCTCACGAACATCGGGCAGCAGAGATTTTATTTGCATACGATGAATACTACTCTTTTATAAACTAATTAATCGTTTTATAGGTGTAGATACTTATTAATATGTAAAATATTAAAACCACTAAACAACATCAAACAAAGGGTAAGGTAAATGATAAATCAATACTTAGCTACCATTTAACCAAAAATCAGAACCAGAATTCAGGTTTGGTCCTATAGTAAAAGTTGTTCATAGTGATGAGTACAATGACCTCTTAAGAGGTTGTAAATATTTTACCAGTAACCCTGTATGTACAGTCAGCAACAAAAGTCGATTAACACTTCAGTTTTTTAAATCTCAGTTATTGAGCAAAATATTTGCTAAAAATTGCATTGTATTTCTGCTACAATTTTTAACAAATATTTTGCTCAATAACTGAGATTTAAAAAACTGAAGTGTTAATCGACTTTTATTGCTGACCGTAAATGTATAAAAAAGTGAGGAAGGAATCACAGGGCATTAAAAATTGTTTTGTATCGCTATCAACAGGAAAAATGCCTAAAAGACACCTCATTAGCACGAAAATACCTATGCGCGTTCCATAATTTTGTGCAACATAAATGCAATACGGGATTAGGAGCCGCCAAAGTTTTAAGCGTCTCTTTGGGTGATGCACTGGTTTACTACTAACATGCATTTAGGTAAGCACTCATTAAAAAATCCTACTATTCTTTGTTCATAAAATGATCCTGCTTGAATGAAACAACTAAATAATCCAGGAATAGTGAAGTCTCAAGCAATATTCGAGAGCATGAAGGCGGACGCAAGGAGGTGATGTTAAGCCCCACCTAGCGAGACTCAGAATAAGAGCACATTAGCAACATGTTCAAAATTTATTAACAAGTTTCCTTAGAAGCTTCTAGGAACATATTTTATTCATGTGAACGTTTGAAAATTTTTCACGGAATCCGTTAGCGCATCGTGCATCGTCCATCGATTATGTGTATCGATAACGAATAGACAGGCCGTGCAGCCTGACGTTTTACAGGCAGGATTCCATATTTTGCTACTTTTTGAAGCAATTTTACGAATGTAATATTGATCGTTTTAATATTGGAAAAATATTTTCTGTAACTCTCTTTGTCGGAAACCAACTTTGTTAACGATACTAACTATTATTGGTGGGGTTCACGTGACGTCTACGCAGGTCTACGCGATTTGCACGCCGTGACTACCTACCCGACTGGTTCGCAGGCCTACGCGACTACTAGGCAGCTTCAACGCATTCTTTCGCCAATGCTTCACGGCTTCTACGCAGGCCTACACCACTGCTAGACAGCTTTTACCCGGGCCTACGAGACTGCTACACGGCTTCTACGCAGGACTATGCCACTGCTACACAGCTTTTACCCGGGCCTACGAGACTGCTACACGGCTTCTACGCAGGACTATGCCACTGCTACACAGCTTTTACCCGGGCCTACGAGACTGCTACACGGCTTCTACGCAGGACTATGCCACTGCTACACAGCTTTTACCCGGGCCTACGAGACTGCTACACGGCTTCTACGCAGGACTATGCCACTGCTACACAGCTTTTACCCGGGCCTACGAGACTGCTACACGGCTTCTACGCAGGCCTATGCCACTGCTACACAGCTTCTACGCAGGCTGCCGGCCAGCGCGACTGCGACAGTTTCTACGCAGGTCTATGCCACAGCTAGACAGCATTTACCCGGGCCTAAGAGACTGCTACACACGGATATCTATGGCTACACAGCTTCTACGCAGGCCTATGCCACTGCTAGACAGCTTTTACCCGGGCCTAAGATACTGCTACACAGCTTCTACGCAGGCCTACGCCACTGCTAGACAGCGTTTACCCGGGCCTAAGAGACTGCTACACAGCTTCTACGCAGATCTACGCCACTGCTAGACAGCGTTTACCCGGGTCTAAGAGACTGCTACACAGCTTTTACGCAGGCCTACGCCACTGCTAGATAGCGTTTACCCGGGCCTAAGATACTGCTACACAGCTTCTACGCAGGCCTACGCCACTGCTAGACAGCGTTTACCCGGACCTACGAGACTGCTACACAGCTTTTACGCAGGCCTACGCCACTGCTAGACAGCGTTTACCCGGATCTACGAGACTGCTACACAGCTTCTACGCAGGCCTACGCCACTGCTAGACAGCTTTTACCCGGGCCTACAAGACTGCTACACAGCTTCTACGCAGGCTTATGCCACTGCTAGACAGCTTTTACCAGGGCCTACGAGACTGCTACACAGCTTCTACGCAGGCCTATGCCACTGCTAGACAGCTTTTACCCGGGCCTACAAGACTGCTACACAGCTTCTACGCAGGCCTATGCCACTGCTACACAGCTTCTACGCAGATCTACGCCACTCCTAGACAGCGTTTACCCGGGTCTAAGAGACTGCTACACAGCTTTTACGCAGGCCTACGCCACTGCTAGACAGCGTTTACCCGGACCTACGAGACTGCTACACAGCTTCTACGCAGGCCTACGCCACTGCTAGACAGCTTTTACCCGGGCCTACAAGACTGCTACACAGCTTCTACGCAGGCCTATGCCACTGCTAGACAGCTTTTACCAGGGCCTACGAGACTGCTACACAGCTTCTACGCAGGCCTATTCCACTGCTAGACAGCTTTTACCGAGGCCTACGAGACTGCTACACAGCTTCTACGCAGGCCTATGCCACTGCTAGACAGCTTTTACCCGGGGTTACGAGACTGTTACACAGCTTCTACGCAGGCCGCCGCCGCCGCCGCGCCGCCGCCGGCCGGCGCGACCGCTACACAGCTTCTACGCAGGTCCACGCGACTGCTACGCAGGTGTACGCAACTCCTATGTTTCTATGCGTTCACAAAAAGCCAGTGAGAAAACGATTTTATAGTAAAAAATGCTTTGCCTCAATATCGCAAAGCAATATTCCGACTAACTGCATCTTTGAATATTAGCAATTACCTAGTATTGAGGTTTGCAAATTACTCGTATTCCTGGTAACACCTTATTCAAAGCTAAATAACATTATTATGCTCGTACTACGGTTTGTGCAACAGATTGAGTTCGAACTCGTGAATCTCTCGTTCGTTAGTTTCTCCTGAGCCGTTGGAGTAGGTAGATAATAAGTTTCCGAACTTACTTAGTCACTCAATTGGTTATTTGCACATAAAGCGGGATATTTAACTAGATAAATGTTTTTTTTTACCAGTTTGAGCTTACAATATTTTGCAGTTTACAAGTTTGGATGCTTAAACCAATGGAAAAACATCGTATCTTGTTTTTTGGCCGAATAATACTCTTATAGATTATTTCGTGCACACACCGTCTACGTGTTTCTTTGCAAAACTAATAACAGAACCGCAAATTAATGAGCTGCAGTCCAAACATAAATGTGAGACAGTAAACTGATAAGACCGTGTCTAAAGTTGTATCAAACAATACGAAACAACGTACACTTGCAAACTGGGAATTTGAATTGTTGCCGAGTAGTCGTGTTCTTAGATTTCATATGTGAACGAGTTCACGCCCTTATTATGCTACTGTAGCTTTGAGATGTAGTTCTGTGGAAGTATGTATCTCGGTATCAAGTCACGGTGTCGTTCCCAGGACGTTGATCTATCGGTAATCTATTAGAGTTGGCCCGACAGCTACTTGTAATGCCGCCACTACTCTCATTAGTAGCTCGGCCATAGCTCGGCCGATAATTCATAGCGTGTAGAAGTTTCTCACTGATAGTCGGCAGATGACGGCGACTGAGTAATCTATCAGCGGGTACTTCCGCTAATTATGTTTGTCTGGATTTTGATGCGTTTACTGCCTTATATTAGTCTAGAGAAACGTTATGAATAGAACATTTGTGTGAAATGTTTTTGAATTTACAATATCTCCGATTCTTTTTTCACTGTGAAAATTTTTGAGAGAACAACAAAGGAATCTTGAATGTAACATATGGCGGTAATCTGATCAACCGTCACCAATGAGTGGGCAGATTGTCCCATGTGGAGAATGTAGGAAATACAAAAACAACTTTATTGTTCAGAGTAGAGCGACGTCGTCTTCTTCATGTGTCAACATCCCGATGAGGTATTTGTATAAGTATATTTCGACCTCGATTTTATTTATACGTTTGTTGTATTGACCTTATAGATACCTAACAACAAATCTATAAAAATCATTAGGCATACGAGAAAGCGGAAAGAAAATAGATTTCAAATAAAATCATGAGCGTACGATGTCCATAGTATATACTGTAACTAAGAAAAGTGGTGAAGGAACGCAGCATCATAAAACACATTAAATTAATTCCGATAAAATTGAGAAAGACTGTTCCCATTTAGACTGAGACGTCAAGAGCGGCGACCAGCGAAGCGGCGTAAACTGTTGAATGTTTTCACTGAATAGGGATGACCAGGGTATATATTAAATTCAAGCGACCCTCGCTGACATATTGCATCCGTTGCCCTCGTATTCGTTTTAATGAAAACCCGGAGTGACATTGTCTGTAATTAAGAACTACGATATACAAAGTCCATTGCAACGCAATGATATATCGACAGACACGATCCCAATCTGTAATTTATTCGGCTTTTAACACTCGTTTGGAACGCGTATGTGGCTGTATCCTGTTAGATGGACAAATTGGTTTTGTCAATCAGGATTCCTTATAAGATGCCATTTAATAGTACCTATTCGTTTGTAATGTATGGCAAAGTATCGTAAATAATAGTAATTTGGTGTCAAGCATACATGATACTAAATATCGTATTTGGTATTTAACGGACTCACCACAGCTATCTACCAAGGTTATATACAATGTCTGCGGAAATACCTACCATATAAACCATCGGTTGCGGAGAATGTCATCCCACCTAGCCTGAGTCCTACATAGTAACATACGACGTTTACCTATAGATATGCAGTTTTCGCAAATACCACGCCTACATCAATCGGCGTTGGTTCCATGACTAAAACCCAAGTAATAAAGGTACCTAACTTTTCACTAGCAATCCCAATCCAATAAGAAACTATGTAATAGCAAACCCTATTATTTCATGAAATTACTACTCAGAATGCAAGACGTTATGTAATTAGAAGCTACTGTTGCTACAAATTGTTCATCTTGAAGCTCAGTCGCGAATACCATTTAATATTAAATAGCTGTCGCAATTCCTTATCAAAGTACGTAGTCATAACTAACTCAGGTTTCAGTGTCTGGAGCTAAGTTTAAACAGATATTGTCACAATGTGTAAGGCTAAACATTCACGGTATTAGAACTTACATAAAGCACAGAAACTTTGTCGGCATCTCTTAGCTAAGCAACTAGGTCAAAATAATGTCACATGGGATTATAGTAACATGCATATAAATATTTAGTTTATTGGTTCCTGTATGAATTAATCAGGCTTCACTGCTGTGTTGAATCTTGTAAACGTTTACCTTACCTTCGGAATTCCCCAATCATTAGGGTATAATATCTAATATCATACTGAGCATACTTAGGTGCTGACTGGCGTTGAGTGGAACGTAGAATGTACATAATATTACAAAAGAACATAATATATTTATTCTTAAAATATCAAAGAAAATGTTGGTTTCTTTCCTGATGGCTTTTATTTTTATATCTGTGCCGATAAACTTTGAGTCGAGAACGTTGTTGCCACACAAGTTATTTAGCAAAATACGTCGAATATTGTGTAGAGTTGTGACGCGCAAGCAGCAAGCGGAAAACTAAGTTTGTGGCATAATTTATAGGTGTATGATTGTAGCATATTGAACGAGCTCGGTACCTGCCCGCCTACTGCCTACGACTCGATACCTACTTGCGCACCGCGCTGTACCGACTGATTGGATCCGGCGACTCAGTTCCGGGAGACTTATTTTTCCAACAAGTACGATGGAACCAAATGAGTTTTTAAATAATATAAGGAATAAGGAGCTGCTTAGTGCACAGTAAAATGTTATTACGTTATTACTTGGAAAGACTTAGGTAGTTCACAGTGAGCTAGACATTTAGAGGAGCTATAGTTTGAGATGAAAAAGCAATTTCCTGACAAAATTACTATCTCTGTTCTTATGTACGAGAAGTCAATTTAAATATTACCTAATCTTTTCATAAGTTATAATCGATATACAAATTGCTGCCGATAGCAGTATTTTTTATCCGTAATTATTTTGTCTGTAAACAAAACGCCATGGGGCGCTCAATGAAACCTCGGAAACGTTTATACCGAAATCATTCACGTACATGCTAATGAAGCAAGGGGAGGCGGCGTCAGTCATAACTTTACAAAGTCAAGCTACATGTGTTTTAATATCAGCTTTTCAGTTCAGCAACGAGGTAATCGCTTTTATAACTTCCTTACAAATGTATAGGCAAGTAATTAGGTAGGTATGTTTTTGCTCATTTTTCAGAGCACGGTAAGCAGAGTTCCAAGGTTTGGAAAATCAATTAAGCAAATCAATAAAAAGTTTTCAAAAAACATGCTCAGGTTTAATGAAAAAGCCGTTTCCAGGAAATGGGAAATTAAGCATCGCCTAATTTATTTAAGCTTTCTTATTACGTAATGGAGGGGTACAAAATCTTAAATTTACTTCTGTGAAATAATAAAGGATTTTTTTTGTATTTCTAGATACGCTATAAAAACAACGAGGTAGAGGAAAAGGGTTTTTACTTGTGTATACTAAGTCTATATTACGATGCCTCTTTAGATAGCAAAACGTTCCTTTGGTTTTTATTTAAAAACTAGCTGACCCGGCAAACGTTGTTTTGCCCTATAAACTATTTCTAGCTGCCCGGCGCTACTTCGTTCGCGTGGTGTCCTACCCATTATATTGTAGTCTTTGGTCCTACCCCTTACCCTACCTTACCCCTACCCTACTCCTACTTTACTCCTACCCTACTCCTAACTTACTCCTACACTACTCCTACCGTACTCCTATAAGTAAATAAAAGTATTAAATACTATGTCCGTCTAAAACCGGATAAAAAAACCAGATAAAAAGTATCCTATGTCCGTCTCCTGGTTCTAAGCTACCTCCCCACCAATTTTCAGCAAAATCGGTTCAGCCGTTCTTGAGTTATAAATAGTGTAACTAACCCGACTTTCTTTTATATACTCGTATATAGGTTATAATCATTATCATTACTTTTTTAAATAACACAGACATAAGTATCAGAGTTATTTCGTCATATATATTCGTGATTATACACATAATAGTGTTTTAAAGATCACAATATGTTTTCGTTAGTACCTACTATATCGCGCCATTGCAATAAAAAGTTGTTATAGAATGCTTTAAATTGATTATATCTTTTGATAAACGATTGCGATGAAACAAACACTAATAACTACTCCGAGTTCTACACTATATTTGAGTATAAAATGAACCACAATATGGTTCATTTTTGTATTTGGTACTTTTTACGTTGAACCTGTTCAAATAGAAAATCTCTCACATCCAAACAGACAAAAATTCCAAAAATTGATGAAATGGCATCTGCATCCTTTAACACACCAACAATTTTTTTTTTTTATATTTTCAATGTACAGAAACGCCTCGTCTACAGATTTATTATATGTGTATGGATACTTTTTATAACGATGTTAGTACGTAAGTTTCGTTGCGGTTGTTGAAAAAACCACACCTGCATAACCTAAGAATGACCTTCTATAATTATCCATACTAATATTATAAATTTGAAAGTAAGTCTGTCTGTATGTTATCTTTTCACTCCCACGGGATCCAAAATTTAGTTGTCATTTTTCTCAATAAAACATTACGCTAAGCAGTTCAAACATTTCGATCACCAGAATTTTTAATCATAATGTGGTGTGTCACAGCTGAAGTGGAAAAATGTCAAGTAACTTTTGGAGGCCACTGTAAGTGCATACACGCAGACAAAGAAAAATAAATATACAAACACATAGGTACTTCACAGGAGTAGACCATGTTCATAAGTTGTTTTCCTTAATTGCATTTTATGTGCTTAGTTACAGTTCGTGGTTTCCGCTTTTCATCCTTAAGTCTAGCACACTTGCTAGCTTTAAAATGTTTCGCATAATTTAATAATACTTTTTTTTTTTCTCTTTCTTTTTTTTGGTAGCCGTGTTGTGTTGTTCACACTCTTCTTTCTTTCCAATCTGTTTTTAGAAGTGATGACTTGTAATTGGCTGTCAGTCTCACACGCTATTTTTTATTCTGTTGGTTTTAGCTGTAAGTCATCCATAGTAAATAAATAAATAATAAAGTTGAAAGGCTCTCGAATAATTGGCGAGATAACAGGTATGGAAACCTCCTCAAGAAGGCGTACCACAGAATATTATTATTTTTCGATTATCACGAACTGGAGCTGCTCTTCATGTGGTTTGTATTTGTTAATTCTGTTATACGGAATAATTAGTTGCTTCCCATTGTTGACACACTAACCACAATCAATAGTAATCAGCAAGGCGCCTAGTAAGGCAGCAACCATTCTTCGCTGCCAGCAAATAAAGACTAGTCAATTACTTAAACTACAAATTTAACGGAAACTTGTGAAACTGATCGATGAACTTCCTATTGTATTGCTACCTACTGAAAATGGGTCCTAGAAATTCAAGCAGATACTTTGTTACATCTCTAAATCGAGTTTGTAAGATACTCGAGATATCTTGGCGACGGACATAAATTTTCAGTGTGTCGGTAAAAATCGTAATTTCAGCTTCTTAACCTTCCTTTCCACTTTTTAAATTTGGCAATCACCCAAAAAAGCTTTATGCTAATTAGTAGGGGGCTCGCTAAATACCTACAAAGTAGCGTGAAGACGTTACACAAATTAACCAATCGATACCTACGAGTACCTTTACAAATACCGTACCAAGGTATTTTTGTGTGAATCACGGCGGCACGGCCCGGGTCTCAAGCAATAAGCTATTATACAATGAACAGCATATTAAATTTTCTTCACGCGGTGCTTGAAACGTTGCGGAAGTATATTTTCAGGTTACCTGAAGTAGACACTACTAATAGATTGAATCCTACGCCTGGCGTTTTCAGCACAAGGGATATAGCTGAAGTGTTCAAAAAACAATTCTCTATTAAGTCGACACTGGGGCCACCGTGTGGGGTGTTCAATGCTGGCCCTGAGCGTGCGGACGTGGCCACTGTAATTCTTGCAAACGAGATCAGGCACATATTGAAGAAGATGACAAGAAACAAATCCCCTGGGCACGACGGACTGCATTAAGCACCTACTGCATACTGGTTCCCACTTACCTCAGGTGGTGGCACTTTTATTTAATCTGTGCCTGTGTCATTCACATCTTACACCGGATCTATTGCGATCTCAGGTGGTGCCGGTGGTCAAAAGCAAGACAGGAGACTTATCGGAGAAGTCAAACTACGGGCCTATTTCATTCGCCATCGTCATAGCCAAGATCCTTGACAGCGTGCTTAACTCACACCTAAATGCTGCAGCTCTGTGATGCCCAGTAGGGATTCTGGCCAGGGCTGTCAACGGAGACTGCTATTGTTAGTTAATTAATAATAATTAATGCATAAAAACATTTAAAAGAGTAACAATGGAGTTTCTTGCCCATTCTTCTCCATATAAAACTGCCTTTTGGAAGAGGCAACCAAAATCAATTCTTTTTTCTTGTAAATTTTGACGTTCAAAACTGCCTATTTGAAATAAATGATTTGACTTTGTCCAGGGCTTTTGACCTTGTCCTGTACGATATTCTTTGGCAAAAGCTAGAAGAGACAGCGCGGGCGCCGAGTTCGTATTACTCCTCAAGCAGAGGTCCCTGAACCAAGAGACTCAGGTGCGGTGGGCAGGAGAGTTAGGGTTAGGTGGCAGTTAGGGCGAATATGGTAGCTCGCAGAATTACTCGATGAACAGGCGCAATTCAAATAACCCTTTTTAAGGCATACTGCAAAGCACTGTGCTTGGGAGCCCTGTGGTTCGCATATTCCCAAAAGGCTTACAATGCTCTGTGTATCCAATACAATAACGCATTCACTGTATTGTTGCGGCTGCCGCGCTACTTTGTGCCTCGGCAATGTCTACAGACGCACGCACTGACGGCTTTGCCTCGCTACTCCACAGGTTGCGTGGCAGTTCCAACACTATCCTGCAATCGATAGCTGCCCGGGTAGACATTCCGCTAGTGTAGTGTAGTGTGCTCACAAATAGGACCCAATCTGTTTTAGTTATTAAGTATGTATGTATACGCATTGTAGCCAGAATAAATAAGTAAGGCACTCATAATTGAGTTATTATACTTCGAGGAAATCGACGACTTCCTAATTAAAAAGGTTGGCCAACATTTTCAACTTTCTCATTAAATGTTTGTATTTTTTCTGTGCCTTGCGTTTGGTTAAGTGAATAAGTGTTTGAGGTCGATCGGTTCGGGAATCTCTTCAATATTTTTTTAATTAAAATCCTTAGAAAATGTGTACTGTTGGGTATTTTTTAATTAGCTCGGTAAAAGGTTATACAGCTAGAATAAACATTTCTCCGATGGAGTCAAATATTTTCTTGTTTTTCTTCCTTATTATGTACCTACATTGTATCAGTGGAAAATAAATAGAACATTTCAATTTTAAATTAATTGAAAATCAAAAAAAGCAATCTCTTCCGGAATTTATTTAAAGAAACAACTGTCTTTTCTCTCTAAAACTCTTTGTCCGACAACTGAATGTGCAAAGTATCCTCCATTAAGCTGCAAACTTGCAACTAGGTGCAGCTTGAGTAGCTTCTCTATAGTTTAGCAGACACTTGCGGCGAGGGTATTGTGCTAACACCTATGTGATTGCGGCAAGCTGACCGCAGAGAGCGCTTCCGAAACGGGCGTAATTGAGCAAGGCGTACTTGAAGTAAGCTCCCTCCTCCAGGCGAACATCAACCACTGCGCCTGCGCTCAGGACCTGTTGCTCCAGAGCGTGGCGCAGTGGTCGATCAACATCGCCGTGGTCGCTGAGCCGTACTTTGTCCCGCCCAGGGATGACTGGGTGGAGGACCTGAGCGGCTCAGTGGCCATAGTTTCGTCGGTCGCCGCCGGCACCCCGTCCCTGGAATGCGTCACGAAGGGACAGGGGTGTGTAGCAGCACGGTTCGGAGAGGTTGTAGTCGTGGGAGTGTACTTCTCTCCGAGCCGAACTCTCGCCGAGTTCCACAACTCTTTAACAGAGTTGAGTGTCGTCGTCGCCGGAAGCCATCCCTTCCCCGTGCTAGTGCTCGGGGACTTCAATGCCAAGAATTTGGCCTGGGGTTCCCGTTGCACGGATGTGCGGGGCAGGATGGTGGAGGACTGGGCTCTGGAAACAGGCCTGGTCGTCCTAAATCGGGGTTCTGTTCCCACGTGTGTGCGGATGCGGGGTGAGTCAGTGGTGGACATCTCGTTCGCCAGCCCCGCTCTGTCACAGCGTGTCATTGACTGGCGCGTCATGGAGGAGGTGGAGACCTACTCCGATCACCGGTATATCCGGTTCGACGTCTCCGCCCAGACCTCTAGCGCGCTGGTCCAACAGGCCCCGAGTGGTCCGCGGTGGGCGCTAAAGCAGCTGGACCGGGAGCTCCTCCTGGAAGCCTCGATCGTGCAGGCCTGGGTGTCATCACCGGACAGGCCTGCCGATATCGACGAGGAGGCGGAGTGGTTCCGGGAGGCCATGTCCGAGATTTGCGACGTGGCAATGCCCCGAGTCCGGCCAGGACGCACCCGACGTCAGGTGTACTGGTGGTCGCAGGAGCTGGATGCGCTACGCAAGGCGTGCGTCGATGCGCGACACCGGTACACCAGGCACCGCAGGCTCCGCATTCGTCCTCCGGATGCGGAAGCCACGGAGGCGGAGCTGTACGAGGGGTACAGAGCAGCGAAGACCGCCCTCCAAGAGGCTGTCCAGCGGGCCAAGGATATGGCCCGCGAGGAGATGCTGGAGACTCTGAACAGAGATCCGTGGGGGCGCCCTTATAAAATGGTGCGGAATAAACTCCGCACCTGGGCCCCCCCGCTGACGCAGAGTCTCCGCCCCCAGCTGGTGGAGGAGGTGGTGAGCGCTCTGTTCCCTTCACGGGGGGTGCACACCCCCCCGCCCATGGCTCCGCCAATTGCGGTGCCCGAAGCGGACCACGCGGACGACGACGACGACATCCCTGAAGTGACCGGGGTAGAACTGAGAGCGGCGGTAGGAAGGCTGAAGGCCAAAAATACCGCCCCAGGACTCGACGGCTTGCCGGGTAAAGCCTGGGTCCTGGCCTCGAGGGCTCTCGGGCCTCGACTGGAGGCGCTCTTAAGCGCATGTTTGGAGAGAGGCCAGTTTCCACTCCGTTGGAAGACGGGGAAGCTGGTCCTCATTCGGAAGCCAGGGCGCCCTGCGGACTCTCCGTCCGCATACCGGCCCATCGTGCTGCTCGACGAGGTCGGCAAGCTCTTTGAGAGAGTGATTGTGGGCCGCCTCGTCGGGCACCTGGTGAGGACGGGGCCGGATCTTGCGGACAGCCAGTTTGGTTTCCGCAAGGGGCGCTCGACGGTGGACGCCATCATGCGCGTGAGAGCCCTCACGACGGGGGACGCGGTGTCCCAGGGTGGGGTCGTCGTGGCGGTGTCACTCGACATCGCCAACGCGTTCAACACCCTGCCCTGGAGCTGCATTGTGGAGGCACTCCGGTATCACCGGGTGCCGCCCTACCTCCGTCGAATAGTCGAGGCGTATCTGACGGACAGAGCCGTCAGCTACCCCGGTCGTGATGGGGAGTGGAACCGGCGAGAGATGTCGTGCGGTGTCCCACAGGGATCGGTCGTGGGGCCGTTCCTGTGGGACATCGGCTACGACTGGGTGCTGCGGGCCGACCTCCCTGATGGCGTCAGCGTGGTTTGCTACGCTGACGACACGCTGGTCCTGGCGCAGGGGAGGTCGCATCAGGCGGCGGCCGACGCGATGACACGCGGGGTTGCGATAGTCGTGGAGAGGATCCGGCAGTTGGGTCTCGAGGTGGCATTGCACAAGTCCGAGGCCATGTCGTTTCATGGGCCCCGGAACGCGCCACCATCGGGATCCCAACTAACGGTAGGAGGGGTTCACATCGGCGTCGAGACAACGATGAGGTACCTGGGTCTCGTCCTCGACAGCCGGTGGAACTTCGTCGAGCATTTCCGACGTTTGGCCCCCAAACTGGAACGGGCCGGGGCCGCCTTCAAGCGGCTCTTGCCCAACCTGAGGGGGCCAAACGCCTCCTGCCGGAGGCTTTACGCGGGGGTCGTGCGGTCCATGGCCCTATACGGGGCCCCGGTGTGGGCGCGTTCACTGCGGCGGCGAGCCGCCCACTACCTGAACGCGCCCCAGAAGGTGGTAGCCATAAGGCTTATCCGGGACTACCGCACGATCTCTGGCGAGGCGGCAAGCCTCATTGCCGGACTGCCGCCATGGGATCTGGAGGCGATGGTCCTCGCGCGCGTCTATAAGTGGCGCGCGGAGGCACTAAGCCGGGGGGAAGTTCCGCTTCCGCGGCAAATCGCTGCGGAGCGGACTGAGCTCCGGCGCGATCTCATGGCGACATGGAAGGAACGACTGTCGCAACCCAGCGCAGGGCACGCCGCGATAGCGGCGATAAGACCCCTCTTTGAGGAGTGGCTAGGGAGGCGCCACGGCGCCCTCACCTACCGCCTGACGCAGGTCCTCACCGGACACGGAAGTTTCGGGAGGTTCCTGCACATCATCAGGCGGGAGGAAACGCCCGGGTGTCACCATTGCCAGGATCGCCCAGAGGACACGGTGGAGCACACGGTGGAGGTCTGCCCCGCTTGGGCGGAGCACCGCCGTGTCCTCGTAGAGGCGATCGGCAGCGGCGGCGACCTCTCGCGCCCGGCCCTGGTGCAAGCCATGGTCCGGGGCGAGAGGGAGTGGGAGGCAGTCACCTCCTTCTGCGAAGCAGTCATGCTAGCGAAGGAGGTGGCGGGACGACTCAGGGAGAGAGCCTCCCGTCCCAGCCGCCGCGGGAGACGCTCCGGGCGTCGGGAGCCGCGCGACGACTCCCGGCCACCGTAGGCGCGGGCCTGCGGGCGGAGAGTAATGGGTAGCTCACCGTCCGATCAGGACCAGGCCCGTGCCGGACGGCGCGTACGTGTTCCACGCGCGCCTCAAAGAGATGTCAGCATCGAGGAGGGGCCCCATAGGGCCGAAGCCTGCCGGGTCAGCGGGATTGTCCGAAAGGGTTACCGCTGGCCCGGAACATAAAGGGCTAAGGAAGGAACACGGGTGGGTTTTAGTCAGTAAGAGTCTGACACTCCCTTCCGCTCCACCCAGAGCGGGAGGGGTCATTTGATGATTTCCCATCCGCAAAAAAAAAAAAAAAAAAAAAAGTAAGCTAGTAAATAGTATAATATAATTATGACAATTAAACCACAATTTGGAAATGTTTAGAAACAACATGTTTTAATCCAGCTGGGATTCCATACAGTTTAATGCTCATGAATCTGGACACGGTCAATCAGGAAGAACTGAATCTTTAGTTAAAGGTTTAAAAGATATGCGAACCTTAGGGGACCACTTTTGTAATATTACCAACTAGCGGTCCACTCCAGCATCACAAATGTGCAATTTTTTTGTTTCGAATTTCCTAAATTTTCTTACATACAAACCTTGTCCTGGCAATACCGAACACAACAAAAAAAGAATTGAAGAAGAATGTGGTGCAGTCATTCAGAAGTAATGCTTGTACAGACATTTTGGCGACTTTGTTTTATTTATACTATGTAAGGATGTAGTCTGGGAATGGTTGCGGAATCCTTATGAGTACTGTTACCATGGCGCCATAACCCATTGTAGTTACAGATGAGTACAAGTTAATTAGCCCTGGATCGAAAGAGCTGGATGATGCAGGTTAACTGTAACAAGATAATTTCCTAAAGTCGTGTTATTATTATTTCCCATGAGGACTGAAGTGAAAGTGTCGACTCACAGCTGCTCACGCTTAACATTCGGAAGGCGTGTGTGAAGTTGTAACAGTTCTGTTTCAACAAACCGCTACCCCTGATTCTGCAATAATTTTATGTCAAAAAATTGTCGACTATGGGGGATTTCACACATTTATGCTTTGTACTTATTGCCGGCTAAGCTACAAAACAGCCCGCCAGTAAAATATAAATACAAACAGCGTGTGAACAACGGCTTTTTTTTGTTTTCATTTACCATCCTTATGGCTAATATTTTAATAGTGCGATAACTTACATCGTCGCAATAAATATTGCATTTCGACAGCTTTTGTATGAAAAATATGTCAATCTGTCATATTAATTCTTCAGGTAATAAATATAAAAAAAAACACTCTTACTCAAAAATAAAGCCTTTTAAATGTTCTGAATTCCACACAAGCAATAAGTAGCCTATTGGTAAAAACAAGAAAAAAGGAAAAACACGAAAATGACTTGTTTAGAATTATGGCATCGTGTGCTTGTTGTGGACACAAGCGCTTGTGTTTTTATTAAGTTTCTAAGCGAAACGAAAGCACTTGTCTACCAAGCGAGACCAACATCATAAAAAAACGACGGTGGCTCAAGGAAACATTATCTTTTCCACTCAATAAACTTTGTCAGAAACATAGATAGAATAGCCTGATCTGATCACTAACCTTCTGGAAATGATAACATAAAAGCAAAATATGTGGCTCTAAAAATGAAGCACGAATTGCTAGAACTTATTTTCTATTCTGATTGAGAAAAATAGCACTATGCAGATTGAATATTGTATTAGTTATATAGAAGTCCGCTATGAGCTAACCTGTAGCTGCTGGAATTATGGAACTGACCAATCGTCTGGCTGGCCGATATTATTGATCTTTAATCCCAACACCTGTGGTGCTTGAACAGCTTAAGCACTTTACATTGCTTGCTAACTGCCAGATTGTATGCCACGGAAGTGTATTGAGAGCGAGGTGGTGCAGTAGGTATGGTGCGGTGTTTGTTTTGTTCGTGAAGTTGGCAAACAGTCGTCGAGGAGCTCACTGCTGAATGCTGAGTATCTGTCTTTTATGTAAAAGGTCTATTTATAACAGATATTATGTTAAGATTAATATACAGGGTGTAAAAAGACCCATCACGTAGCCGTCAACTACGCATTTTGTACCTACATCAAACTAAGTAACATTTTTATTTTTTGTGTAAAAAAATTGCTGTTTGCGGTAGTGCGCAATGAAACACGCAAAACATTGTGCTTATGGGTGCATGCAACGGTACAGGGCCCTTAGAGGTGTTTAAAGTTGTGTTAACATTAAAACTTGTTTCAGTAAAAAAAAATTCAGTAAAGGTTGGAATTTTGACCTTCAATATCTCCGCAACCAGAAGGTTGCCAGGTACGCTCGAGTAAAAAAAAATTACAATGACGGGGAGTACAAGTGACTCTCGTTAAGTGTCTTTTTACACCCTTTACAAAAATAATTTTGGTTGTTGCGTTAGTTAACAAAAAAAAAAAACAAACATAACGCTATTATTCCCCGAAAAGTTAAGCGGAGGAATATACTAAACGTAGTTCTAGTATATTCCTTCGCTTAAATGTGGGTGTAGCTAGATATACATAGATCTAGCTACACCCACATTTCGCCAGGTATGCTTAAGTCCCTTATAATGAAGGGCGTAACCGTGCACTAATCCAGACTAAACTAGATTAAAGGAGTTTGCCTATACGTAGTTATAAATTGATTATAGGATATTTCGTATAATAAATTATGGTCGGGCCAAAATATACCCACCCACCAGCATAGATTAAGAAAAGTAATTAAGGACTAGTCTATGTGCTTAGGTGCTTGTTAATATTTATAAAGAAACGATAGATTTAGATAAAAGTTGTTTATCAGTTTTTTACTGTAATAAATAAACGCTGTAACAAAGTTTTGACAACGGCAAAAATTAATTAATTAACATAACGTTTGGAACATCTGTAAAACTGCAATTACTTTTTAGGGTTCCGTACCCAAAGGGTAAAAACGGAACCCTATTACTAAGACTTCGCTGTCCGTCCGTCCGTCTGTCTGTCACCAGGCTGTATCTCAAGAACCGCGGTAGCTAGACAGTTGAAATTTTCACAGATGATGTATTTCTGTTGCCGCTATAACAAAAAATACTAAAAACAAAATAAAAATAAATATTTAAGGGGGCTCCCATACAAAAAAACGTGTTTTTTTCGGCGTTTTTGCCGTCTGTCTGTCGCCAGGCTGTATCTCAAGAACCGCGGTAGCTAGACAGTTGAAATTTTCACAGATGATGTATTTCTGTTGCCGCTATAACAACAAATACTAAAAACAAAATAAAATAAATATTTAAGGGGGGCTCCCATACAACAAACGTGTTTTTTTTCGGCGTTTTTGCTTTGTGGTACGGAACCCTTCGTTTGCGAGTCCGACTCGCACTTGGCCAGTTTTTTTCGTGTTTCGTACACCGCCATATACAACTTTACATTATTTTTTCTAGAAACTCGATAGTCATAATCTGTTCCGTTCTGTGAATTACATTTATGAAAATTAATACGTACACTGAAAAATTAAGCGCAAAATAAATGCGCTCGAAGGTAGAATTAGTAAAAAGAATATGTTATTGTAATATATTCGTAGTAAACATATCTTCCAATATATAAATAAAAGGATTAATAAACGTATTATATTGAAATCCTTAGAACGGTCTTTCCTTTGGTGTTCCATCAATTAACCCTTATATTTGCTTTCATTTGGTTCTATTTTGAGAATTATATTCACTTATTTCAGCTGCATATGGTTAGACTGGAAGCCGACCCCAACATAGTTGGGAAAAGGCTAGGCAGACGATAATATTCACTAATTAATATGAATACATAAAATCTTTTACACAGAACCAAATTAGGCTTTTTCAGTAAATTAAAGTTTTTCCCAGACACAACCGTAAGACTAAAATGGGTGCTTAAGAAACTATATACACGATCTTGTCGAGAAAAAGAAAAATAGGTATTGTCTACAATCAGCCAAGTTTCGTTTCTTACTTCGGGACGGATCTGGTGCTAAAATAAACTTTGCCTGCTGATCTCACTTACGACGCTCTGTTTTATTTTTACTACGACATTTTTTTCACACCCTGGTATTTGCAATCTTTGCCTGTAATTAGTTCCCAATCCATATGCAAATGCGACAAATTCCCCGTTTGGCTGCTGTAGCTAGTTATAAAATCCGCGAGGATTTAAACTTTTTGCTCCATATCGTTAATCAACATTACCAATGGCATTCAAACAGCATTCAAGAAATCCGTATGAATATGGAAGAATTTCATTAAAAATCGATAAATAAAAAGTGTTAGTAAAACAAGTCGCAGGAAATAAATCTTCGTTCAATTGAAAATCATACAAAAATGCGCGCCTGCAATCTCACTCGGGACTAAAAAGTGGTCGGAGAACAAAACGAGCAAAAAACTTTAAACAATTTCCTCACATGTTGAGTAAAACTGATTGTATTTGTGCGAAGCTGGGAATGTTTACTGAATAAAAATGCTACATTTGTTCAATAAATAAGATTGCGTTGTAACGTCCTCACGTTGTTTTGTTTTATGCGTGGCCTCATGCTCATGTAACTACATACATAGATTTAATATCATTTCAATTTTCCAGGGCCAGACATCGCAAGCAGATGTTCTTAAAACTTGCTTACATTCATGCTCAGCGAGAAATATAGATTTAGTGTACGTGCTTGGACTAGTGATGCGTGGGTTGCGAACAACCGCCTGATAAGTATGGCGGTGTGCCAGTTACCACAGTCCCTTATAACCCAAGTGCAGTTTGTACGAAAGGAAAAAACGTCTCGGTAATTTGCGAAGCGTTCAGCTAAACGAGGCACGCTTTAAATGTGATTTATGTTTTTGTTTGATGAGGGTGTGATATGATTGTGGATTGGTTCCAGCCTCCAGCTCAATCTTAAATTATGATTTGATGTTACGCACTGGGGTATATTGGGTAATTTTTCATTGAATTTATTTAGGAATATATACCTACTATCAGACAACGCAATTTCTGTGCAGAACGGTTTGATTTTCGAAAATGGGTATAACTTATCTGGAAAATGGAGGCCGGACACCATCAACTTTGGCCGAAACTTTGATCTGATTGACAATCGACGAGATAATAATAAACGTACTCGTAGATTAATATCGATTTTTGAATATGTTTGACATTATCGTCCCTTTCACGTAGTAGTCTCTGTATAACGTAAATAAAATAACTACATTAAATATAAAATTAAAAACCATCAACACAGAGAGTAGCATCAAGTAAAAGTAGCTTAGCTTTACTCAGAGCCAAACAAAGACTTTATTTGAAGTACATTTTGTAACACTGCTAAAGAATGTAGTCTCGAGAGCCGAGGTCGATCTCTTGGCCTCGGAAATCCTGAGATTAAGAGTCACCAATGGGAGACTTTAGGGATTGTACAAGTAGGTAGTACATTGGAGTTAGTTATAGAATAGAACAACAGCAACAAACTACATCATTGTAAATTCTGAGTATATTAATTAGTATTCAAATTGAACAACTTAGTTTCTCCCAAATGTTTAATTGTCATTCGAAGGTTCTCCTGCGGAGTAATGGTGTAATACACTATCAGTAGCAATGACTTTCATTCTGACAGTTCAACAGCTCAGTCATTGCGTTAGTTACGTTGTTGAGCAGACGAATTTTTCGAACTTAGAAAGCAATGGATTAGCAATAAGATTCAAAATGATTCAGATTTTGATTGATAGTACCTATGTTACGCTATTAAGGTGCTGGCCAATAGTGCTTGAATCTGTAGGTATTGTAAATAGGTAAGTAACCTCGCTAACAGAGCAAAATACGCTAGGACTGGGTTAACATCAATCATGCAAAGGCATGTATCGAACCCGCTATCTTCTTCTCGCCAATCATAATATTCTATTATGCCTATAATATTGTTACCAGCGAGCTTACTGAGGCGCCAGACCTCTGAGGTATGTACCTGTACGTGTAGGTACTGTATAGGTTGTATGCAAAAGTCGACCTTGTGTAGTGCAGGCTGGCAGTAAAATAACTCCGATATGATTCGAACAGTCAAGCGAATTTAGACTGAGCTTTAAATTTTTTGTATTAGGTGTTTGTTTGGAAAAACCAGTGATAGTAAAGGCGCGTTGATGTAAACACGTTCGCTTGGAGTAAACGCTATTATTTAACGCCCCCACACAATATACATACATATCATAGTACCTACATAGGTAAAGGTATGTATCTAAGGCTCTGTGCACACTGATCCAAGACTATTTAGGTATTAGACAGACTATCTGTTATCACTCTATAAAATCAAAAATGGCGCTGGCCAAATTTTTTTTCAGTTCTCAGTTTCTTCGGTCATGAAAACTTTTATGATATAACACAAAAGCTTTAGCAAAAGCTTTTAAAGCGGCGGGTCCGGATAATATCTCATCTAAATTTCTTGTACGATGTGCATCTACGATTGCCCACCCTATCTCGGTTCTATTCAGAAAATCCTTGGATAGTTGTGTTGTTCCTGATCTTTGGAAATCGGCGTTTACAACGCCTGTACATAAAAAAGGAGGTAAAACTGACTTAATGAATTATCGAACGATATCCAAACTCTGCATTATATGCCAAGGTCTTCGAAAGGATAATCAGGTGTACGCTGCTCACAAAAATTATTTTAGTTACTCTCAGCATGGGTTTTTGAAAGGTAGGTCAACCGTCACGAACCTGATACTCCTCAAAGAATTTACCACCGATGCCATGGCTAATGGTAAGCAGGTTGATGTCGTCAATACTGACTATAGCAAGGCTTTTGATCGAATTGCTCATTGCATCTTGTTATCAAAGCCATAGGGCCTGGGAATACGCGGACCTACTCAGACGGTTTTCTTCTTATCTAAGTAGATCCCAAGCCGTAGTATTAAATAATTATATTTCTAATTGGGAACCTATCATTAGCGGAGTTCCCCAGGGTTCATTGCTCGGTCCATTACTTTTTATAATCTACATCAACGATATACATACTTTTGTGTTTTGCTGATGATATGAAAATTTATACCACAATATCATCGCAGGTGGACGTGACAGTACTTCAGGATGATCTGCGCCGTTTGGAGGTTTCGGTGTTACCACAAATACATTGATCGCGTAGAGATTTATAAAGGACTTATGCTACCATCAAATAGTACCATATCACTGATAATTACTTAAACCTCTGTAACAAATATCATTTATTGCCCTTAATTAATCGTCGTGAGAGATCTCAGACTGATCTCCTGACCTTTAATGATAATAATTAATAGTAGCTCCGAAATTCTATCTAAATTTTACTTTAACGTCTCCGGAAGGTCATAGCGTTCCAACCCCCGCTTCTTGTGCCATTTGCTTCGACTGACTACAGGCAGAACTCATTCCTTGTGCGTGCAAGCAGTGTGTGAACAACATGACTTCGATCCTTTTACAACAGCCAGAAAGTGCTTGAGACTTAACTTTTTCACCTGATGCTTGATATTTCTCAAATTATAGTTTTACCACCTATATTGTATTGTTGTGGGTATTTATTATCTATTAATATGCATAGTTTGGTTTTGGCAGTTTATTGTTTTTGTTGGCAGTACTGTGTTGTTCACATATGTCGGCAGACACATTGATTAGCAGCTGTGAGAGACGGCGACTAGATGGCGCTAGTGGAACGTGCACCAGACGCAAATCATTCACTCTATCGATCATTTGGCCTAAAGGACTTGGTATCCAATCCAGTAAAATATTGTAACGGTTTCCCCCCCACTAGCGATCGCCTTTATAAGGAGCTGCGCTGTTTGATCGGTACGCATTTCCAACGGTTGCGTCGTGGTGCACGGACCACTGTCTCTCGACAGTCAGTACTGCCCGATTATTGGATGTGGAACGCTGTCTCTGACAATTAGTACTATCCTTATTGCGGTGGGTGCATGGACCACTGTCCCTGACAGTCAGTACTGCCCTATGTGACCGCCTTTTGCCGTTATTAGTTTTAGTATTTCATTTCTGTATTTTCTAGATTTAAGATAACTGATTGTTCAATTGAATAAACTTGTGTTTTACTTCTGATGTCTGGGCCAATCCGACACATATATATCTTTGTTATTATTCTGATAATTACGAGTATATGTGAAGACTTGTAATTTGCTGTCAGTCACATTTTCAATTTCTTAGTCTGTTTTGTTTAGTGTAAGTCTTCCAAAGGATATAAATAAAAAAAAGCTGTTCAGTCGAAGTATGATACCTACATAAGTGTTCTTCAAGAGCCACTAATCAAGAGAGAAGTTGATCGAACTGTTATGTTTCTGATGTGCGCACTAAACTTTAATCCTTTTGAAGTTAAATGGATATATAGGTAGTTATAGGTATATAATATAATGTCGTAGCTACTCTAATCTAATCTCTTCTGTTACAATTCAAATTGATAACTTTACATACGCGTTACCACAGTGAGGAAACCGCTAAGTACTGCATAAATTACCGAAATAATCTGCAGATTAATTAAATTGATGCCTTCTTCATCGTGATGATAATTCAAGAAACGTAACTACATTCTTAAAGTCAGGAAAATTAAATTAAATTAAAATTAATTTCCCTGACTGTACCTTGTTGAGCGCGGAAACTTAGGTGGTACCAAATTTTCTTTAATTATTTTTTGCGTGGCTAAATAATAACAGTCGCACGGGTCTATCAACGGTTAAACTGCGCTTGCCGCGGTCGTTTCGTGGATGGGTGACCATCCATTACATATTGAGACCCCTCCGTGTCTCGGAAAGCTCGTTGGTCTCGGCTGTCATTCGTAGATATACCAGTCATTCGTAGAACTCCAAAGTCTGATAACCAATCTTACCAAGGGGTAGTTACCCAGTGACGTTGTGACGTTGTGTCGGGTTGTGACGATGTAAAGTACTGGTATTCAGCTGCATCCGGTTAGACTGGAAGCCGACCTCAATATATGTAACTAGCTTCTTCCCGCGACTTCGTCCGCGTGAAATTTCACCCTCCCCTCATTCACCCTCTTAGGGGTGGAATTTCGAAAAACCCTTTCTTAGTGGATACCTACTCTTCACAAAGAACACACCCTCCAAGTTTCATGTCTTTAGGACCAGCGGTTTAGGCTGTGTGTTGATATATCAACAATCAGTCAGTCAGTCAGTTTACCATTTTATATATATAGATTGGGAAAAAGTTCGGCAGATTGACGTATTAAAGAATACCCACCCTCTAATGTACGGAAGAAAATAAAATAGAGGTGTATCACTAGAGGTGTAATACCAACTGCACAAAATTTACGACAGGCGTTTTACTTTGTGTAAATTATTTCATGACCAGTGCTCTCAAAACGGTGAAGGAAAACCTAGTCAGGAAACCGGCACGTCCTAGTACCAAACATTCGAAAACATGTGACATCTACGAGTACCTACCAACCCGCACTGGGGCCCCGTAGTGGATTATGGCCGACTCCCTCTCACCAAGAGAAGGCGTGTATCCCAGCTGTGGTAAAATTTTATGCTGATTATGCTTATATATGCTAAGCTTTACGACTACACATCACTAAAGTGCCTAATCAAATAGCGCTTACTACGAAGAGAACAGAATCAATTTTCGAATTGCTTATTAATTGAAGTAATTAATAATCAATTCGAAGAAAATTGCTTGCCAATCCGAGTCTTTTCTCATTTGATATTATTGAAACTGGATAGTTCTTAAAATAGTGCGTGAAAGATAATATTCTAATTCGTTTGAAGGGAAATTCTCTTGTCAGATAAGCGGAAAACTTCGTGTGATTGATTATTATTTAAAGACTGCGACTGGCTATCGATATTGTTGTAGACTAACTTCTGCCCGCGACTTGGTACTCGTGAAGTTTTTTTGAAACTTAAAACATATCCTAAGACACTCGGCAATACCCATCCACAATGGCTTCCCATTAGTGAAGAATTTACGGAATCGGATCAGCCGGTCGATTCTGTAAAAATCTCAACGTTTTTCACGTTGAGATTTTTACAGAATAGCACCGCAGTAGGTAATAGTTCAGAAGTAATCTTCTCGTTGTTCTAGGGTGATCATTCCCTGCATACAAACTCACAAATACCACTTTATAACATTAGTACCTATCACTTTAGATTTACGAAGGTCACTAGAAATGTTTTCCACGACAGCGAAATATAACAAAAGAAAAAATCAGGTCGCAGGTAGTTTAAAACTGCCATATTCTTATTCTGCATTACATGAACAAGTAAAACTTTGTAGTGATTGCCAAATACCGTATCTTAAACTCTTAACCTCCACACAGAGAAACTTAAACGCTAATAGATAAACTGTAAGCCATAAATTGTGACTCATATCCAGCTAGAGAAGAACTTGCTAAAGTTTCCTACTTTTCGCAGTAAGGAGACATTTTTATGAGATAGAGTTGGTCTAACATTAATGGTTATGTTGTTAATATGTTGATATTGGTCGCTAGCAAGAAATGAAGCGTAACCCGAGATGAAACAAAGTGGAAAAAGAAAAAGGCTCCAAAGGGTTTGCCCTCTGAAAATAATAACAATGGTAGGGATGTCGGATCTAAGGATTTTTTTGTTTACTTAACCTATCCATTTTAACCGTCGTTGTTCCTTATTTACTGGTGTGCTTTTTATATCTTTTAACCCTTCGTTACACTAACATGAAGTCGTTTGTATCGTAGGGTGCATTGTCAGTTTATTTATAACAGTAACTGTTTTTCAGCTTTTCCTTGCGGCAAAGTCAAGTCCCAGCTCTTGACAAAATGCTTTAAAAAGATAAATTTTCTTCCCGAATTCAGTAAAATTCCTGATTAGTACTTGGAAAGCTATCGTCACCGCCCCAGTTCAAAAGATATTTAAAGGCAAGTCACCAAAAATGTCGCGAAGACGTCACACGCTCATTTTAAATTGCACCTTATCCTTTTTCCAACAGCGTATTGCCAGCAATAGTTCGAAAAGGTGACATGCGCCCGTTATAGGGGAAAGAAATCTTGATTGAAATTTTAACTACTTTACTTGTTACCTAATTTTATTTTTTTTAGGCTAGGAACTCACGGAGCGATTTTCGCCCGCAACCGCCGCGGTCGTGGATCTGCGGTTTTATTTCAAAACTCACGAGACCGGTTATTCGCGCGGTTACGCGGCCGCCGCCTCCCTACCTCCGTACCGGCTGGCCGGCCGTACCTCCCGCCGCGCCGCCCGCCGGCCCCCGCGGTCGCCCGCCAACCGATCGCAACCGATCGCAAAGCGCGCGGGCGCCACCCGCCGAGGCTGCGGGTAACCGCGGCCCGCGCGATTCTACTAGTTGCCCGCCGGTACAGCGGGAGCCGCATACAACCGCGAACGCCGCGGGAGTAAAACGCGTCGTGAAATGTGCTTTAATTTTTTATATAAATATTTGCATTCTACAGAAGCTGCGGGCCCGCAACCGCAGCGGACGCGGGCGAAAATCGCTCCGTGAGTTCCTAGCCTTACTGTTTTTTTTTGTACTGGTTGGTACTTTATTCACATTACAATCTACCATAGAAGTAATTTAAATATAACTTATGAGGCCTATTACAAAAATGCGCGTAGATGCATGATTTCCTCGTTGAATTTAAATATTTTTCGTTGGTTGGTATAAATAACAATTTTATTACCTAATTGGCAAAGATAGTTCGTTTTCTCTTCTACAATAATAATAAAGCGATTTTTTATTATTTGTCTATTTATTTAGCGATAATCGTTCTCCTGATGCATGTTTAGGCAAAAACTCATGGAGAGTTGATTTGAGAGCTCTACTTTGCAGATTCTGTTGAATATAATCCAACAAAACATTTTTTTTTCATATCACAAATATCCTAATCGTATATAATGTTTTTTTTTGTTATGCCTTATATTAATATAAAGAAAAAATTACTGGACCTAATTCAATTTTATATTGAAAACAAGTCTGAATATTTCCCAACTTCTACATCATTTTCACGTAGTATTTATAACAAAATAATTAATAATAGTCTCCAATAAATAAATTGCATAAAAAACATCAATTAAAAAAAATGATTCTTTGATTTTTTTATACCTAAGTAAAACAAAAGTACGCTACAATTTACTGCTCTGGAGATGCATGTTCGCCCTGGCTGGAGGCCTTAACTTATTAATGGTTACATGCTCTGTGAAATTATTGAGGCATCCACAGGCAATCCTGGTTAAGCAGACGACAGACGACAGACAGACAGACGGTTTTTGACGTTCAAAACTGCCTTTAATGTGCCTATTTGAAATAAATGATTTGACTTTGACTTTGACAACCTCATAGGTTGAACTGCGAGATGACATTTATAACCAAAAAAAAAAGATGCGCGCTCAGTATTAAAAATGTGCTAAGTTACTATAAGTGTGTAAAATTGAAAATATAATAATGATGACCAGTAATTACGGATTCTTAAAAAGACATAATTATACGCGTATGTATTTATTTAAATACGTGTGTCTTGTTTTAAATGGGGCTGTATTAAATAACAAATAATATTGATGAATGCACCTGTTACACAAACGGAAATGACTTCGTATGCAGAAATACAATGCATGTGTTAGATTAATTAAGTATATCTGTTTAAATATGGTAGCTTTGAATATCAGAATGGTCACTAGTTATTTATTAAGTGTACCTATATTAGGGAATAATGTATAATCTGTATGTAAGTAGGTTTACCTCAATAAAGTATAATCTATATGTAAGTAGGTATGTCTAAATATTACCCAAATATAAAGCTTTCACTATCAGTATGGTTACTAGTTATATCATATGTGTAATACCTATGAATATGGTATGTAGGGGATGGTTTTTAGGTTATTAGTTATATCATATGTGTAATACCTATGAATATGGTTTGTAGGGGATGGATTTTATAAAATAAAGCACAGAAAGACAAGACCAGGTGTTTATTAGAATTTAGGCTTGTCAGTAGTCAGAAAGCTGGTCGTCCGTTCGCAAATCTATTCAGCATGGAGAAGAACGGACAAGAAACTCCATGGAAACAGTATTATAGTATTATATCAACATATTTATTACATTTATTATATTGTCATAAATTATCGTTATTTTTAAAAACAATTAATTCTATCTGTTGGACAATGGTCCAAGGAAATCAGAATAATAGCAGCATAATAACAGTAGCTAGGAATACACCTTAAAACATTAGCAATATTGGCCATATTATAACAATACAGAAACAACATAGTTATCAGCAGTAATCAAGTAATTAATATTAACCAACGGTCCAAGGAACTCAGAATAATAGCAGCATAATAACAGTAGCTAGGAATACACCTTAAAACATTAGCAATATTGGCCATATTATAACAGTACAGAAACAACATAGTTATCAGCAGTAATCAAGTTATTAATATTAACTAACGGTCCAGGGAACTCAGAATAATAGCAGCATAATAACAGTAGCTAGGAATATTCCATTATACACATTAAAACATTAGAAATATTGGTCATATTATAACAATACAGAACACCATAGTTATCAGCAATAATCAAGATAATAATATTAACTTACATGACATCTGGTCGATCTATTCCACATAATAACGGCACTAGTATCTACTAATCAACTGAAGATTTACCGGACAACAACTGCCCTGATAAAATCATTACCATCCTTTTTATATCCTACCAACGTCTTTTTCGTCAAACATCGCCACAACAATACCGCCATTTTGAACCAATCACAGATCATCATATATTTTGGATTAATATCTTCCAATACCGGTAATTATATACAAATCTTGTGTAGTGTAACCGTTTTAAAACATTAGAATGTAATTAAGCAATTTAATAAGAGTTGATTCGTAATTCTTAAAAGTCTTTAAAAATAATATGAACATCAACTGACAGTATTGTGCCAATCGTTTGAAACAACCTACTATATTAAAATAGCAATATTAAATCTAAGATATAGTACAAGTGTTATTAAATATGATTTAATCCTTTATAGTCATAGCTTAGATGTGATTTTAACAAGTTAAGACTTATTTTTTTTGTAAACACAATATTCAGTCAAATTAGGTACTTCTACATTGGTCCCAAGCTTCGTAAATATGGCAGATGCCATTATCCAACAAACAATATTGTAATATTATTATTATATCATAGTGAATTATCTAACACATGCACTACCTAGACCTATCTACATTTATTTTTCAATATAGGCAAGATTTATTTAAAAAACGAGCTGTGCCGTAAAAATTGATGAAGTAAAGAAGATAACTGAACCGTACCTGCCGAATGGAAGTAGTTAAAAGAAAAACAGAGATAAAAATGTGGCAGATGAAAGATACTTAAAAATACAACCGAATTGGGAACCTCATCCTTTTTTTGAAATCGGTTAAAAATATTGTTGAATCTTTATTTTTAAGGGTCTGGGAAATGTTGTTAGGCCTATTGATACCTAATACACAGTATTATCCGGGTCAGAAATATAAAGTCTACACGGGGTTGACCTCAAAGCATACAATGCACCGGTCTGTAGTAAAGGTCAATCCTCAAAGGCGTAAAGATATTAGTAGATTATTCACGAAAGGGATAAAGCAGTGTCTATAATCACGGGCGCTATATTGAAACCCGAGCGCAACGAAAGATCCTAGGGCTTCCGAGCGTAGCGAGAAAGCGCTGATTTAACTCCCTAACGAAACAAGGGAGTTAAAACTAAATTATTATGACGCCCAAATCTAACATTCTAACGCGCCACAGTAACCGATCAGCTGTTGCGAATTTACGATGATATGCTGCCATTACCGCCGCAGAGGATGTAGAAACAGCGGTTGGCGAATCTATTATGCACATATTATGCACAAAAAAGTATTTTTAATGGTAAAAGTTTTCATACGAATTTTTCATATGTTCCGCTGCTCATTAATGTGATTTGAACTTCCTAAAAACCTCAACTGAGAAAATCGTATGGAAACTTTTACAAAAAAAAAACTTTTTGTATTATTGTACAGCTCGACCAAAGAGTCCTCACTTCATAGGTTTTAGTTGCCGTTATCGAACAAAATAATTTAATTTTGTAACTTATTCGAGATGTCATAGTAACAATAATTTATATTAATTAACTAAATAGATAAATCGAAGCTCCTTCGCTGCACTCGGGAGCCCTAGAATCCTTCGTTGCGCTCGGGATTCAAAATAACGCCAGTGACTTAAACACTGTTTATCCCCTTAGTGAATAATCTACTTTTGTACGCTTCACCGGTCGGCTTAAGCTGCCAATACTTTTGGGACATCACAAAAGCTGCCTTTATGCCGCGTACACACTAAGTGTAAAGTTGGTGGGCGACTTTATGTTTGGAATGGACGCGGCATAACAAAGAAGACATGGCTAACATGAGTTTTGCAATAGCGGATGTCGTGTATGCAACAACAGTGTGTCTTTTCTTTCAAGTCTAAAGCCGCAATTATATTTAGCCCGCGCCGCGTGTCGCCACGCGTGGGTAAGCTATCGGTTACATACATTTAGTATAGGATTGATTACATTAGTCCCGCCCCGCGTGTCGCCACGCCACGTACAAAATGTATGTAACCGATAGCTTACCTACGCGTGGCGACACGCGGCACAGGCTAAATATAATTGCGGTTTAAGTTAATAAACAAACAAAGTAAGAAAATCACGAGTTTTCGAACCTATATAAGTTTGATATGCACTTATATGTCCAAGTATTACTTTTCATGCTGTAAACTGTTTCTTCAAAAACCCCTAAATGTATTTTAAAAAAAATAAAGATTAAAAAAAAAAAACTGTTTCTTATAGGCTTAAAGATGATAATTTATTGCGACTGTAGTAAACTATCATTTGTTTAAGACATAATAGATCAATACCGATTTATACAGGTACGATCAGCCACGAAATTCCCTAAACACTGTCACTTTTACATGACATATCATCAAAATTGACACAAAAAAAAAACCTTTTTTTGCTTTTCATATTTAAGAGCTATATTTTCATAGCTAAGAGTTTGATCTTAATATTGCTCGATTATCAAATATTTAAAAACTAAAGTAACCAATTGACTTTGTTGCTGATCGTTTCTAGGTACTATTATTCTGATTTGAACGTACGCGCACTGTAATGACTGAATAATCTCGTTTGATGTGGTGGTGTTAATTAGTCGTAACTAGTAACTTAATATTGATCGCTATTTGGTACCACAAACCAACACAAACTCTAAATCATGACTTCAGAAAGTAAACATAGAAACCATTACAACGTTGACAATAAATACGTTGTATTTAATTTAAAACTAACACAAAACAGTGGACTATTGCATGCTTTTCCCACAGAATACCAGACTTATACGCATAATTTTACTCCATTCATCCGCAAACACATCACATTCAGGGTTGGCAGTCAGAAGAGCATTTAGTATTTTTTAAATATGACAGTTTTGGATGACAGTTGCGCAAACACGAAGGATGTATTTGTGGGGCGCAAATAATCGGCAGAAAAGACCGTATAAGAATACCAGCCTATTATTGTTCCACTGCAGGGCAAAGACTCATACAGAGAATGTCAGTAATGTCCAAGATAAACTCAGAAAGTACAAATGAATAGAAATAGTCATTGGTATAGACGCCAGCACATCAAGCTACTACAATCTGTCAATTTTTTTTAATAATTTTTCAAAGTTGATTGGGAAAATTTGACAGTTTCGGGTACCTTGATGTGCTGGCGTCTGTACTTGCCCAGATTTGAACCCACAACCTCGTGCATGAGAGGCCAGGCCGTAACAACTGGGCCATCACGACAGGTCTGTTTAAACAACATTATTTTTAGTATATGCGAAACCCGAAACACGTGCCTAGTATTTTTATGTAAAGAATCTATGTACAAAATTTCAAAACTGTATCTTGAAAAATCACAATGTTATAAGCTTGTTAAGTTCTGTCCGTACAAAAACATGCTCACCCGCGCCGCGCCGTCTTGCGCTCATTGATAATAGTACCTATGTTCGGCGCGGAGATTGGAAAAGCTACGTAGGTAGTGTCGCTCGGTGTCCAACTTTTAACCTTTTTTAAATATTTTTGGGACAAAATATAACATGGGGTAAAAATTATTGGAATCGATTCAGTTACTTATTCTGAACAAACTTTATTCAGGTTTCGCATATACATACTAAAAAAACGTTGTTTATACTAATAATATAATAAAGCGGAAGAGTTTGTTTGTTTGTTTGAATGCGATAATCTGTTGAACTAGCAGTTGGATTTAAAAAATCCTTTTTGCATTTGATAGCCTAATGCTTGAGAAAGAAGGCAATAGAATTTAACATCACGCTAGGAGCATCAAGCTAGGACCATCACGCGAGGACCTCAGGAAGACCTTAGGTTCAAGCAAAAAGAAAAAATTACATAAATAACCCTAAGCGAAAATAAAGTACCTAATAAAGCGGGCAGGACGGGGTGGATCGGGGAACAAGAAGTTTCACATGGGCAAAGTTGCGGGCAGAAGCTATGTAAATGAAAAAAAAATGGAAAAAAATAAATAAATTGGACTGATGGCCGAAAGCCTCGATCAACATCTATCGAGGCTCTCGTTAGGCGAAGGGCCTGATTCAGACGGCAGTACTCCTCGATACGGCTCGCATTGTGAGGAGGTTCCTGTCTCTGGAGCCCTAACCACCGGTAGCTTGGACCCTGCTCCCGACATCGGCGCCGGCGGATCACTATTTTTTTATTTTTTTTAAATGTTTTTTAAACTTATTTTTTTATATTTTAAGAAATATTAAAAATGTAAGAAAGTAAGTTAACTAAATAATACGAAATAATTATTAAAAAAAATATATATATATATAAAAAATAAACTAATTAAAAAAAGTACAGTAATAGACAACGGTAGGAGGGTACGGTGGCAGTTATAGTTTAATATTATTTTTTTAAATAATAATAATTAATTGGGAATGGAAAATTATGACGGAGCTGAAATAAGAAATTCGTTAAGTTGTTGTTTGTTACCTGACTGCCTCGGTATGGTCATCGTTTTGTCTAAATAAACAATTGTGAATCATTTACTTTACTAGACTAGACTCTGGTCTATGCAAACCGAAAAGGCAAATAGAAAAACAAAAACATGATTGACTCATAATCGTATATCTAATAATTGTACGCAACTCGAATAGATTTTTATTTTTCGTTTTCATGACCGCGACTGCGTCTCTCTCTCTATCTACAAACCTAAAACCACAATCATGTTCAATGTACTTACTTGATTTTTTGTAATTCGCCAAATTAAGTTCAAAAAACAAACGCAAATATAGCCGAGAGCCCAGCTAGTATGTAATACAAGGAGTTTGTAAGTAATAAGTAACCACTGCTGGCGGCAGCCACCCTCGTGCACAAACATAGTTGCAACGTTAGTAAGTAAAACCAATTTTAATAAAACATAGTTACGAACACAGAACGCATCTAATAAAGCTGTATTAAAACGGTATTATCCAATAATGTGAAGCAATGGGAGATAATTCAAAGGGAATATGAAATGAGAATGGAAGAGATTCTAATCTATACTAATATTATAAAGCTGCAGAGTTTGTTTGTTTGTTTGAACGCGCTAATCTCTGGAACTACTGGTCCGATTTGAATGATTCTTTTAGTGTTGGGTAGTCCATTTATCGAGGAAGGCTATAGGCTATATAACATCACGCTACGACCTTAGGAGCCGCGCAGCGTGTGACACCGCGGGGAACAGCTAGTGGGTAATAAAAGTGTGAAATAAGAACGTACCTACACGAGGACAGTCGGAAATAAATATCTACCTAAATAAATGTGATAACGGACTTTGCTTATTACCTAATAGGTATTGTTTACGAGATAAAGAAGAAGCAAGATGAGGGCTTCATGCTACTTTTCTAACTAAAGATGTCATTGCGGTGTATGTAGGTACATACGTGTTGCCCGGAACTGGTTTTTTTTTTAAAAAGCAACGTGAAAATTGCCGGACTTCATGCTTGAATTGCTGTACTGCCCTGAAGGCTAATTTTCGTAGTATTTTCCCCAAATACCGGACACACGTCAGAGCTGTCAATTTTGTGTTTTCAATTTTCCGGACACGTTGCGTGTAAGTGCTAAAATACTGTCAGCCGGTCGATTCTGTAAAAATCTCACCGTGAAAACTTAGGTGAAGTGAGTTTGTTTGCTAGGAATTGACACTATTGACAGCTCACTCTACGGTCACTTCACCTAAGTTTTCACGTTGAGATAGTTACAGAATCGCACTGCAGTTCACCTAATTGACGGATCTAACAAGCATAATCATATTGATAATGATAAATATAGTATGCAACGAACGATCCATACTTATGTGAAACCGTTAAAACTTTTAAAGTTCTGTTATTCCGACATATGAAAATAAATCATTTGGAAAGTTAAGCGGAAATATAGCGTCGTGGGACATTCTCGGCGGCCCGCAATAAATAATTGTTGTTGCATACTGACAGCCCCAAACACTACCCGGAGATTTTCGTCCTCTTCCTAAACTGATTTTGAGAGAAGATTGTACAGGGAACAATTTTAATGCTTACACAGTTTACACAAAGGTGCTTTTGAGCGATAAATGTGGTTATAAACATTGTTTCTAACATGCCCTTAACATCTGTAGATAGAAGCTTGGTAATAAGATGTTAAGTCATTTTATTCTGTTTAGGTACAGGCCTATACCTACTTGGGTTCTGAAACATTTACCTAAAGATGTTAATTTTACCTAATTAACATATCATTACGTTCTTGTCTTTGTAAATTATGTTAAAAAAACCTTGATAAAAATAAGTTTCTAAATATACCTAATATACTTACATATGTAGTTAAATGAATAATTGTTGTACCATTGTTATTGATTGAAAAAAAATGCGTTTTATTACTTGTTGCTTGCTGGGCAACAACGCAAGGAACCTCGAGACACAAAATACAGATAGTACAGAAGGCAATCACATGTATGTACTTCACTTTTCATACCTACGCCGGCGGTCGCGCTAGGGTTGTCGACTTTGGCTTAAGCACAAAAAACTATCGTGGTAGTCGCCCTCGTATTGCTTTGATTTATTGTTGAGCTTATTCTACAATATTAAAACAAAACAATAAACATAGTATTACAACACTAAAAGCTTACAGAACAAAAATATAAAATTTTACATTTGTCAATTTTTAATATCGAAAATCCCTAATAACTTCAAAACGGATTATCCTATTTACACAATTTATTTTGCCCTATCCGTTTTAGACATAAATCTATCAAATGACACTAAAAACAACACAATTACTACACAAACAAAAAATCATGTTTTCAGCTTACGTAATAGTTGGTTGCGTGAATTTACCTTACAAAAAAGTTACTTCGTTTACACTGATTCAAAATAGGAAACTATTATATAAATCGAGCTTAGATAGCCATTTTTTTGTTGCTCTATTTTTGCACTTTACAGGCGCGTGTCTCAAGCGTATGGCACCCGCGCTCGCAATACTCCCAACCCGTCCGAGATAACGTGTCCGTGAGCGGTGTCTATGTATGCGTTGCTCGAGCACACTTTGTATGTAGATTGCCTTCTGTACTATCTGTATTTTGTGGTCGAGATTACTAAGCAAGCAAAAAAGCACTTTCAAAAGCGTAGCCTGTAAGGCAATTAAGTACCAAACCACGTACTATTAGGTATGACCTTTCCCTGTCCCCAAAGAAATACAGCACGAAGGCTACGCTTTATTAATGTAAGTCTGCTGGGCTGACCAGAAGCCGCAAAACAGTTCTTGTTTCAATTACATTGCATTTTTCATTACCCGTTGGGCTCTGTCGTGACTTTATTAACGTACAATTTGATGTTTATTTCTCCTACATCTAACTTTCATTTGTTTAGCCGAGCTCATGAAACTGTTTTATGGTTTCCGCCTGATCTCAGAGACGGAACGGGGGTGGATGGTTCACCTTTGAGTTAACCTCCGTACCTGTCGTAGAATAGTAAGCATTGTCACAGTGTCACATTCAACAGTCATAGGTATATATATTCTTCCGTGTCGTAGTTTTCTTATCACGTATGATCCGTATTTATTGTCAAGTACCCACAATGTGTAAGGGCGGAGCGGGTGGCGGTGCGGCCGCTGAGCGTCCTTCCTCCCGCGACGATTATTTACTTTGTCACCGCATTGTTGGACTCGAAAGCGAGGTTCCCATGAACAATGATCTACGACATAAACAACACATCACACAGTTCATCACATGTCTTCTTAGGTCCTATACAAGACGTATTACAATACTGAGTTTTCGAAGCGCAAATTGTTTATAAAGTTTTACAAATTTTATGAAGGTGTAGAATGAAAATTATGTTCGACCTTAATATTTTTACCCGACTGCGGCGAAGCCCAAAAGGAGGGTTATGTGTTTGACCTGTATGTATGTCCGTTTATTTGTTCCGTCGTAACTTCTAAACGAATGAACGGATTTGGATAAATTAGAGCGGTTTTGCATTAAAACAAAACAGTTATTATGTTATGGAAAACACATAGCATTGGGTTGAAGAAGCAGTCTAATAATTCTACCTTTAAAGCGAGAAAACAAGTGGTATATATATCAGAGTACGTACCTTTCTCTAAATTACCTGTGGTGTGATCTTTCAGTTTGGCAGAAATGGTGACAGCTGTGCTGTCACTTCCAAGTGTCATTCATAGAAGTCTTCAAAACTCAACAGCAAGCAAATTGCTCCAATGCTATGTGTTTTCCATAACATAATAACTGTTTTGTTTTAATGCAAAACAGCTCTATTATGTAACTTTCAAACACATAGCATTGGGTTGAAGACCTGTTTGATATCTGCTGGTGAAAGAATACCCGAAGGATGTAGACGCTATGTGAATTATATATTAAAATAACATTAATGAATATTTCTGGATGTATTCATTAAATGTTCAAACCAAAAATTAAGATCTTTCAATCTATTATTCTAAAAAATTCTAAAATTAACAAATCTATAAAATGTTATAGATTATTAACAAATGTATTTGCCTTGCTTGCCAAGGGTGAACATGAAATATAAGGCCATAATGGTAATTTAAATCAATGAGATTTAAACTGAATTAAAATAATATCATCATCAATCATTACTAAGGGATAATTGAATCACTCATTTCCTTAATTAATCAAAAGTACCAATATTTTTGCACCTCAACTTTTATAAAGATGTGGGAAAACAAACTCAATGTTTTACATAATAAAGTTAAAATTCCATTGAAACTGAAATTTATTTAGGACCTTTTATATTACTATGGTTAATAGATTAACCCTCGCATGTAAATGAAGTATAAGTCTCTTTATTTATCAATTAAATTGACTTAACATATGATTCATTTACCCAAACATATATAGATAGTTTCAATGTGAATTAAAAATTCTCATAATTATGATAAACCCTCATCCCCCTTCACAGAGAGGAGACCTTTGTTCCATCAGTGGGAACATTATAGGCTGATCATTCTAAATACTCTTGAGAGATAGCCCTCTCTTTTACTACTTTACAGAAGTAATCATTCTGTAAGCCTAGTGGTTCTTTCAGTTTAATTTTATCTGATGAACTAATCACCAGTCAGCCTCCCGAAGGCTACCACAGACCTCTTCTTCTAACTTCATGAGGCTCCTTTATCTTAGTTTGTTTATAAATCTTTTGAGCAAGCTTTATAGACACACCTGTTATTGTAAACCAAAATCAACAAAGATTATGGTAGCTTTTAGGTAAACTCTTTGTGTCTTTGAGCCAAACCTTGGGCGCACTGTTATTACTTACCCTACTTTTAACATCTCTTGCATGCTGACAATTTGTGTTGCACATATTGTACTCGTGTTTGAGCAAATCAATGATTGTCTTATTCAACACTTAAAAGTTGTGAGATATCTTACAATATTAGGGTATGTAAATCTCTGCTAATCAAGGGGTAAGCAGTGGTTTAGCTAAGAACAATGATTTTTTAGAATTTCTAAATGGACAAAAAACTGTCTAGATGTCATGCAATCTACACTATGACATTCACCTCTGAATACAAGCTTTATAAATGATTATTGTGGATCTCCACTACATATTAGCAAGTTCCTTGCTCCTCTACCAACCACTGCCCCTCCCAACCTGACTGCTTTCCCCCCCCTAAACTTTCCAAGCTAGGAGTTGCAACTTGTCAGGTCCAAGAGGTTTTTACATAGATCTTGTAAGGGTACTGGCTTTCTGAGACCTCTCGTCTCCAAATACGAGAGCCAGGCACACTGGGTCCAGTATGGGGCGATTTCTAAATAGTACGTCCCTGCCCCATTTTCGAGTTCAGATGACTGAGCACTCGGTTTTAAATTGGGTGAAGAGAAACATACAGGTTCTCAATGTTGTCACTTCTTAACTGAAGGCATCGCAGAAGCTTGCCAAGCCATAATTTGAGTCCCCTGTGATGTACTGTCGCACAGCGGCTGACTTATTTGACGCGAAAAGGTCTACATCGGGGACGCCCCACTTTGAAACATGGCCTCCGAGGCCTGGGGCCTGGAGCAACAGGAGCCAATCCGGCTGGTCTGTTCTTAGATAAGCGGTCGGCTAAGCCGTTATAACACCTTTAAACTCCCCGGGAGATAAACCGCTGACAGAGTGATTCTAGTGTTCAGCTAATCTGCTAACTTCGTCATTTTGTAGGTTAGGTTCAGGATCACTAGGGATGTATGTACCCTTGTACATCCTAAGTTTGCGACAACTTTGTCGGATTGAGCTAGAATATGTGCACTCTGAAGACTGGCTCTTTGGCTTGCTTATTACTGCGTATATGGCAAACATCTCTCAACTTAGAGTGCCATTTTTTTTCCTGGTTTGGTCAAGTTCCTGGCAAGAGTAGGGTAGAACAGAATATTCTTTGTTATGTACACCATACGAACTACAGACATAAGTGTAGAATATTATACATAGGGTGACCCAATGGGCGGTCTTATCACTAAAAGCGATATTTTAAAGACCGGCAGACGGCATGTGTGGACAGGAAGTGGGTTACCCGTATATAAAGGAACTGAGTTGTGGTCTATCAATAGCCTCTGGCCACCACATTAACTCTTGACAAACCAGTGGAGCAACCATTTTTTCATTTGCCTTGGTCTGCTCTTTTTTTTTTTGTTGAGGACAATCCATCAATCAGTTTATTTGTGACAAGCTTGTGTGCTTGTGACAAGCTTTCCCTTACAAGGATAGCAAAATTTGGGTGTTAATAAGCTTTGAACTTGTCTCAGAGAACAAAATCTCTTTATTAGAAGCATTGATATTATTATCTTCCTTTCTACCTAGCCTGCAGGCAGGGCCTTGTGATTAGGCCTACATATTCTAACACCTGATTGAGATTTAGAATTGACTTTGGAAATTCATTTGTCACCCAAGCTTTGTTATGACCCACCGTCTCCGAGACAGCTTTTGCTAGTGGGCCAGCAAAGAATTATCTAAACTCATCATCATCTGCCTAGCCTTTTCCCAACCATGTTGGGGTCGGCTTCCAGTCTAACCGGATGCAGCTGAATACCAGTATTTTACATGGAGCGACTGCCTATCTGACCTCCACAACCCAATTACTGGGTAATATGATCTGATAAAATTATCTAAACCAAATAAACAAAATATTGCAGTTTACATTATTACATGCAAATACCACAGGTTTGCAAATTCTCTGCCACTTACTTGGCTAATGCTGCAATTGTCCAGGGAACTGAAGAAAAGCTAAATGGGTGTGCTGTCAATTCCCATATTTTCTTGGTTCTAAAAGACTCTCCGGAGTCGTTCGTGTAATCAGCATGAACAGCTACCCTCCAATTAATACATAATTACTTCCGTTTGACTTTTTAGTAATACCGGAGTGTAAACAATAGGCTATTTGATTATAATATCATAATCTTAGAAATTATCCTATCTAAAGATACTTATCTCAAAATATAATTGTTTTGAATATAAATCTTTGCCAGATTTTAACTTCCTGTTATGATTTTCAGTATGAAACAGAAACATGTTTGCCGTCTTTAATTCCCAAGCTTTTACATGGTTATTTAGACAGCCTGAATCTTGTCTCTAGTATGAATCTTGGCCTAGTTATTTTTGGTATGATGTTTTTAAAATAAAATAACTATGTTCTTATATTAAACAGCTTTTATTTGCTCCACTGCAAATATAATAAATATCTATATGACCCTCTGATGAATGCCAAGAAGATCCTGATGGTCCTGCCTGACCATAACTATACAATTTACTTAATTATTACAAAACAGCAAAAACTATACAGTATAGCATAATAAGTTATAATGTTGTTTAAATATTTAACATTTCTTATTAGATAAAGAACTTATGTAATTTTTTATTATTCATCTTAATGTTCTAATTGCAAATTAGACTTAGAGGTGTTGAACTTCTTTAATGTAAGTAACAACACATGAGAGCAATGAACTATTGTAAGTACATTCCTGGATAGGAGTGTTCAGACTACTTCCAAAAGGGACCGTAGGGTAAAATCTTAGTGGGTATGTTGCTGCTCAAATAACAAGTGTCTGTAGACCTACTTTAGCAGTTAGCACTTTTTGCTCTCGACTCACGTTAGAGATCCAAGCCACACCTCCCTCCGCGGGGGCTAGTCTTTAGTTTTGTTTAGTGGCATAAGTACTCACTCTACTTGCAATTCAGTGTGTGAAACACATGGGATAGGTGAGCATACATGTACTTATAATGGATTGCTTTTCATGATGGGGTGTCATAGAAAAGAACCTGCTTGAGTAATTTTAGCTCAAGACATTCAGTATTTGCTTTAGGAATTACTACCTAATCATCATATTTTTACACTGAAATCCCTTTCCATAAGTTGTAATATTCTTTAAACACGAAAGGGTTGTTTGTAAAACAACACTGCACTTCTGTCTGAAGTGATACTAGCAAGAAACAGAAATTTGTTGATAGTATTTTTGAGTAAGGTTAGTGATATAATGTCATAATAACAGATATTCAGCACTTACTTGGCTTATTGGCTACTCATTCAATTATAAATGCGTAGGTCCGACTTACAGGAAATCGTCTCGATCTCTTTGCCCTGTCGTTCGGCGGTAGGAAAAAGGGGTGCCTCAATCCTCCGAGGATGAAGAGGGTTTTTCCCCGCTATTGCGCTTAGGAGAATCGTGGCGCTCAGGGTCGCTAAACACGGTTCCTCAAAGTAACCGGTGACCACGAATCTAATTTGAACTTCCGATCTCCCTTTCGTCATTTCGGTGACTAACGATCAGCGCACCACTATATATCACTTACCACAATCACTATTATTTACTTTCTATAAAGTTTTACTTGAAACTTTACAAATTTTCTATGAAAATTAACGAGAGAAAAATTTTCCCGTACGTTGGCGGCAAAATTTTTAGACGCTATGAATGACACTTGGAAGTGACAGCACAGCTGTCACCATTTCTGCCAAACTGAAAGATCACACCACAGGTAATTTAGAGAAAGGACGTACTCTGATATATATACCACTTGTTTTCTCGCTTTAAAGGTAAAATTATTAGACTGCTTCTTCAACCCAATGCTATGTGTTTGAAAGTTACATAATATACGTCTTTAGATTTGTCTTGGTAGCGCGAGTGTCACTGGCTACATTAAAATCAAAAACAAAGTAAAATGGCGGATTTAGGTTTAAGGTTTAAAGTTTAAAGCGAAAGCGCGAGGTAAGTTTGCGAAATTCAATTTTGCTTACGATTTTTTATCAATTTGCCAGTGCCAAAATATGATTCGCACATTTATAATGTGCAAGAATTTTAATCCAGCTATCACATAGATATAGCACGCAATTTCAGTCAGTATCAATTATTCTGAAAAATACTCATTTATTTCTAGAACAATTAAAATTTCCTTCAATAAAACTTATTATTCGTAGTATCATGAGCATAATTATTTTAATTTTGATACTGGTTGTACTGTATTATTAATGTTTTGACATGTGAAAGTCAGAGTAATGAGGCAGTGATTTAATAAAATAATACCAGAGCATAAACACAATGTTTAAACAGCGCAGCGGTGTTGCCATTTCCCTATAGTCTATTTATCCATTTTAATTAGTGGTCGCCCACTCCCTCTTACGGCTTCGTTGATTCAATCAAAGCCGCTCACAGACCAATTACTGAACGCGGAATATTGAAAATACCAAAAGTGTCCGGGCATCCTGCACCAACCGGCGACCGGCGACCAGCGAGCATCGAGTCGCTCCTGCTGCTCAGACTTTTAATCAGTTTAATAACAGGAAACTTCAGTTCAGTAATCAAATTTAATAGGAAACCTGAAACTGCGTCACAAACTAAGAACATTAGGACATTAGCTTAGGAGATTAGTGTTTACTTGTCCCGAGACCTAAAAGTTGAATCGTGATCGGTTGCTGCTTACGGAATCGCTAGCTTAATTGTTTTAATTAGTTTACACTAGTTGGTCTCGGTGACGTGATTGCACTAAATGAGTTTTTATTGGTGAAAGGAATTGTAAACTGAGAGATGTGTGTTAGTTGAAATAGTTAGTAGTTCGCTTTAGTGGCAGAGGTTTTATGGAGATAAATTATTAGAATTCATTTAGGTACCTACATTCAATTATATAGGTATATCCGCCTCAAAGAATGGTGAACCATTCAGAATCGACATCGGTATTCATCAGTGGGTTCCGGCTTACAAATACATTAACGGAATAAGGTTGAATTAATGTGTTTCCTCCATACCTCACCTAATGATATTTTATTTACGGCCTCACCTCATTATATTAATAAAAGAGGTTCGAATTTACTTGCATCCTGTTCATCATTCAATCGTTTTCCTCGTAGCAGTCGAGCAATCGGAGTCATGTCGTGATTCCGTGACGTCAGTAATAATTTAACAGCCACGTCCTCGTTTATGTACCGTACCTTTGATGTTCTTACATTCAGAAACAAATAATAAAGCCTGCAATTAATAATTAATGAGTCATTTAACTTGTTCTGAGTATCGAGCGACATTTACATCAGCTGTCACACAGGCATTTTAACTACTGTGACAAAAAGCGTTTGCAATAAAACTGCGTTGTGATCCAGATTTATAGTACTTTTAATAGTTCACAGAATTACGGGAGTGACAAAATGATTTCATAAAATAAATATAGATATCTACTGAAAATAAATAAGGCCATGGATTACTGTGAGTGTGTTTTTGACGCCCTTATTTCGTTCTGCAAAATAACTACCATGTAATTAAAATTTCATTGGGTGTTATAATGAAAACCTTTTGACAATATTTAAACTTATTGATTACTTTGAATACTGAGAAATTGACACCGATAATCACCGATTTACTGCAGATGCGTAAGTAACGCATGTGTGTGCGAACTACGAAAGGGAAATACTATTAGGACTAGGTCTGACATAGGCTTGAATTTTTTTCGGTTCAACTATGTGTTGTGCGTATCCTTTAACGATTTTAGCTCAAAGAACAGAGATCAGGTACTTAGATTTTATGTTATGTTAGTATCAGATCCAAAACTCGCCTTTTCCCTAAAAGGGGTATGAATAATTTTCAAGTTTTTTATTGTAACACCTTTAATATAAAAGAACTTCGCTGTCATTATGAATTCTGTTTTTATGCATTGATCGGATAATTTCAGTTTAAATATATATATCTTTTTTCCTACACCGTGTATATTGGACAGCTTAGGACATAAAAAAAGATAAAAAAATATTTCCAATAACATTACCTGTGAAGGTTTTATCAATTTAAAGCCCCAAGATGCAGGCTTGGAGGGTTGACCATTTAAACATTTATTTTAAAAGTTAATCCGTGACTTGTTAAAGTAGATAAAAAAAGATTTATTAAAGTAAAGTAGAAGGCGAAGAGGGGTATTATAGAGGAACCGGAGAAGAAATCGCATCTCATGCATAAAAAATGACATGGCCAAGACCTTCTAAAAATAACCTTCCCCATTTTGATGTCCAGAAACTGAGTTGTCCAGGATATGACTATAGACAATAGGCTATTTTAGATATATGAGGGTATTGTGGTAAAAGTGCTGCTTAATCCTGTAGGGAGTATTCCCTACAGGATTACACATGACATGACGCCTGTACAGGCGTCATGTCTTGTGGAGAAACCTTAAACGAATCTGAAGTAAAAGAAATGATACTGCAATGATATTGGAACGTAGTTCTTTAACGGTGCTGGCGGTAGGAGTAAACTTTTTATTTGTATATTCAAAATAGACAGAGAGAGATATAGTTTTCATGGTTTTCGGGGTGCTCAAGCCCATTGTGAGGTCAAAATGAAAATCCAAGATGGCGGCGAAGATTTTTTTTCCGTAATTTTGAAGGTTTCGCAGCCGTCATCTTGGATTTTCATTTTGAACTTCGTTCCTGCCGAGGGTCCTCCGAACGCACAAGTTTTTTTTTTATATTTGTAAGTAGACATATACAGGCTGAATTTTTCAAGTGGGCGTGGCCAAATCCGAAACCATGAGGAATAGCGAAAAGTACTCAAAGGAGTCGCAAAACTAAAACAGCATCATTGGATTTTTGAAAAATCCAATGATGCAGCCAGGAATCGAACCCGTTGATTTTGATTAAAAAAAACACACTGTATTATTACACCACTCGATAGTGTCCCTAATAAGGATCAATTTCTGGGAAGTAATGACATACGGCAAACTTAAGGAAAATGTTGGATTTTATTAAACTGCTTCTTATTTTAAAGTATTCATACCGACATTACCTGTAGGTACTGTGGAGGCTGGCTGTGTAGCCCTTGCTTTAGATAATACAGGCTGGTTGGTCACCTTCACAACATTATGTTCTAAATTCAAATTTTGAATGCACTACAATCCTTGAGACATCGAATCTAGCTATGTATGTAAAACAATGGTCATCATTTTGAACAATTAATCAGATAAGGTTTAATAGGTAGGTTACATAAGTAAAATAAAAAAGTATTTTGTTAAAAATGATCTCTTTTCTTTAGTTTCACGTACTCGTATGTCATTACTTCCCAGAATTCGATCCTTATCAGCGACACTATCGAATGGTGTACTAATACAGTGTGTTTTTTTTTTCAAAGTCAACGGGTTCGATTCCTGTCTAAAAATATTGATTTTTCAAAAATCCAATGATGCAGTTTTAGTTTTCATCAAAATCGAACCAGCGACTCCTTTGAGTACTTTTCGCTATTCCTCATAGTTTCGGATTTGGCCATCCACGCCCACTTGGAAAATTCACCCTGTATACAGGTACCTACTTGATATCAAAGGCTTTGCGTCCTCTTTTACCTTTTTACCTTTTACTAGTTGGTGCCTAATGGCTATTGTGCCTTTGTTTACAGTTTTTCTAATTTACTAGGTATTTCAATTAGCCTCCATCGTTTTTACTTTACAGGAATAGAGTCCCCGTAGGTTTAATCTGAAGAACAAAAGTTTCTATTATCCAGTGATTGAATGATCCAGAATATTTTTCAGTCTTAACAGTGGATGGGATTGGATCACCTGTTAGTTTATTTGAAAGGCATATAAAAAGGTTCATTCGTATAGTTAGTAGTCTGATACCCTATTCCTCAAAGAAATGGCAATCGCGAGTGCGCTTGCAGTCGCTGTACGTGTAACGTGTTTGTATGCGTTTTCACTCGTTGTATGAACCTGATTAAGTGATGTTCCCTAAAATGTTGGCGGTCGGTACCGTGAGTTTTTATCCTCGGAGGCTCAAAAACTTTAGCATAAGCTCGCGTATTTCCTTCACTAACACGCCGCTGTCGTTATAAATCATGATATATTTAGTGTATATCTATACTAACAATAAAACTGAAGAGTTTGTTTGTTTGAACGCTAATGTCTGGAACTTCTTTTAACATTTCATAACCCAATTCTTGAGTAAGGTATAGGCTATTTAACAACACGTTATCACCTTTAGGAGCCGAGCAAAAATAAAAAAAAACAGAAAGCGAAAACTAAGTTATTACTTAGTTTTCGGTTTCTGATTTTTTTATTTCCGCGGGCAGAAGCTAGAATAGATATTATACAGATTGAAATTGAAAACATTCGACAAACCGAAATGGGAGCTTGTACTCATCAGTATGAACAATTTTTACTAAGGGACCAAAGCTGCAAACGCGAAATAAAAATCAGCTGTTCCCTACATTTTGACGAGTTAGGGCTTGTACACAAAACTGCGATGCAACGTCGCATCGTAGCCAAATGGCAAAAAACGGAACCCTTCTGGATTCGTCATGTCTGTCGGTCTGTCCGTCCATACTCATATTTTGGAGAAATAAAAGATCTTGTCTTAATATTTTGTTTGTATGAGGATGGTGAATGAAAGCTATTCTTTTGTTTTCACTAATAAACTAAAAGCAAAAATCAAAGGAAAAACTTTTCTTTTTAATTAATCAAAGTACTTTTATTAATAAAGGTACTTTGATTTATTAAAAAGAAAAGTTTTTAATAAATCAAAATTTTATAGAGGTTTTATTTATTAGGTATTAATAAAAATAAAACCTCTATAAAAAAAAAAAACACTTACCTTATATTTAATTATTAAAAGCCTTGGATCGTACAATTTGACTCACTACAAAATATTTATAGCATAACGTGACTCCATAAAATCTTTGTGATCCACCTTCATAAAAACGCGTGAAAAAACAATCAAATATTTGCAATGAGTAGGACTAATCGGTTTATCGCCAACAAAAGGATTTTCGTTTACCTAACTTCATTGGATAATAAAACAGCTTTCTCTACCACATAAGTATATGGTCAAATGAAAACGATTGGTATTCATGTTCTACCTAAAGGTTTGAATCCTTTGAAATATTGTATGTTCATTTTGTGAATATGGAGTTTTATTATTTCATGTTTCGATATTTTCTCTGTGCTGTAGAAAAAGTATTAGAAGCGAAAGTTCGTGGTCTTTTTTCGATGTCGCTGGAGCAACTGAATGACGAGTTTTTGTCAACATCGTTTTATTCACTTTATATATATTTTTGTCAAAGCATGAAGTGAATAAAGTATTGCACGCTGCATAATCTTAGGTTGGTAATATGAAAAGTGAGAAAAGAGTATTCACAACTACTAAAATCAACAGTATAGGCAGACGCACTAAATATAACATGACAGGAAAGGCGAAAAGCCATTTGGCCATACTGATATGATCATCATAAATTGATGTAATCAAAGCGAAATTGATCGTGTGGCACGACACACGATCTATTTAATGGTGGCAATGTGTTCTCCCCGTAGTTTTAATTCTCAATAATATGCCAAACTAGCAGCCAGCTATTAAAATCATAACGATAATTGTACACAACGATTAATTCAAGTCAATATTGATGATCTACATGAGTTTCCGGTTTGCCAGAACTGATTCGGTTTCATTGTTAATTTGTGTTTATTTTATTTTGTTATTCATTGTCAGGTTGTTCACACAGAATCAATGATTTCTGTAAATGGATCAGCACCCAGACAGCACCCTAATTGCGTAACACTTTATCAATCTGAATCATTTTGAAGGATATTGCTATATTGCCATTGCTTGATATGTTCGAAAAATGTTTTTGCTCACCAACGTAAATAACGCAATGAATGTTATTGAACTGTCAAAATGAAACCTACTATAGTGTGTTACGCTACTGATAGTGTGTTACGCAATTACTCCGCTGACTGGTTCTTATGCTACTTGCTACTTTTCCTTATACTTGTATGGAATACAAATTAGAATGATCAAGTTATGCATGAATCTCGCTCTATCTCTGATCCCCTGTTAGGAGAAATATTTAAGTAGCAACATTTCGACCTCTCACATTTGTATATTCCATTCTCAGCTCTCCGGCGCGGGCGGTTGAAAATATCAATTGTGATATTATCGGGCTTTGATTTTCTCATAAAGCGTGGCAGGTTTCAGTGATAAAAAAAAGAAAAGAATACCGTATGATATGATAATTATGTAGATAAAGATTAAATCTAAATGTGTAATGCTAAACGCATTAGAACAAAAAAACCCTTTTTTCTACATTAAAAAAACGTGCTTTAAAATATTTCTGAAATTACTTCGGCTGCATATTTAACTACCTTTTAAGTAAACCTTAGTCTGTAGTGTAATACTAACATACATAGTTTTAAGATCTTTGTAAATAACAATTATTATGGATGTACTAACACTAGTGTTTAAGTTGTGTATGTAAGTACTAACAAATTGAATGTTATGATCTTATATAAATAAATGATAATGACGATATTTAGTTTGTGTCATTACATGTCTTGCTCGAAGGTAGGAAAGTTCCAGCCGTTAAACTGCAGTAATGTGAAACGTAAGCTACATAAAACTTAGCGACAGTATTGGGATCCCGAACGATTGTAATTGCTCTGAGAACGGTCCTGAAGGGGTGCGCCACTCTTGGCGCATTGTCAGGTTGTTTGCTTTCCACCGTGCCTGTAATCCTATTCAATGATGTGTGTGTGTCAGTGTTTGTGTGTGTAAGGCTTAAGGTGCCACCGCCGGCTCCCTTTATTTATTTTTACAGCCTCGTGTCAAGTCCACGTTGAGAGCATTTGTCTCCCACGTGAGCGTATTATCTCTAACATACGACGTGTGAATGTCGCTGTACATTACATACATTCTTGTGTATTTAACATTTCTCAGAAAGCTCATTTCAACTTTGCATCATACGAGTATGACCTATCACTTTATCCACATAATATCTACTACTTATTTGATTTCCCTTAAAGTTAGTTAGTCTCCAACATGAAGCACTAGCATGAAGTTTTGTATGATATAACTCAATACATTAGCTAGATAGGTTTGAAATTGCGAATGGGTATCAACCATCGAGTAATAAATCGAGTCTAGGCTCTCGTCTAGTCGAAGTTTTCACATATAATGGCTCGGTTGTCGACGTAATGGTCTGTCTGCATTTAACTTGCTGGAGCTAAATTAACATCAAATATTAAGTCGAGCCATAAAGGTATGTCAGCGGGATTGTCCGAAAGGGTTACCGCTGGCCCGGAACATAAAGGGCTAAGGAAGGAACACGGGTGGGTTTTAGTCAGTAAGAGTCTGACACTCCCTTCCGCTCCACCCAGAGCGGGAGGGGTCATTTGATGATTTCCCATCCGCAAAAAAAAAAAAAAAAAAAAGCCATAAAGGTATTAAAAAGTTTTCAACGGGGCCGCTCTATACATTGGAATTTAGGATATTATGATAAGTTGAATATTAATGTCTTTCGTTTTACTTTTTCCAAGAAAGAGGTCTCTGTAGTGCTATGCGGCGGTATGAGACGGCGCGTGATTTTCTGGCAGAATGTATATGAGCAACGCGGGATACACAAGCGAAAGTTTTTGCCGGAAACACATAATCGCTCGGCTCCAGCCCTAACGTCGTCACTATGCAAATTCAATGCTGGTACTAAATAAAACGTGCTTTTCATCTCATCCCAAACTTAGCGCCTGTCAAGACGTGGAAGTCAGTAAGCAAAAAATAGTTGTTTGACGTTGACTGTAATTATTCTGTGATGGACCCTAATTGACATTCGTAAAGAGACAAAGAGTACATAGTAAAAGTTCTTACCTACTCTTTGTAAGGCATTAGGTACTATACTTACATTTAGCCAAACTGTTCTAAGAGCCATTTCTTTTGATGCTCAATGGAACGCTGATGTTCCATTGAGCATCAAAAGAAATGGTTTTGTATGATCAACGGCTGTTATGATGGCCAACAAATTGAAAAGAAACCTCAAGAAAAGGTTTACTTGAAAACCGATTCTCGTATTGATTGCGAAACATTGTGGATTGCTTTTGTTACGTGCAAATCTGTTGAATTCAACTGTGCTACCCTACATTATGTATAGTTTCACAATAGTTTTAAAAGAAACGATCTTAGAAGTATAGACATGATCGCGTCGCTTCTGTTGTGGTTTTAATGGTATGCCTGATTATATTCTGAAGGTACATAACAAAACGCTTATTCATATTTTAATACGAAAACTCCAAGCAATACCTAGGTAAGTAGGTACGAGTATGCTAGGTAAATAACACAATAGATATATTTGCACATAATCGCGTTTTAAAATAAAATGTAAGGGCAACGAAACACTTTTACTCATAAATAATAAAAAACAATGTACATTTTATTTTATTGCAGCAAATAAGAGGCAGAACCGCAATTAGTTGGCATTTAACAAAAAGTTTGCGATGCAGTCGTTTGAGCACACCCTCGACTTTTACATTTAAAGCTTACATGTAATAATGGTCCTATTTCACACGAACTAGGAATCGTTTGTGGTCGGCCCGATGGCTTTATGCAACTATTTGACCTGCACTTCCTGTTTAATTGGTTGGCAATCTTGTTATTAAGTTGGATGCGGTGCCGACTAATGTTGAATGTTCATGTGGGGTCGTCAATAGCCGGCGCTTATGTAAAACAGCTCATCTTTGTGCATCATTACCGAAATGAATTGATACAGACATGATCAATCGAAAGTCGTCCGCTTACATTTAAGTCTATACAAAAGCGTCAAAACATCATTGTTTTGCTCAGCACACAGGGTATACACATATTACACGTTGCTACCAGATATTTAGTGATCTTTCACGACTCGCTTATTCGTAATCCACTGTCCGAAGCCTCGCCGCCGCTGGCAGGTCTCAGCTGGCTGCAATTCCACAAGGGTTACCGGCTAGATCCCATTGTAACGGGCTATTCCGCAAAACATTCCGAGTTTGAAGGCCCCGGTAATCTCGCTAATCCGCAGCAAACCGCACGTACACAACTTCTAAATCTGATTTGACCCGTACAATAACTACCTATATTTGTTCTCAACGACGACATACAGCTGTGTTGGGGACAAAGCTTCATTGTCATATTAAAGTAGATCGGAAGGATGGGAAGACGCATGATTTTCAATTTAATATTTTCCGTAGTGTGCTGGACATAAAAGGTATGATAAGAATATTGAATGGTTTTTGTAGACATAATAGTTCCGTGACATAAAGTCGTACCCTTTTAAGGAAGCAAACTTTCGTTAAGTCGTTCATATTATGATTATCCTACCAGTAATGAGGAAGCCTCAGACCTAGACGTAGGCAGGCTGGCCTCTGAAATGATGTTATAGTCTAGACTTATTGGTTTTCTATTTCCTAGATAGTAGACGGAAGCGGCGGTAGCAAAGATAATTTTCAATCGCTGTCTGGTTCGAACTGTTAGGATGGCGCTCCGTGGGTCCTTTTTTTACCCGACTGCGCGACGCAAAGGAGTGGTAATGTGTTCATCAGCCTATGTATGTATGTATGTATGTTCCTTTGAAGCACTCGATTCCTCTTAGTCCGGCGAGTGTCACTAAAGACATGACGTTAGTGAAAATTTAATATGGCGACTATGTATGTACCTATGTCTTCAAAAATATATTTTTTTCTCAAAACCTATCGAGTGGGGTATCAAAATAAAGGGCTATAAAAGATGATTACAAAAATATAAACAACTTATATGGTTAAAAGTAATTCGAAGTGACAAATCGTAAAAAACATCTACCAAGAACTAAATCGTCAGCGAAATCTTTCACATTTGTAAACTAAAAAGCTGGAAATAAAAAAAGTTATTAAAAAAAATAAAAAACCCGACTGCGGTAAAAAACTTAAGTTAAAAGAACTGAAAAAATTAAATAAAAGTTGGAAGCAGGCTCCCGCCTGCTTCCAACTTTTATTTAATTTAAAATGGGCTTGTTTTTAGCTTTTCAGTTCTTTTAACTTGTTTTTTACCGCAGTCGGGTTTTTTATTTTTTTTAATAACTTTTTTTAGCTTTTCAGTTCTTTTAACTTAAGTTTTTTTACCGCAGTCGGGTTTTTTATTTTTTTTAATAACTTTTTTTTTAATTGATACACTTTGTTTGCTACTACAGAAACTGATTTAATAAAAAAACTGTACACGAAATATTACAATAATAAATATGTATTGGACAAAATTTGTGGGTTGACTGCACTGCTTGCATAGCGAGCAGTTTTATATAGTACATGAATTTTCAAATCAGCAATTTTAAATTATTTATAACAGAACAATATTAATAATTACACAATGGGCAAAACTTAGCAACATTTAAGAAGACTGTCTACTAAGACAGTCTTCTTAGTTGTTGCTAAGTGGCGTCTTCATTGAACAATAGCTTACATTACGATCGACATCACCGCCGAACCGTAATTATTGTAATTGTTGTGTTACCTGTCATAGTTTGACATTAATTACGAGTAGGGTCCCCGCGGAGGGTAAGTACGTACTCTTGACAAGGAACCATAACAACGGACATGAAATTTAATCCTGTACTGTTTCGTTTTAGTTTTGAAGTACTAACTTGTTTTAATGCAGTTGTATGCGTTTTATTAGTATTGTTCGTAAAAACTTTTAAGAATTCAATTCCTGTTTTATGACTGAAAATATATTTCAAGAACTCCTTAGGAAGAAATGCCTACGTGATTTAGGTAGATATAATTATATCTTCGTATAGGTAATTATGTAGGAAAACTGATGAAGTTTCTCAGGCAGAGGAGTAGGCATACTTGTCTACAAGATTTCTCATTAAATTCGATTACGTAGAAATCAGATGAGCACTTAAATATATTGAGTAGGCAGGAATGTACCCAATCAAGTAATTATTTTAATTACTAAGCGTAAGCAAACTAGCCAGTATTCAAACGAGAAACATTATCATAACACAGTTATAATTTATGTATTTCTGTTAGAAATGCTATCTGAATGCAAAGTTAGTAAAGCAATGCAGGTCTAAGCCGCGTATGCACTTAATCTTGGTTAGCACAAGAAATCACTGTTTGTGTTTTGATACATGTGCCGAAGTAAGGCTACCTGTACACAATGGCCGATCCTGATCACACTTCAGACTAGTAGGTACTCGGACAGACTTATTGTACACGAATTGAGTGATGACCTCTCAAGTGTGACCTAAGTGGCAGTTGTGTACAGAAGGCAAAATATACTTCCAGCGGCCCTGAGCATTATCCTGTTTACTTTACATCTTCGTACTCTGTGGCTGGCTTGTTCTGAACAAATTTCAGAGACAATGTGTGCAGTGTAGCCTGTCCCCACTCCAGCACGTCTCAGGCAACACTCTTTGTGTGTATCTTTTTACGAATCTCAAGTAGGTACGTTTCGCATCGAATAAATAGCATTTCTCCCGTACCACTGATACACGTTCCGCTACTTCAAAGCGAATTGATTATGTTATAGACATTCAATTCTGTGATGGGTTCCAAAATGGTTTATTCGGCAATCAATCTTATTAATCTCACTGAGGGACCAACGGTCGTTAAAGACTCCAAGCACCTCACACGTTATTCGGGACACATAATCTGGGATCCCAAACGGATGATATTCTCCCAATCGCTTTGTCCCAAATGGAGAAGTAAAACCGAAATCAGGGTCGTTAATACGCTCATCTCGAACATTTGTCTAAATACTTACTAGTATCTAACTAATAGCCCCACTGTATGAGACTTCACGCATTTTGATGACCTTCTAACGTCTGACCCAGTTTGCTCAACGCTTATCCTGCAAATCGTTAAACCAAAAAGAGAAAAATGTAATTACTTTATTCATCATTATTCAGGTAGGTACTCTACAAATATAATTTGAAAGCTCTTAAAAGCGCAAAGTAAGATTGAACATTTCAGGAGTTCATTCGTTACCTACTGTAGGATTTATACCTCTAAGTACATTGCAAGCAGCGTTTTGTATCTAGGTAGGTACTTGTTTTTTCTCGAACACGATTCTAGCCACTTCGACTTTGAAATTGATACTTTGTTAAGAAGACTAATTTAATAATATATTCTTGCAGCTTTAGCTGGCGGTACAACAAAACAAAGATTTTGGAGGGTATTTATTATGTTTACCTCCATCCAGCATCGGCTACAGAGACTACTAAAGGATATTTAATGTCTTAAGGGATAGTTATTAAATTAGAATACAATTAAAACGAGAATCTTATCAAGTGTTCATTAGTAATTGTAAGCTCTATACTTAGTAACCACAACTGCAAAAAGCTTTCAATCTTTGTGTCTGCTGTCAAATAAAACTTTTTCCAATTAATTTCTATTGAGAGTAATTGAAAAGTATTAAGGAGACTGCCTTGGCAGCAAATTGCAGCTCACTAATAGTTTCTTATACTTTTATTACTAAGGTATTTCATATTTTGCTTATTAATAAAGTATGACGTTCTAAAAAACAAAATTGATGGCTTTATTATGCGACAAACCAATTCACCATATTGATCTCATTTCTATATTATTATGAATGATCATCATCATCTTCCTGCCCTTATCCCGTGTTACTTGGGGTCGGCGCAACACGTAAACACGCAATATTATTATGAATAATATGAAACGTATTAAGTGTATAAAAGAAAAAATATTCTTGTTAAGAAATAGGTATACACACACTCTACTTTACAATTTTATTGACAGTGTCTACTACGTGTGCATGTATGTAGGTGTGTATGTACATAAAACTACAGTGCTGCTTTATTTTCTTGCCGCAAGCATATCTTTTGGCCCAAGAAACTTATTGTGGGTTCATCTTGATCCGTGATTTCCCCCGAGACAGACTGAAATTCACTGCTTAGAGTCAATTGTGGTCAGTGCAGTGGAATACGGGTCAGTAACCTGTGAACTGGACCATTACGATAAGAATAAAATTATTGAGGTACGAAAGCAACTCTAATGGCACTAGAATCAGATCTTCTTCAAAACATTAGACAATTAGGGGTTCCCTGTTCAAGTAGCGCGATGAGATCATGGTTTAAACGTGATTGTGTTTGTCGAACGTTTGAGGTACGTTCACAGCTTTCCCCACCCCCACTCGACTCAATTCTCTCTCAGACCGCCTCCCTTTCTCACAAGAAATCTCTGTCGATTCTGCATAAGCCGTAAATCCTCCATACAGATTATTCACAAGCAAACGAATAAGTATCTACATCGGCTTAAAACATGTTGAAGTGAGTTATTTGAATAGAACAACTCAAATTAAGTATTTTAAAATTAAAACTTTGTAAAACAAACAACAAAGTGTATGATTGATCTGTCAGGAGAGGGCGGCTGGTTTATAATTTACCTGGTGCCTGCCGTGCCTGGAGCGGCAGAAAGCTTTCCAATTAGGCGCCCAGATGGATCCTAGCCCGCTATATACGGAAAATAACTGAATTTGTGATGTATTTAATTAAGTACACACATTTAATTGAAAACTACACAGACTTACTTATGATTTAGATTTAGTTAGTATTGCCTACGACCCTAACAGTGATCTATTATTTTTCGAAGATGTTTCGGTACATATAGGTTTTGCACAAGGAAATAGAGGCAAGAAGAAACCAGCTGCCGATAATAGTGTTGTAACATAAATGTCTGCTTTGTCGACGATGACAAGCGCGTGGCCACCCCACGCCACACAATATTACGAAACGACAAGAAAACTTTGTTCCATTTATGTAGGACATGAACACAAGCCTACATGGAAAACTTATTATATATGTTATGTATACTCATATCTATCCTCACGTAACGGCGAGGGGAAATAGAAAACTTTCACGAATTTGTAAGATTCCTAGAAGAATTCTGTAATGTAAAAAATGAAACAAAATCCCGATGGAGCTGTCCCGGAATTTTTCGCTAAACCCAAAGGCGGCATGTTCGTACATGAATAAATACAATAAAGCGGATTGCATAAAAACGTTATTCAAACTCTTATATTATTATGCCCATCCGTGATCCACGATTTTCCGGTAGAATTGTTTTACAAGCGTCCGCGTTCTGATCTCTTTCATAAAACTTCAATACCAGACAAAACAATCCTCATTATATTTTTTATTTTGACTATTTTTACGTTTTTGGAACACAATATGAAACACGTTAAAGTGTAGACTTGAGTGAGGAATGCAGCGCCTCGCTTCGTTACCAGTCTAGTGTTTTTGCAGAGGACGGAAAAAAAATTAAAGTGTAATGTCGCGACAGCTATAGTTTCGGCACTCCGCTTTCGTCTGTATGCGGCTTTGTTCATAAATCCTCATGTTTTAAATTTAAAATTACAACGTAGAGTTTGAGAGTAGAGTACCTAATGGCTAGAGACTTCTCTCCGGTCCACGTTTCTGGCAGTAACAGTCTTATGTTAAAAGTTTAAAACACTTAGAACTAAATCTCGTGTACAAACATTGTGCTCGGTATCCGAACGCTGAAAGTTGTTCAAGTCAGTAATAAGTTACTAAAAGATTTTGTAATATGAAAACACAATTTTCACGGAATGCGTCTTGTGAGTGTTTTGACCCTAGAATGTTCATACAAATGTTATTTTGTCCGCATATCGTACCGACAAAAATATACCTATTTTATAAAAACGCCGGGAAATACTATCTCATTTCAATAAGAATTTTGTTGGCTTCTATGAGTTGAGAGTTTTCTAGAGGGGTACTTTTACTTGTTCTTAGCGGCAGTACAACTTTATCAAAAGTAGCTTTTTCCTTTTCCACGTATGGTTTTGTTTATGCTAAGTGTTTTGCGTAAATAAATAATAATTATATACTTTCTCCTCGCAACCTTGCCTTCTCATTTGAAGAAGAAAACATGTTATAAAATTGTGTGTCTAGTTTTATCATTGTTTACGCTAAAGTTTTGTGACAAACCTAATTGATGTTTGACCACAAAGGTACAATTATTACAAGTTTACTACCGTTAAAATTCAGAGCGTTATTCATTACTTATCTAGAGCGAATATTTTAAGTTAGAAAGACCGAAAAGGATTCTACTGCAGTAAAAAATGTAGGTCGATATACCTATTAGTTTCTGGCTAAAATCCTGGATATACGAGTTCATGAGAACTAAATAAAGTTATTTACGATTGCAGCGGATACGATTGACATTTGAAAAAAAAGTTTTATGAGTCCACAGCCACGTTCTCCATATTGAATTTACTCCTGGCAATTTATACAAACAAATGCACTGGTGTGAATAAAAAAAGAATTTCATTTCACACTTCCATAATATGGAAATATTTCATCCATATTTTTGTAGATAGATTTTATTGCTATTTTCCGTGACGCGTAGTTCGTAAACCAACCGTCTAAGGAAATAAATAACGTAGATTCATGTATGTACAAGTTCACAGTTCATCTTTGATGAGTATTACAGAAAGGCACGGAACCTCAGGTATGTTTCAACTAAAGTAGAAACTTCATGCAGGGGCTTCCGCGAGACTTCGGACTGACCAAGTACATCAGTATTTATAATTGACGCACATGTAGGCACAGGAACATGTATAAATAATTCTTTTTTCGTTAATAATACTTAAATTTAATTAAGTTGGGGAAGCAGGGCCAATTTACATTTGAACACTTCACAATTTCAGGGACAGATCCTGTCAACACAAATCTGACTTTCTATTGACTTAATCTTGAGTAACGATTAACTTCGGATTTCGTCTTTACAAAATTTTCAAGTATAAGAAAACATAAACAGCTTCTGAGAGGGTTTAAATCTGCTTTACAGTGTTTATATATCATGAATTTATATGACTTCTAACTCTATTAATAGTTTAGTGAAAACCGAGCTGCCGTTGTTTTAAGCCATTTCACGGATTAGAGAGCAAAAAATCATCCCACCAGGGTCTTATCTCTCTAAAAAATCGTTTACAGGCTCCTTCACATCCGTCAGTAGCGACTGTAGAGAGGCCGGGCCCACCAGAAGGGACTCTTCTAAGTTATTAACGCCCTTTGAATGAAGTAACAAAATATTTCAAGACACGTGTTATAACTTCGGAGACACAAGCATTTAAAACGTACATCTTCATTAAGATTTCACGTTACGTGATTACATTGTTACAAATTAGCATCGACTTTCCCTACGACTCATCGACTTAACGAACGTTTCACTAATTCATTAGTAACATATAAATTTAGCTTAGCGAGGTGGATAAACTTTAATGTTCCGAGCCCTTTAATGTTAATGTAATTGTGGTATACGTACGTGTACTCGAAACGTATTCGTATGCTTCATATATGCATTATGCAGGCTTCCGGAGCTCGGACTCTCTGATGGCATTACTGTACTTCACATATTATACTCGGCAAATGTTCTGCGGAAAATGAAATTGTAGTTAGACGCTAACCTACGAACCGCACGAGAAATGAGGAATTTCTTTATGCTTCACCCCTTAACATCTATTTAATTAAATCGTGGGATATGGCACTTGAAATACACTTAGAAAATACATTTAAAAGAATTCAGGCCCCATGTAGGTAATATAAAACTGTGGCTCTTAATGGATTTGCCAATTTGCTACGAATGAGTTTATTTTTCAATTGCATGATTCTGGTTATGTATGCGGCCTCCGCCTAGAGAAAGCCACGTTGTTGATTACTAATATTATACTGTGGGTGTTACTGCGTGAGCTCTAACATTCACCTCCTGCTTTAAAAAGGCACTTTCCTTCTTCTTCTGATCGGTCCCACAATGCTTACGATTGTGAGGACGATAGACGTAGGTGTAGATACAGACTAACTTGCTTAATTTTGACGTTTCCAAATGCTGCACCACGAAATGTAACTTTGTTTTTTTTAAATCCAGCTAGCATTGTTTCATTGTTTTACAATATTCGAGCCCCATCATTTTGGGTGATGAATATTATGGCTTCCTATTATTAAATACAAAATAATGAATCCATTTTACAGCAGGAAGAATGTTTGGATTCTCAAAGAGAAATGAAAATTGTTTTCTGAATAATGACTGGCTCACATACATAATCAAATTATGTTTTAATACGCTTATAGCATACGCCTTACGCTTGTACAATACCCCATTGTCCCGATTTTGTTAAGTTTATTTATAGATATTTTGAGTCCATGACACAGTAGGCTGTGCTTCGGTAACACTTTGATCTTAGCTGGCCTAGCTTAGTACGAAGTTTCAAAAGAATAAGAGGTCAGCTTATACTGGTTATTTACCATTGACGTGCGGGCTACTGTACCTAACTTACAACTTACCGCTATAAATATGATATTAATAAAAATAAAATATAGAACATTTTATTTGATTTCTTTGACTTTCCTTACGGATAAACTTTACATGTTAGTATACATCATAGATATCCGGTATACATAGTATACTTGACATTTACAAACGTTATTATTCTATTCTAATTCTATATAAATAAAAGTCCTGACTGACTGACTGGCTGACTGACTCATCAACGCCCAGCCCAAACTCTTGGACTTAGAAAGCTGAAATTTTGCACAGTGATTCCTTTTATAATTTAGACAAGGAAAAAGGAAGGATTTTTCGAAATTCTACCCGTAAGAGAGTTAAATAGGGGATGAAGGTTTGTATGAAAAATCTTATTCCTTGGTTAATAAACTTGAAACTTGGCACGAATACTTATATAAGTAAATTATAAAGTATTGTCAATTTTCGTTTTTCTAAAATACCCCCTAAAGGGGGATGAGGTGTGTCAAAATTTGTATGGAAGACTTTTAATACGTGATCCGATTAACTCGACACTCGGTATTATATTTATACTTAAGACCAAAAATCTATAGTCCTGACTGACTGATATATCAACCCACAGTCTAAACCGCTGGTCCTAGAGAACGAAATTTGAAGGGTGTGTTCTTTGTGAAAATTATCAAGGTATCCACTAAGAAAGGGTTTTTCGAAATTCCACCCCTAAGAGGGTGAATGGTGGGTGAAATTTCACGCGGACGAAGTCGCGGGCAGAAGCTAGTATATTATATACTTCCACCAACCCGCAGTAGGCCCGCGTAGTGGATTACGGCCCACTCCCTCTCTCTCACAGAGAGGAGGCCTTTGTTACAGCAGTGAGAACGTTATAGGCTAATTATGATTATGATATTCTTAGAAACCAGAAGCGGAATATATTGAAAAACAAATTACTAAATGACCTACAAAGTTAATTTGCTTACAAGTCATTTTTAATTAGCAAACAAGCACAAATATGTAAATAACAGGTGCATAAGAACACGACCCTAATCAACACTATAACGTGCCTAGAATACGCTTTTCAGTCTATCAAAAAGTACTCTGTGAATACGCCCATTGCATCCGAAAACCAAGCAGCAAAAAGTACTCTGTGCCAAGCAGCCCACAGACCAGCGCCCATTGACAGCGCACCATGCTTTTTTTTATAAACTGTCATTATGACCGTGTAGGTTGGAAGAAGGAGTATCTTAGAATATTATAATAAATGTATGATTCTACGAGTATTTTTATTTTCATGGCAAGTGATCTGAAGTACCAAGGACGTTCGTTCCTATTTATTCGTTAATTTCATTTTTGAAAGCGTTGTTTTTTTTTCTGAACAAATCATAGAAGTGCTATATTGATTTCAGAACAAAATCTGACATTAATTTGTATTTCATCATCTGCCTAGCCTTTTCCCAACTATGTTGGGGTCGGCTTCCAGTCTGACCGGGTGCAGCTGAATACCAGTATTTTAGATAGAGCGACTGCCTCTCTCACCTCCACAACCCAGTTATTGGGATTACCCAAACGTATTAACGATAGGTACCCCTTGGTAAGACTGGTTGTCAGAATTTCGGGCTTCTGAGGACCCGTAACGACTGTCAAAGATCCACGAATGATAGCCGAGACCAACGGGTTAACGTGCTTTCCGACGCACGCAGGGGTCTTGGTATGTAAAGATGGTCACCCATCCACGGACCAACCGCGGCAAGCGTAGCTTAACCTGATCGATTGAACCATCATCTGCCTAGCCTTTTCCCAACTACGTTGGGGTTAGCTTCCAGTCTAACCGGATGCAGCTGAATACCAGTATTTTACATGGAGCGGCTGCCTATCTGACCTCCACAACCCTGATCGATCGAACCGTGCGGGTGCTATTACTTAACAGTTTGACATTTGTATTTATGAACAAAAAAGAACAATCAATAACACTTTGTAATAAGTTTGAACTTCCTTGCAACAACGTTTCGTCGTGTTTGTGAACTTTTTAAAGTTCACGATATTTTCCTCTCAAACTTTTAACTAGATGTTTAACAGCCCACGTTCTAAGAAATATTTCGTTCGTATGTACAGAAGCCAGGACATCAAGCTACCCGAAACTGTCAAATTTTCCCAACCAACTTTGAACCTTATGCTTTAGCGATTAAGTAGAAAATCTATTAAAGAAATTTGACAGATTGTAGTAGCTTTATGTGCTGGCGTCTGTACTTTAAAAGGTAAGGCTAGGATTAACTTCGTCTACAGCTGTTATGTTCCTGAAAGGCTGCCAGTCAAACTACATACATGATAGCTAGTTGATTTTTCCTGCTGCATCTAACCATGCGAGAATGTTAGTTTTATTTCATTAATTTTCCCTCACTGTTTTATGAACGTCAGTAGGTAGATATTCACATAGTTTCTGACTCCTCTAATATCAACACCATTTTTCAGCAGACAGACTTACATAGCATAAGCATATTATGTCCCCACTGCTAGGACACAAGCCTTCTCTCTGTGATAGGGAGTGGGCCGTAATCCATCAAGCAGGCCCAGAGCGGGTCTTAGAATTTTCGATTCTAGGACATGCCGGTTTCCTCTCCATGTTTTCCTTCACCGTTTTGAGAGCACTTGGGTTTGGACCCACGACCTATAACTGGTAAGTCGGGGTCGATACCTGGACCACCGCTGCTTGCACTCACAGACTTGCATAATTTATGTTAAAAAGTTACATTTCTCAAGTTATTACATCAATATTTTATTATCCTAAGTTAATTACCTTTTTGTGGTAGGTAATAATTTTCACTTCTGAACCTTTTATTATTCAATTATTAGTACAATACCTACGTAACCGTTACAAACCAAACTTATAATGAGGAAAGTTTTGTTGGTTAGGGGTACACATAAAAAGCTTCGGCTACACCCTACTGAATACCCTATGACTGTGTGTATACTATTCATGGGACACCATTGGTATTAAACGAGTCATGACGCAGATGAATATCAAAAGAAAGTAAGTCATCAAAACGGCGTCCCCATCAAAATGCAGACGTTTAAAACGCTTAATTTAATTAATTAAGATAATAACCTCGATCTCATAAAATATTCAGTAACAATTTTTAAAATAATATAAATTTAATATTTTCCGAAATATTTACAACCCGTTGCACATTCCAGTCTTCATTATTTACTGAAGACTGGCTTCTAGATATTTTAATATTTCTGTTTAATGAAATATTAAAATAACGCAGTAACAGGAAAGCATCTGAACATACACAGGAAAAACAATAAATGCTTCACGAAAAACGATTTTTCTCAAAATAATTAGGGAAATTATGAGCAGTAAGCGATCAAAACTGCTTAAGCACGTTAAGGATCGTATTGCTGTGAAAAGGCCGCCCGTACAGCCCGTACCTACATCTGTGTGTATAGGTGATGTATCAACAGAACGAACACCTCGGATTTCTCACACACTGGCTAGCGTCGAACGAAACAAAAGACATACCTACTGTCGCTTTTCCACAGAGGGTACGTAATTACGTATCGTAGTTCGTTTATACGATTGCTAAAATTCACATTTTAATAGCAAGTACCTACCGATAGCGGGTAGCGTAACGTATTGGAATAATTATCGCGTTTGTCTGGGTTCCAATCTCGAGATGAGACTTTTATTTATCTTTTCAACAAGAATCTTTATCGTTTTTTTATTATTCGATACATTAATAAACAGTAACAACCAACCAAGAACTAACAACGTTCTATTTACCTAATGAGTCGTAATTGCATGTATTTGCCTTATAATAATAGTTAGATTTCTGTAAATAATCATAAAGTCTTACGAATTATGTGAATAAGACGAATAACATGACACGGAACTATATTCAATAGCGTGATAACATAAACGCGCTTACCGATGTATGATAACCGCTAAGCTATCATGCCATATACCATAATGGTCGCATTTACGACATACAATCAGTTGCCAACGTATCGTACGTAAGTCGGGTATCGTATTACCCAGTAACTGGGTTGTGGAGGTCAGATAGGCAGTCGCTCCATGTAAAATACTGGTATTCAGTTGCATCCGGTCAGACTGGAAGCCGATTCCAACATAGTTGGGAAAAGGCTAGGCAGATGATGATGAATCAGTTGCCAACGAATGCGAGTGTGTCTATAGTATAGAAATTACTCATTAAAAGAAGGTCGTAAGTCAAACTAAACTTTAAGATATTGCTTTGTGAGTTTGCCTATGAACTTTTGCTCTACATTACATACATTTCTCCAAACCTATGTCTGCTCGTTAGTAGGCATGTATTCTGAGAAAATGTGGAAAACCACTATTAGTTTAAACAATAAATAAATGACAAGGCTACATGGAACTAGCTTTCTTGGTTCATACATGACGAAAATACATCATTTCAGGCGGCATTTGGCGCTTGACAGAGTCTAGGCTGAGTTAGTGGAAGTTGACGAGAGCGCTAAAGAGCAGTGTGGACTCACTTGGACAGAGGACATCGTACGGACAACCTGTGCTCAGAAACTATCTCGCGTTTCGCATCTAGTTGTGTCATGTACCTACAATGTGTGATTCGCTAGTGTAATTAATTTGTTCGTGAAATTATAATTTGATTTGAACTGTAAACGGTTGCGCAATAACCAACACTACCCATAGTACGCCCACAGTAATTAAAATATGTCTGATGATAACGAGACACACGTACCTTCTCCGTTATAAATATTTTGCTCACACAAATCACAAACAAATTAACCTCAATTTGTATAAAATCATGGAAATCAAGTAAAAGCAACGTGGCATGCGGTATGTATGTTCCCTGCCGACTTAATTGAGCTAACCGCGTTGTAGCAGGTCTTTAGTGGAATTAGTGTAGACAGGTAGTAGGCAGATGGGAACGGAATGCTCTCTTTGTACGAGAGCGTGGTTTGGCGTACGGCATGCGAAACTTGCCGGAGTATCCAACGTTGTACGATGGAGCCCGGATTTAAGAGTGGTTACAGCCCGTTCCCACTTGTCGGCTGTCGGGCCCGGATTTTAATCGGATGTACCAGTGGAAGAGCATTTTTTATCAAGCTATTCACACTTTTTTTTTTCCTTTCAATAACTGCCAACAGTCCTTTCTAGACTATTATCAGGTTCGTTGCGTGAATAAAGTGGCGTTTCAGGTACAGGGGCCATTGCCCACAGCTACTTCTTCATATTACTTGACTTCTCTTAAGTCGATTGACAGATTCGCTGCTGTCCAGCAATTTAACAGCCAGGGGATTTAGGTGGGTGGCTAGATGATCAGCATAACGCCTTTTATGTTTAACAATTTCCTCAAGAGTGTTGAGATAATCATGGATTTCTTCATTCCGTGTGAACCATGGTGCATTTACAATATTCCTCAAGATGGCATTTTGAGCTCTTTGGAGGCACATTATGTTACTTTTGTTGGTCACTCCCCATAGTTGGATGCCGTATGACCATATAGGTTTCAGTAGAGAATTGTACAGCAGGACTTTTGTTTTTGGTTTCAGTAGAGAATTGTACAGCAGGACTTTGTTGTGTAGGACCGAGTTACGACCCATCAACCAATACAAGTTTTTATATTTGGCGTTTAGTTGTTCTCTTTTCTCTTTTAAATGCGTCTTCCAGGTGAACCTTTTATCCAGGTGAAAACCGAGATACTTAACACAATCTCTGTGTGGTAGAGTGGTATCCCCTAATATTACTGTGGGACTATCGCCTCTTCTCAAGGTGAAGGTAATGTGGCTTGATTTTTGAGCACTGGCGCAGATACGCCATTTTTGCAGCCATGTATTCATTTCGTCCATTACTATTTGTAATTTGTTACTGGCGATATCCGGTTCTTTAGTGCTCGCCAGGTAAGCAACATCATCTGCGTATGTCGCTACCGTTACATCTTCTGCAGTTGGAAGATCAGATGTGAAAATATTATGTAAAATGGGTCCCACAACCGATCCTTGTGGAACTCCGGTTTCAATATTAAACAGGTTAGATCTTTCGTCACCTTGTTTTACTTGGAATTTTCGACCATCTAAGTACGAAGCTATGATGGGAAAGACTGAGTAGGGAAGCTTTCCCTTTTCATTTAATTTTTTAATGCTGCCTAGCATTTAAAAATTAAATATAAATCAGAATAGCAATTTTGGCAAGTTTTTTATTTTTATTTTGGGAACAACAGTACGAGCAAAATCACAAAGGAGTAGGTATCTACCCCATTATATTTGGCGACTTGGGATAAAAAAGTCGGCGGCCGAATGAATTACGAGTACATTTTGTTTGAATGGTGGCAGTTGTGGAAATATTTATTTGCATAGCGACAACTCTGTAATGAATGAATTTGCAAACAAAGATATACAACGATCTTATCTTTCGATCCGCTTCCATTGAAAACTGAACGATTGCAACATACACATCTTTCCATGATAAAAACAAGTCAGTTATTCGAGGTAATGTAGTGGTCAAAAGTAAATTGGGAGTGTCATTTCCTACGAAATGTATGACAAAAGTTTTATGCGATTTCTGACTTTTCTGGTAGTTACACCTCAGTTAGACCAATAGAGTTTTTTGATCCTTATAAGAAACAGGATCGATTGGCATCAAACAAGTTTTTGGGACAACGGCCCATTCTCTTGCTGACTGTATTTGTTTTCAAAATCCGTGAATGATAAACTCAAAAAAATAAAGACGGTGTCCTAAGACCGTTTTCCAGTAGCTGCAACGATTAAGGTACCTGCCTGTATATATCCGAACCCAAATTGTTCTCGACTTTGATGCATAGTAAAAAATAATGTCTTCTATGTGTACTTTAAAAATATGTGATTATTATTGATGGCCGGCAAAAAAAGAACAGAATAGGGAATATCCCATAACAAATAGGGTTCATTTAGAATCAATACGCAATTACGCATCTAGTCGAATTTGTTATAGCGTATGATATGTAAGTATACTGTAATAAATAACTCTTTTTCATAATCGCTCGAGGAATACGGCAATAGCTGAATTTTTTGTAAGGAATAATTAGCAAATCAATCATTTAAAAAACCTTCGTAACTCTTTAACGTGAACCATTTATAAAACCACATCAAACTTTAAGACCTACTACATACCTATACCTGCAGTTTTCAATTCAATATAAAAGAACATGTTTCATAATAAACCAAAGACAGATGAACGGAAAAATATATTTTCTACAATACTACAAGAACGCATAGTAATGAAAAAAATTGTTAAGACAACGAGAATTTGTTCTTAGCAACAATAAATATTTTTGCAGATCATCATCATCGTCTGCCTAACCTTATCCTAACTATGTTGGGGTCGACTTCCAGTCTAACCGGATGCAGCTGAATACCAATATTTTTACATGGAGCGACTGCCTATCTGACCTCCACGACCCAGTTACTTTGCAATACGATACCCCTTGGTAAGACTGTTGTTTGTTGCAGATACTGATCAAATTGTAAAGAGAACAATTTCATTCTCGTTGAACTCAATCTAGTAAACTCTATTGACAAATTACAAATATTTGTGTAGTCAACAATCTAGGTCTATGTTTATGATTTCAAGACGCATTGTCGCGTACAGAAAAATATTGTATTCAGAACGAACCAATTTGTAGACAAGGGCGAACGAGGCCATAAAAATATGATTTTTGGCATTTTCAATCTCAAGCATCCGGGATGTTAATTTTAGACTCGTTTTTCGTGTTATTTCCCATAAGAAAACAGTACTTTTGTTTTTGAGTACGAAATAAATGATGTCTTTTATTTGTAATTGTAAATAATTCTCCCTATTCGGTAATAATTACGATACAATCATTTGTGATTACTCTCTTCTTTTTTTACTAGAACCATGGATATCCGTGACTAGAACGGTCATGTAGTGTTAATAACAAGAATGTCATGACATTCTGTAATTTTATTTTTCCGTGCAACCTGCGTCTAAACACGGTCTTGCCGTTGCCCGATATTGTGCTAAAATAATTGGAACTTGTTAGACGGTACACTTTTAACTCGAAATTTCTGTCTCAGAAAGTGCTTAAATTCCTTTGTCCAAACATTTGTCTGGGTGCTGCCCTGAGCGTCGGCATCGCTGGCCGTAATGAAGTTTGCGTCGCGCTTGCCAGCTGTCGTCCTGCGCCTTTGTTTTTACTATGCACTCACACGGCCTACGTCCACCGGGCGTTTTTCACACATATGAATTTTTCTTTCAACATGAATCGGCCCGAAGCCACGGAAATTCAGAAGCCAATTGTCATTTCCACAATAGGTCAAAAAATCAAATCAAAAATGTTTTATTTCGATAATACACGTTGTACAGTATACAGTTGGTGGCGACTCCTTTTAAGCATAGAAATGCCTGTGCCAGGAGGCGCCGCTCTTTTATATCGGGTAATTAGCGTAACATGCAACGAAACAAAGGTTTATGTATTAATTATAACTTATTACTATTAGTCTGGGTATAGGTCTCACAGATAACATAAATACGTACGGCAATATTGAATAAAATGCTGAACACATATCGTGTTTTACTGAAGTTGAATGGGTTTTGAGCGAACAACGTAAAATAAAAACTCGGCCACTAAGGGGCCAGCATTGAAAACTTCCTGAACGCCCGATATTGAAATCAGATAAAGTTATTTTTATTGTCGCTCTATGGCTTCGTCGGGAACATATTGTTTTGTTCGCTAAAAACTTATAACATTTCGGCAAAATGTTACGTACATGTCTTTGAGTTTCGCAAACTACTTCTACGCTTCTTTAGTTACAGATCTGTTTATATTTGTGTTTTTGTATTGTTTTATCAATCATGTAAACATAACTAAATCCAATTAATTTCATAGAGACATTTACAAAATATCTGGCATAGTTGGAACGTGCAACATTAACATTATAACTATGCGACTACCCCAATAAACTATCTAGTATTTTCAACATTGTAGGTATAAATAAAAGTGTAAGTTTTATTTGCATGATGAACATTTAAATTCCTGACGCTGAAAATGCTGTAATAAATTAAAAAGCATTGCAGACTGTCGGTATTTACGAGAAGCGGTACTTTTAATATACCTACGTACCTAATTAAAAGTTTTAGACGCATTGTTCTTGCTACTGCAAGTTGCACACAAGAGCTTGTCGGAGCGCAGAGCTAAATCTCAATTTGAAGAAAGTTTACTTGCCAATAGTCGTGATACTTGTGTTTTCTGGCTAATGCGTTAGATGCTGGATTCTGCCGAAACTAGGCGGTTGCCAAACGCCTGGTTGCACACTCCGTCAACGTAGAGATCTTCTGTTGAGTACCTACCAATGGTTGCGGATTGCTTCAGTCGACTTCTGCTTATTTTTATACGACTTGAACGTTACTAGTTTGTTACTTTAGAATGCGATTTGTTCTGGCTTCTAGTGAATGTAAATTCAAATTTAGGGCTCAGAGCATGATATGTGAAGTGTTCTTTATAAAGTACCTAATTAGGATTGTAAATTATGCTAAAGTCGCCAACACGGGTGTCAATAATTTTCTCAAGGCCTGTCTATATGTTGCGGCTAAAAATAATTACGGCTTTCCCAACATTTACCCGTATATTAAAAAACGTTGTGACGTCCGACACGCCTATTCATTAAAAAGTTACGTTCGCACATCGGTGATCGTATTTCTGCTTCGTGTCTGCGTTTGGCCGACCGAATAACAATAATATGAGCTGGATTTCATTAACGCGTCAACGTGAACGGGTTTTCAACGAAAACTCGCGGTTGATTTAACGAAAGCAGTTCGATGAAAAGCCCTATGTATTTTGCGGATGAATACATTTATTTATAAACTGAATACCTACAAAGGGAAGTACTTAATTATACTGGTTTCTAAGGCGGTCGAATCATTTCCGCCTCGACGGTGGCCCGTTGGAAAATAACATCTTACCTAGTTCTTTGAGATGCTCATGCTCACCGCACAGAAGTTCTTAGAAATCCTCTTTACGTAACTGCGCTTACATGAGTCTTTTGTTGTCGGCTTCCTACAATATTTGTTCTTATCATTCTCTTTGAGAAAAGTAAATGAAACAATGTTCAAGCAACCGTCCTACACGATGTCGGTTTAAGTCAATTCGATGATAAATATACAAATCCGAGAACATACCTATACCTATATTACCTTTGTAGGGTCGTAAACATAGCCTGAGTAGCTCTGGGGTAAGAAGACCCCGTTTCAAATGCCTCAGGACAAGGAGATTATAAATCTGTTCCGGATATCTAGTTGGTAATAATATGTCACACACACATTTGTTAGTGGCGAGCTCCTGGCGAAGCACTTTGCTAGTGTCGTCATTGAAATGTGTTAGGTCGGTGATGTATGGGGACACGTTTCAGCGGACAGCGATGCGATGTTAGCTATTAATATCATCCGCAGGTAACTCTCTGAAACCCGGTAACAATCCTGCCACTCTCTGGCATTTTACTTTATGTTTGTGGAAAAACATTTTAATTTCAAATAAAGCTTTAGGTAATAATTTGTAATAGGACCGCTGGACAATGGCAACAAAATGATGGGAAAATGAAGGTTGTATATGTACAAAATGAAATATTGTATAAAAGGATGTTTAATATAATATGATTTTAGTCCGGATACAAGCCAGTAACCACATTACTTTTATCAACGGGATCTTTATAAAACCAAATAAAAGAGTTCTATATTACATACACGCGTAGTTTCATAACATGAAAATGTTATATCTTTGATCAAAGATCACGAACAGACGTAACGGGGGTGAAAAGAGAACAGTCTGAACTCATTTAATAGGCGAGCGGGGTTGTAAGCCGACAGAATGTTGTTACCTCCCTACGTTTTGATAAATATGGAGGTTCTAGGTGCGTTACGATCGTGTCGTCAGCCCTGACATCGAACCTGCCATTGAGCCAAACGGTCTAAACGATCTATGGGCGAGCCACCCGGAAAGGTTTCCACAAAACAGTTTTACTTTTGTTTTACAAATGAGCGCGGGCGGGGGAGCCACAAAACATGGGTTATCGTAAGCTGCGTTCGTAAATCAGTGACAGTACAAGCGGTGTCAAATTGTTGATCAACGCTTTTTCTCTTCTCTGTTTTAGCATTTAATAATCGGTTAAGATCGTTGCCAAATTGCTAGCAAAACATTAATTTCGGTCTGTTTTTAACTTGTTCCGTTCGCTGTTCGCCAAATATGAAGGCCGTCGACATAATTGAATTGGAAAAGGTTAGTTTATTTCGATTTAGGCTCCATCTGTGTTCATTTATTCAAGACTGCAGACCGTTCAATACCTATTCTATTTTTACTTGCCCTAGTTAAAACTTAGACTCGTCCATGAAGTCTGTAATCGTTATCTATATCTAGAGTTTATTTCTTAAACTGTGGGTGATCAATTTGAGTTTCAATTTAGACCTCATAACTGTCAGACTCTGACGGGTCCTTTTCTAGACGCGACCAAAAATATAACAAAATGTGGCCATTACTGGGTTGCCGGGATTGAATGCTGACGCGGCTGCGAGACCGCAGTTGTTATCGCCGAATGTGTGTAACTGTGTAAGTACGTAGGTATGTATGTATAGCGGCGGCAATATTAACAACTGTGCCCGTTTTTGATGATTTGGCTGTCTTTTTTATGAGGTCATTAGGGTTTACATTTAAACAGTTTTTGTGTGTTATTAATTATGTTAGGGTAAAGCTGTATCTACTTTAAGAAGAACCTAACAAGGGGCCATGAAAATAAGACTATTAAAGTTAATTCTTAACAGCCTTATACACATTATTATATAAAAATTAAAGTCAAAATTTCTTGACATCACAAAAACCGTGTTTCCGAAAGTCTTTTAAACCAAGGGACAGTTTATTACAAGCTTTTATTTAGCTTGCACTGTTCGTATGTATGTATGTAAGTTGTCCGTCAAAATTTGCAAACCATTTTTCGACCATTTTTATTTTGCCAAGCATGTATTTACTAGTAAATTTATTTTTCTAATAAATAAGTAGGTTACTTATTAATATTTTTAATATTATTTAATCAGACTTATTAAGTTATTACACACCATACAATATAAAAGAGAAATGTTTTGTTACTGAATTTGCATTGATACACAGATAACACGAGGATAAAAGGAAAGGAAACATAATTTTAATTGCATCAGTTTCATACATACAATTTTAATTGGTTTGCGAATTCAGGTGCAATTGAACTATCAGCATGCCCAACGCGGAAGCAAAAAATAAACGAATCGGAAAAATATCAACAGCAATCGAAAAAATATCAACAGCAATCGGAAAAATATCAACAGCAATTGGAAAAAATACGTGTTAGAAACTTTTTTCCATTAAACATTGTAGGGTTTTTAGCTATCGATTGAATTCTGAAATTGATTATCAAAGTGTGACGAGTCGTGGAAGTTTGTGGAGGTGTTTCCGTTAAACTAGTAGCCAAGTATAGATTAAGCCACCAACATAGCACGTCGGAACAATGTCTCATCAAAACTTGTGCATAATCTCATTTGTAGCTCGATTGCCTCTTACGGCAACGTCACACTTGTCCATAAACTACTTTATGAAGTTCGCGGATGACGAGGTAGTGCGCTAAGACGTACTGGAACCTTCTGATAGGCGTTGAGGTATCCAGCGTGCACAATTCCCCTGCCAGCAAAGACATAAGCATGTCTTTGCTGGCACGATCATTAAGTATTTCATTCTAAACCTTTTTTTTAGGGTTCCGTAGTTAACCAGGAACCCTTAAGAGTTTCGCCTTGCCCGTCTGTCTTTTAGTCTGTCCGTGGCTTAGCTCAAAGTATCTTAGTACTAGAAAGCTATGCTGGCACGGGTATACGAGTATCTACATATTAATCACGGCGACAAATCATGAAAAATATTTTTTTTAAAGTACCCTTACACAAAGAACACGTAAAGTGGGAATGAATGTCTTTTTTCTCGTCTATTCCGTGGTGTGGGATCTCATCGGATAGGCCGTTTAAAAATACTGCGGGTGTTTGAAAACAAACCATTTTACGAGTCCGGGATTCGTTTGTGAAAAATGAATCTTGTCTACCCCCCTGCCAGCTAAATGGTTGTTGTCGAATTTGTGAAAAAAATCACGACAGAAGTATGTAAGTATCTACAACTACATACAATGTAGATAAAGAGATAACTATCACATCTAAGTAGAATTTGTAAGTTATCGAGTAATAGCCGACCAAGTTACATTTGCTCTTGGAATGTATGGGAGAACATGTTTTTCCACTACAATATTAGTTTTTGGGATTAATTGTTCACCCCTACTACGGAACCCTTCATTGTGCGTGGTCCGACGCTCTTGGCCGGTTTTATTATAATTTTTCATAAATAACATCAAAATAAAAAACTGGCCAAGTGCGAGTCGGACTCGCACTCGAAGGGTTCCGTACCACAAGGCAAAAACACCGAAAAAAACACGTTTGTTGTAAGGGAGCCCCCCTTAAATATTTATTTTATTCTGTTTTTATAGCACCAACAGAAATACATCATCTGTGAAAATTTCAACTGTCTAGCTATCACGGTTCATGAGATACAGCCCGGTATTTACAGCACGGAACCCTAAAAAATACTTTTAGAAGGAAATAATACAACACACATAAACATATTAACTGGCGATAAGTACATGGATACACCTCTGCCTAAATCTTGGGTGATAACAAGCGTGATGTTATCACGAATAAACCCACAAGCTCTCAAGCATTGCTGAAATCCATCACAATACTTACGTACAAATGAACTTAACATTCCTACATTACTGGTAACGAATGCGGACAAATTAATATCTGCGATGGGAGAGCCAACAATAAAATAATGTGTGTAATAAATTGAGCTAGGTGTTTAGTCGATAACGGATATTAATTTATTGAGCTGTACTCCATTAAAACAAATCGCTTTGTATCTATCTTTCTGTCTGTTTAGTATTTATCTGGGAGTCTGCTCTGCTATCGTATGATCCAATTAATATGGGCTAACAATGCATCGAGCGTTGCAAATGATACCAATTTGTTAAAAGACAACCCTCCGGCCGCGTAATAACAAGGCGTGTATAACTTCAGTAAACTTGTAAGTCGATTGTAATTGCTTCTAGCTTACGATATATACTTTTAGAAAAGTTTGAGCATTAAGTAGCTATTTTTGTTGTTTTTCACGGCACGAGGCAAACACTTACCTACAAAATACTTAGAGCAATATAAGATCCATTATTTTCACCCAACATCATTGACGGCCCATAAGCTTTAGGTAATGTTTTCGCGAGAGCAATTAATTTAACATCTGCGCAATACTTATCCTACACGGTGCAATTAACATGGCGCAATAAAACTTTAAACTCATATTGCGCAATATATTTGTTAGGGGCTAATTTAATCATGTAGCGCAAACTTATTAACTTATTAGTAAGTGTAGGTGCCGCCATAGGCGTGCCCCCGACGATCAATTTTATTTGTTATGTTTTTGACCGTCTATAAGGGTATTGAAAATTACGCAATGTTTGAACAAAAGTTTGAGTGTCTTATTTTTAGCGAGTCTTATTTTTATTGCACTGTATTTATTCATTGCAGGACTAATATCGCGCAATATTTTTAAACCTACACGGAAGCCTTAATTTATGAATTCCCATCCACCCGGAACACTCGCAAGTCTAACTTGCTTACGCGAAAATCATGGCGCTTATGAGCCGTCAATGTTATTTCGTCAATATAATTGATCGTTTTAATGCAAGGGGTGATTCAATATTATTGCACAATAAAGGTATTGTACAATATTATTGTAGGTGTAGAGCCCGCCTTAGACTTAATAAATTATTGATTTATTAAGTATAGTTTTGTAAATATTTAAAATGTACAGACTTACAAAATATATCTTCAGATAGATAACAATTTATAACTGTGTTGTTATAATAATAACAAGAGGATATCATATTGTGAACAATATACTGGGTTCATGTTTCAAGTTAAAGAAGGTATAGTCTATCCTACCTAAGTTCAGTTTGTGTAACAACGAAAATATTTATGCTACAGACTCGTTGATTCCTTGTACGATTCTTGTCACAATTTGTAGGTTTATTTTTCTTATGTAAGTCAAATAAGTGAACTAGGAATATAAACAGCGCGTCGGACCCGATCGTATCCACTTCCGAGATGAGCGCCACTAGAACCACAAATATTTTCCTTTTCTCCTCACAATTTGTTCGCACTTTGTGGTAATAGTTTTTTTCCAGGGAGTTAAGACTGCAATATTACCTATCTGCCGGGGACCACAAGGTTCTATTGACCTTTCTACTGCAATGACAAACAGCTAGGTGTCCTCGTTAGTCGTTACCCGTCACCTAAATAGTTCGCAGACTACCTCTGCAACATAAAGGAAGCGCACTTTTAGGCAAACTTTCTTTAGTGGAAAGACGTTCCCCAAACTTATTACAAAGTTCCTGTAGCAATGCACTTTTTTGTTACCTAGCTGAATTCCCCGTTTCTAGTGTTATTTAAAGGACTGAAAGTGAGCCGTCCGCAGCTGAAAACGAGGCACAATCATTTCCGTGCTTATTTATTTTTGTCTGGGAAGAGACTTTAATAAAAGCACATCTGCCGTCAGCAAAATAAAGTCTTTAAATGAGTCGGGGTTTGGAGAGCTAAGCATAATATTGAGATAAAATATTATGAGGAAACTAGACTTGGATAACAAAGTCAAAGACAGCCATGCACTTGGCACAAGAAGACTTTGGGCAGTACGACTTACTGCAGTCTTTAATTAAATTAAATCAGCCCTTACCTTGCTTAAAAGAAAGGCCACTTTTTACTATAGAATCTCGAACGAAAGGTCAAAAGACTCGCATTTATACCTCAAGACATCATAAAATAATGTCGCAATAGTATTAAAATGAAATATAGGATTACGAGCCGCGTGAGGAGGTGCAAATGGCGGGCGTAACAAAAACTTTTATAAGAACGGTACATTTTTGTGACGCATTACAAAGGTTCAGTTGTAAAAAACGTTGCCGAAATTACTAAACAAAACGTAACAAATCGCTGGGATTTATACGGATTAGAGGCGGAGGCTCAACAGTCACCTTAGTTAACAGTCACCAATTACCAGTCAGCGCCGAAGATAAGTAACCAAGGGTGAATATCGGAATATGTTAGAATAATGATAAGTAGTTAGTTAAATATTATTATGTTGTTGGCTTGCTGCACGCTTTGATGAAAACTGTAAGAGCGGCATGCTAATTTTTATACAGGGTTATTTTAAATTGGCTAGCTAAACTCCGCAGAGGCGATGGATATCGATATCTAAACACAATAAAATAAAAAGTATTTGATCGAATGGCTGGGTAAGTGCCCATATACACGAGCGACATCACTCCTCAACGACAGAGGCTACTGCAACCGTCGACGACGGGCGTCGTAGACAATGTGCCACTCGTGTATTTGAGTACGGTGCTCAAATGTGAGAGCAGTGGTGGCCCAGTGGTCACGGACACGACTTACGAGTTGTAGGTCGTAGGTTCGAACCCAGACAGGCGCTTTACTTTGTGTAAATTATTTCATCACCACTGCTCTCAAAACGGTGAAGGAAAACATCGTGAGGAAACCGGCATGTCCTAGAACCAAAAATTCGAAGACATGTGACATCCACCAACGTGATTGTGACGTGTGGATTACGGCCCACTCCCTCTCATTGAGAGGAGGCCTGTGTCCCAGCAGTGGGAACATTATAGGCTGATTATGGTTATGGCTCAAATGTACGAGCGGCATGTTGTCGACGCCCGACGGCGACGTGTCGACGGCTGCCGCCGACACGCGTTGATGGTAGCTGTCGACACTCGTCGACAGTTGCAGTTGCCTCTGTCGTTCACGCATGTCGCTCGTGTATATGGGCACTTACCCAGCCAAATAAAATTATCTTAAGTAATTTTAAACATTCAGTAGGTCTATGAAAATATAGTACGATATTAAACCCACCTTACGTGCAATGAGGTGGCTACCACTGCAAACATAATTGAATTTGTGATTTACTTAAAACTACTGCAGTTCCGGGGAACAAACACCGGTGTAGCACCCCCCTTACAGTTATGAATATTTTATTACAATATTCAAAATCTTTTTGTATTCTTAATTGAAATTTTAAAACTTAAGTTTCTCACTTACAGTGTCTTTTAAAAAAAGTACTTTTAAGAAGTATTCTTCCGAGTGAAAATAGTTTAACAGCGAGGAGCGCTGCTTTAAGTGGTTTACTGATAAACGGCACCTGTGAAGCGGGAAGGCTTTTATCTCTTGCGAAGCCCGGCCCCCGCATTTCCGAGGCACGGAATGCACTCAGTGAAACCGGCGTCATTTTAAAAGTATATTTTACCGCTTTATTCTAATGTAATAATTTAGAATGCACTAACACCCCACATGATTGTGGTTACAGCCGAGCGTTTAAATTATTCATTAAGCATTCTGTTTACTTAAATCAGCCAAAGAAAATTCGCAATGTTAATACAATTATCACGAGGAAGATCTGGAAGCCGCGAGTCAATGAACGGTTTATTTAAGCAAAAGATAAGAGAGCCGAAACCAAAACTCTAAGTACGTTTATTTGAGGGCTCGGAGCCGTCGCCGGCGTTCATATTGATAACAAAAGTAAAACTGCTGATTGGATAACGAATACTTACAGTTCATGCTCAGCCAGCCACAGTTGATATTTAATTAATATTTAATTCACTTCCAATTTGCAAGATCGTTACCCCGTGGTTATTAACTGAGCTATCGCTGCGTCTTGTTGACTTCGGTGAACATTATCGTCCTGAGGGCGTGTATTTTCCTCATTTTTCAGTAATGGCAAAACGACTCTGGCCTCCCCTCTAGTCGATAGTCATCGATGATTGATTACAACGCTTTTGCACGGCTATTACCGTAACCAGTCACTCGGCAAATCTTAAAAGGATTACGGAGAAATATCAAAAAGGTTTTTTTTATTTACCTACTTGTGCAGACGCAGTCGTGGCGCGCGGCGGTGCGGCGGTGCGGCGGCGGCTGGCGGCTAGCGGATGGCAAGACGGAGACATCAAATACCTGGCGCGTCACCGCTGCAACAATGTTGCAACCATAACAGCTGACGTGCGACATGCCCTTTATTCTCCACTAACATTTTACCACCTGCTTTACCTATATACAGCCTGACAATGCACTATGTTTGACATTTTTAATTAACGCCACTTCTCCGGTTGCATAAAAAATACAATAAAAATGTTACTAAAAATCTGTGCTATCACAAAATTATGGTCTGCGTAACTTCACAGAAAATTTGTTATCTCCGATTATGTCGTAATCTACATACCTAACCAATACTTTATCTACCTTTCAGTAGATAGGACTCACCCTTTCCGGGCAGGATGTATTCGAACACCACGGTTATACTTAGAATGGTAGGTAGGTTCCCATGTTACGCTTACCTGCACGCGTGGGTACACCGAATCTGACAATCTCTTGAAATATTCAATATCCTGTTAATCCGTTTGGAAAAGTTACTTTTATATTCAGCGAGTGTTAAATTATTATGAGGGAAGCAACGTCGTGTTAGGCTAACCTTTAAAACTTAGTAATAAGTTTTTAAACAATCTGTAGATATACGAGAATGATAAATTAGCTTATCATTTCGCGCATTATCGTATTATCACGTCAATGATTACTAGGTATTTGTAGCGAGCGCACCGATGGTTCGGTGCGCTCGCGAAAGCGGATTGTATCCGAATATAAGAATTTTAGAAATGTACCCACTAAATGTTATTTGTGTAAATTTCTCCGAATACAGGCTTTTAAACTATTTAGGTACGTTTGAAAATGAACCCGTGTTCAGTGAACTGTCATGTTACACGAACACGTTTTTGTAACCGACACCCACAAACGTTAGTTTAATTTTCTGCGCTGGACTGACCGAAATGCTAACCGATGTTAACCGAAATGCTTACAACTTTCAGTCTGAGTGGGGAATAGTATTTCTCCACTCTGACTGAAAGTTATAAGCTACCTACAAGATCGATTGGGAACACGTAGCGTGTTTTTATTTTGAACTAAATAACTGCGATCGGCTGGTAAACTTCATAAGTGAAACAGTCTGTGGTTTTCGTAATTTATCGTTTTGCTGAATAATCAAAAATCGGAGGGGCCCGTGGCTAAATAATAACAGCTGCACAGGTCGATCGATCAGGTTAAGATACGCCTGCCGCGGTTGGTCTGTGGATGGGTGACCATCTTTACATAACTTGACCCTCCGTGCCTCGGAAAGCACGTTAAGCCGTTGGTCCCAGCTGTCTTTTGTGTATCTTTGACTGTCGTTACGGGTAGTCAGAAGCCCGAAAGTCTGACAACCAGTCTTACCAAGGGGTATCATATTACCCAGTAACTGGGTTGTGGAGGTTAGATAGGCAGTCGCTTCATGCAAAATACTGGTATTCAGCTGCATCCGGTTGGACTGGAAGCCGACCCCAACATAGTTAGGAAAAGGCTAGGCAGATGATGCTGAATAATCAAAATGTAGAAAAGGAGTAAACATTCTAATGAGATGCGATTGTGTTTCTTGAAGTGTTTTGCAGCTTAACGTTTCTGTAATAATTAAACACCCACGCTGTCTACACGTCGCAGCTCCTCGCTGGATCTGTTTCGAATCAATGAACGTGGCGTCATTAATTGATACCTTTGCACTTAACAACATTGTTACAACGTGCCATAAATTCTCCAACAAAAACTGCTAACAACGTCGAAAACGGAAAACAATTAATATTTTCCGCAACTTTCACCTATGGTCCCGACAACGCCGGAAGCCAAATGTAATAAACATCAACTTTATATAAGTAACTTTTATTTACTTGTTTTATATTTCAAATTGAAGGCTGTAAGTACCTTAACTTTGTCAACTACATATACGCGTTTATCTTATTATCATAACATAAAAGACTCGGTCGGAATATGTCGATTTCATTTCTATGTTCCAACGCAGATGGAAATTGACATGGAATGGACATGATGCAATTCCCGAGGAAACAAACTATAGCGACGAAGAATAGAAAGAAGTGAGAGGCTCGAGCTCGACATATTCAATTACCTACCGCTAGTCTGTGATCGAATCGACCGACAACACGCTATAACAACAGACAAATGGCGCATATCTAGACAGATATCACAATAGTTAGTTGTGCTTTGTGTTCGGTGCATCGGGATTCAGATGCGCCGCAGCCTCGCTACTTCGCCGTCCTACTTTCTCCTACCAGTTACTTGTTTGCCAAAACGTCTCTAAAAGTTTTTCGTACTGCTTTTAAAATTCTACCTCTAGTTGCTACAATGTAACGTAGGTAGTGCCGGCTCACCGCCTCGCAAATTTGCCTCAACTTCATTGCGAAACGCTTCTGCGAAATGCTAAAACAATAAATTCACGCAGTAGATGCAGAGGAAACTTCATCTGGCCGGGACCGTCTTTTTATCGATTTTACTCAACATGTCTGGCAAAATAACATAGTACAGAGTGAATTAATAAGTTCATAATTACATTTTAATTTATTTCTAGCCATAGACTTACTGCTGGTCTACGAAGACTTGGAGCGTAAATGATTTAATTTCACAGGTTTCCATTTTAATCGGATTATTAATTTGTTCTGAACAGTATTCTCTGCCCCTTTGGGGCATGCATGTCTAAGCCTGCATTTCTCTAATAGGCTTATGTTCCTACTATACGTTTAGGTACATACATAGACCTACGCTTAATTAAGTTTATATCTTAGTAACATAGAGCAATTAGTGAGCTCTGTAAGACAAACTTTGTTAATTGTTATTTTATAAATAAATCAAGTATAAACGAATTAATTTGACAACATATGTTCAGTTATTACAGTATTGAGATTAGATTGAGAAAATAAAATACTACTTTCAAATCATCTAAAATCTCAATATAAAGTTATTAATGTTCGTATTTGTAACTTATTGTAGTACTGCGATCCAACAAGTGACACGACCCCGAAACGCGACAAATATCTTCTCATCAATTCTCATTCTACATACGGTACACATCTCACGGTTCTCACCTCGTGTTGTATCCTTATTGTGTGGGAGCCAACCAGAACAAATTATGCTATAATTCATTGTGGTGCGGCCACGGAAAACTCAACCAAAGTGCTGCCAGGTTTATGTGGCTAGACCAACACTTTTTCTACACATCAAAAGTATACGCACGCTGAATTCGGAATTAGTTTGCGTCGTGGAAGACGGGCGGTCCGCCGCCGTAGGCCGCATTGGCTTCGTATCTCAGGTAAGTCATTATCGCAAAGGTCGCCGCTATACTATAATATCTACAACTTTTTGACGGAGGATTAATATTTCAAATATTCATACTGAGTTTGGACATCGCTCAATAATATTCACGAACCCACTGGCGCCATTACTCAATCATAAGGGATATCTACCCAAATCTGTAATATGCATGCAGTCCTTTGGTTGTTAAAACATATTTGAATATTTTAAAGACTTCTTTAGGCTCATAAAAGTTTACCACCCTTTTGTAAAGGCTTTTAAGGCGTTTTTATATGGGTACTACTTTTTTGTGTGGAGTTAAATACATATTAACATTTCCCTCACGAATTTAGTCGGTTACGGGTGAGCAGAACTTTAAGAGCGCCGACCGAGAATGACCAACACTGCACCGAGTTACTGCATAGTTTGGTAGGTACACTGTTTTAATAGTTATGTAGATACGTACAATTTGGCAGCCCTCTGTTATTAATAACATGAAGTGTAATAAAATATCAAGCTAAGTAATAATTTAGTCTAGTGTGAGCTACACGTCGTAATAACAAAATGCTTGTAGGACACCTATCGATTAATCGTGTTTGAAATGTGCCGGCTATAGATTTTCTGTGCGGTAAATGATGCGGTCCGGTGCGAAATCTAGATAAACGTGATAAATGGTCAGCCTTCTTATGGTGGCCATTCGTTTTCACTTTTGATGAACGCTTGCGAAATTCCAACTTTATTATAGCAATCCATTTTGCGAACCTGAGTTAAACCAGTAATTTCCTACCTATAGCCTCCTCACTATTAAAGATTTACGGTTGTACTAACAGTTTCGCCGTCAGCTTTATTATTAGACCAGTCGAGTATTAGGCTCCGTTTTTAAATGCATTACGTATTTCGTTTATATCAATTTTATGTTCGCTACCCAAATTCAGGATTTATCCTACTTCCCGAGTGAAGTCTTAAATTCGGATACCAAGTTTATATTTTCAGCATGCACATTTTTTTGCAATGTATTTATAAAAAGAATATGATAAATGTTTTAAAATGTTGTTGCATTCCCAAAAATAATAGCCATCCTATGGAGGCAGAGATGCGGGCTGATTGACAGCCAGCAGCGCGTCGATTGGTCTGATACTAATTAGTACCGCAGTCAGAGTTCTTGGCTATACCTTTATCCTTCCACGCGATAAAGAACGAGGTAACAGTCGAGCACTTAGTACATACGATGTTGTACAAAATGCGCTCGGCTCCTAAATCGCTACTGCAAACGCGTGAAAATAGAAAAAAAGTGAAAATTTGCGTTAGTGTAACCTGCATTAATTTTTTTTTGCTTCTCACATTTCCACAATAGGCTATTTGACAATGTAAAAATAAGGTCATAATTATTGACACTCGTATAGATTATCGCTTTTAAAATCGATTTGCATTCATTTTACTACAAAACAATGTATTATTTATTAAAAAAATCCCGAAAAAACTTCATCTTTTTAAATCTGGCGCCACGTAATCGAAAACGGTCTGGATTGGCTGAACTTATGATGACGTCATGATATAGTCAATTTCTGTCTATCGTTGACAGGACAGATGACTTTTGTCTAGTAACTCGACCGTTTCAACGTTTGTTTACGTGTATTGTGACGTCACGACGCCATATTGTTAAAGATAGCGTTTTGGCGGCTTATTTAAACAGTACATTTTTATTTACTATTTTCTAAAAGAAATACATTATGCAATTTGAAGTAATAGGTTTTTGTGGGCTCGTTAGACACCATTAAATAATCTGAGATGTTTATCAGAAACCAGTCAAATAGCCTATTATGGGATTTACGTTATTTACGTGATTTACGTTAAATTCCATTCAATTCTTTTCAACATTGTGCACAATGCGCCGGTTAAGCTTCGAATGGCGTTTTAAAGTGGCGCTTCTTGTCTGTGAATAATTTAGTAGTGCCCTGGGATTATCGCGATGATGAAGCGGCCGTGACCGAGCCGAGTCGCTTCACAAATAATTATTTTAATAAATCTTGTAGGTATGTGCTCATATAATTTATTTGTGTGAGAAGCCGAAGATTCTTATCACTACATTAAACCGTGCCGAGTGTCTTTGTCTCAGGAAATAGTACCTCATCTAAAACAGTGTATGTAGCCACAAAAAAAAACTTAAGGTACAGTCACGAGCACTAATATGTCAACACTTGGCAACTTTCAATTGCGATTTTTTCGTGAAATAACGAATTCACTTTACACAAACCTATGGGTTCGAAAATACTTTGTTCGTAATAATATACAATTTCATTGAAAAGTAAAGGAGAAAATCGTCTTTGAATAAAGCCAAGTGTATACATACTTATGCTCGTGACTGTACATAATGCAAAAAACCAATATTATGAATGCAAACAAAAAATACTGAAATGGATCAAACCACTAACTTATAAGGAAACGGAAGAGCTCTTGAAACCCGCGACATAACCTATACTCTCACACAGGCACACAAACACACAACACACACATACTCGTACACACGCACACACACATTCCCACACACAAACTATACATAATATATATGCCAATCTTGTCTACTTACTTAGGTTAAATAGTTATTAATGTTTTTCTTTCTTTTGTTATGGAAGAGCGGAGTCTTCTAATACAGGCATTGTTTGCTTAAAAGAAGGCTCCAATCACAAACGAATTGTTGTAATCTGGTTAAAGAAATAAACTATTTTGATTTTTTTTTTAATTTGTACTGCTGAGTGCTTTTGTTCTTTACGGCTCTACTTTTTACAACTGGCCTAAACAATGCCGTAGCAACATGAGTTGTATTTTCCAATTAGTTTGCAGACCGCGCATATCAAATTATACTATAAACCAGGAAAAGAAAAACGTCGAATAGTGTATCAGGTAGCCCATTAACAATGTTGGCTTCCGCGCGTAACTCCGCTGGTCTGTTTTTAGCATTTTGGTGCAAAGCCCTAATAAAAAAATACCTTAATGCACTCCCGGGACGGTAATCAAAGCACACTGACGTAACAAAACAGTGAAAACCACAATAAACCCTACCCAGGTTTTACGCGAAGCGCTTCAACATGGATAAATACATACAAAAAATAAAAATCTAGCAGTTAATTTGTCTAGGTCGCGTCGGTCGGGCGGCGTCACCGCGCCCCGGTAGTGGCGGGCCGTTATCAGATTAGGAACCTGTATCTACGTATATTTGACATGCCCCGGGGTCAGCTGTGGACGGAGTAAATTGTAAATACGAAGTAAGTATAATATTAACAAGTCGTGGAGTTTCGTGAATTTTGGGTGACGCAGGCAAACGTTATTATAACGCAATACGGGGAGCCAAATTTTTCAGAAAATTGTAGATACTTACATTTCGCATGACTTTTACAAATATTTTTGATACTTTGTTATGCGAGGCAGTTTAATGAGCGCTGAATATTGGTCTCCCACATTTATTGTGGGATGTTTAATTATAATCCCTGCGTGTTGTTGATCGCGTGTAATTAAGTATAGTAATTATTACACAGCGCTTGCTTTCGGAACAGCCACAAAATCAAGCAAATTCCGTATCACATACAAAATATTTATATTCACTTCCATATTTTTAAATCCGCTGTAAAATATCTCTTCCACGAAATAATCAGTCACACATCTGTTGCGTTCAGCAACTATTCTTCAGAATTCATTTTAAAACTGCAAGTTTTAAAATGAAATATCTTTCGACTCGAGCTGACAGCGAATACTTGACCATGTATGGGTAATAAACATTCGACGCTGTGCATTTATTGCGTGAATGTAAATAAATAAATATATGGGAGGGCGGGGTTGGTCGTGTAATAAATTGTCATTAAATAATGTCGGAGTGTGTCTTTGTTATTTAGAATGCTGTCTCAGGAAGCTGCTGATTAGCGGCTGTCTCCGCTGCCCGCAGGTAGGTAGGGCGCGTGGCTGTCACGCCGCCGAGGGGATGGGAGTCCCCTCGGCCAATTTTCCCGTCTATCTCGGACGGGCCGCTAAATATATTCCACAGAGTACTTTTTGATAGACTGAAAATATATTCAGATACATGCACATTCTAATACGACAGGCGTACTTGCGCAATTTGAATTTCGAACGTTGGCTGTTATAAGTATTTTTTTGGTAAGTTCCTCCTTAGTTTTGGATTTTCCTTTGCCATGTCTTTATTAAAAAAAATGCAGTTTATCATTTTTTTATTTAAAATCCGTTCTGTATTTTTTTTTTTTATTTAAACATTAGCTATAACCTTTTCGCAGCGCTTTGGGTTTATTACAGAACTTCTTTTTAAGTAGGTACCTCGGAAATAACTAACATTAACTTTCGTCTTAAGTTTTGAGCTGTAAGATCTAGGGATAAGTTCTTACCTATAGTTAGTTTTTTTTTTTCAAAATTTCTAAGCGTCCCCATACATTAATTACTTGCGCAACAGTATAAATTATTCATTCGGAGAACCAGTTGCACTGTCAAATTCGTCGTCGAAATTTGTAGCGAATACGAGTATGTGTGACGAATATTGCCACAACCAGACCAAGTCTGGTTTAGAGAGGCATTTCAATTAACAGCCGCGAACACCGATGACATCGCTGACATGACATCACGACAACCAATGCGTCCAGTGCCCTCACATTTGTATAGTTCGTTTTGTTACAGGATTTTTTAATAAACTGTAGCAAAATTTTGAAATCACTGACTTAGTCAACTTTTCTCTATTTATCATATAAGCTTCAGTTTCCATGTGAAAATGATATTGCAGATGGAAATTGGGAAAAGTTGACTAAGTAGTCACGAGCTCAATTTAACAGACAGTTAAAACTGCTACGAGAAAATAAGAACAACCGCGAGTGTTACGTAACTCAGGTATGTAAATGAGCAAAAGTTTCACACGTCTAGATTGAATTGACGCGCAATTAATACACCCGAATTGCACAGTACAAGGACTTGCAACAAGTAAGTATTGCATTACTGCAACGGTTAGCAAGGTATACAAACGTACAGATGCCAGCACATCAAGCTACTACAATCTGTCAAATTTCTTTAATAGATTTTCAAGTTTATCGCTAAAGCATAAGGTTCAAAGTTGATTGTGAAAATTTGACAGTTTCGGGTAGCTTGATGTGCTGGCGTCTGTACATACTCTGTGGACAAAAAAAGACTCATGTCGTAGCATCTCGCTACGCAACGTTTTTGCAACGCTTTTACTAGTAGAACGCGCCAATTGAATAGCGTGTGTTATGCTAATTCAAGTATTCATAAGAAAGAACGAAGTATATGAGAAATAAATCTCATATTCCACAAAATGATTGACTCATCGGATACGATTTCTCTGAAGCAACTGAAGTTCCTGGAACAATCCAATTTTGCTTTTTCTATTGCATAACTTGTGATTGTGCGCATACGTTGTGTGAGTTGTGAAATGTGAAGCATAGGAATCAGTAATCCGGCCGTCTATGTCTATGGCATCAATTGTGCTCGCGTAGTATTTCACTCGCCACTGACGCCCAGATTGAATACAATTTGTTTCTATTCAAATCAAGTATAGCAATTGAATATAGTTTGCATAACTAAAGCCCTGGGATTAGCTGTTATTCGTAAAATATTTTATATTAAATTCTAAATTGCCTGCATTTGAAGGGTTGCGAATGAGAAATGTTGCTAACCGCATAAAGAAATACTTCGAAGCATTGCAACTGAGGGGGGCGTACCTGACTGCTTTTGCAATTATTTGCTACGATTCCAGATAAAATAAACCAGGAGGGTTGGGCACTAAAACTATAGATAATAAAAAATAAAGTAGGTAACTTTATATATCTGTGTGTGAGTGTGATGGCTTATTCCTTCTAGAAAACACAATGGATTTTGATGCGGTTTTCACCATAATTTAGAATTATGTTCCGTAAGGTTTTTCCCTCGGAGCCTCGGCAAGCGCGTTAAGACATTGGTCCCAGCTGTCATTCGTGGATATTTGAGAGTCGTTACGGGTCGTCAGAAGCTGAATGTCTGACAACCAGGCTTACCAAGTCAAAGTCAAAGCATTTATTTTAAATAGGCACATAAATGACACTTTTGAACTTAAAAATGTATATTACAATAGAATTGATTCTAGTTTCCCCTTCCGAAAGGTAGTTTTCGTATGGAGAAAATGGGCAAGAAACTCCACCGTTACTATTTTAAAATATTTTACAATATTTTTTGTATATTAATTAGGTATATAATAACAATCCCGATGTTTTGTCAAGTCGTAAAATAATAATCGTGGGAGCAGGGACATGTCGCTATGCAGAGATTGCTTGTAATAATAACGATGTTATCCGTAAAGTTAATATTATGATTCTTATAAGTATTGCCTGCTGCATTTGAAGGCTTGGAAATAAGAAATGTCGCAAATCGAAAAAAGTGCTTCAAGGCATTAGGAGCGGAACCATCCTGCTTATGCGATTATATACTGTGATCTCATCTGTCTGCAAGCAATCTCATCTAAAAATTGCACTTCAGTCAATTATATTATATAGCTTTAAGTATAAGGGGCATCGATAAAATATCTAGTGAATAAATATGTTGCTGTGCTTTATGTACCTAAAAGCAAAAAAATATCCACCTAACCAGCTGTTTGTTTAAATATCAGTTATTAATAAACCAGCGAAAAATATGTTCTCTTCTCTTCTTCCAGTCTTGAATAATTATGTCCTGAATTCTTGGTAACGGATTGCGCGTCGATGTGTTACCTATATATAATTATATACCTAGATATCACACTGTATATCGCTTTATATACCTAGCATTAGCAGAGATTTCCTCAATGACATAACGACGTTATACATAAAGCATTTTATAATATAATTCTTAAATTGCCTGCATTTGAAGGGTCGCGAATAAGAAATTTCGCCAACCGCCGCGCCGGGAGCGTCGGATTGGCGACGTTAAATTAATGACTCCCATTAACAAATCTTTCGAGCTCGAAACAAATAGAATTTGCAACTGAGAACGTCTCGGGACCGACGACTACTGCCAACCTTTTGTTAGCAACAATAATAATTATGATATCAAATTAGTTTGTGTTCGCGTTTTGTTGTTTTTCGATGTCATTGAGTACTAACACTTAGTATCAATTATTAATCTTCGTTTTGTTTCTTTTTTGTTGTTTGTAAATATTTTTTGAGATACTAATTATTATGCTATTTATAATTACGTGTGTACAGTCAGCGTCAGAGAAATGGAACCCCCCCAAGACTTAAAGACTATCGCCCGAGCACGCTCGGGCCCGCCGTCGCTCGTCGCTCGAGCGACGCGGCGGGCGGCGGCGCGGCGGCGCTGGCGCGTCACGTGAGCCTTGAGCAGCTCCCTCCCCCGCCGCCGCACCCATCTCTGCCCGAGCGCATCCAACGGTCCGCCTCAGATATTATTTGCAAGTTTCATTCAAGTTTTTAATAATTCTTTAAGGTATTTTTTCGGCTTCCTTCTGGCCGAACCGTATACCAAGAATAACTTACAAAAAGACACTTTGCGTGCGATTAAGATACGAACCCGCATCACCAGGCGCCAGCCGATCATCGAGACCGTGTCTTATACTACTAGGCTATTGGCTCAGTTGTCAACCTCAACGAAAATTGGAATAGTATTACTCCATAAAACGAACAAGGTTATTAACGGTCTAATCTTCTAGATAATAAGGTTTAAATTTCAACTTTCGTTTTATATTTAATACAAAATGCAATACGCATTAACTCCTCAATTAACTAAAAGATAAGGTTGAAATTAGCTTGTTTGGTTGAATATAATGTGTTGATTCCGATTGTTGCACTACCGTCATTTTACTTCAGAAACTTAACTGCTGTATGAACTGCGAGTTAAGGTTGAATTTAGAATACTTCTTCGCTTTATTTAGTAAACTGTGATTGAGGGTATAATTATTTTTTAAATGGTTTCGTTTTCGTGCCGATTCGCTTGTGTGTAATTATCTTCGTCGTAATATTATCAAATTTATTAAGTTTTTGACCAGTTGATTCTATTAACCGTTGGTATGGTTTGATTAACAACTTTTTTGAAGGCTAAAATTGTTGTTATCTGGGAACAGGAACAAAGCATAAAGAAAATAGCACGAGTTATGGGCATAACGGTAAGATTTATGTTATACTTCCACATATTACCTATTTATTGTTGCAATAATGTTGCATTATTACTTACTAGTTGGATGTTTTTATGTATTTCTAATATTATTATTTTCATTGCAGAGAAAAACAGTTCGTAGATGGATACAAAGGTATCAAGCGACGCGCGACGGGTGATGTGAAATGTGATCGCCAAGGCCAGAGAAAATACAAATGGAGCGACAACGTAATATTGTGAAAGTTCATTTAGTGGCACCCTTCAAAACTTCAAGAAGTGATAGACTGTGACATCCTCTCCGTTATTATAAGGCAAATTACTCGGCAGATTGATTGTGTAACGTATCTGATAAAATTGCGTTGGAACATATATGAGCAAGTGTTATTAATTCCCAATATTTGTGGGATCCTTATCTCGTAGTTAATCAAAAACAAACAACCTTTATAATTATTATCAATCCAGATAATCTGGTTTACAAGTATTCTTGTAATGTATTAACGATGCACCATCTGACCTCACATATTTTTCTAATGTTGTGTTAAATAAGGGTTAGGGGAAGGTGGGGTAAGACGGGGTAGCGAGGTAAGATGGGGACCGTAACAAAACTGATGATACAATGTAGCTAGAAATGTTCTTCTAACGCTATTTAACGGTATTTAGCTGAAGTTGATAGTGGCACAAATAGTTTGGTCGAAAGTGTGCACGTTGGGATTTTATAAGGATTTTTATAAATTTTATGGGGTTAGATCTAATTATTGACGTATATAAAGTGCGTGACTGTTCAAGATATATGGTGTACAAGATGAATCGCATATTTTTTTATTGATATTTGTTTATTTTACTATTATAATTACATTAACTCGTTCCCGATTTGCTTCGATTTATAACCTCAAAAAAATAACACAACTTGGAAGTCCAGTTTGGGAAAGATGGGGTACCTACTTGCGGGTAAGACGGGGTATGAGTTAGAGGAAAGACAAAATAGTAACACATCGAAACTGTCTGAAACCAAAGGTAAGAAATAAAAATAAACTGAAAAAAGCAAATAATTTGAGATTAAACGAACCACGGAAGCTGATGAAGGATCTGAGAGTTCTGAGGACGAAGATACAGAATTTCTGTACTGCCAGGGCTTGTATTCCGAGTCTACTGAAGGATGGATCACTTGTCAGATTTGCGGTAAGTGGGCGCATTGTGGCTGTGCAGGAGTGGAAGATATAGATGACGAAGCTGTCCATATCTGCCCGGTTTGTAAAGATAACGATGATTAAACATTCTATACCCCGTCTTACCCAAGGGGGTACACCGTCTTGCCCTGTAGGTGGGGCAAGATGGGTCAAATTAGTTTTTTTTTTAGATAATATTTCTAATAAGAAAAAATATATTTTTTTGTTTTAACTGATTAGAATTTAAAGGAAGAAAGACTGATTATTTTCTTAATAAAAGTTCATACAATGTACAATAAAAAAAAAGAGTTTTATTCATGAAATACCTTAAGGTCCCCGTCTTACCCCACCTTCCCCTATTAGAAAATGTGATAAAAGAGAAAGATGTATATTGCTATACTATTATAGTTTAGCATGTTGATTCTTCCTCTGTAATTCACAGACACAAAAGACAAAATTTCTTTTTTTTTAAAGGTTTTTTTCCGATAAGTAAGTATAAAAAAAATCTGTTTTCACAACTTTAAATAAATAAATATTATTGTAGTTATGTTTCTATAAATATATATATAAACGAACCTTTATCTAATGTTAAACGTTCTAAACCTCATCCAGGGTATCTCTTTTGTGTTTAGTTAATATTCTAAGTAAATAACCCCAATTTAACACAGATAGAAAACTGTATACTCAACCTGGAAGTGGATTCCATGAAGTCCTAGAAATGTAATTAGAAAAATAAATGAATATTGTTTATCAAAATGCCTAGCTTTTATTACAAACCTCCATTTGATTTCTTAAATAATAATTAACGAAAATCACATAATAAAGAAACTAAAAAAAGGGTAAATAAAATAAAGGAAAAAGAAATCTTCTCATCCGCGGATTTGAACTCGTGACCACCGCATCGCCAAGCCGTAGTGTTAACCATTAGACCAACACGCCACTTACGTTACATTACGAAAAACTTAAATAGGTTTGATGTCAATACCAAGGGGGGTACCTTATTTGTGAAGCGAACTGTACCTACCTGAAAAAAGGTTTGCGTATACCTCTCGCGGTCGATGATGGTGTACCATGTAACAATTACACCCGTGTTCTATGTTCTATGTTAAGGGGTTTGGTTTCCGCACTTAGTCCTTCAGTGGACCATTGTGCGTGGGCCATGGCGGCCGTCGGTGGTTATTCCAACCAGCCCACCTCCCTCCAGAAGCTGATCAACTCTCCTGGTCTGTTAAGAACATCTGTGTACGATCTGGGTGTCCCGAGGGTTTCTGACCTTATCTGGGTGACGCCTGTGCACTCAAAGAGCACATGCGCAATGGTTTCATCAGCCTCCATGCATGCTCTGCACAGAGGACTGTCCGTTATGCCTAATGTGTAAAAGTGTTTATTTAATGAGCAGTGTCCCGTGATGGTCCCCGTCACCAGGCGCAAGCCTTTCCTGTCCAGTCGTAGTAGGCGCCTGGTTAGCCTGCCATTCAATGACGGCATGGCTTCTTTGGACTGCCTGCAGCCTGGTGACGACGTCCACCAGCTTTCTGCTTGTGTATGGGTGTGCTCCTGTAGCCACCTGCGTAGTTGGTTGAAGGGGATGGGCACGATAGGTTCCGGTCCACAGACTGACATACTGGAAGCCCGTCTGGCCAGCTCGTCAGCTGCGTCGTTGCCTAGCGATCCACTGTGTCCTTTTATCCATTGTAGTGTCACTGTATTGCAGTTCGATGCTGTTACCCTCTCGAGCGCATTGTGACATTCTAGTATTAGATTCGATGTAATGCATTTTTTGTCTAAGGATTGCAGGACTGAGGCGCTATCCGAGAGTATGCGAACATGGGTGTTCGTGACCCTCCTGGCCGCGATAGCGTAAGCCGCTTGCATTATGCCCACACACTCAGCTTGGTAAACCGTGTTGAGCATTCCCAGCGGTTTGGATATTTTTATGTTGAGGTCGTGTGAGAAGACTCCGACTCCAGTTCCGCAGTCGGTCTTTGAGCCATCGGTGTAAATTCTCAGTTCTTTCGGGCCTGAGTGGTCGCATCGCTCCTCTTCAAGCACTATGTTGTAATGCTTTTGAAAGCAGTATTGTTTCGGGGCTTTGTCGCAGGGTGATGCCATCATTGGCTGCCGTTTGATCGCATCTTCTTTTAACCGTATGTGTTTGACCCTAGAGTCTTTGCTCAGGGTCCCTGATGTAGAAAGCCTGAAGGCAGCCAGGGTCGCCTCTTCTCTCACTATGAGGTGTAGAGGCGGCAGTCCAAGCATAGCCTGTAGGGCAGCAGTGGGTGTGGTTCTCATACAGCCAGTGATCGCCACACACGCGAACCGCTGCAGTTTTTCTAGGTCTTTTTGGGCTGTGCTCAGGTCTGTTCTGGGCCACCAGACTAGTGAGCCGTATGTAATGATTGGTCGGATGACTGTGGTGTATAGCCAGTGGGTGACCCTGGGGCTGATCCCCCAATTCTTGCCAAGCATTCGCTTGCATTGCCACAGGGATATGCTGGCTTTCGTGGTAATATAGCTAGTGTGTTTTGCCCAGTTCAGCTGTTTGTCCAAAAAGATGCCCAGGTATTTGGTTTCAGTTGATAGGCTTAGGATTGTACCAAAGAAACGTGGTAATTGTAGTGTCGCCAGTTTCCTCTTTTTTGTGAAGAGAACCAGTTCAGTTTTTGTGGGGTTCACTGATAGTTGGTGTTTACCACACCAGTTTTCCACTATTTTCAGGGCCTGGCGCATTAGATTGCACAGGGTGTTTTCGTGGGTGCCATTTATTATTATGGTTATGTCGTCGGCGTATCCTACAGTGTAGTAACCTTTGTCGTTGAGTTCTTTTATTAGACTGTCTACGACCAGGTTCCATAGAAGCGGCGACAGGACGCCCCCTTGCGGGCAGCCCTTCGCCACTATGGCCCTCGTGGTGTCGTTTACGGTCACTTGTACTGCCCTTCGTTTGAGCATGTTGGTGATCCAGCCGCTCAGAGACGGGTCTATATTGTATCTGTCTAGGGCCGTACTGATGCTGTTGAAAGTGGTTTTGTCAAAGGCGCCCTCGATGTCTATGAAGGCTGCCAGTGCTGAGCATTTGTGATCCACTGCGCATTCAATTTTGGATACCACGCTGTGTAGCGCAGATTCTGTTGATTTGCCTGTGGAGTACGCATGCTGTTGTTTGTGGAGTGGCTTTGCCCGGAGAGGTCCATCACGGATATGTCGATCACAAAGCCTCTCTAGGGTCTTTAGTAGGAAGGATGTGAGGCTTATGGGTCTGTACGCCTTGGGTTGAGTGTAGTCAGTCTTGCCCGGTTTTGGTATAAAGATGACTTTCACTTCGCGCCATGCAAGGGGTATGTATCTGAGTGCTATGCAGGCCCGATAGATTTCTACCAGGCATGGTGTGATATGATTAACACCCCATTGTAGTAGGGCTGGGAAGATGCCATCTAGTCCTGCGGACTTATATGGCTGGAATGTGTTGATGGCCCACTTTATTCGGTCTTCTGTTACTAGATTGTGGGCATTGGACCAGTCTTGTTCCGTTGGGGTCCAGTCTGGCACCTCCTCCCAGGTCCTGTCTTCTAGGAGTTTGCAGTCTGGGAAGTGAGTTTCCAGAAGGACCTTGCTGGTTTCATGGTCTGTTAGTGTGTATGAGTTGTCGGGTTTCTTCAGCGCGCCAAGGGTTCGGTCCTGATCTGTTGATAGGATCTTCCTTACTCTTGCGGCTTCATTATTGGTTTCGATGGATTCACAGAATTTCCGCCACGCTGCCCTTCTGGCGGTTCTGATTTGCTTTTTGTATGTGTATTGGGTTACTTTGTATAGCTCCCAGTCTTCCGGGAGCCTGGTATTTTTTGCTCTGTTAAATTGCTTCCGTAGTGTGCTTCTGAGTTTACTAAGTTCGGCGTTCCACCAGGGATTTCTCTCACTGTTGGTACGTGGTGCCCTTAGTTTGCAGCATGCATGGTATGCCTCGGTTAGGTATTCTGACAGCTTTGTCACAGTGTATTCAAGTTGTGCAGGTTCTCTTATGGTTATTTGTGATAGGTGCCTGGCTAGTAGGGCGGCTAGGAGTCGCTTGTACCCGGGCACATCGGTGCGCCGTGGATTTCGCCTCGATATGGGTTTCCTTATATTTGTAGTTAATGTGAAGCGGATTCTTCTATGGTCTGAGCAAGAAGGTTCGTCCGATACGTGCCAATTAGTTATAAAATTTGTCGCGTTTTCTGTAGCAAGTGTTAAATCAATGATAGTTTGTCCTCGGACTGTGACCCAAGTGGGTTCAGAGCCTCGGTTAACGATGTTAAGGTTAGTAGAGAACAAATAGGTGGATAGTACCTCTCCTCTGGAGTTCGATGCGTCGCTGCCCCAGAGCGGGTGGTGGGCGTTCGCATCAGTGCAGATGATCAGGTCCAAATTGGTGCGCTCGCAGTGCTGTACCAGGTCGGCCATTTCTTTCGGCGGGCAGTCTGTGTCCTCGCCCGGCATGTATACCGAGGCTAGTACAACATCTGGGAATTCACCTTCGGTCTGGAGCCTGACAGCTGTCAGATCTCTGGAACAGAATTGAGTGAGTAGCGTGGTAGGGATATCTTTGGGTATATAGGCACAGGTTCTGGGTTTGTCTGAGCTGTGCGTGTTAAGGATAAGCTTACCTCCGATGTTACTGAGGCCGCAGATTCTGTTGTTCCTGATCCACGGCTCTTGGATCAGTGCAATTGTTTGGGGGTTTTTACACCCGTGTTTCCAGTCATAAATTTGAATTAAGAATAAAGTAAAAAAACTCAAAACATGTTTGAACTGTTTGCCAACGATACGCTGAGAGTAAAAAATACAATTACGTCAATCAATGGTTATAATTTCCAGTGTAGCGCTGCAAGGTTAATTTGGCGCGTGACCAAAATGGGAACTAATGCCGCCATCTTGTTTTTTATTATATTTCACAAACTATTATTTGCACAAATGTTTACCAACAGTGCCCCCCTGTCCGATCACCAAAACATCCATGTACCAGTGTAGGTAGGTATTGTTAACTATGTACCCATATAGCAATAGCCTTAATTAATAATCATGGGCTTTTATTACCAACATAAAGCTTTAATTAAAATAATAAACATTTGTCAATCTTTTAATATAAATGTTAATGTGTTTCCTTTACGTTATTACTAAATTAACATCGATAATGTCCAGTATTGAACATTTAATAGTTCAGTGAATAATAATTATGTGCTTCATTACAAAGTACTGTCGCTGTTGCGACCAGATCGGCTGCCCCTCAATAAGTGTGTTTTACCAAATAATTGTGTTGTGTGGTTCATAATTGCTTATTTTTACCGCCACAGAATCAATAAATGAGAGAAAATGAATCATCTTCATAATATTTTTTCGTGAATTTTTCCCATGTTTTAATAGATATTCTGCTATTCGGGGCGGAAACAAATCCAACGTATAAAGATCATAAAATTCGGTCCAGCCATTCTTAAGGTATAAATGGTCTATCTATTCTGACTTTATTTTATTTATACCTACAGATTAAATAAATAATAAATGAATTTTCACCAAATTTCAAAACGTCAAAATGTATGTTAGCTTCTGAAACCAAAAAAGCCAGAAAGTGGATTACCTACTCATTGCCGTTTTGCGCAGCCGAAATGTTTTGTTACGTGGGTTACGTGGGTGGGTCTGTCAGGAAAAATTATAATTCCATGTGTGCTAGCTAAGGTACGCAAACCAAAAAATATAAATACCAAATTTTTATAAAGCATCGCATCATATGCAATTTAATGAACCGTACCTACATAATAAAATATAATGAGCGAACGTAGCAGATCGAACAAAATTATGTTGTCGCTAAAAAGACTGAAACGTTCCCGTTACATAAATCGGTTCATGTAGAAAAAAGGTCCGGATCCATATATGAAACTTAATTTGATGTCTTATTTAAACACAGATTTTTTTTTTTAATAAAATCGTTGCGCCACTCTAGGAATTTCTCCTGAATTGTGGGTGCGTTTACAAACATAAACTCACATGCACAAACAGCCAGACCCGGAACAACTACATGTAGGTCATACAAATATTTGTTCCGTGCAGGAATCGAACCCGCGACACGCAGCGCAACAGTCACTAGCTTAACCACTGCGCCAACCGTGCCGTTAAGTAATACACATTAAAGCCAAGCAGCTGTGAAACGAAATGTTTTTTTAACAAGTATATGCGAGCTAGCGAAAATGGCAATTAATTTAACTGTAGGTAGGTATATATTGTCTTTAGACATGACGACGAAAGGGGCCTCCCTTTCGTCATCATGTCTCTGACGATACATTTTTAATATTACCTACAGTATAAAATAAAACAAAAATTGTAAGTATTCTGTTATGGTTATCACAGAACGGGGAAACATGAAACAAAAGGGAAGCAGTCTCAGGAGAGAACCCAGCAGTGAGGGAACAAAGCTGTCAATGACGATGACAGGATGCGTAATAGGTCATAATTAAGCCGTATTAAATCTGATTGTCCCAGTCCTGCGATTTGCGGATGTAAATTAAAGCTATTATTTGCATGTGGAGATTGATCTAAAATGCAAAAATATGCGCACTTATTTACATTTCATCTGTATGAAGCATTAATACTTACGTTTTAATATTTAAATATAATCCAAGAAGGTTGTTCACAGGGGTCCCCCCTTTATAGCAGAACTTTTTATGTCATAATATTATTTTGCATAACAGCGTATAGCATAAACTTCATTTCGCAGAAAATCATTTGGCATACACTCATTTATCATATATTCAAAATTCATAAATTTGTAAGTCAGAATCATCTTTAATCATAAATTTCATATCCATAATAATTAAAAAGTAAAACCATCATATCACAGAAAGTTCACAGTCAGAATCGTCTTTTGGCATACGTGAGTTGGTGCGAAGGGGTCACAGTTTTAACCTAACCATTTTTTTAAAATAATTAATTAGGGTCTAAGTTGGTTTACAAGCAATAATAAATAAGAGGTAGCCAACGGAACGCTTCGCGAGCCCCTATTTCTGTCTACAGGGTTTATAAGAACCTAACATAACCCAAGTCGGGATGCCCCAAGTCCCGAGATCGCTTATATATTGTTATAGTTCATTCAAATACCATGGAAAAATACACCGAACAAACAATATTCGTTAAAAAATAATTCTACTGTTATCTTCATAGTATGCCAAGTGAAATTATGCCAAACAAAACTCTGCCAAATCCTACTCGAATTTACAATGGCATACATCTTAAAAGTATGCCATTGTAAATTCGGACATACGAGTATAAACATTCGGCCAAACAATAATTAAGTTAAATAATTTTTATGCCCTAAAAATATTCGTTTAAAGAAAATTATGCCAAGTGTGTTATGCCAAATCAATTTCGGAGCATTCTGCCAGATAGAAGGAACCGGGTTCACAGAGGGTAAGGAGGTTATAGGCTTTTTAATATTGCGCTACGACCTTTAGGAGCCGAGCAAAATAAAAAAGTCTGAAAAAACGATAGGCGAAAAAGAAGCAATAGCGCTGCCAGTCTTTTATTTTCCAGCCTTTTTCTGATGTTTAACCTCATGTTATTTTTTTAATACAATAAAACGAATATGTACAAGTTTCAACAAAAATATTATGCTGAACATGTTGCTATAATTGTATTTTTTAAATACAATAAAACTAATATGTACACTTAATTTCAACAAAAATATTATGCTGCACACGCTAGTAATAATAGTTCTATGGGTGCACATGCTGCTGTAATTGTATCCAAAATAATGGTTTGTATTTAATTTATGCGGTCAGGTTATATTTTAAAGCCTGCAGCTTTGCGAGATCGTTTATTTTAAGGTGGTGAACATGCCTTTAATGTCATCAGACCGTTATTTGTGGCGATGTCTTTGTTTATTAAGACAATGATAATATTCAAATGAGTGCCACACATGTTTCTCTTGAGTCAAATTACAGAGATGCGGTGTGCCAAGTGTAAATTACAAATTACGTTGCAAAGCGAATTTGGGACTGTCTGCGGAACCATATAAGTACAAAATCTATGTTGTGTATTATTAGGTACTAACATGATGCTTGCCGCTGCCTCAGTGAGATTAGGTAAGAAAATAACATAACATCACTCCTGTAATCGCAGAAGGGTTAGGTAGAGGGGTAAACCCATAGGGTACTATGGGTATTCACCCTCATTGCGCCAGTTATAGTTAAGTCCCATGTAATAAATAGGGGCGAGCCTTATGCCATCAACCAGGCACAAATCTGGACTCTGGGCTACTACTGAGAAATTGCTGATGAAGAACCCAATAACACTTTGTCCGACCTGGTAAACGAACCCAGGACCTTATGCTTAGCAGCAGCGCTTGCGACCACTAGCTAGAACGTGGCATTCAAGGTAAGAAAATATTTAATATGAAACCTAATTTGACCGTGTCCCAAGTTGTTCGCTCGAAAGGATCACTAATAACCGTTATGGCCCGCCATTACGTGTAGGTCAAAGACAGCGCCTCGCATATATGCGGGTACCTACGGGGAGGCGTGCCGCCCCTGTCCGCTTGGAAAACGTTTCAATTGTCCAGAAAGTGCCCCACGTCACGTCGCCACTCCTTATTCAGAGGTGCATTCTCCTTTGTGACTACACCCTCGCTTGAGACTAATTACTCGTCTGGCAACAGCATAACATCCCTTTCTTCATAATGTAAGGTCCCAACAAAATGTTGCTGGTAGAATTTTCTATTCATTTAGGAAACTATGTAGGTACCTACATAATGCACTGTTGTTGGGTGAGAATGCAAGTTTTAATAGAATTTATAGGTACTGCTCCGTACTGCAAATTAAACAGGTATTGCTTTTAATTATCTTTTTGCCTAGTTGGCTCATTTCTTTCTTAAACTAATCGATAATCTTGCTACGACGAGAAATCTATCGATTTTCAAGAATTATCTATATTATCAACTAAACAACAACTAAACAAACTACTATTAAGACTTGGGTTCATCCTGCTACACGTTGCATTAAAGAATATAAAAATATCGAGCGCACGTACAATAAGGTACGGTACGGAAAACTCTCATATTCCTAATCGAAATTGAGCCAATATTGGTACCGATATGTCTAAAACGATCTTAAATATTGCGTGGCACTCATTTATAACAGAAATACTTTTCTGTTTGTTTTGATATATTCATGTTTGCATGAGATTTGGCTTGATATATGAAGATATTTTTGAGCATCTTGTATGTTTAAGTAAGTATAAAGTAATATTTGTTTATGATTCCTTGATTTAAGTAAAAGGGAACTTCATTCTATTAATTTAGAATTCAAAGTGGTTGCGAGACTGACTGACCACGGTTCCCCGGACATACATTTAGGTATCGCTCGTAAAGCTTATTATGCAGCCTTCTATATTATTGACAGACTAACAGAGACTGCACAGCTTAAAATACAGGAAATTGCAACATGAAAAGGAGATAATGTACATCATATAAAGTCCCGGACGAAAGCAAGGCAATTATAAAAAATTGCTTCATACTAGCTTCATAACAACAACTTGTCCGATAGATAACGAACTACTTCAATGCTTCTTATGTCTCGGAATAAGCTCAAACGATTCTCGGATCAGACAATAGTGGACCTAATTGGAATTTCATTCTGGAAGATCTCGGAGTTAGGGATTGTAGTACAATAGTATTAGTAACGTTAAGGAATGGTGCGATAAATACCTCGATTTCATAATACTCGAACCCAAATTCCGGGCGTAACTGCAGGATATATTGATGTAAGCGTTTAGGTACGTTAATAGTTGACGGAATATCGGGCGGGATTTTAATTAGTCGTGTCCATTCATATAAACTAATAGTGTAGGTAATTATCTCGAAAATTGCAAAAATCTATATCTAAATATAAATTAAGTCGCTTTTCATGTCTGCTGTATGACCACGTTGTTCTTTTGAACTACGCGACAGATTTTGATGTGGTTTTTAGCATCATTTACAGAATGTATGCAGGAAAGTTATATGTGTAATATACATTTATTTATTAAACTCACATGAAATAAGGAAATCTCGATGTTTTGTCAAGTCGTAAAAACCATGCAAAGCAGGGGTGGGTCGTTAGTGATCAGTGAAATAAGTAATTATTCAAAAAGGTAGCTTTTTTGCGGTAATAAATCAAATAAGTATCGAATTCATTAACTCGACTATCGTTGATAGGAGGGGGACGAGTAATCGAAGAATATACATATGTAGCTTCCGCCCGCGGCTTTGCCCGCGAGGTATGTCGATAAAAACTATCCTATGTCCTTCCCCGGGATGCAATCTATCTCTCTGCCAAATTTTATCGAAATCCGTTCAGTGGTTTAGGCGTGAAAAGGTAACATACAGACAGACAGACAGACCGACAGACAGACAGAGTTACATTCGAATTTATAATATTAGTATGGATATCTATGCTAATAATAAAGCCGAAGAGTTTGTTTGTTGGAACGCGCTAATCTCTGGAACTACCAGTTGGATTTGCATTTTTTTTTGCATTTAAACACTTAGTTAATAAAACCACGCTACGACCCTTAGGAGCCGAGCAAATGGAAAACGTGTACCTAAAAAAAAACACTAAGCAAAAACGAGTTAATGGCGCGGGCGGGCGATGCGATACGACATGGTGGGTTGGAGGACCAAGAATTTTCACGAGGACGAAGTCGCGGGACGAAGCCAGTAAGTAATATTTTATAAAACAAAAACTGATAAACTGCTATTGGGTACTATTCCTCCTGAATTCCATATTTTCACTAACTTTGTTTTTACTGAGAGCTCGTTTGCCGAATATTTTACAGCTTATTTTTTTTTTTTAATACTAGGTACCCGTTTACCAATCTCTCATCCAGTGCGGGGAAAAAATAGCCGCGTAAAAAATACGCTCGTACGAACCTGGGCTGTAAAAATCACTTCAACAGAAACAATAGCGTTGTCCTTGCTATAACTCACCCTAAATGATCGCAATTATTGCAGAGGTGAGAAGCTTTAAAACCAATTAAACACAATCTGAAATTATAATGAATGACACACTTAAAGTTATTATGAACCAATCATTTCATAATTAATATACGCATGAATAACTCATTTATTTGTAACGACTTTATTTCTCTTTTGTTTAACTGCTCCGTGAAACTGCAATTTAATTTAAAATGGAAAGCATCACACTAGGTGAATCATGAATGGTGGAATGAAAGTTAAAAGAAATTGTCGTGTTTATTTTTACCAACCACTATTTTTCGAGAAAGCTGATAAGTTTCGTTTAGGTAAGTTATCTGTCCATTTTTTTGTGATGTAGGTACCTAGTTGTGCCGGACCCAGTAAAACAGGCCCTAAGAATATTTTTAAATTACAGCTCGTTACATCTTAGACGCAACCAGGAGTGACAAAAACTCGTAGACAGAGTAATCTATAGACTCATGGTATCTGTGTCACCGAAAGGGACAAAAAATTCCGGCAATCTTCATCATATTATCATTTTTACAGCTTATTACACTGCACCTTAATATTTTCACAGTTGCGCAAATGTAATATTATTGAATTATGCACGAAAAAGATCTTATTTTCCGTTTAATCGCGGTGTAGTTTTTTTTATTTCATTCATAAACGTCAAACTTGTTGTGCACATTGATGTGCTTAGCCGATACGCAGTAAGGGACAGAAATATTCTTACTCTGTCTCTTTTCTTTGCTAGTGACGTTAATATATTGCTCTTTTTCTTGTGCGAATGAAAAAGAAGATATGCAGCAGTCTATAGTTTACTCTGTCTACGCAAAAACTAATAAAAAGTTGCAGGACAGTGCTATGCATATCTAAAACGAATTCCAAAGTTTTAATAAACCTTCAAATACAAACACCTTCCTTCCCCACATCAAAAAAATTGTTGAAGTACTGTGTTTTGGTCTTCCTGCTTTTGCATTTACAATGAGGTTATCAAAATTATTTAAATATGTATGTAAAAACTATAAATGTTTTTTTTTAAGTTTATTGAAAATCGGATAATTATAATTAATTAATATTTTCTATTTTAATCTAAAAATCTTGTAATCTAAAAATTATCTTGGATAATAATTATGTATTTTTGTGATACATATTATCCGCGATTATTTTTAGATTTCTGCTTATATTGAGTAACGTATTTTCTTCTATAAATTCACACTTCAACACATTTTGTCTTGTCATATACTGCATAATATCATGCAGGCTGACAAACTAATAAGCGTAGGGTTAACAAAAAAGTTCCATCACAACTACACCGCGGCGTGTACCTACAACGCGGCCACTTCAAAGCCCTATCTTTAAGGATAAAAGAGATTCCAAAGGAGAAAATAGGCTTACATTAAAAAGTCACTGGCTCATCACAACAAGGCAATTTTGGCAAGTCAACAACGCGTGTAGCAGTCGCGGATGACGAGGCATGACGCGGACGTCCCGACTTGACGTGACGTGACAAGAATGACGTCGCCTCACATGAAGAGTATTTATTGACGGCACAGGATATGTCATGACATCGCGTTTATCATTCGAGATGCGGTGCTTTGTAAGATTTTGTATTTAATCATGTGTTTCGTGAACAAACAAAATAATGTCACACAAATTAACTTTTATGTGGAGAACGCACGCGGTGATTATTTTTCAGTGCGGTTGCGTGTAATTTGAGTTTAGTTAGCATATGTGATTTTTATCGTTAATACCTAATCTGAGAAAAATATCAACTTATTAAAATCTGATTTATTTTTAAGAGAAGTCATAAGTATTGTACCTACTTTATTTATTTGTATACCTACCTCTAAAAGCGAAAAGATGGTGAATAATAACGATTACCTACTTCTTAAACGGCACTGTTTCTTTTTACTACAGGCTATAATGTAGCCTATATAAGAGGACAGTACCCCAACCATTTATGTTGTATACCAGTGTTCATTGTAAAGTGCAACGGTTTTTAATGTATTTACTGCAACACCGTATGCAATAAAGTTTTTATTATTGTTAATATATTATTAAACCATTTGCATGTCATCTTTTTTTTAATATCTATTCACTAAGTATTGCGTGCCCGGGTCACATTATCAAAAATAATATTTATTGTAGGCTTATCCGAAAGGCTGACATAACCGTAATTGGATTTAGCCCATTTCGTTCAAGTCCGATGTTCCCAATAAACCGTCTGGCTTTCTGGCTTGCACCGCGATCCTGCCTACTTGTGTAACCGCTGTTACCCATACTCAGACAAACATGGGACCCCTACACAGTACGATAATATCGTTTTATTTTGTGAAACAAGAGAAATTCTTAACGCATTGTGGAAATAAATTAGAACAGAACTCATTCTTTTTTAACCATTAACGCTAGCAATTTCCGCCCCAGCTTCGCTAAAAAGATCCATATACCTCCTTATAGTGCTTTTGGCATTAGTTTGCGCTAGATAAAACGGAGTTACCGTTTACGGAGCTTTCTGTCAAATGCAATCGTTAATCCCGGTTTCTGAGTTGCACTGTGCGGCCACCGACAGGGTAGACAAACAATACCCGCGCTGGATTTGCTTCAAAAGCCCAGGCTTTGCCGGCAATAATTATTATTATTGAAGTCTCTGTCGGCAACGACTACCCACTCGAATATCTTGGAAGCAAAAAGAAGAAATAAAATACAAATTCATAGTTATCAACTTCTCAACTTTAACTGATTCTGAATATGATGGCGGAATGGTTTGATTTCAACAACAAAAATATCTGAAATATGTAAAAACATAAAATGCGCGGGAAAACATAAAATGCGGCAAGGACAATAACCGGTTTTTGTTCACATTGGCTCTGCTTTTCTGCAAATATAATAAAAACTGAGATCTAACAAAATCGTTGGGATTGCCGAGCTCAAAATTAACGACAGTCATTATAACGCTCTCGCTGCTGAAAACAAATAAAAGTTGCAGCGTGGTCGTTTAGCTTTGGACTTAAATTCTGGCCTATACAAATGATGAATACATTTTGAAATTCGCAGAATTTTGGCCGCATTTCGAATGAGTTTAATAAAGCTTTCAACCAAATACTTAAACATTCATAAATTAGAACTAAACACAGTTGAGAAGCGTTTACTTTAATAATTACGTAAATGTCGACAAATGTCTTTGGTACTTGTTATTACAGTTAAGTACAAAGCTTTTAGGATCACGCCGCTTCTGTTAAAATTCTCGTCTCGCGGGGCAGCTGATATATATAGTATTCTAATTTTTTTGTTATTTCACCGATCCTGAAGGTCACGCCGTTGTGAAAGCAAAACTCTGAAATTGAAATATTCCAAAACGTCAAGACGAGAAGCTCAAAGCTTTACGCAACAACCTTTTTTATTATACGGAGTCTTTGAACTGAATGCGAACGTTAATGTATGACTGTGTCGCCCTTTTGGCGACATGGCCTCCCGCTAGTACGTTGAGGTGCTGTCGACAACTGCGGACTGCGGTTCATCCGACATTACTATTACTTTGTTGTGTAGTACTACAGTTCACTGTTTGTTGCCAGTTTCAATTCCATATTTACGTTGCCACCCTCAAATATTTGTTTAAACAGATCCAAGTCGCATGAAATTATTCGAAATATTCTGTTTGAAATTAAACGGTTCGTTAACGTTACCGATGTTAATTTTGTTATTTAATAGAATTATAGGAATTATTTTAAAATAGGAGCTTAAAGTAACGGCTTAAATAAGTTAAAGTGGATACATACTCAACGCCAAAGCTAACTTTACTCTGGCTTTAAATGAGGAATAATTAGAACTGCAAATTAATTATACCTACGTCTCCTCATTTATTGATGTTACACTAGTAGATTCAACAACAAACTGTAATTGATTTAGGCAAAGAGAGTGGAGTCTACCTGTTTACTTAGTTGCAAAATATATTAAATTTAAAAGGTCGGTCAGCAACGCATTTAAATTTTTTAGGAAGTTCACTTATTAAAACCGTTATCTAATACATATTTCAAATTTTTCCACAGTTTAAATTCTGAAACAATATAACTAGATTTTGCAAAACAAGTTAAGTACACCTGGTATTTTGCACATACCATGCTGACAGGCATCTTCCTTTTAAAGCCATTGTTAAAAGAAAACAGTCTCATTGCTCAAAAGAGATTGGACCAGCTCCAACTGTATCCTGAAGATAATAGAACCGACGACTCTATTGGATCCGACGAACAAACTAGTTAGTTACTAATTTAATTAAAGTAGGTAATTTATATAATGACGACTATATTCATCAAAAGCGTAGGCAGAGGTGTGGGAGGACAGCTTATTGTCTAACGGCCGATTTCCGAGCATCCAATAAGTGCTATTAGCACTTTGTCTGAAACGAGCCTCGAACTCAGGACAGGCACGCTAAAAAGTCACTGTTGCAGCCACTACACGAACGAGACAGTTACGGCCATTAACAAAGTTCATAAAAGCTTTGAATTCCCACTAGAGTTTTGAACTTAGTTCTTATCTGTTTAATAATCTGACTATTATTTTATATTTTCTTTTATTTTTCCTGCGAAATCTTTAGTCTTGGGAGAACGAGGGGGTTGTAGCGTAAAAATCCATGGTGTTACTTCTGATACCATAAGTCACGAGCGCGAATCAAGCTATAGGTGAATACCTGAAAAAATTAAAGGCATGTTAGTTTCTTGTCTGTGGCATACAATAAAGTTGAAGCAACAAATTACTTGAATCGTCTAAACACGGTTTATTGTGCTTGCACACGAGCGGCACGCGTGACCGGCAGAGGTAACTGCAGCCGTCGACGTGTGTCGACGGCTGCTGTGGAGCACGTGCCGCACGTGTATTTGAGTAGGTACGGTGCTCAAATTTAACCTACAAAAATTTAGTTTGTAGTTAAAAACGCATAGAGGAAGAGGAAGAGATGGGAAGGGGAAGAGTTGGGACTAAACCGAACACGAGCAATACGTTTTCGACGACTGCAGTTGCCTGCTCTGCCGTTCTGAAATACCACGGACAGGCTTAACTACTGCATAAAAACATCAAATTATGAAGATAACGTTCCTGAAAAGGTGCAGAAGTCCATTAAAAAGGATTTTTCGAAACTTCACCCCCGAGCGAGGCAAGCGGAAGGTTGAAGTATGCAAACGAGATTGCGGCAACTACTAGTAGGTAGTTCATGGAAGTTCTTTGCTAATTTATACTATCCCACTGGGTGTTTACACTGTCCGAAACATCATATTATTGTATCTAAAGAAAACATTGTTGGAAAATGTTATTATAACTTTATATTTCTAGGACAGGCTGTAACTTTTCTGTTTTATGGAATGTTTATATACTAGGTTTCAATTTTGCACTGATAACTTTAGTTAAATAGTTTAAAAAAAATATATTTATGAAATGTTTGACTAACCTTTGAGCTTTCTCTGTTATAGATTTCGCCTATACCTATTGGAAGATTGGGCTTAGATATATTATGTTATTTTCTCCAAACCGGAAGCCATCACCAGGCCGAGGACAGGATGTGACCTACTTATAGGGTCGGCCCATCAGAATAGATAATTTTGATGTTACTTACTGGTGTGTAGAAATAATACTTATGTTACGATACGTGTGACTTAAGCAGTCCACTATTGCACGGCGCGAAAAACAAATATGAATTAATGGAAAAATAACTTTAATTCCTACACAATAAAGTTCAGTTTACGCTACAACTTCAAACATTTTTATAACTTTTTCAATAGTCTTTTAAACTAGTCACTTTGAAATCAACTTAATTAACATTGAAATAAATGTGATATTTGTTTAACTTGAAGTAGGGTAGGGGTGTGCAGCCCTGCGCACCTTAACTCTAAGTCACACGTATTCTATACTATTTTATAGCTCGTGTGACATAAACCTGCACTTAAGTCACGTTTTTTTTTGTGTAAAAATGAACTAATTAAGTCACAGAAAAGCGTGACTTAAGTGCGGGTTTAGGTCACACAATACACAATGACATTTTACATTTGCAGCTCTAATACCTACACCAGTACGACAACATAATATACCAACTCTATTCTTAGAATGTAATATATTTTATAAAAGTTAATGCAATTTCTGCGAATATCATGCATCAAAGAAAACGTGAGCTATAGAAAAGAAAAATAATAATAAAAATCTAATTTAAAAAAGTAATTTCTCGACTTCAAAGTAAAAGCAAAGAACTGCAGACGGATTAATTCTCCGTACCGTACAACATAATTTAACAGAGTGCAAGCCTTTTCTAGGTACCAATCAATAATTCATTTAATTAAACATGGTAAGAGAGAGTAGCTCATTGCGGATTGCGGTTCTTCCACTAGCTATCATACTCCTTTCAATGCGGCTCTAATCTTCATAAACTAATTAATTTTAAAGTTTGAAAAAACTTAACCTAAGGCTAGCCCTAAACGATCAATTATATTGCACAGTATCACGAATTGCGCAACGTTTTTGACCGTTTAAGGTTAATGTTGAAGATTGCGCAATGATTAAACAAATGTTTGAGTTTAATTTTTATTGCACCGTGTAGGATCAGTATTGCGCCGATCTTATGGGCCGTCAATGTTATTGCGTGTAAATAATGGATCGTTTTAGTGCAAGGGCTGATTCAATCATATTGTGGAATATAAATACACTCGAGAGCAATGAATTAGGGTTACATCACATAAAGATACCTGAATGTCTGGAAAACTAAGAATGCTTTTATTTATTTCTAACACACTTAATCTATTTTACAATTTAATACTAATGTTTCAAGAAAAATTTATAGTCATATGTTTTCACAGATCTTACGTCGTTTTTATCTGGGGGCACGGCAGTACCTACCCCGCCAAGTCGAGAAAAAAGCGGCACGGCCGTACCCATCCTTTTCTCGAAACATTTAAGTATTCCCGTTATAATAAAAATAATGTGTATTTCGCCATTTTTATTTGGTCAAGACTCGTGCCAAAGTATGATATATCTGCATATCGACATATTATCTACAACTACAACCAATCACAAACTAATTAATCACGCAGTAGCAAGGAGCGTCATCTACATACCACCATTGAAATACTAGTGTTGAATGTAGTGTTGTGTGTTGTTGTTCAATGTGTAACTTATTGTCGATTTAAGTTTGTAACACGTTACTTTTGAGTAGAGTCGTGGACGATGGAGCTAGCTTTCAAAACGGACCAGGAATGTATCTCTAATGTTCTGCTGGATAACCTATAAAATTGTTGCCTCGCACTTTTCCTATGCAATTACAGTTCTTCTTTACCCGACTTAATTTATTTTCCTAAAACAGATTTTTAGGAAAATAAATTAAGTCCTGATAAGTCTAGATGTGAATGTGACGCATACTTTTTCCCAAATTGTTATTTTGTTTTTTTTTGTTTGTGTTTTTTTTTTTATGCGTCATGTGAAGTAAATAAAGTATTTTTTTTTCTTCTTCTTTTCTATAAGTATGTAAATTATGTTTTCACAGACAATCAACTATACAGAAATTCAATTTAATAGCCCCAGACATCAAAGTTTTGGAAAAAAGTTCATTGCACCTCCTAGGTTCCCCAATTTTAGAAGACAGTTTTTCACCATTCGTCGACGAAAAAATTAAACATTTTAACGATATTTCGGATAGGCTTTCTAAAATTAATTTACATTCGGCTTTCACCCTTATCAGATATTGTTGTTTCGGTCCAAATTTTATGTATTTTCTCCGCTCTTCCTCTTTATGGAAGCAGCCACATCTTTTGGACAAAATTGACCATATTATTCGCAGTACTCTTACATCCATTTTAAATGTGGCTTTGGACGACCGCGCGTGGCTGCAAGCCTCACTACCCATTCGTTTTGGTGGGCTCGGCGTCCGCAAAATTTCTAGCGTAAGCCTACCGGCGTTCCTATCCTCGGTCCACAGCACAGAAAAGTTAACCACACGAATTTTGATTCCTGCTCAGGTTGACTCTGAAGTGCCGTGTTTGACCGATGCAGTGAACGCCTGGAAAATGGCTTGCCCGGACACGGTTCAGCCCGAGAACCCGTCTTCCCAGAGACAGTGGGATGAGCCGCTCTGCAGGTTGGTACGGAATAAACTTATTAATACGTCCACCAATACTGCTGAGCGAGCCCGCCTGCTGGCTGTGGGTGAATGGGAGTCGGGCCTCTGGCTTCAGGCGCTACCGTCACCCAACATAGGCACTATGCTGGGTGACACCACATTCCGGCTCGCTACATGTTTGCGTCTGGGTGCTCCTTGCGGAGCTCCACATCGCTGTCAATGCGGTGAAGCAGTCGACTGCCTCGGACACCATGGCCTATCCTGCAGCAAGAGCGCTGGTCGGATGGCACGGCACGCCAGCATTAACGACATCATCCGTCGGGCTCTTGTCACCGCCGGGGTGCCAGCTGTTTTAGAACCCAATGGCTTGGCGCGCGACGATGGGAAGAGGCCAGATGGAATGACCATAATGCCTTGGAAGTTGGGTAGGCCTTTGGTGTGGGATGCTACCTGTGTCGACACCCTCGCGCCATCCCATCTTCCTAGCACGGTGGGCTGTGCTGGGGCGGCTGCTGCAGGAGCAGAAAACCTCAAACGGCGCAAATATAACAACCTTATTGGGAGCTATATGTTTGAGCCGTTTGGGGTTGAAACACTAGGGCCTTGGGGTCCGAGTGCTCATCAAATATTTCGGGACATCGCCAAGCGGTTGGTTGACTCATCACGTGACCAGAGGGCTGGCCTATTTTTAGCCCAAAGAATAAGCATTGCCATCCAACGTGGTAATGCTGCCAGCCTTTTGGGCACTTATGCCATTGACAGCGATGCGGACGAATTTTTTGATGCCCAATGAGCTCCTCTCTTTTTCTTTTCTCTTCTTTTTTTTATATACTTGTATATACTATATAATAATTATGTTTTTGTATTACGGCCGATCAGACAGACATTAAAGTGGTTTTATAAGTGTTTCATTTTAATAACGTGTAATGCGATGCTATTCTGTAAAAATCTCACCGTGAAAACTTAGGTGAAGTGAGCGTGGAGTGAGCTGTCAATAGTGTCAATTCCTAGCAAAAAAACAAACTCACTTCACCTAAGTTTTCACGGTGAGATTTTAACAGAATCGACCAGCTGTAATTATAACAAAACTTGTCAATTTCCATTCACAATTTATTTACAACGTCATATAACAGACTATTTACAAACTAATCATGATCCATCTTAGAATATTCTCGAAAATCTCGTACCTGATTATGGTACTGCAAGTGGTTCATATTCAGTCGATTGTAGTCGGAGTCAAAGTCCATTCATTCATTTCAAACTAGCTTTGCCCCGCGTTTTCACCCGCATAAGTCTCTATCCTGTGGAAATATCGGGATAAAAAGTACACTATGCCCTAATTCAGGTCATGGTCTATCCATGTCCCAAACATCCAAATCCGTTTTAGCGTGAAAGAGTAACAAACAAACATACAAAAAACAATACTTTTCTTTCCATATAATATTAGTTTAGATATACATATAACAGGCATTTTTGAAAGTCAAAACTTAAAAGACAATTAAATTGAAGTGTATTAGTAATTTTGTATGAGGAAGAATGGTCAAGAAACTCCACTGTTACTCTTTTAAAATGTTTTAGAATATTTTGGAAGAGCAATTAATACAAATAATTTACTAGAATAAGTTCCAACTATGATAACAAAATTTAGAATAACTAAATATAATGTTAACATTCGTCAAAGAGGGCGTAGATCTATGTTATCCATGTTATTCTGCCGCAGCATGGCAAAAATGTTGAAAAGCAACGGCAAATACGTTCATAGAAGTATTAACTTTCATAAGACCGTTGAGAGTTGACGACACGAGTTCTTGACTTCTGTGTAACAATTCGTGTCTTCTTCTGACAGGACTTCATAGACCTCGTCTACCGCTGCATTTCCCCGAATAACTTATGTAATCGTTTAAGTGTATTGCTATGTTAGCGGACTATCGTGGAAGCTTTAGCCGAGTTAACCAACAAACTAAAGTGCTCTAGAAAAATTAAAGCTCCACGTCGCACACTGAAAATGTTATTCTATTTTACTTAACTATCTTACTTTTACTTCAGAGATGGATATCTCTCCGAACAGATTTAACAATATTAGCGTTCATAAGACTAGATAATGTGATGTTGCTATTATTTTCAAATGTTGCGGAAAATGTGTTTGCTGATACATTATGATTTTCTTTCACTTCATGCCCAGTTGGACAATTTAGTTGGGAAAGAACCGGCTCCCGGCGGCGGCGGCGCGGCGTACGGAGGGTTAACTCGCGTCTCATCATGTCATGCCACGTCACGCGGGGCTTTACCGCTTGATTGAATGTTAAACAGACCATGTTAGATGTATGAATGAACATAGTTATCTAGATAAGTCCACGTTTGTAACAGAACGGGGTTTCACTTGAAGGTACGAGCAAAACGAAATTTTGAAAAGTATTATTCACTAATAATTATGTTATCATGTATGGAGCTGGAGAATATGCAGAACAATAAATGATTACTGATTAATAAAGGATTCACGTTTCTCAATTGAATGACTACCGAACTATATCAATCATCAATAAATGTGCCGCAATAAAACGTCTATATTTTTTTACCTGAGACAAAACTGAGCGCGTTGCAACATCGGGGATCTAATCCGCCATGACACGTAAGCGACATACACATCGATTATATGTCTCGAAGGTCGGAACTAAGAGAATTCAGCTCATCAGATGTCAATCATCGATGCAACAGTAAGCTAAGCTGCTTTGCTCAAAAACTAGTAGATGCACCTAAATATAAATGTATTAATTATAACTAGCTGCGCCCCGCGGTTTCACTCGCGTAAATGTCCATCCCGTGGGAATATCAGGATAAAAAGTAGCATATATGTTAATCCAGGGTGTCAGCTACCTCCATATAAAATTTTATGAAAATTGGTCCAGCCGTTTGAGCGTGAAGAAGTAACAAACATATAAACATACACACACACCCCCACACGCACACATACACACACACTCACAAACTTTCACCTTTATAATATTAGTGTGATGAAATGTATATCTATATAAATAAAACTAAGTCGGGTTAGTTACCTACATCATACATAACTCAAGCACCGCTGGTCCGTTTTTATGATCTTTGATTTGTTGGATTCACTATACAACTCCTTTGCTTTTTCGATTCCTTTATTACTCATCAAACAGCCACATTCTCACTACTAAATTCGTGGTATCTTTATGAATTTCAAAAAAGAACATTGATGACATTCACTACCACAGCGCCGTAATTTAAAAATTGTACATTATGTGGTACATGTGTGGCTATATTGATCATTATACCAAAGGCGGAATTATTCTGTAAATACGTACCTGTTATAGTCGCGAATCATATTTTGATCAAGATACAACCTGACACTGACCTGAAAATTGCAAAAAACGTAAGTAAAATTGAATTTTGCTGGCTACAACTGCGCATTCACCTTCAGGTAAGTAAATTTTAGTTCATTTTGGGACCAAGGACAATTCAGACTATTTAAAAAAAAAATTGAAATATGGCCCGCGGATTCCTTTTGGCATAAAGTCACTTAGATGAGATTTTAAAAAAATGCACATCTCCGACTAGTAAATAGTTATTTATGGCGTCATCGCACTAGTGCACTAGTAAAATAAAGTAAAAAGCACGCGTTTTTAATACACTGCAATATGGACCTAAAAGCAGTTCATTTAGAGCCACCAAGTGTGTTGAAAAAAAAAATTATAGTTTATATTCGAATTTTCGTCGTATCCCGCCATTTCATTATCATATTATTGCAAAAATGTATTATATTAATGTAAAAATGTACTTTGTTGTTTACAAAAATGAGTACAAGCTTTGATACTCAGCAATTAAACTTTTCATGAATTTACATAGGAGTTCTTACAACACTGTACAACATCCTATGATTTCAGAACCGTTTATTAGAGGATTCATATCATGGGTGATATGATAAGTCTTGTATGCAACTGTACATAATTAGGTATTAAAACACTCATGTGATAAACCCACATTCGTGTTTTGATACCCCTCATTATACAACAGTTGCATAAATTACTATTATACAATGGCGTCGATATACAGGGTGGATTATTGAGACGGAGCAGGTACCTACCCTAATCATTGTAGCCACGGGAAAACGGTCTTAGGAGAACATACTTATTTTTTGAAAAAATATATTTTTTCCCATTCACAGATTTTGAAAAAATGTAAGTACAGTTAGCAAGTAAATGGACCATTTCCACAAAATCTTTTTTTGATGCCAATCGATTCTGTTTCTTTGAAGGATCAAAAAACTCTAATGAACTCTCTAGGGAATTAAAGTTTGTTGTTTTGTTTTGTGGATGTTCGTAGTTTTTGCCGAAGGGAAATTCTACCGGGCTTGTCGATGTTTAAAAAATCTCTATGCTACTAACACCGTAGCATGTCGTAGCCGCAGCCTACGCCGTAGCAGTCCTTGCTACGACAGTTTTATTGTTGTCTATTTCCGCTACGTTTTACGTGGAAACAGGAGGGCAATTCTCGTAATTTTAAGAACATTCACAGTCTGATCTCAGTCAATCGGTCAGAAACACCTCTAATTTTCCTACATTTTGACAAGTTTTTGACATTTGTTTGTAGCTGAGATGAGACTGCGACTAGATTTTGAATGTTTTAAATTACGAGAATTGGCTTTCTGGTGCAGCTGTTGACAAGTCTTTTGTTAAAGACAACTACTTAGATTCGTTTGAAATATTCTTCTTCTTAGCACGTCGATGGCAATATATACAGGATGAATACATTGTTTTCTGTTATTGCACCTACTATGTCTCTGCATCACCCTAAGGTAGACTGGTAGAAAATGCCCAAGGCATTAAGTCCGCCTTTGTACAGTTTTTACTTGTGCATAAAGTTTTTAATAAATAATAAATAAATTAAATAGGTGCGCCAAATTGAAATTTCGAATTCAACGAGTTATAAAGTAGAGCATGTCATTAAGGATAGGGATGACACGTACGTGCGCGTAGGCGAGAGATTTTGCAACGTCGTCGCGCGCCCTTTTTTTCGTAGGAACGGTCAAATTTGGGTAAATACCGCTAATCCAACGCGTTGCCAACTAGCTTCATGTTGTGAACTCTGCGATGAATGGATTGCTAAAATTGATACTTTCATTTCATAAAAAAAAAAAAAAAAACGCGTAATTTTCGTCTTAGATAAATCTAATTAATTTTCGTCTTAGATAAATCTAAGACGAAAATTACGCGATTTTTTACAAGAATTTAGAATTGGGAAATGACAATTTATAATTTATTTATTTAGTTATTTATTGACACACCGACGACTTATTCACTAAATCATTACATTAAATATATTCTATATCAACAGCTTTGCGGTGAATTTGTCACTTATAGGTGTGCACAGCACTTGTATAATCAATAATAAAAATTAAAATGGAAATATATGATCATAACAAAATTAAAATTTACAAAGTTTACATTGAATTTAAAATGACAAGTAGTTAAATTAAAACACTGTATAATTAAAAAAATAATGATTATGTAAGGCCACGGACACGAAGTCAGCGACTGCGGGGTGGCGGCACGGGGAGCGACGTGGCAACGCAGACCTGGTTCTCGAAGCCAGCGAGTAGATCGCGCGGCGCTAGAGCGGCGTTGTGTTGTGTTATGAGAACTTGGTGTCTGTTCGCGAACGAAATGTCTAAACAGCGACCACAACATCTTTTTGATACAACATTTTGAAACGTCGCGGCGCCGGTCGTAAAAACCAAAAAATAAAATGCACAACGCTATGTCAGTGCAGACGCGTGGGCACCGCTAGACTGGTGCGTAGCGCTTGTACGCCGCTCCCCGCACCGCTGGCTTCGAGGCCACTTCCATATAAATATATGTGTCGCAGGGAAATGAGGTTAACAGGGATTTCACGAAATCCCTAGGGATATCACGAAATCCCGGTAGATGTCGAATATTCTTGTTTATTACGTCTTCTTACTAAAACTATCTAGTGATATGACAAAATACTAATATAAAATCAGAGATATGTCATTTCACTAAACTAAATGTAGTGAAAAAAAGAATACTGTTGATGAATAAAGTAATAAAACAAAATTACAAATTAGCTGGTGCATTTTTATAAGAAAATAAAGTTTTAATCAACTAAACAATAAGCTGACAATGATATCAGATATTATACCTTTTTCTATTACGTGCATTAGTTCATTAGCAAAAAAAAAATGTAAGAAGTAAATGAATGAATGAATGTATGAAATAAATTAATAAAAAAATATAGACTTCTAAAAGTAGGCTCAACAATTAAGACGACGACTAACTCCTGATGGAAAATGGAAAATCTTCTTATTTATTTAAACAAGGCAGTGAATTAATTTTGGAAAAACCCACATCATGAATTTTAATCAACGAACCAACTCTATAATTACAAATATTACATATGATGATAATAAGATTTCTAAAGTAGACAACACAAAATTTCTAGGGCTTTGGTTAGATCAGCACATGACATGGAAAAAGCACATTGATCATATAATAAAAAAACTAAATCAATATTGCTATGCTTTACACAATCTAAGCAAAGTCGCCAATCGTAGCACCGTTCTTACCGCATACCACGCATACGTCTCCACCACACTGCGGTACGGCGTAATATTTTGGGGTAATTCTACGGATAGGGAAATGGCCTTTAAAGCCCAAAAAAAGTGTCTTCGTGCAGTATGCATGATCCAAAGCACTGACAGTTGCAAACCTTTTTTTATAAATTTAAAATTACTAACACTTCCGTCCTTATATATTTATGAAGTTGTCATGTTTATTAAAAATAACCATAACCTATTTGAAACCCTATCCACTAAACGACATCCAGGTGCTCTTAAGTCCAAAACCCATCAAACCGCCCTATTCTCAAAAAGTTTCCTAGGAATGGCTCCAAAAATATTCAACAAACTACCTAAATCAATAAAAGCTTCAAAAGACTTAAATACTTTCAAAAAAACACTCCATACGTTCCTGATACAAAAAGCATATTACACCATAAATGAATATTTAGAAGAAATATAAAATCCGTGATACCATTTTCTCATATTTATTAATTACCTACTATCTTACTTTAGTTAATAAGTTTAGTTCATTACTTAGTTACCTTAATTTGTACTATTTTCTTTGTTTATGTTATTGCTAGAGATTTAATACTGTTATTTAGCAGTAATCTATAATTATATATTATAGGCCTACCTGTACATCCATTACCTACTGTGTAAGCAATATTTGTACGCCTTGCAAGGCAGCACATAGTGACACAACATATTATTTTATCCATCATGTAACTACATTTCACCTATGTGTACAAATAAATAAATTTGAATTTGAATTTGAATTTGAATTTGTGGCACCTTGATTTACACAAAACATTTAGCTTCTTGCAAATACATCTTTTGGTTTTGCACTGGACCTTTGATTCTTCACAATTACATTTTTTAAAGCCTTGTCCTCCATATGTAGAAATTCTTCCAGCTACTTCTCGCAATGACAGTTCAATTTGTGGCACTGAATCTGTGAATGTTGTATCTGCGAAAATTTTACTAGATTTAGTGAAACGACATATCACTGACGATAAATTGGTGTTTTGTCATATCACTAGATAGTTTTAGTAAGAAGACGTAATAAACAAGAATATTCAACATCTACCGGGATTTCGTGAAATCCCTGATATCCTCATTTCCCTGCGACATATGCATTGAAAAGAGACGCTCCCCGCGCCGCCGCCGCCTCCGCTTCGCACCCGCTGATTTCGTGTCCGTAGTCTAACAGTTACTGCTCCTCTTATTTCGATTTGTCGCAAGGTTTCTTAAGGGTCCGGTAACTCATAAGTGTGGGCCATTTATAATGAGGGATGATATAAAAAGTTCAAATAATCTTAAGCAATTCACTGTTTTATATGACGCATTGTGACTCATCACTTGATCTAAAAATATGGTGCAAGGTGCAATAACATCATTTACCCTCTGCTTTTATTCTGACACTTCATCATATTTAGTAGCGTACCAGACCATCAAAAAGTACCCTGTGTACCAGACCACTTAAAAAATTTAAAAATAAAATTATAACGCGTATTGTTCGAATTTTGAAGTTAATCTTTTTGTCTATTTTCGGCCAGTCTAACCATCGTAATAAAGTAGGTTGGAGTCTCATTTTTACTTTTTATAGTACTCAAACCACTGACCTCTATCATACAATAGAGGTCAGTGACCCAAACCCAGCTGATTCCATATAGTTTTTTGATCCTTATAAAACAGGATCGATTGGCACCAAAAAAGATTTTGTTTTATCTGCCCATTTTCTTGCTGACTGTAATTTTATTACGAAATCTTAAAGACTCTTTAAGAGCATATTTACTCAATTATAAAATTAATTCCATTTTCACAAGAAAATGGACACTACAAGTCGCTACAAGAAGAGATTTTTGAGATGGGGCTAGGCCTGCCCCTCTATATTAATCAATCCATACTAATATTATAAATGCAAAAGTGTGTCTGTCTATTAGACGGCACGGTTGGCGCAGTGGTTAAGCGATTGACTGCTGCGCTGCGTGTCGCAAGTTCGATTCCCGCACGGAACAAATATTTGTATGACCTACAAGTAGTTGTTCCGGGTCTGGCTGTTTGTGTATGTGAGTTTAAATGTTTGTAAACGCACCCACAATACAGGAGAAATTCCTAGTGTGGGGCAATGTTTTATAAAAAAAGAAAAAAAAATTACCTCTTCACGCTTAAACCGCTGAACCGACTTAGATGAGGTAGATACGGGAAAGGACATAGGATAGTTTTTATCCCAATATTCCCACGGAATCGAAACTTACGCGGGTGATACCGCGGGGTGCTGCTAGTATTTAATAAATAAATAGAATAAGACATAAGTACAAAAACCCTTCTGAAGTAAAAATGCATCGAAAAGAGAACGTTATCGTCATTTTGAAAACGTGTCATCATGTCCGGGAAGGAACCCAAAATGATCGTTAACGAAAGATGATTTCAAATTAAGAGCGCATTATTTTTTACGGTTGCTGTCTTAAACGTGGTTTCACATGGTGAAAGTAAAATCACACTGTCTAGGAGAACCGTATGGCACTCACTAACTAGAGTAAGAAACTTTATGCTTGTGCTTTAAATATTACCTTGCCATGTAATCAAGTCCTATCACAATCACCATAATCAAAATCAGCCTATAAATATTCCCACTGCTGGGACACAGGCATCCTCTCTGTGAAACGGAATGGACCGTGATCCACCACGCGGGCCCAGTGCGGGTTAGTATGTCACATGTCTTCAAGTTTTTGGTTCTAAGACATGCCGTAAGTTTCCTCACGATGTTTTCCTTCACCGTTTTTGAGAGCAATGGTGATGAAATAAATTACTCAAAGCAAAGCGCCTGGTTGGGTTCGAACCCACGACCTACAACTCGTAAGTCTGACTGACACACTGATCAAGTCCTAGTTGAACAATAAATCTAATCTTACTATGTAAAATATTTGAGAATATTTTATTAATATTGTTCTTTATAAGGTATTTTTCAATAAGTTTTCATTATGCAACTAAAAAGGGTTGGTATAGTAACGGACGAGTGGAGGTCGTAAACATTAAATTCATAAATACATTGCAGTCTGCGTTCTATATCCATGCTGAATATTAAATTTATTTGTACGTCAATATTGCACGTAGTCCTCGGGAAAACTGACAGATGGAGGGAAACTAGTCTCCAGAAATATAGACAGATATGTCTATCTGTCTCACAATAGCCTATTTTTGCATACTAAAATGAACTTTAATCTCATAGTATTAATCAAAATTCACATTGAAGGTGCCCGTGGCTAAATAATAAAAGTCGCATAGGTCGAACGATCAGGTTAAGGTACGTCTGTGGATGGGTGACCATCTTTACATAGACCCCTCCGTACCGCGGAAAGCACGTTAAGCCGTTGGTCCTGGCTGTCATTCGTGGATCTTTGACAGTCGTTACCAAGGGATATCGTATTACCCAGTAACTGGGTTGTTGAGGTCAGATAGGCAGTCGCTCCATGTAAAATACTGGTATTCAGCTGCATCCGGTTAGACTGGAAGCCGACTCCAACATAGTTGGGAAAAGGCTAGGCAGATGATGAATCAAATTTCATATTATAAATTCAAAAGTAACTCTGTCTGTATGTTACCTTCTCACGCCTAAACCATTGTACGGTTTTTGATAAAATTTGGCAAGAAGATAGATGGCATCGTTCTTGTCCCGGTAACACGTTCCCGTGGGACAATTTCCGACATCCACGTGAGCGAAGCCGCGGGCAGAAGCTGAAAATTATATAAACGAGATGCAGTGAACAGACCAAGAGAGGAAATGGATTTGCCTCCAATCGAGTGCTTCTGCTTTTATACATTGTTCGTGCCGTTCGATTTCGAAAATACATATTATTTGCAAAGCAACTGCTTTGGCTTCTGATTTGATAACAAACTAGCTGACCGATCTACGTACCGCCTCAGAATCGTGAGAAAATTAATTTATCTTCATTTTTTTTCATTCGTGAAATTTTTTATAGTTATTCTACTATTCGGGGCGGAGACAAATCCATCAAATAAAACCAAAAAATGGTGTAACTAACCCGACTTTGTTTTATTTATACAGATGGAAGAAGTTAATAAGACGTGCAATAGTTAGTATTATTAATATTTCCTTTATTTCAATAAATACGTTTAAAAATATAGGTACATGATGAATATTATTATTTCCTTTACCTACATTTGTATTGGAAGAGCGGATTCTCCTAACACAGGCTTATCTGCTTAAAAAGAGGCTCCAATCTCTAGTTAGAAAAACATTTTCATATTGTTTATGTGTTGTAATAATAGTCTGTATGAAACTTTTTCGCCAATTAGCCCGGTTTATCTTCGAAACCCTTAGGCTGGCATTATTAGCAAAATATAGCGTCTAACGCTTGTGATCGTTGTATCAATATATCAGTAATATTAGCTAAACCTAGTTTATTGTTTCTAGCGCTATAGCCTAAACAGTATTGTCGTAATGGTTAATTTGACATCAAAATTGCCTGGCCTGAAAATATTTAAAACTAACGTGCGCTTATCAAATTACTTACGTGACGATATTGTCATGGACATATTATCGTCGACGCCACTTCATCACGATAAAATAGGGAAGTAACATGTATGGAAATATAATATATGAATCCACGAATGATAACGTTATAACGTACAGTCAGCAACAAAAGTCGATTAACACTTCAGTTTTTTTAATCTCAGTTATTGAGCAAAATATTTGTTCAAAATTGCATTGTACTTCTGCTGCAATTTTAAACAAATATTTTGCTCAATCATTATCATCATCATTTCAGCCGAAAGACGTCCACTGCTGGACATAGGCCTCCCCCAAGCACCTCCACTTCGACCGGTTTTGTGCTTCTCGCATCCAACGGGTTCCTGCGGCCTCAATAACTGAGATTAAAAAACTGAAGCGTTAATCGACTTTTGTTGCTGACCGTACCTACACGCATTTTCGTATATTTTATGGACATGGACGTCCACTTTAATATCGTCACGTTAGAAATTTTGGTAATTTTCGAAATTAATATGCAAAACGTTTCTTGCAGTTTGCAAATAATACATAATAATAGTTACCTACATATCTGGTCTAGGGCGGTAAATATCTAATCAACTGACAGCAAGTCCTCATTTGAAATTCAGGCAACAGGTATGTACATACATTAGTACGTAGTGATGAGAAATTAATTACGTAATGAAAAATAAATAAATCAACGCTTTACGAGTACTAGCTAATATTTTTAATATTATTTTTAATATTTTTGTGTACATTTTCACATTAGTTTTTTCGTGCTAAAAAGAGTTGAAGAATGAATTAACAACTACAATCAAAGCTGCACTCCCAGTTTTCGTACTGCGAAGGGTTTTAAAATAAAATCCCTGATCCATAAATTCATGTTTGAAAAAAATATCTGCTCGACAACGTAAATAACGCAATAAAAGTTGTTGAATAGTCATGATTGCAATTGTTCATATGTAACGCAATTACCCCGCCGCTGTAACTCGCGGTAAAGGCTTTAGGCAATTTTAAATAAATATTTTGGTAATGTTCGAAATTAATATGCAAAACGTTTCTTGCAGTTTGCAAATAATATGCATAATAATAGTTAGGCTTTATGTTGTCGTCTAAACATCGACGGCTAATGATTATGTAAATTGGATAGGTAAGTACAAGACACAATACGACCGCCGGCGTAAAGACAAACATTAAATCAAATCGTACCAACATAATTATATTATCGTATATTGTTGACACATTACACACCATTCCTATTGACTGACACAACATCCCCATTATTATATTGCCACTGGCGTTTCGATTAATTGGTGACTTGTAATGTACCTTATATCTTATCGTTTGAGTAATAACAAGTTAAGTTTTTCTGTTTCTGAGGTCACGGGGTCAAGCAAGACGTTATTACGTTCTTGTGTTGCTCCGTCGTACCTGGCAAATAGGGATGGATAAAGTCGGCCGAAATAATATCGTATTGTTCACTTTATGTCCACAGTTTTGTCAACAATGTTTCTGCTCCATGTTTGCTACCTTGGCAACATCACAGATAGAGTGCAGTTAATTTTGAATGGCTTCCTCTAGACTTCTAATCAATATATTATTTTGACTAAATCTGATAATTATGATAATTATGATCTATATACATATAATAAATTTGTAGAAAAGTGGTGTCTGTACAATGGAAATATATAAAAAAAAAGTAGCAGGGGTTGCTATTATATCGATGCCGAACCCGAAATTGTAATTAATTTTTTTTTTGTCTGTTTGTCTGTTTGTTTGTGCACGCTAATATCAGAAACGGCTTATTCGATTTAGATGCGGTTTTCACTAATATATTGTAGTAGGCTTCACTTAACATTTAGTGTTTATTTCATGTCAATCGGTTCATAAATAAAAAAGTTATGTCAATTTAAAGAATCACGGCGAACATTTGTTAAGGTATTCTATCAGAGTACGTACACACCTCGGGCCTGCACGTCCGATCTTCGGAACTACTGGACGGATTTGAATGATTTTTTTTTGTTGTATAGTTATTATGGCTGGACAACATTCAGGCTATAATGTTTCTTGGAAACTTGAACACCTGATGCAGAACCGAAACAGACCAGCTTAACTATAAGAGATACAAAAATGGTACCATAGCAAAAATTGTTCCACGTGATGAGGATTTTCTGCTGAGAGAATAAATTTGAAGATCTGGAACATCTGATGGGGAACTCCAAGAGCCCAGCTGCACCATAACACATACAGAAATGACGTCTTAGTAAAAGTTATTCGGTCTGATGGGCATTTCCTGTTGACTTATAAAAATCGAAGATCAGAAACATCTGATGTGGAAATCTAAGCTATCACTAATTTCACCTCCACGCGGTGAAGGCGGTAACAGTTTAGGACTGATTTTCGATGACGATGGTATATCATTGAAAATTTGACTCTACTGGCCAAAACTCCCATTTATTTTTTTTTAACGTGAAGAAATGCTCATGCATTCTGCACTACCACGGGGAGATAGTGCAGTTATGTGGGACTCTAACCCACTAACACTCCACTGTGTCCTCCTCTGCCGCTTACGGCGGGAACATGGGCACGCGTTAGCACTCATCCGTGAACCCGCCGCGGCTGTCCGTCACCGGACCCTCCGCTGGGGAGTACTCCCCATCACCGGCGCACCAGAACACATAGCACGCCGTGACCACCCCAGGGACCAAACCAGCACATGGGCCAGACGATCCCGTGTCTGGGCACCCTTGGTAGGGGAGTAGTCACTTAGATTTTAATTGATCAGGTATCTTCATAATAAAACTATAACCATGCCTAGAAAGAGGTCAAATCTTTCCCAATGTTCCAAAGGAGCTAAAAGATTGAGGATCATAAGATCCCAAGAATCTACCGAAGAGCGTCAGGAGAGACTTGATGCTGTTTGAGAACATCAGGCTGCAACTCGCTCCGTGGAAACCTCTTCGGATCGCGAAGCACGCCTGCGTTCTCAGCGTATTTACGCATCTACATCCAGATCTCTAGAGACCAGTGAAGAATATGATGCGCGACTGACCGCTGATACGGTGAGATTATCATACATTGTTCCGAACACGCACACAACAAAATATTCATAATCAGAAAGTGAGAAAGAAAGAATTGCTGGAGTACGGCATGAAGAGACAGATTAAGAAGAGCGCAACGAACGTTTGAATTCTGATCGACTTCGACATTCTCTGAACAGAATGTCGATATCATCTGAAGAATCGGATGTGTCTCAAGATATAGCCGTAGGGCATGGCGACCTTCCTTGGGTTGATAAGGAACGGAGTGCATTTACGTATACTCCTATGATTGACTACGCCACATATTCCGCCATCGGAGGTATGGTTAAAAATTTTACTTTTTGTGAAGCTGTTAAATAGCAAAAAGAAACATACGGTATGTGTTGCTCAGGTGGGAAAGTACATATTGAAATATTACAAAATCCTCCAGAAATATTAAGATCACTGCTAATCGGTGACCATCACAGTCAAAACATTTCTTGGACAACATACGTTCGTACAATAATGCCTTTCAAATGACATCTTTTGTTGCGAAACAGATTTCAGAAGGCCCATTTATGCCAACATTCAAAGTGCAAGGCCAAGTTTACCACTCTATTGGTTCATTATTGCCTGAAAATGACGTCTCGAATCGTCTCGCGCATCCCGTTGTTATCCTGTCCCCGGGTTCTTAGAATTCGACATCCGACGTTTCAGATCTTCGATTTTGACTACCCCGTTGTCGCTGGCATAACCAACAGGATCCGCGTACGAAGTCGCGGGCAGAAGCTAGTATTAAATAAAAGTGAAATCGATTCTTTTATTCTGAACTAAATCTTCCCTGTTTGGACTAAATCAAATATACCATATGCATGATATACGAGAAAAATGATAACAAATATAAACAACAAAACGCTAAAAAGAACAACAAATTGCGTGTTTAAAATAGAACGAATCAGTCGACCGTGAAAGTGGGTCAGCATGACTAGTGGGCGAGCAATATGTCACTACATACACATTACTGCAATCTTCCATCCAATACGTTATTGCACCAATGAACGGTGCCCTCCAGCCACAAGTTAGCCGCTGATTTGTTTATCTCTGCAACACATACACCAAACACGTACTGTTTCGTCAACAAACATCGGCAGACCGTTTCAAGCTTTCCCAAAACAACGGCCTCTAACTAGACGTCAAATATGGACGTTTTGTTTATAGAAAGAAGAAAAAGATAAATGATGACCGTGTTTTCTGATTAGACAAAGACGGCAACAACAAATGCGACAGAACGATTCGTTAGTGCCATTGTAATGTCATACAAATCATGCTTTTGTTAGAGGGATAAAACATGTGGATAAAACAGTCATGAAACTGAAAATTCTTAAACTCCTTTTTATGTTTGATTTGATGAGTTTGAGTATCATCAGCAGTTCATTATGCTAATTCTCACTTCGGGTAATACGAGTACATGCGATATGTTATGTTTTGTAAACATAAAATTACAATAAAAATATCGATGTAATAATCCTTACTTAATTATAAATTCGAAAGTAACTCTGTCTGTCTGTATGTTACCTTTTCACGCCTAAACCACTGAACGGATTTCGATAAAATTTGGCAGATATTTCGAAAACGCGTTACGCGTCCTCCATGCGACTTTTCAATTGTAATAGAAAGAGACAGAGAGAGAGAGATAGTTTACATGGTTTTCGAGGGTACCTAATGAAGCCAATAGCGAGGTCAAAAAAAAAATCCAAGATAGCGGCTGATTTTTTTTTTTAATTTTTCTTCATGTTTTCGTTTTCATGGTTTCCGAGGATGCTGAAGCCGACATTGAAGTCAAAAAGATAATCCTTATTGGCGGTTGCAAAAATTTTAATTTTTTCTTCATGGTGTCGTTTTCATGGTTTCCGAGGATGCCGAAACCGATAGTGAGGTCAAAATGAAAATCCAAGATGGCGGCTGCAAAAATGTAAATCGCCATCTTGGATTTTTATTTTGAACTTCGTTCCTACCGGGGGTCCTCCGACACCACACTTTTTTTTTTTAATAAAAAGGATAGAATACGAGTACCACTTAAAAAATTAAACTCATCGACAAAATTCGCAACACCGTTATACGCTCCAAGACACACTTCGCCGAGGTTAGCGATAAGATACCAAGGCTGATGGAACTCGGCGGGTCACACTTATAGGATGCATCAAGACAGATGCACTGGGATCGTCACACAGTTGGTGCCTAAAGACGGGTGCCGTCACCGAGGCAGGCCTAAGAATCTCTGGCGTGGTGGACTCGTTCCTGACCGTTTGCCTGGAGAAGGCACAACATAAAAAAATAAAAGGTATGCGAGAGAAAATTAGGAAAATAAAAATTTAAAAAGGTATAACATACCGCTTTCCGAGTTTTTTATGGAGGCTTGTGTCCTTATCGCACGGAGCGGACAGTTGTGTGAAGTTATTGCGACGTTCATGAAGTGTGACATCATTCCTTAGCATGTACGAGTAGTAGGTAGAGTAGATACTGTCACTCCGTTTTAAAATATTTCAGAACACACAGAAACAGGGTATTTTATTGAATAATCCATTAGGATTTTCAATGTTTCAAACTTTCCAACATATTACATGGATAATTATCTTCCATATGTTTTTATTTTGTAACTATAATATTTACATAATTTATGCTAATACCTATTTAAAATAATAATAATATGTACATTTATATGAAAAAAATAGGCAAAATGATCATAGGGCATCAAAAAATTCGTCCGCATCGCTGTCAACAGGAACAGTGCCCAAAAGGCTGGCAGCATTGCCACGTTGTATGGCAATGCTAATTCTTTGGCCAAGAAATAGGCCAGCCCTCTGGTCACGTGAAGAGTCGACTAACCGCTTGGCGATATCTCGAAAAACCAAGTGGGCACTCGGACCCCATGGCCCTAGTGTTTCAACCCCAAACGGCTCGAACATATAACTCCCAATCAGGTTCGAATATTTTCGCCGTTTGAGGTTTTCTTCCATATTAATTTATTTGTTTAGTAGTAGGTAATAAACATTTTCCATTTACAAATGCATGGAAGTATAATTTCCACCGCTAATGGGTATTAAGGACTTATGCCTACCCTCTATAATCTCTCGGCCAAAGTCAGCGGAAATATGATTGCAATGATTGTTCGGACGTGTTTATGTATATGATCTGTAGTTCGGTCTGATAAGTAAGATGATACACTTGACTTAACGAGGGAGAATAACCCTTAGGATCACTTCTTAATTAAATTAGCGTACACACAATGCTTTTAGACGATAGTTCAATGATTAAGAAACATAATATGCACGAATAAACACAAAAACAGCAGCACGATCAAAATTATTAATAAAAAAAAATAGGGATGAAGTTTCTGCGAAACGAAACTGACCTCCATTGTGGATCATGTTTCTTTTCGCAGAAACTTCATACCTATAAATAAAAATTTATACACGCACCAAAAATGCACGATTTTTTCCGACACTTCCGCTCGTTTTTATTAGTATGGACACTGGTTTGAATGCTAACAATCAGCTTTGTGGAACTTTACGGCGTAGTTAAGGCGCGTCTTAAACTCGTGCTACGTATACTAAACGGTCGTGTGCATGAGACCTTAGGTTAATCTTTTATCGGTTATAAAAAATGCCACGAATCACCAAAATGTCATCATGATCTACAAACATCATGATATTATGAGAATATAATGCGTATGTCTGTTAGTAAAAGAGTAAAAAATATTTTTATTTAAGAGACTGGTTTACACAACATATAAGCTAACAGTCATAAAATAATAAGTATGTGCGGAAAGAAACAAAGTGCATCAAAAAAGAGTAAGAAAGATAAATACATTAAAAGGCACTCCACCACTAACGTGGAGCTTGGCTAATGCATAGCATAATCAGCCTATAATGATCCCCTTGCTGGGACACAGGCATCCTCTCCTTCAAAAGGGAGTGGGCTGTAATCTACTACGTGGACCCAGTGCGGGTTGGTAGATGTCACATGTCTTCGAATTTTTCGTTCCAGGACATTATTAGGCGTGAATACAGACTTCAGTTTTAAATCGAGTTTCATAACTAGCTTCATTCCAGAACACGGGCTTTAAATATCAATTAAGTTGAGATGCTGTCTGAAATTACAAAGAAGTCTGCATTCACCATCATCAAGAAACGATTAACTAGCGATTACGACTTAAAATACCATTTTAACTTGAACACTTAACACTAACTCAATTATGAATCAAAATATAAGTATCTATAGTTCATTCAGCAGCTAGCATAGATAATTTTGCCCGCATGTGAGTATTCGCTTGGTAATAATTTTATATCTATATATTTCTGAGCACAACTCTCGACTGTAGCAAAACGAAATACAGCCAGTAATATGAAACCAAACCTTTCATGTAAATACTTTGCAAATCCTCAGTTAGGAGTGCTCCGGTATGGGAAAATAAAGGATATAATATGCGAAAATATTAGTGTACACGACCAATTTCAATAATAAACTTAATTTGGCGCCGAAACAAAATAATTTTAACATGGAAATTTTGAAAGTCTTCATGCTTTTGGCGTCTCCTGTTTTGCCTTTTTGTATAATAAAGCAATGTTTTAGTTTAGTCGGTGCGTTGTTACGCAACAATTTAACAGAATTGGGGCTTTGTTGCAGACAAAAACAAAGTTCAAGACGTTTGTCTCAAGCCGTAGCGGTTTTGTAGCTGGCGTAGCGATTATGTAGCTGTCGAGCGGAGCGCTACGTCGCAGCTACGGCGTAGTCAATAATACTCGCGCTTCAGTTATGGAGGCAGATGATCTGCTAATTAAGTATCTGCACATAAGGTGTGAGAAGTAGCTAGTTCAAGAAACCATAATTATTTATGGACTTTTACAGTAAAAGACGAGCTCCTTAGGAAACGACATAAAAGCACAGAATTTGTTTCACTATAAAATTGTATTATTTTTTAACAATGATGTATTCATTGAGGCACTGACCCCACAAATTATTGTACTGTTCACCTTATAGAAATCTAAAGTTAAACGAGGGCGGGCGGACAAAACAAAAGATGACTTATAACAAAAAAACTACACAAGAAAAGCTCTAAAACTAATTCTGTAGTACGTACACGTAGAGGTCAAATGAGTTCAACGACAATTGGCGGTTCAAGTGACCGATAGACATTCTATATCTTAAGAGCTCCTAGTTCAGGTGGATCGCCCTCGATATATTTATATCCTAGTACTAATACAGTTAAATAATTGCTGGTTCTACACATGAAACTACAATATGCAATGCGATACTAAGGATAGAGCTGTATGAACCGAATTGGACGAACTTGAATAATTAATTATGTTGATCTCTGTATTAGTGTGAAACTGTAAGCGCTGCTTCATAGTGTAGCTTTTGATGGAGACAAATACTGGTTTGAATACAAAGAAGGTACCTATACTGTGTTTATTTGCTTTATAGATATTTTTTATTATAGCCCGTACACTTGGTAACTCTTAAAGATAGGTCACTTTAGACCGTGTAGAAGTCGTACAGTTAACAAAAGAGATAAGTATGCAAGATCGTCGGATATACCTAGTTGAAGTTTAGTAAGAAACCGATGGATGTTCTCGAATAAAATTTTATTTTATTAATAGACAACAAACAGCTCATTTATCAAATTAAATTTCAGTCGACAACATCCATCGGTTTCTTACTAAACTTCAACTATATTCGACGATCCTGCATACTTATATCTTTTGTTGACTGTACACGATTTTATGTTTTGCCGGACGCAACACCATGCAGCGTGACGTGCGCCGTGTGTGCGTCAGCGGTCCACTGACGTACGTCAAATATAGTCAGTCGGTGTTGTAGTTTGCGGAATAACACACAAAGGATTGAGAGGCATTAATTACATCGATTGATGGATGAACACAAAGCCCTTTTCGTTTCTGAATACTAATCAGTAACATCCCAAATATAAACTGTCAACCTAATCAGTGATTAGGTAGGTACTTTAAAAAAAATCGAAACAAATCGCGCAAATGCGCTGGATGAATATTATCACGCAGACATGACAGTCGTGCATGCACTTCTATTATGTAATTAAGATATTGCGTATGACAAAATAAACAAAACGAGGAACTAATCCATTAAAAATTGCTATGGCATGGAAACGAATGTCGTTAAAATGATTAAATACCACTGCTTCCATAATATCTTGAACATTCTAAAACAATATTTAAATTATGAAGCGTCTTCCTGGTAATCGCAAGCGTTGTGGCCCTCCAACTTTGCTTAGAATGGAATATTAACAGACAATTCCACAAATTAAGCAAAGTAGCCCTTTTAATACCGCGTACCTTTAGCCTCACCGTACCTACGTATAAAATTATAATGAAATTAAACTAATTTAATTACGGAACGGGTCGAGACATGGTTGAGAACAATTAAAAAGTCCTATTTATCTCGTTATGTTATACAATAAACGCAGAAAATTTACATCTTCGCAGTACCTAATCAATGAAATATTAATGAGTCTCTCAGAAAGCTGAATTTGCTGTGGTTCGCAGTACATACAGTAAATGGTTTTCTTTTCTTTTCTGTATGATCTCAATCCGTGTAACGCCCAAAACTTTTTTATTTAGTTTTCTTTAGTTTTATTTCAAAAATAACTGTGAACTAGAAAAGTTTAAGTAGGTGAAGCAAACTTATTCAGTAGTTTTCGGGACGTTTTCAAGAGTGGGATGAACCAGGCGTATTTTTTGCGATACCGTTAATAACGAGGTGTACAAGCAGTATAGACTCGAGCAGTATAGCGCTTGACATGCAGAAGCTGGATGAAATTAATTTGTTCAATTTTCTCGGTTTTATAAATATTAATAAGGTCACGTGTTCCATCCGCGGTCGTAATATGAGAGGTGTGTTAATGTTAATGGTATTCAACAAGCCGTTAACGTGCTGTTTAATTTTATATTAAAAGTAGAAAAGTTAGGCACAAAAGTATGCCACAACATCTACGCCAGAATTAATGGAACTCTAGAAAAATGACGGCATAACAGAAATAATACACGCATTTTTTTGCCAACTAATACTGTTGCACATAAACCTGCGGTAAGAAAAACAAAGGCTCGAGCACAACGGCGACATTGATTTCCGCGCTGCTATTTATGAGTGGAGGAAGCTCTTGTACCTATAACAATACAATTGTACCCTCGGCCGGCACAGTCAACGGCGTTATTGCGCCACTTAGGTACGACTCGAGTATCTAGAAATGGAAGGGGCTAGAAATTCCAGCGTAATAACAAGCAAATGGCTAGCTAATAATTGAAGCGCTGCAACGCTTGATTATCACTGGGAGCGTTCAGTGTTCTCCGTCGTCAGCGGGTATATTGCTGACCCAGCCTAATTAGTACGCTGAATAATTGGGTTGCTGCATTATCTTGAGTGCACCTAAACAGAACGTGATTAAAGATAACTCGCTTAGTCTGCGATCAACCGATCTATTCTGTAAAAATCTTACCGTGAAAACTTGGGTGAAGTGAGCTTGAAGTGAGCTGTCATTCCACCTGATGCAAGGGATTGATAGATTTTTACAGAAATAAATCGGCTGTACTTGTCTTAAGCATTTCGTCTGGAAACGGAACTGTTAAACTAAACTTAGTAAAGGGAGTTGTTAGCTTCCACAAACTTTTGTCTAGAATAATAAGTATGCAGAGATTGATTGAAGTAACTTAGTTAAATCGTATCAAGAGTACTCCCACGCTTTGATCCTAAAGAAGATATTATAAGTTAGAACAAAGTTCTAAATTAATTATTGACAGTTAAAACTTTCTCAATAATAGATTCAGAAGGGGCTTCGAGGATTTAATTACATACAATACCGCGACGAATGGTCCAATTGTAATAAAGTTCAGGCTGTGATTGAATTAACTCGAGCTTTCCAATTATTCAATGTATAACTTACGGGGTCCGCAATCTGATAACTCAGTCGAGTCATACGACAGTCCGAATACTTCATACCAAAATAGAGCAAGCTTTACTTTTACTATTAGATAGTTTAGGTTTAAATGAACGGCTCACCAGCACACTGATATACCCTGATAGGTTTCGTTATGTGGCTAAACCCAATAATTGTGAAATAGGCTGTGTTTTGGAAATTAATAAAATATGTTAATATAATTGACAGTTATAATTTTTCGCAAAAAAAAAAATTACATATATTTAAAAAGTATAGCAAACAATCAGACTTGCACATTTAATCTTATTGGTGCTGATGTGTTACATAAGTACATAAATTTATTTAGCTTTGCTCATTTCTATATTCTATGCATATCAACTCAACCTATCGCAGTCCACTGCTGGACATGGGCTCTCCCAGGCTGCCTCACAGCACTTTGTCCTCCGCGTATATTCTATGCATATATTATTTAGATCCTCGGCGAGTTATCTGCCTATCTGATTCAAATCAACGGGCTAATGAAGACAATATGATAATACGACCATCTTTTGTCACAATAAACCTTGAAAATGTTCTCGTTATGGAGATTGAGTCCAATATAAACGATTTCCGCGTTATTGATTGATAAAAAAAAACTTTGATCTGAGTGAAAAAAAAACTACCAACTCTACTGCAGTAACAACTTATTTTATATCCGACTTATGATCATAAAACATCTTTTATCGACTTATGGTAATTTATGGGACCGAAACACCCAGAATCTTGAGCTAGGTAAGAACTCCTGTCAGTAGACAGCCTTCTCCTATTTATTTTAGGAAGCCAAAAATTACTTAAATAGGTAGTTAAATAAACAAGCTATTATTAAATAAGACTGCATTGATAACTTTTACTTTCTTTTTTCGTCAGTCCTATGACCTTAACTTGTTAATTCATCGTCAAAATATGAGGCTGGCTTGAAAAAAACCGTTATTCATTCATAGCTACGTCAGATAATAGTAATTAATTGTACGACACGGGGACTAAGAGAAATAAAAACAATCTTTTTAATTACTGCCTTATCTCTTTCTTGCCTAACGTTTGAAAATCAATGGTAACGTAAAATGAAAGCTTCATTAAAAGATATAAGTACCAACGGCTAATAAATCTGGTGACAGATCTCAGAGCAGTAAAGTTTTCTCGTTCGCTCCCTAACTAATGACTGTTCAACAATTGAACTTCCGAACAATCACATCAAATGTTAAACGCTACTTTCAATATTTAAGTGCTCATAAAACATTTCTCTTGAAAATATTCAATTCTAGGTTCACGGGATTGTAACATTGGAAAAATTATGGTATGTTCGTTATTCTACGAATTAAATTTACGAATATCGCACACATTAATAATTCCAAGTGTTTTTTCCAACTGAAACCGTTTTTCAACATAGTTTTCCGAATATTTTACTAAATCAAATTCACAAATCAGAGCTAACGAAGGGAACTTGTGAACGGCACGCTAATGAATAAGGCTGAACGAGTCCGATCTCGACTTTATCTATTCAATTAGGCTGATGGACACCGGTAAATGATCATTTGTAGGCAATCAGTATTATATTATGTGACGACTGCGCAGCTATAGGTGCGCGGTGTGATAAGCCGGTGCGTGGCGGCCTGGCCAACAAGTCGTGGCCACCTAGCTCGTTAAAAGGCGCTTCGCTCATCTGACAGTAACGATGATCGATGGCTTCGGGACTTCCCCTGTAATATCCGACACCCCCGAACCCACTAAACAGCCGCCTCACACCCCATCAACTCCATTGAGGCCCAAAAATTCAGCTAAACCTAAACATGCCAACTACTCCAAGTTACTACGTGTTCTAATCAATATATAAGGTGATTAATATCTAACATTAATTGCGTGTGATTAAGCGTACAAAATGGGGTGCGTCGTATTCAGCCAGAATGCGTGGCAACCGTTTATGTGAGACGCGGCGGCCGCATGGGCCGCATGGGCCGTGTGGGCCGCCGACAATTTCACCACGTTTACATTGTTACGGAAACGCTCCTATGAATAATTTCATTGTTTACTTACAAGCCCTTCATTAACTACCTAAACGCCTCAGTGACAGCTAATCCCAGTAATCCCATCTCATAATTGTAACGTGTAGTGCCGTCTATTGCTATCAATTGATTAATATTCACATGCTAGACGCTTTAGAAAGTAATTATTTTGTATGAAAACGAGATTTCCACCTATGAAGATAACACTGGGAGTAAAAAATAAAATTCGCGTCATCGTCTTTTACGATAACCTTAAGTAGACGCGAAACACACTTGAGTGTCTTATAACGAGGTCATGAAAAAGAACGGTGATCGGTAGGTCTTGCCCTTCAGCGCGAAAGTAACAAAAACACTTAAACACAAATATACATAAGTACATTTGCATATAGTGCTGATGGAACCCCAAGTCTTCTCGACTCTTCGGGGCGCCGATTTTAATGGAGCTAGTCCTAAAACATCAAATGATGTTTACGTCCTTATACCCTTAGAGCTACCAAAGGAAAATGTTAATGGTAAATAATTCGGCAATTCAAGCATCTACGTGAAGCTCTAGGTTTAACTGGACATTAAATTATTTAAAAATATTCAAACTTTATTTCCATTGCTAATTTAAGAAATTATTAAACTTTTATTTTTCTGACAGTTATATACTTACAGTATATAACTGTCGTTGCGGCTCGCGCTTCGCGGACTACGTAGTGTTGTTTCGACAGAATTTAGTGTAAAGCCAAGTAATAGAATAGCATAGAATAGAATAGTACTGCAGTTTCAATTTGTTGTCTAGAAAATTGTAAAAATAGTTATTTGTTATACAAGAGTGCAAAGTTGCTCTTTAACCGCGTTCTCAATTTTGATGACCAAAGCAAGCGAAGGATTCTAAAATTAGAATCCTGAGCGTTAGCGAGGGAATCAAAAGAGCACGAGGTGAACAATCTTTGCAACACGAAACTTTTCATCCCACCTCAGCGAGGAAATGACTAAATGCAAAAAAAAACATTTTCATATCACAAGATACTTTTATTTCAGTTTAGGTATTAACTACTACATTATTATAGGTAAGTATTACAGAACAATCTTTAAATTATAACAAATTATACTTAGGTATAATTAAGAAAAATTTAAATTAACGTTGTTACAGTTACTTAAGTGTAATATTTTTGTTAGGTATGTTGGTGTTAGTGACTTTTGTACTGTTTTTCGGTAAACTATCTGTCATACTTAATAGTTGTACCGATTCATCGGATTCCCTTGGCATAAATGTTGGCGAAAGAGGATGGTTAGGTGTTTTGTAACGGCTCATTTTTGATGTAGAAGGGCCAGTCCAAGGATCTGACTGAGGCTCTTTCAGTATAATGGCTCCTACGATGCCTTTACATATTTTAGACTTATTTTGGATGGAATCCTCTATGTATGCCTCTACAACCGCATTGGACTTCCAGCCTCCATGGCGCTTAAGAGGTCTGGAGATCAGCTCCTGAATCGGCCAAAAGTGTGGCTGAAGTTCGTCGGAAACAATGCCCGTGTACAAAAGGGGTTCTGGAAGTTCAAGAAATGTTGCTATTTCTCGTGGGATACTGCCAATTTTATTAGCAACCATAGGCTGTCTAACACACTTTCCGTTGCGATATTGTAGAAAAAATCGATTGATTGGAGTGTTAGGCGGGCGTAAGGCTTGATATTTCTCAACAATTGTTACGTATTCCTTGCGAATGACGAAGTTGCGGTCTCTTTTTACCGACTTTACAAAAAGGAGGAGGTACTATGTTCGGATGTTTGTATGTTTTTTTTTTTTTTTTTTTTTTTGTATGTTTGTTCATCGAATACGCCGCCAATTATCGACGGATTTTCAAAATTCTTTTTTTGTTCGAAAGTAGATAGTTCTGAGGTGGTCCCATTGTCACCAAGTTAGGATCTGATGATGGGATCTTAGAGAAATCGAGGGCAACCCTCAAATTTTATAGGCTCACTTATTGTTTTTCGCATATTTTATGAAGTATCTTGTGTATTTGTGTATGGTTGTCACCATCTCAGGTAGCTGGGCTGATGATGGAAGGTACAACTCCTTAACAGTAAGAAGTTACTCGAACAGGCAAGGACTGTTTTAGTAAATTGTTTTGATGTTTGATAGGGCATTTGCCACATTTGGTCTCATGATCATCAAGTCATGATGCTGCAGTCAGGATAGTCTGCAGAGTACCTAACTCCTCGACAACTAACAGCAGATATATCGTGTTTAGGCTCATTGAAAAGGGCTCGATGTGTGGATAAACGTACTGTTACTGAGGAACACCGAAGACCTGATGCTGACGCCAGGAGCATCAGAAAAAGTACAAACCTTTAAATTACAGCACCGTAGTCGTGTTTGGGCTCATTTTAAACAGGACTAATTTTAAGTTCAATGCAATGTTGACATAAGTCTGGCCTGATGTTGCAGCCAGGATTATCAGCATCTAATCTAAAAACTAATAAAAGGAGAACTCCTCAACAATTAACGTCCCTGCATCGAGAAAAGGAATATTTTATAAAAAGGCGGTGGGCAAGTTGACTTTAGGCTATTGTAACTTAGATAAATTATAAATAGACCCACTAAAAAGCGAGAAATAAAAACTTTTTAACAAAAAAAAATACCGACTTCCAAAAAAAACACTACTAACTGAAAAAAAAAACACTACAAACTGAAAAATAACTTTAATTTCGGAAGTCGGTGGCAAAAACTAAAATACTGATCCTAAGACACCGACTTCCGAAATTAAAGTTATTTTTCAGTTTGTAGTGTTTTTTTTTTCAGTTAGTAGTGTTTTTTTTGGAAGTCGGTATTTTTTCCGCAATCATATAGATGGTATAGTGACTAAGGCTAAAAGAATGCTTGGCTTTATAATCCGTACGGCGAAACCTTTTCGTAATTATAGTAGCATTGTTTTACTTTTCAACGCACTAGTAAGGAGTTCCTTGGAATATTGTTCTACTATTTGGTCTCCCTATTACTCAACTTATTCTAATAGTGTTGAATCTGTTCAGGCCCGTTTTGTTAGGTATTTATGTGTGAAGAATGGGATCCGTAAAGCTATACCTGATTACAATGACAGGTTAAGGCACTTTAAAATGATTAGCTTAAAAGAAAGACGTAGCCATTCTGACTTACTAACACTCCATAAAATTATTAACGGTTCCATTGATGCACAATTGGTAAACTATTTTAACTTTAGGTCTAGCCAACGTAGTAAGCGCCATCATCGTATTTTTGAATTGCCTACATCCACCTTAAATACCACATTTAATAGCCCACTGACACGTATGGCAAGGCAATATAATGAAAGGTCCAACTTGACAGATTTTCCTATTGATATTTTCTCCATGAGTTTCGCTTCATACAGACGTTCCCTATTTAGACAGAGTGTAGAGTGCATGTTTATGTAGCTCTAATCGGTTTGTTTTTTGTAGTGTTCTAGTAAGCTTCTAGACACACTTTTTATTTTTCTCCTTCGTCTCATATATTTTTTAATTTAGATGTTATGCATACCTGTTATTTGCATGGTTACTGAAATGCTAGTTTTACATGATATTTCATTTGAATTGTAAGTGACTGTGCTGTTGGTGTGCTTATTATAAATAAATAAATAAATAAATAAATAAATAACAGCTTAAACTGCCATTACAGGGTTTTACCCTAATGCGACAGTTAAGAACTTAAATTAATAACCTAAGCTACATACTTACAATAATTAAATTATAAAAAATTAAAACTAAAGTTGTGTTAGTTCATTAGTTCGACATGCTCCGTTTATACCAATAATAAGAACAACCTGTAACGTAAAGAGTATTGTAGTAGATAAATTAATAAAATTGATATGCATGCATAATTATGCCTATCAACATCTACTAAGTTCGTATTAGATTATGTTAAGTAGTTGATTTATATACTTAAGTAGATACTGAATGTGCAACTGACTTACTTTTGTCGCCAAATGGTCAGGTGCTTCGTTAAGAAACTTTTCAATTTCAGATGCTGTGAAAACCTTAGATTTTTGGTTGATGACCAGATGAGGCTCTTTTTAAAAATGCCACTAATTTAGGATAGGTCTCGATATGTATGTCTTTTTTTATCTTTATTGTTGCTTTTAGCATTGAATACGTACTTACTCCATAGAGTGCTTGATTACTTGGTCTCGGATAATTCAATAAAATATGCCAGCAAAACGTTTTCTGAGAAAGTTTTGGCTCCTTTAGCTAGTCGCCACGTGTTAAACATATCGTACTGTCTCAAATACTTCTCGCGTGATTGTTGAGGGAGAAAGCTCATTTGCGCATTATTAACAGTTTCAGTCGTCAAATAAACTTCCTCGTCGCTAGAACCACTCATTTTAGGTTTTTCACTTGTTTTCAAGTTTCTTGTTTTTAACCTAAGGTTTTAACAATATGGCGTGCGCAAAGCAAAAAAAGTACCTACACCAAGAAGGTTCCGAGTCTGAGATTTTAACAAATTAAAAAAGGTTCTAAGTATGATAAATTCGGCACCATGGAGGGAGAAGTAAATAGGTTTAATGATGTTTTGAATTCACCAACTTAGTGCACACGATGTTCTAAATTACATTTACTTTATCCTCTAGCGGATAAAAACGGCTTTTGCACTCAGATATCGAAGAGCAAAATTACTCTTTCCGAGATGGGGGGATGAAAAAATAATTTACCCTGCCAACTTAAAAAAAAATGTGATTTTAAACACACTTAAACACACACACGCCTTACACACACCACACAAACGTTGCACATTTATACAGACGCCAGCACATCAAGCTACCCGAAACTATCAAATTTTCCCAATCAACTTTGAACCTTATGCTTTAGCGATAAAGTTGAGATCTATTAAAGAAATTTGACAGATTTGAATAGCTTTATGTGCTGGCGTCTGTACCATACCTGAAATCACCTCTCTAGTCGTCTCGAGCCGCACGATATAGACTAACTGTCTAGTTTGGGTTTCTCTGGCAAAACATATATTGTAACTATAGGTATATTGTAAGCTACTCATGTCATCTCGACTCTGTGAAACTGCTTACTGTATTACCTGGACAATAAAGTATTTCTATTCTATTTCTAAATTAACGTCTGTTTCGGACCTTACATGAATTGTCGTCAGGTAACACAGAACAAGCGTTTCTATTCAATAAATCATTTACACACGTCTACATTTATTTATTAAGTTAATTAACTTTGTTGTTAAGAAGCATAAGGTTAGCTAATAATAACTTATGGTATAACCATACCACTTAAACACCATGGCTAAATAACATAATCTCTAGTTATGTAACTAGTTTCTTTTCGTAATCTAAATCTCCAACTTTTAAAAGGCTATTAAAGCACCATTTTTGAAAATGTATAAATTCTAAGGTTTTCCTACTATTTTTGTTTTTTTTATTTCTCCCAGCGAAACTCGCTTAACTTCATAATTATTATTATGTTTTTCCTCATAGAAGTGAATAATTGTATTCTTTTTCAGTAAAATAAAGTAGGTATTTTAAACCGTAACTTTTTTGAAACGAAAAGCTTAAAGGCTTAAGGCATCCTCATGAAGTTTAGAAAAAAAAAATTGTACAGGGACGCACAGAAAGGAATCTATACTTCAATATACTTATCCTAATGTGTTAAAATTATCGTAACTACAATAAACATTTTATATTTATTTTAAATAAATAAAATAAAATAGCTTTTATTCGATTCCTTACTTAACAAATGAAAAACATAAATAAATAAAATAAAAATGTTAGCAGATACTTATCATAGAATCTTAAATTGTAGTGTTAGTGTTAGTTCTAGTTTTCTAAGTAAGGACTTTTCTAAGTAAGGTAAAAGCCTCCTCCAAATGCTTCCATGACCTTCTGTCTTTTGCCAATCTGCACCAACTTTTGCCAGCTGTTTTTATTATTTCGTCATTCCACCTTTTGAATGGTCTTCCTCTTTTACGTATCTCATTGATCGGGATCCAGTTTGTAGTGATCTGTGATCACAGATCACTATATTTCTTTAAACCCTCATTATGTATTTCATTTAACACAGATGTGTGTTACTGTCGCATTATAATTAGACTGCAGCCAAGCATAAATGTATCTGTGCGTAATTTAATTTTGTCAATGAAATTAATGAATGAGCAATTATTGCATTTGCGCTTAGCTTTAGATAATAACGCTAAATAACGACTATTATTGTAATTATCGGGGAAGCTGAAGGCTTTGTATGATGACCAAGTAACGGAAATGATAGATTAAAGAGAAAGGCACGAGTGACATTTAACTTTGTCGGTAATGTTTCCGCCCACTTAAGAATTCAAGGGTCATGACTTGAAACACGTGGTGGTCCACATGCCTACAAAATAGCTATTTTAATTGTTCAATTCTACTGAAACCTCTAATATCAATCTACATGGTCTTCACATGATATGACCAAGATTACCTATGTCTGGCCTTTCTTTTTAAAGTATAGTCAGATAGGAAACGCCATCCTCACCTAGTTTTTAAAATATGATTGACGTTTAAAATTCTTTGTGCAAACCTACTTGCAGAAATAAAATTATTTATCATTATAGTGAAATACACAGTGTGCATTTACATTTAGGTACCTATCATTTGAAATCAAAGAAGAATGTTCCATAAACATTATAAAAACATATCCACAAAGAATATGGCTCTTGTATTTTGGTTCGAAGGGGTTAATAACAGCCGAAAGCTGGAAAGCCGCCATAAAGGAAGCTGAGATTGGATTCCACGATAGGACAACGGTCTAGTCTATGTTGTCGAGGACTCTATTGATCGGAACTGAGCAGTCTCGATTAGTAACAATAGATGTAGCAGGTAAAGCTCCGAAATTCTCTGTGTATGTATGTAGGGTCACCAAAGGAGATAAGTAACCAGGGTTGTCAGATATGGTTGAAGTTTAGTAAGAAACCGATTAATGTTTTCGAATGAAATTTAATTTGACAAAATGAACTGTCTTTTTTTTTTTAATAATTTTTTTTTTTATTCTTAAACTTCCATCGGTTTCTCCGACGACTCTGGTTACTTATCTCCTTTGGTGACCGTACATTGAGACTTAATATCAATTCATATTTCCCTGTGACTTGCTAGGACGTACTCGTAAGTCACAGGGAAATAGGTACTGTTCGGGGCCTATCGACCGTGTCAACATAGCAAATAGGATTCCATTCATGCGGAATCACATTGAAAAGATAATATCAAAAGCAGTTTATTTTTAACGACTTCTAAAAGAGATCCGGTTTTCTATTGAACTTTTATTTAGTGTGATGTAGGTATTTGTATAAAACTTTTTGGCCATCGCACATCGCTATTTGAGTTAGTAAGTAAGTAGTGCCGAACATAGACACGATTTGAATAAGAATTTACTCTAGTTACCTGAGAGGTAATATTAACAACGTACAACAACGTTAAGCGTTAAGGTACTTAGACGTTTAAAATTAAAGGATTTAAACGACAATATGCACAGGTAGGTAAGAATTTAGGTAATTTAATGTTGTAGGTAAGTTATTTAGGTAAAAACTGAAATAACTTACCTACAACATTAAATTAATTAGTGAGGACTGCCCGAGAGACGAGACCCCTATGTCTCTGATGGCATTTCAATGAATTTACGATAGAGTGCGCCCAATATTTTTATTAGGTATCCGCGTAAAAAAATCTGTAGAAAAAAAACAAAGTCCTACCCGTCAATATTTCTGAAATAAATAAAGTTCGTCTATCTGGATATTTAAAGCTATCTTTATCTCCTAATCTGTAAAACTATCTACAAATCGGTAAAACCTGAATAAGTTAGTCTTGAAAATCAAACGAAGCGAACAAGTTTGCATGATTTTAAAATAAAGACCAAATATAACGGTCGGTTTTTTTCCAGTTGTTACTTTCGTGCAAATAATGGTTTATGAAGTATAGTCACGCTCAGCAGTTCGATGGCAAATGATACTATTGGCCATAATAGGAATACAAGCATACACTGCTTTGTCGGTATATTTAGCTACTTACAAAAAGCGAGGGACAATTCTCGAAATTTTAATTACGTTCAAAGCTTTAGTTCAAAGTCTAATCTCAGTCTCAATCTGTCAAAAATACCTCTAATATCCCGACATTTTTACAAGTTTTTACATTGATTGTCGCTGAGATGAGATTTCGACTAGATTTTGAACGTTTTTAAATACGGAAATTGACCTTCTGATTAGTACTTACCTACTCATGTACCTAATGAAGAACACATACCTAATATCTTCATTACTTGAGTAGATTAGGATAACCTACATGAAAATTAGATAAGTCATAGAATTTGCAATTTTCCCCAGTTTTACTCGTATCAAAAACAATTTGTATTTTTTCTCTTAATTTTGTAGGTTCTGCTTATACTTGATTGCAAATTCAACTTTTATTATAAAACTAGCTGACCCGGCGAACTTCGTACCACCTCAATTTTTTTTTTGTAATTTTTTCCATATTTTAATAATTATTCTGTTATTCGGGGCGAAGACAAAATCCAACAAATAAAAGATCATGAAAATCGGTCCAGCCGTTCTTGAGTTTTAAATGGTGTACCTAACTAATCCGACGACTTTGTTTTATATTTTGTAAATTAACATGTCCTATATAAAAGAGCCGGGTGATCTGTGACTCAGGACCCTCTATCTCAGAGACCTTTCTCTATTTATGTACAAATTGTAGGTATCTACTCAAAATGTACAAAAATATAAAACTCTAAATATTATTGGTGTTCTAATAAGATGATCCCAATTTATCAAAGAATACCCAAAAGTTAAAAAGTTAACCTATTTAGGAATTTGGCTAACAGTATAAAAGCCAACTTCCTAATAGGTACTTATTCAGTTTTTTTGTCTTTAAATTATTTCTTACTTAATATACCTAAACAAGATTTGACCTTTGGGTAATGACTTAATCAGAAGAAAAGATTAAGTAACTCGAGAATATTGATGAGACTTTATCATCTAACAACTTCATTTATATTTAATCTGGAAATAATACGCCTGCCTACCCATTGTGCTGCAAAAGGGTCAAGTGGCATTTGCAAATAACAAATCAGCGGTACCTACTTGACAAGAGCTTTGAAATTGCTTACAAAGTTGATTACGAATTCATATTTTAAGAAACTTGTTAAAAAGTCATTTAAATATTTTAATATTTCTATACCTAAGTATAAAATTATATAGGTAGTGGTACGTTTTAATCTAATCTTATCTAATAAAAACTAAATCTTATATATTATTAAATCTTTAAGCCTCCTTACTGTTATTTTCGTTTTATTATCCCGGTAACATTGTTATAATTCACGCTAAGGTAGATAAAGTTCAAATACTTTTACACGAAACAGGGTCTGAGCCTAAATTGGGAACCAAATCCAGCTGAAGGATGTATCGCATCCCGGATTATGTTCCCAATTTGATACCCATTTTACTTACAATGTATCGTAATATTTTCGTAGTGCTTCGTATATAAACTTATTTTACACCAGCTTCTGCCCGCGACTTCGGTCGCGTGGAAGCCGTAAGACACCACAATATACTAAAAAATAAGAGCCACATTTTCATAAAACTACAAACGTAGCTGTACCCTATACTACGTTTGTAGTTTTGGTCTCAGTAGCCAAAATATAAAGAGAGTCAGCACTGGTTACGCGGGAGCAAGCGGCGTACAGTTGTCCGTGTGAGAAGCAGCTCGTCTTGAGGTCGACACCCGCAGCCTTCAGTAGCAATTTCCCATTGCTTGCGAAATTGTTCGTTTTTAGAGAATTAAAGAACGCCTGCGTTTTTGCATATAACTCAATTTTTTCTTTTAAATTCTATTTTTCTTCTCCATGTAATTTGTTACATGGAGAAGAAAAATGGAGTTTTAAACAATGACATCCACAATAATGTTAGTTAATAACAACAGTAAGTAGGTACCTACTTACATCAATCATTTTATCAGCAACTTGTTTTATAACTTGCTCCTAAAAAACTGACCAAAACGAACGTTGCGAAACCCCGTAACACTGGAATCCGATAATATAAAATCTAAAATAACTTAGTTATCATCTTCTTTTGATGTATGTTTTCAATATTTACTATTGCTATAGAAGAGAACTATTCCATATTTCTATAGAGAAGGAAATGAAGCAAAATATCGTGTATCCGGTTATTGTCTCCTTTATTGGAACGAAATTGTCCTCTCGACGCAAGTTCCTCGTATCGACGCAATACATTGGCACGCGTAACTTCGAGCAAGCAATATTTAAATCCCGGATGCGTCGCTGAGCGTTGTAAGCACACAGGTATTAGCTACCTACCGTTCCAGACCACTCATGCATAACATCCCATATTGATTAGTCTCGTGACGAGATTGCCTTTCGATCAGTTACTAAATGAATATTGCTGACATCTAATAATCTTGTGACATCATCTTGTCATTCCCAGAACTTAATTTCCTAAACGAAAAACGCGATTTAAATCTTTCCGACCTGGAATTTGAAGTTAAGATTTAACTCGCAGCCAACTGCTCTTTATAAGATGTTTAAGATGAAATCCAAAGATGTAGACTGATTTTCCTTTTGATGCTTGATTGAAAGATAGAAAGAAAAAGTATTTACGATTGCGAGTTACCTCCGCAGTAGTTTGCTGCTTCCTCTACCTTTGAAGCTTTTCCATCTAAAGAAACTAAAGGTAGATAAAAGCTGATGTTTGTACAGAAACAAAGGTACCTACCTAAATAATATATAATGGTACCTGAACCAAGGATTACGGAAGTAAGTACATGCATATTTCCAAAATATCTAACTATAATAGTGTATAGCTCTCAATTAACAGCTTATTTACCGTGAAACTACAATTTCTATAACAAAAACCTGCTGTTTCATACAAAAAAGCAACAGCAGAAAACGCTGAAAATGGAAATGTACAAAACAGCCGGTCGATTCTGTAAAAATCTCACCGTGAAAACTTAGGTGATGTGAGATTGTTTTTGCTAGGAATTGACACTATTGACAGCTCATTCCACGCTCACTTCACCTAAGTTTTCACGGTGAGATGGTTACAGAATTGCACTGCTGTTCCTCTTTTCGTTAGTAAAAGTTTTTCATAGTTCATGAATATGAATAACTTTTACTGAATAATGCTAGTGCTTACCTACTACCATTATCTAAGAGATAATGCTAGTAGGTATCTAGTTTTTATATACGTAATATTCAATTATCATTGTTAGAATTTATATCATAGTACCTATTTATGTTGCTGAATAGTTCCAAGACGTCAAGTACTTGATAATATTCCCTAATTTCCCTAATGGAACTAATTGAACTATTCCAATTAGTGCGTTCTGTTTATCCTGCAGGAAGCGTCCTAGTGCAGTTTATAAACCAGATTGATACCTATCTATCTAGATATTATTTACAAGAAGATGTAGGTACCTTTATTTACCACTTTCTGCAATAGAGTTTTTTTCTTATATAGTCTTTATTTGCACCACGTGTCCCAGCTAGGGCACTCCCATTTTGTCCCATCAGTTTCATAAAATGTGACCTAGGTATTACGTTCGAGAATCTACTAGAATAGAAGAAGAAAATTATTGTGTTGTGATTGCAGATAATTATCACTTATACAAACGAAAATTATGAAATATCAAAGGTGAACTGACGAAGAATTCTTTGTGGTATAAGACCGCCTTATATATCATTCGTGTGTGTAAGTACATTGAAGAAAGAATAATTTCCAAATCCTAACTGTAGAATTATGTTGATTACCTAGTATTTGTTGAAATATCACTTCACTGGCTCACTACCACACCAAGCGCCCTCGTATTTAGCCTGCTTCACTTTGTCTGCACAGAGCATGTTTGTCCGTTTCCCGCCATTCCTCGTGACTGACAGATGACATTAGTGACAGCAGCTACCCCGCTTGTGTGAATGAGACAGTGTTTACATAAATCTATTTAAAATGGCATAACACTCCAGAACAAAACGCCAATACGAATTGAGAAGGCAGAAACCGTAGGCGTCAGAATTAGCTGACAAGCTAGAACATGCTAAGACTCAAAAAGGACAAAAATGTAAAAAATAACATGAAACGATTCCGTAACAATTATTTTATCAGAAAGATGTTGGTTTATTGATGGACCTCTCCTAGAGTACTGGGACACAAGCATCCTTTCCGTGAGGGACATGAAATCATGTTTAAAAAAATGAATTAATGGGCTGCTAACCTGGCTGGTGTTTTCCTTCACCGTTGATGAACAGTGGTGATGAGTGAATATACACAAAATCCTGCGTGGTTTCGAGCCCACGACTTTATTCGGGCTAGACACCAGCCGGTCGATTCTGTAAAAATCTCACCGTGAAAACTTAGGTGAAGTGAGTTTGTTTTTGCTAGGAATTTACACTATTGACAGCTCACTCCACGCTCACTTCACCTAAGTTTTCACGGTGAGATGGCTACAGAATCGCACTGCAGCAGTATTGTGCTAAAATGAAATGATATAATTATGTGTATACGTCTATGTATGACACGGCGAGTGCCCTGTTTCCGTCTGTTTTTATAGGTGGTACTTACCTACCACCTATAAAAACAGAGACGGAAACAGGTTCAATTTAAATCAAACTGACTTGAAACAAATTAACTTGTTTGGTAAACAATAATATTATTTTTATTACATCTATTTAAAAAGAGCTAATGTATTCTTCGTAAACAGGGACTAAAATAACTCTTTAATCCCTAGGGACTAAAAGTAATTTGAATTTGGTATGTGGATATTGTTAGTAAAAGTTCCATTCACCAAAGAGATCAATCACGAACATTTTATGAACAAGTAACAGGCTATAATATAAAGTAAAACGAGCGAGCCAAATAAAAAAAAAAATTGTGAGAAAATAAAATAAAATATACTATAAGTTTGTCTTCCTCAAGTAATTGTATGTAAATAAATAAACGTACTATTCTTATTCATAAGTCGTACTTACCGTACTTACTTATTTTTCATAGAGGGTGATAAAAAGTAGAGTGTCCACCTCGGGAGCAACGCTAATTTAAGCTCGAGTGACGTACTTTGAATCCACAGCAGAGCGAAGGATTCTAGAGTAAAATCCCGAGCGCAGCAAGGGGTTCTAAAGTAGAATCCTGAGCGCAGCGTTTCTTACCTTTTATATTGGGTGTAGTAGTCATTTTGTGATGGCCAAACACAATGCAACATAGAACTATAGATTTCCTGGGTGATCCATCTCTTTCATTTTTTATTACACAACGTAAGTTTAGTAACTGTTACAATGAAACACCGTCAGAATCCTTCCTTCTGCTTGAAATACTTTGTTATAAAGTGTGAAATATAACAATTTACAATACATTATTTTGGATATCATACCTCGTTAGTGTTTTGTCTTACTTGGTCAGCCATATAGATAGGTACCTACATAATTATAGTTTTTCCTAATTTTGTTAATTTTATCTGACCTTTTTCCTCGCCGCCACTTGTAGAATCCTGTTGATTCAGTATTTATGTTGAATATTTCACTTCACTGGCTCACTACCACACCAAGACACCAAGCGCCATCGTATTTTTAACCTACTTCAAAAAGGAGGATGTTCTCAATTCGACTGTATGTATTTTTTTGTTTTATTTTGTATGTTTGTTACGCGATATCTCCGGCAATTGTAAATCGATTTCTAATGGATTGGGTATGCCTCAGAGACGGTCCCATAAATTTTATTAACTTTGCTTGGGTAGTTTTTGAGCTAGCTTCAATAATACGAATTTTTGCCACCTATTTAATATTGATGATGTTATATTAACTTCTTGTTACTGATATTTACATAGCAAGTAGTGTTATAAGAATTTGTTGTTGTTACCCTTACCTGAATCCGACTAAATATCTACTGGGATGCCTCGGATATAGCTCGTTAGAGGTAAGGCGAGCAAAAGACCAGCTCACCATATCCTGTAAGACGCTCCGTGGAACTATTGACGCGCCTGACCTACATGCTGTGCTGGCTCGCTTCTTTGTGCCAGACAACTACTGCCGCGGCAGAAAGCACAGGTTGTTTGCTGTGCCTCCATGTCGCACCGTAGCGCGTGCTAAGTCCCCAATACCACGTACTCTGGCCGCACTTAATGATCTCTTGGACTCTAATCCAACAAACGATCTGTTTGCGGACGAATGGACGAAGATTTTGTCGGCATATCAGAAGTACTGTGAGAGGGATGTATGAAAGTGTTGTTAACTTTTTACTTGATTTTATATTTAATATTCTAAGTGTAAGTATGTGTAAACTGTCTTTAATTTCTGTAATTGGTTGTAAACCGTTTTAATCAATTAATAAATAAATAAATAAGTGTGGGGTAAGTACAACTTAAAAGTGATAAATTAAAAAAAATAACAACCGACTTCCAAAAGAGACACTACAAAGTAAATAACCTCCTTTTTTTTTGAAGTCGGTAAAAATAACTTTAATTTCGGCAGTCGGTGGCAAACAACAAAAATGCGACCTCAACGTCACCGACTTCCGAAATTAAAGTTATTTTTTACTTTTCTCTTTTGGAAGTCGGTTGTTATTTTTTTTAAATAAAGTTTTTACCTGCTTCACTTTGTCGGTTTCCTGTTTCCCGCCGATCCTCGTGACTGACAGATGACATAGGTAAGTGACAGCAGCTACCCCGCTTGTGTGAATGAGACAGTGTTTACAATCTATTTAGATATGTTGCAGCCAACTGGTTAAATTAGCCGTTTAGTTAACTGCCTGGCCTTTGGAAGTAGTGCTCAACTCGCTTCGCTCTCTTTGCTCGCACGCGGTTGATCAAAGTAACATAACCTAACCCATTTGGCCGGGGTGCCCTGGCTTAGTTACTGCGACCAATTCGGCTCTCGCGTGATTGGTTCCAGTTCCAACCTAAACTATAATATTGAATATCATTCAGGCCGTTAGTTGAACGGCCGCCATTTATTTAAAAGGCTAGGCGGTTAACAAAACGGTTAATTAAACCAGTTTGCTGCGACAGCTACACTATACCTACTTACTAACTTCGGCAAAATTTTCTCTATTAGATGTACAGTCAACAGCAAAAGTAGATGATCAAAAATCAGAAATTCAATAGGAGTCAAAACTGATCACGAATATATGACAGCTGTACTAGTAGTAAATGTTTGGTTTCATTTACAATCACATATTTTTAAATCACTTCGACGCCACACAGTTCTGACGCGAACTCCATTTATTAGTATTGAATTTCTGATTTTGATCATCTACTTTTGCTGCTTATGGTAGTGGCAGAGCTCTTTGTGCTAAGTCATAGAATACACAAATCATAAAAAGTAATTAAAAGAAGGTGCTCAATACCTTTTACGTATCCATTTTTCATATCACAATCAAATTGTGTTCTCATCAAAACTAGGTAGGTACCTACACATGTGCAAACTCAATCAGATCACGGATATCGGGAAAAATCTATCATAAAAATCCATTTCCATTTAAACCTGTATAAAACTGAATAAATTCGTGAAATTGTCAATTATCATCCATCGTAGTTCGTATTTTTTTTTAAACAATCTAAGTACTTATTTCATTTCATTTTGTTTGCGGTTCCTTGTACAGGCACAGTGGTTTAGTATCACCTAAAAATGTACATAATAATATAAAACTCGCACTAAACCTGTCTTTTATTCAATTTGCGTACAAGTGTGGTAACACCTACTACGTCTTGTCTTCAAAAGAATGAAAAAGATACTAGGAAAAGATTACAAGCCGACCCTTTACGGATTTAAGTCTGGTGCCGTAACCCATCTATCTGAACAAAATATTTTCCAGAGATTCTGTTGTAGTAGGCGACAGGCTTACACAGAGATCTTTATTCTGGAACAAAGTGGGATAAACACGTGTGGGGGATAAACTGGAATAGGCCTGTAATCTGCAATGCAATGCGAAGACATTGGACAAGAATCTAGCAATCTTTTATTGTATTGTCAGTTTGCGTTTGACCACTAACTCGCCTGAAGTTGTGCAAGTACCTAAATTCGTTTTGTGCGAGGCTATACAGAAAAAAACGTCGGATGTAACGATTGGGTTGCTAAGTTGATGCCCTGTGAGGGATCTTCATCAATTCCATTTGGGCTTTAAATCCGTTGCAACCCCAAAACTCTGTACGGTTTCTACTAGAAGGTTTCATTCACTCACGCACTCACCCACAGGGGTGAGTGCGTACGTTGTATACAGATACAACGTGCCGCTACAAAATGGCGACATTAATTTAGCACACGGGAAGGGCTAGTGGCCAGTAATCATAAAAATTATAACAACATAAAATAATACGTAATTAGAAAACTACCGCCTGCGCCTCTCGCCGACATAGGGCTCTCTGTCTTTCCTTCAATTCGCCTACTCTTTGCACGTTATTCGTTTTAATTTCATTTGTTATGATCCGTAACCCCATGAGGGGTCATTGTTGGGTGCTAAGTTGCTCCAAAATGCTATTTTAGAAAATTGTAAATAAATAAAAAATTAAGGTTGAATTAATTCAAATAATTATGGTCATAAAACGAAAACGCAATACCGTATACGGGTGTTTAATTAATGTCTCTTGACTCGGCGGGACGCAGAACAAATAGGCTCATAGGCGACTAAGCGCCTGGGAGCTAGGCTTCACAGCCAGACTAATCGGCGTAATGTTTTGTTTTATTGTATAATGTTGTTTGCCTGACGGTCTTCTACAGACTGTAACTTCAGAGAGTAGGTATGCGCAGGAGTTCCACGTCTTGATCCCACCATCTCCCTTTACTACCGAACTACCAGACGTTATAGTCTCGTCCGCACTTGGTCGATTATATACGCGCTACTCCTCCAGCATTTGTTATGCATGCGACTAAAATATGGAACTCTCTGCCAGCGTCTCACTTCCCTTTCATATACCTATTACCCGTCAGACTTCAAAGCAAGACTAAACAAGCATCTTCTGGGCTTGCTCGCTCCATCGTATATTTCATCCATCGTGTTCCACGTTCCACCAGGCGAGATCTAGGCTAAGAGCAGGACCAAGTGATCTCTAAGATACAGGGTCACCCCTAGTTTAGAGATCAGGGTTTCAATTTATTGTGCTTAGCATAGCCACTCAGTTGTATAACCTTGCTTTGGAATGTACCTACTTAGGCTTTTCTTCAATAAACATTTTTTATTTTTTTAAGTCGCATTTTTTTATGGAACGATTATAAACTTGAAAATAATCGTTTCGCACGCAAAGTACTTACTTACTTGGTTTTAAGACTTTACTTATTCATAAATCTATGCGTGATCTGATTAATACTACCTGAGCTTCTCCTAAAAATTTAAACCACAATGATATAGGATAGTTGCACTAAAAGAAATAAGCAGTAAATAAAAAAACATTAATCTGAACTGCTTTAAACAGATCCATATGAGCCTAACTTTCAAAACAATATTTTTACTGATCCGAAAACAGTTAAAGCTTAAGGCAAAATGTTACCGTCATGACAGTAAACTTTAATGTTTTAAGTAGCTAAACGGTCACAAAATTAACGGTTTTATTCATTTGGTGATATCGTTCAAACGATTTCCTTTTTTTTTGTATTTTTTCAATAAATAGTATGTTCAATCATTAAAAGTTACTGTATTGTCTTTTACTGTTTTGGAAACATTTCTTCTTACTGTATAAAGTCAGTAGGTAAGTGTTAATGAAATCGCTTTAATGTGCTGTAGTAAGAAATCATTTTTTTCAGTGTGTAGTTTCGATTTAAGAATCGTTCGATTTTACTTTACGTTTAGATTAGGTAGGTAGGTATGTACTTAAACATATAGGAAAAATTCACACCGATGACTCTCCTACAAATTACATTAGCGATGAGTGAGGCGACTTAGAGCTAGTGGTGTTAACTAACTACGTATACTAGTTAAGTGCTTCAGAACTCAATTAGTTTTACTATAGGATTTATATGCACGTATTGGATTAAGTGGTTTTATAATTAGAAGACGAGCTAGTACTTATCACAAGCTCAAGTAGGTACTCTTGAATAAAGTTATGCACTTACTTATCTATGTTTCGGTTATTTTTGTTCTCAAAGTCATCAACAATTTTGCTAGCAGAAAGACTCAATTTCATGTTTCAAATTTTTTGATTAATTTTAGAATTAATAATTTAAACAAGTTACAATAATAAAATCGTAGCAAACTCAAACTGTACATCGAAAATTTTTGAATAAAATAAAAAAAGTAAGTACCTAATTGCTACGCAGTCTGTGAACGATTCCTATGTCGCAAATATAGTTTTTAGAATTTTATTTTTGTTTGTTTGTCTGAATGCACCTATGTTGTGTGTGAAACATTCTAAAAAATAGTAAGTAATTTAGGCTAAAATATTTTTTTTCTTACATTTCATTTGTAATTTTGAGTGATCCAATAGGACTTCTACCACTTCACGTTTAGACGCAACCAAAATTTTAATTGTAAATATTATTTTCCCAATATTCCTAGTAACTTAAAGAGTAAGTTTTAAGAAACTTACTGAGTAACTTCCCATACAGTGAGTTTCTGGGTGCTTTCTCATCTCTTTCTCATTTTTTTTTCTGGGTGTTTCTGGGTTTTATCTCAGTTTACAAGTAAAAAAACTACATTTTACTAATCAACATTTAATAAATTTGACTAAACGCATCAGTTAGGTATAATGCAACGTTTCAGTATTACTTAGAAATAATTATATCTAGAATGTTTGTTATCACAAAAGTATTTTCAGACATAATCACAGTAAGTCACAGTATAGGTACATTTTTTAAATCTAAGTATTATAATCGGGTCACAGTACAGGTACATTTTTTAAATCTATTATAATCAGGTTATGCGCACTTCGTCCCGCGCTCGCCGTTGGTCACATTAGCATGTCGCCGCGTCGCGTCGGCCCATTCGCAGTTATTTCGCAGTACGTCACATGCAAGTACTTTGTAAGGGAAGAGGTAGGTTTATGGACCAAAGTGGGTTGGAAAAAAACCGGTCAAGTGCGAGTCGGACTCGCGCACTGAGGGTTCAACTGCGAACGCGGGACGAAGTGCGCATAACCCATATTAAACAATATTACCAGCATTAGGAAATATTACCGGTAATAATAGAAACTGACTGGGAATATTTCATTAGGGTAAAATACTGGTAATCAAAAAATGGTAACGGCCCATCACTATTCTCACACGTTCAAATGTACGTCCCTTGCTCCCGCAAACCCAGTCCTGGCTCACTCTGTAGGTACCTACATATTTTGGCTGCTTACACCAAAACTACAAACGTAGTAGATACACGGAAGTTTTACAAAAAAGTGGCTGTTATTTCAGGCTAGTGTAGTGTCTTACGACTTCCACACGAAACAAGTCGCGGACCGAAGCTAGTTCAGTATTAATGGGTTTCGCTGCCAGCTTTATTAACAGTCATCATTTCATTATGTGTACTTTAGCACTTCAGTCACACCCTATGCAAATGTCTAATGATGGCAGCCATAGCTACGAATATATAAGGAATAAAAAAAATGCGGCGAAGTGCGAGTCGGACTCGCTCACGAAGGGTTCCGTACCAACGTACAATATAATTATTACTTTTTATTCACTCTTTTAGGGGGTTCGGACCTATATTTTTTAACTTTATTTTATTTTTATTATTTTTTCTTATAGCGGCCATAGTAGTACCTACACACTTTGTGGAAATTTCAAGTGTCCATCTATTACGGTTCAAAGATATAGCCCTGCGACACAAGGACGGATGGACGGATAGCGGAGCCTTCGTAATAGGGTCCCGTTGACCACTTACAATACCATACCAAAGGTGCGCCTAATATATTGTAAGGCTCTTACGAAGGAGTCCTACAAGAGAAACTAACAGCCACAAAACGAGCTTGTAGGCCATTACACGATCAGTATCTTGTCCCCCCAATATCGCCAAATGAGTCGAAAGAAACTTATTTCTACATCTTTTAAGATTCCACGATGTTCCAGTCATTAAACGGATGTTTTACAAGTTAAATCTTTATTTAAAAGGAATTTAAAATAAACCAAATCGTACTTTACCTATCTTTTTCACCAATCTAGTTCACCAGCTTTAACATGAACACGAAAGTAAAAAGTTAGAAGAAAACAAATCAGATACTAAATGATTATGGAAAACTATAAAAACAATTACCGAGCAACACAGTAACAGAAGCAGCTCTAGCGATTTACTTAAATGTAAATCCATGGCGCAAGATTCAGTTGACTACTGCAACGAATGTTTCTCCTCTGTTGGCACAAATTTGGCAAGCCAAATTCTAAATGACATAAATGAAACTCAGGAGTCAGTGGTTTCAAAACAAAAATTAGGAGGAACTAGGGATTCATTTTTTTATGCACCCTACTGATGTAAGATATTGACAAACTGATTGTTATCCTTAATGGAGACAGTGCTGCCGGCGTTGATGGTCTTTCACCAAAAATTATTAAAGAAATAAGAAGTGAAATTTTAACTCCACTAACCTACATCATCAACCTTAGTCTAAGTACAGGTATTTTCCCCGATAAATGGAAAGATAGCTTCTTTCCATTATTCAAGTCGTTCCTATATTCAAGAACAGATCAAAAGATATCCCTGCGAACTATAGACCTATATCACTATTAAGAATCGCCATTACCTCCATTCTGTGCAAGGTTATGGAAAGCATACTGAACAGTAAGTTGCTGACCTACCTTGAAGACAATAATCTCCTCAGTGACCGTCAATATGGCTTTCGCCGGGGACGGTTAACTGGCGATCTTCTTGTGTATGTCACGCACTGTTGGGGCGAAGCCATCGAGAAACACGGCGAAGCACTTGCTGTATCGCTTGATATCTCGAAGGCCTTTGACAGGGTCTGGCACGCCGGTTTACTCAGCAAGCTTCCTGCTTATGGCATCCCCGCTGATTTTTGTAGCTGGATATCAGACTTCCTGAGTGAGCGGGCGATCAGAGTAGTCGTTGACGGCTGCTCCTCTGACCTTATGGCTATTGATGCCGGAGTTCCTCAGGGGTCTGTTCTCTCTGCAACTCTTTTCCTGCTGCACATCAATGACCTACTTCAGCCTGGTATTGTTGGGTACGCAGATGACAGTACTGTTTCAGAGAGATACTTGTCCAGCGCAAAAGCCAGCAGGGCCGAAGTTCGTTTCTTGAGAGAGGCCATGGTAGAGCGGACAGATTTGACCTTAAGCCTTGTCTCCTAGTGGGATGATGATAATTTGGTCTCTTTTAACGCCACCAAAACACAAGCGTGTCTTTTTACCGCCAAAAGGAGTCATTTTGACCAGACTCCTACTTTCCGGGGTACATCTGTTCCTGTAACAGATCGGCTCGAGCTCCTATGCATGGAGTTGACGTCTAGTCTCAACTTCGGCGCTACCATCGAGTACAAAGCCCAAACTGCGGCCAAGAAGCTGGGCATCCTAAATAGGGTGAAGCGAAACTTTACGCCTGGACAGCTTTTAACCCTCTACAAAGCGCAAGTCCGATCCTGCATGGAGTATTGCAGCCACCTTTGGGATGGCTCAGCGAAATACCAACTTGCCGCGCGTGACTCGGTGGAACGCAGAGCTAAGAGGCTCATTGGCGACGGAGAACTGGTGGATGCCAAGCTTCACAGCTTGGCTCATCGCCGCAAGGTTGCCTGCTTGTCAGTCTTCTACAGATTGTACTTCGGTGAGTGTGCCCAAGAACTCCACGACCTCATTCCACCGGCCCCTTCTACCTTCGGACATCCAGACGCACTGCAAGTTACCATCCCTGCCTAGTTGCTATTCCACCAATTCGCACTAAGCGTTTTCAAATGTCTTTTATAATGCGCACAGCAAAAGAGTGGAACTCTTTACCTGCGTCTGTGTTTCCGAGCTCATACAACCCAAATCTCTTCAAAGTAAGAGTGAACAGGCTTCTTCTGGGTAAGCTCACTCCATCGTCGACTTTGTCTCTGTCAACTCTGACCTAGACTAGAGTCAAGAGCAAACCCATTTACAATAAAAATAAAAAAAAAAAAGATAGAAAAGGTAGTGAACAAAAGCTTGGTTTCCTTCTTACAAGCTGACCCCCAATAGACAATTTGGATTTAGGACTGACCTGACTCAACTAGTAACGTCTTATCTAGACAATAATAAAAAAATGCTTGGGAGTGTTTTTAGATCTTGCCAAGGCGTTTGACACCGTTATACCATAACCATAATCAGCCTATAATGTTCCCACTGCTGAGACACAGGCCTCCTCTCGGTGAGAGGGAGTGGGCCATAATCCACCACGCGGGCCCAGTGCGGGTTGGTAGATGTCACATGTCTTCGAATTTTTTGGTTCTAGGACATGCCGGTTTCCTCACGATATTTTCCTTCACCGTTTTGAGAGCAGTGGTGATGAAATAATTTACACAAAGTAAAGCGCCTGTCTGGGTTCGAACCTACAACCTACAACTCGTAAGTCGCGGCCGTTACCACTTGGCCACCACTGCTCTCTGACACCGTTATACCAATACGAATACTCCTTAAGAAACTTGAGGTCATTGGAATCAGAGGACTGTCATTAGACTGGTTTAAAACCTATCTAACTAACAGACGCCAGTGTATGAAAGTAGGTAAGAACGCCAGCTGTCAGAAAAATATGATCTGTGGAGTCCCACAGGGTAGTGTTCTCGACCCGACCTTGTTCATCATCTACATAAATGATGTACATTGCACATTAAATCAAGATGCAGATATCATATGTTAGGCTGATGACATGGTAATTCTCTTTTATGACAAATCCTGGGAATCAGTGCATAAAGAGGCTCAAAAATGTTTGACCAGTATCAAACATTGGCTCGATTACAATCTTCTTTCGTTAAATATCGACAAAACGAACTACTTGTGTTTCCACAAAACCCAAGCTTCAGCACCCAAACTACCACTTGGCATCATTATCCACTCTGCAACCTGTAACCCTCTAATTTAAAAAAGATTGATTGACAAGACCTACACACACTCAGTTACTCACCCTCTCTCACACACACACATAGTGCACATTGTAGCCTTAATAACCCTTTAACTTATTTTATTGATTTAATTTTTCTGCTTTTTTTAAACTGTTTTAATTTCATTTTTAACCTAGATAATGTTTTAATTACCCTAAAAATTAACGCTTTTTCATATGCCTCTTGACTGAAAAATCCTTCATTAATGTAATGCGCATGTTCACTATAATTATGGTAATACCACCCATGGACTCCACGAGACAGGCTCAACCTAGTGTGGAGTTCATAAGCAACATCCTTCCTTTGCGTCTTAGTTTTTTTTTTTAAACCTAGCTATTCAAGTAGAATTTAAGGAAATGTAAAAACTGTTTTTGACAAATAAACATTATTATTATTATTTCTTCAGCCTGTAATCACTACGTAACTTAATAAACCCGCAATCATTTTCGAAGCGGCGGCAGAGCTTAGTTTAAGTCCGAAACAATGAGCTCTTCAAAATCCGGAAGCTAGTTACACACAATAGATCTGTAGATACCAAGTGTATATACAAGTTCTACGGAAGCTGGTAATACTGGGTGCATTGGCCGGGAACCACTTAGACACAGCCATAACGCGATGAATTTATAAGACGCATCAGCGCGTAAATAGCACAATGTAGCATCCTCTAGAACAGGGGTGGCCAACTTGGTAAGACCCAAGATCTACTGTTCACTGACGACACCCTGTGCGATCTATCAATTACATATTTCTTGAAATCTTATATGAAACAGAATAGTTCTACTAAAATACTACATAATTGTGTACTGACACAATTAAGTAGTATTTTTTATTTTATTAAGAGGGAAAATATAAAACTGAAAACTATTCTTAGTAACTACATTTATATTAATGTGAGCATTGCGTTTGAGCATCTTTGGCTAGATAGCAAAATCAGGTTTGTAGTTGGAAATATTTTTTGCCTTGCCACGATCGACTGGACTAATAGTCGCGATCGACCGGTTGGCCACCCCTGCTCTAGAATGTTGTCGAGGGTTGCACTACAGTACAGTCGGTTCTATTATATCCATGAACTCACTTTCATTTCAAGCACACTTGAAAATAACCAGGTGTATAGGTAATGAAGCAAGTATATTCACCGTCAATTAAAATGTTTTCACCCTAGGCTCGCCCAAAGAAAGCCGTGCTCGTAAATCATTTATGTAAATCAACAACAACAATGAAGCAAAATAATATAGAGAGTGCTCTATGGAACGTCGCACCGGATGTACTAGCGACTTCCCGCCGGTTTCTGACGGTTTTACCTCCTGTTTCCGCTACGGTGCGGTGGGTAGGTTACCAGCGCACCCTGCTGCGAACTTGGCTGTGTGCTCTTTAATATCATATAATCATATACTTAAGTTGTAGTATTTATGACCAGGTAGATTGTCTGTGCCCGGAGTTTTAGATAGCGCGGACATAAACGTACCTACAGATTTATAGTTGTGCTTTATACCAAGTTAGGTACGAGGGCGGGTCAAAAAGTTCGCGGTATGGAGAGGTTAGAGTAGGGAGGGGAGGAATTTTTAACATGTCACTACTTTGTGACTCAATACAACTATAAATACTAAATTTCAGCCTGATCGGTTCATTAACCTTTAGATAAACAAGTAAATCGGGAAGAGAACACTGACTATGGAGAAAATTTTAGAACGTCAAAAAATCAACTGCCTACTAATATAAAGTTGATATTTGTTTAACTTGACAATAATTGAAAACATACATTAGACCTTACTACTACTATCTTTATGTGCCTAACGTACAGCATGACACGAAATATTACGATACATATTTTACATATTTTTATTTATACATATATTTTGCAATAGGAAATGTTTAGGAAGGTACCTACATTATTTTTCAATGCTTCTACAAACCATACAATAACATCACGCCTGTTTCCCCTAAGTGTTATGCAAAGGACTTCAAACAGTAGGTACACCCACATTTCGCCGGTTATTTTTAAGTCCCATGTAAGGGGGCCTATTGCCATCAACCGGGCACACATCCTGACTGCTTGAATGTTTCCGTAAACAAATTTCCTGCCTCTGTCAAAGCAATAAAGAAGCATACAAAAGCGTTGAAGAAATTTCTCAACTTTTGGAACCCGTTCATGATTTTCATAAAAATAGATCAGGTAATATATAGATAAATAAACTAGTTTAAAACTTTTTTTCTCAAAATATCTATACAAACCATTTGCAGCTAGCCGCCTCATTCTTATACACTTTTATGCCAATAAGTTTTTAGTAGGATAGGACTGATTTATTTATGCATCATTTATCATTCCCAAACTTCGGATTGAAGATTTGACATTCTTGACAGGCCTCATTTAATCTTCTTAAGTGTCTAATACACGCTCTACTGAACTCGGAGTCAATTCAGCACTGAACTGAACTGAACGTATAAAAAACTGAAACGTAATAGGTAGGTACTTAAATAAATTATTTGAAGAATTATAATACAAGTAAGTTACCCACCTTTAAAAGAAGTAAGAGGGAATGCCAAGCAAAACAATTTACGATCTAATTAAAAAAAATGAGGTGTTTACAATCTGCGAGAGAAAATTTGTTTCTCTTTACATTCTATTCTCTCGAAGTGAAATTAATATTTCCATCAGTAACAGTTTGATTCCAAGTGTTTCTCGTTTCAATGAGCTTTTATTAAAATGTGCAGGAAATTAATTGCTGAGTATTTATGGTATCCGCAGGGTGCACGTGGATATGACTGCGTTCCTTTTAGAAGCAAGTTGACGGGAAGTACCTAGTAAGTAGGTTTGTGCCAATCAGCGCCTTGGTGCTTGGTGCAATGCAGTGTCCCGTACGTGTTTATGTTTACTCGCATATGTTCGTATGATAAGTAGGTAAATAATGCCGCATTTACGGTGAGAATTTTAATGGATTTTCGTGGCAATTTGAATATATTTTAATGAGCGCGCGTGAGCCGGTGCGGCTTCCGGTTCTTTATAATTATATCAGGCTCAGTTAAGTAAAACCGGAAGATTCACCTTCCGCCTTTAGGCGCTTTCTTTTTGGACTTAAGAGCTTTCATTTTGTCCGTGATTTTTGGGTTAAACGGCAAACTTTGGCGTCCTTATTCTGAGAGACTGAAACTTCGAGTACTTACATTGACTTATTGAATAGTTGAGAATAGTTATTTTATTACTTTAGGTTTTGTCGACTTAGCTTTTCGCAATTTAGGATAATTATGAAGTCAAAATTCCGAAGCAATTGTTTCATAAAATGCGCGACGGCACTTTTTCGAGCTCGTGGATTAAGCTATTGTATGCATAAGGAAATGAAATTAATTATATATATAAAATAATATCTCAATAGTGGTCTATGCCGTAGTGGTTTCAGAATTCTGAAATATTCATAAAATATCTATAAAAATAAAAAACCATAAAATTACTAAAAAACACTCAAAATTAACTGTACTTAAATTTCTCCATAGTACATTAAAAAAATATTAAGTACCTAAAAATTCTAACAGAACAAACGTTAGTTGAAATTAAAATATCAACCTTTTTTTTTTAAAAATACATATATAAAAAATAAAATAAACGTAATTACAACTGCCAATTTGCTACTGAGATGTTGGATGGCTATTGGCTCATTGGCTGCTCGAACTCAGTACGGCGCACAGAGCATGTAACCTTTTAGGACGACCTACCGCGCGAGCGCTCGTTAAGGTCGGACCCACAGAGTACAAATATAGGTACTATACTAAAAGTCGGATCTATGCCGAACTTTTGCTGTTGACTGTACTAGATATTATGGACGACTTCACACAGAGCCGTCGCGCTCGGCGCTACGCTCGACGCTAACCGTCGGCTCTCTAGTACATTACAACTGCTCAGCGTCGCGTCGCCGTCCCGCCCCGCCGCCGCCGCGCCGCGCCCGCTGTGTGTAGAGACCTTTAGTAAAAGTACCTATCAGTGTACCGAAATGGTACCGTCCACCACTAATAAACGCTATCATATAAAATATATTTAATGGACACAAAGATAGAAAAAATTCAAATCCCAAACAGACTACGCACAATAAGCCATGTAAAATTTTCAAGAGGAGTTCTACGGTAAAATATTCTGCCAGATGTGAGAATCAATAAATAAAGTCGCCTTAAGAATTTTGAAAGTTCGTAAATAATAAAAGGAAATCTTCTGGGTACCCCTGCAATATAGTTTATCAAGGGTTTAAGTGCCCCGTTGGTCTCGTGGTCTCAAGCGCGACTGCTGATCGTGGGGTCCTGCGTTCGATTCCCGGGTCGGGCAAAGTATTAAAGTGTTCTTGAGTTCTTTTGCGCGCGGGCGAAGCCGTGCAAAAGCTAGTAGTTAATAGTTTGAAGTACCTATAGGTACGGCAAAACTTATAGACTAGGTAAGTACTTATTTGTAATAAAAAAACCGGTCAACTGCGAGTCGGACTTACACACCGAGGGTTCCGTACCAATTTGTGGGTATGTAACTACAAATTTACGGTTTTCAGATTTTTTGCTTTGCTTGTGCGACTGACATTGCTTCTTGCCAAATTTCATGATTCTAGGTCAACGGGAAGTACCCTATAGGTTTTGATTCCGGAACATAAACGCCCGTATTTTGATTGCGTTGGCTTAGAAGTTTGATTTTTTTTCACTGCTTCAAGGTATTGCAGTACTAAGTATTTGGTATTAATTTCAACTTGATAACTCTACGCGTTCCTGAGAAAAAGGGTCTTGACCGACGGACAGGCAGACGGACAACGAAGTGATCTTATAAGAGTTCCGTTTTTTCCTTTTGAGGTACGGAAACCTAAAAATACAGAATTAAACTTCACGAGGATCACCGATGCGAGGGGCTGTGCCCCGCAGAGCTGTGCACCTTCACGGATGGACCTAAAACAGGTACTTATTGGCACAGTTGCTTTTCAGAGGACTTCAACATTCACATAGCCAGACCATTGGAGGTCTATAACACAGTTGTCCAGGCTGAATACATGGGTATTTATCTGGCTGCTTCAGTGCTTCCGCCATCATAGGAAGGGAGGTAAAGGACCATTAAATCTACATATCGTCGACCGTAGGTTCAATTAAGGTAAGGGACAAAATACCCAAAATGAGTTGAGTATACAGTTTTGTTCAGAATTTTGCGCTCTTTCGAATGGTGTACGTATATGAAAAAATTCTAGCTTAAAAAAAATGTCCCTTACCCTACTGATTTTTGGATTCGAATTTCGAATCAGCCCCATAATAACAATGTATCTGAAAAACTATGCAATATAGCAACTTGAAATGGTGTAATTACCGCCGCCAATCCACTTCAAATAAGGTAAGGGTCTTCCCAATCAACGAATTATTCTTCACACATTTTTTCAACAAGACCTTTACACTATTTTTTCATTATAGATTGGATCCAACGTAGAGATCAATTTAATGTAAGGGACATTACTAACAAAATACGTTGGTGTAAGGGACGTCTATTTTCTTAAATAGCTAACTTATTTAAATAAATGTTACACAGGTAGATAGAGCACTAAAATACAAGATTATGTGTGAAATCAGATCCGAAAAAGGTTAATAACAAAAAAAGTTATAGGCGATTTAGACCGAAAAAAAACTTTGTCGGCCTCTCCTGAAAAATCGTATTTTGTCCCTTACCTCAATTGAACCTACGGTCGACGATATTTTCAGACAGCATGGCTGTCCTGCAAGCGCTAAACCGCCAACTCTGGGCTGATATACAGGTGTCACAAACGGCTTCACTAGGTCGGTAATCTGACTAACCATTAAATGGATATAAGGACACAGCGGTTTACGAGGCAACGATGCAGCAGACGAACTCCCCAGAAGGGGTCGAGTATGGCACTGTGGGACCCGAACCCATAGTGCCACTCCCCTTCTGGTAGTTAGGTACGTACGCACTCTGGTAAGGTAACGCACCAGGGATCAACATCACAACGAAACTTCAATAAGCACAAGTAGAAAAGTAATACATACCTACTTATGTACATACTCGTAAATCTATAAAATTTTGTATATTTGTTTGGGAGCCCTAATAGATTGTCATATGTGAATATAATGCAGTTGCAATAATATCACAATACATACGTGTCGAATTGATAACCTCCTTTTTTTGAAGTCGGTAAACAGGATAAAACAAAACTTTCATTCATGCTACTACTGCCGCCATCTAACGTATATAACTCACAAGTTCAATCAACTTTGTATTTTATGGCGGTAGTGAGCAGAGCAGGGCCCTTACAGACGCAGGGCCACATAGACCAACGAAAGCTGTCCAAGAAAAACGGCGGCAGATTAAAAAAATCAGGAGATGTAAACTGTGGCTAGTATAAGCCATGGTAAAAGCGCACTGTAAAGTCTTCTTTCTTATCGCCAGTGTCAAAACTGAGTAATAATCGACTAAACGACCTAAGCACTATCAAAAGATTCAAAGCGTAGACAGAGAAGAGAATGCCTCTCTCTACGGTTCAAATCATGGACGTAATATATAGAAGGTTCAAAGTGTTTTTGACATTTAAACCTGACTGACAACCAGTTCTGTGGCCTTACTTTTTATTTGATGTTAAAAATTTTAGTTTTAACTTTTATTATTTTACCTCCCCCACGTTTTTCTCATAACACATTTGACATTGGCAGAATTGTCGACAACGGCACCATTGCCATAGAGAAAAATAGAATAGACCTCTGTAATACAGTGCCTTAAAGGCTTATTACATTATCCAATTTTAAGCAATGCTAACTAGGAACACTTTATCTAGGAAATCGGAGCTAGTGATTACACTACACTAAATTGGATTATAAATCGGACAGAGACAGACGATGAGACGACGCATTCAGACGCATTGTCGGCGTCGTCGGATTCGTGAAGAATGATCGTATTAAGTTGCACGTTTCGAATTTTCTATCGATGGCGCCGTATTTATCAAAACTACAGAAGAAAATAATAATTTAATGTCGTTTAAAAATATAAAAAATTAAAAATAAATAATTTTGGTCGTTATTATTTTATAGACTAGCTGCGCCCCGCGGTTTCACCCGCATAAGTGTCGATCCCGTGGGAATTTCGGGATAACAAGTAGCCTATATGTTAATCCAGGGTGTCAGCTACCTTTAGAGAAAATTTTATCAAAAAAAAAAAGATAAAATTTTTGTCGTTTTTATTAAAAAGATAAGGCATTTCCCCATACATTTCTATTAATTTATTTAAGACTAGCCGCGCCCCGCGGTTTCACCCGCATAAGTGTCGATCCTGAGGGAATATCGGGATAAAAACTATCCTATGTCCTTTCCCGGGATGCAATCTATCTCTCTGCCATCAAAATCCGTTCAATGGTTTAGGCGTAAAAAGGTAACATATAGACAGACAGACAGAGTTAGGTACTTTCGAATGTCGCCATGTTGTATGTAGCATTTGTATAAAAAAAATTGGCCAAGTGCGATTCGGACTCGCACACGGAGGGTTCCGTACCACAAGGCAAAAACACCAAAAAAAAAACACGTTTCTTGTATGGGAGCCCCCCTTAAATATTTATTTTATTTTGTTTTTAGTATTTGTTGTCATAGCGGCAACAGAAATACATAATTTATGAAAATTTTAACTGTCTAGCTATCGCGGTTCTTGAGATGCAGCCTGATGACAGACAGACGGACGCGGACCCCTTACCCTTTGGGTACGGAACCCTAAAAATACTTTTTGGTAGCATTCGTGCGCGCGGTCTACTCATCCATCTTGCTCAAAGTGGCGTGGACGCCGACTAGTCGTTCTAAATCGTAGCGCCGTGATTACACTATCCTAGATTGGATCCAATTTAGGAAGTAGAGCGATTGGACCTCCAATTTCCACTAAATTGGATCCAATCTGTTCTAACTGCGATTACATCTGCCGATTTCCTAGTTAGCATTTCTTAAAATTTGATAATGTAATAGCACCTTTAGTGTGACTTTTTTCGACCACAGAGTACTTTTCGATAGTGTTTTCGACTCACGTTCGATTGAGAGCGCGTTAGAATTTTGTATAGGAAATTAGGTTTCTCCTAATGACCACCACGTGGCGCTATAACTTTTTCCATATAAAATTCTAACGCGCTCACAATCGAACGTGAGTGAAAAAACTCACACTAAGGCCACTGACAACTACACAAACTTCGTCTTACTCATAATCAGCGTTGCCAATTTGTCGGGTATTCCCCAGACTGCGGGAAATCTCAAGTTGATTGGGTATTTATTGGGGATTAATATTATTCGAGGAAAATGCGGGGATTTGGCATCTCACCGTGAAGTTCTCACGGTTAAATAATAAAAAATAGTTCATACTTAGATAGTTTCATGTAGGATTGACGAGTGGTGAGCTCTTAATATGCTGGATTTTGGTCAACATGGGCTTGAACTTCGTGGAGACAAAATTGATGCTGAATGTTAATGGGGCAAAGTGTTCCTCCTTGTGTGGGGTGTCAAATTAACCCATGGAGCAAATGCTTGACAGAACATTTACAAAAAAGTGTCATTATGAAAGATCAAAAATAAATACTATTTTTCTATTTTTTCTTGTTTCTTTTCTTTAAATAATTTTGAGGGAAATTTGTGAGGAATCAGTATATTTTTCTCCCCAAATTTGGGAAATTTGATGAATTATGCCGCAATTATATTTAGCAATTATATGTCGCCACGCGTGGGTAAGCTAACGGTTCCATACATTTAGTGCGTGGTGTCAGCAGGCTCTGCGACACGCGGGACGGGACTAATGTAATCAATCCTATACTAAATGTATGTAACCGATAGCTTAACCACGCGTGGCGACACGCGGCGCGGGCTAAATATAATTACGGCTTAAAATTGGCGTTGTTAACGTGCAGGGTTGCCAATGCAATTTATTCAATTCCCCAAATTTATTGATCTGTCTGTGAATTCAGTACTCGGCGGTAGTGTTGTAGTCATAGAGTAAAGTAATATATCGGGTACATGTACAGACAGATTACATGCTCTGTGGTACTCGGCATGGCATATAGCATAGTACGAGGATATTATTGTGTTTGTTATTTGTTACTTTGTTGCGTCAAAACAAAAGCAAAATTAGAGCGCACTATTGTAAAAATAACACTTTAAAACCATTGTAAAATAGTTTAAGTATTGGCATAAACTGCCATTTGTTTATCACATCGCTGGGTCAAATTTTAATATCCATGACCCTTGTCACCTTGTCATAACAATATTGATTGATCTAGTTTTCTGTTAGTGGGTGCGCTTCTTTATTTTAAAGTAGGTAAAATTTTTCCTATTTTATTCATAGTACAAACTGCAGTCTGTAACTTAGATAAAGGAAAATTTTTACGCAGCACTGCCACTTAGGGACGCGCGTGGGTTTTATACTTGTTGCCAGTCAGTATTAAAACTTATTTTGAAAAATGCTGTCCAAATTTCCAAAATCTTGCGATACATTTGTTGTATTGCCACCACTAACCAAAAACAATACAGTCGTATTTGGAAAGAACTCTGACCGTCCCAAACATGAAGTGCAAGAAATAGCTTTAGTCAAAGGTGGAATCAGGGATAAGAAACTAAAGGTAAGTAATTAGATGATATCCTTGAATCAAACCCTATTTTATTGGGGTTATGTTTATCAAACGGAAACCAGGTCCTTCTATCAGGACTCCTTTTCCTAGGAACAGGTAGAGGTATCAAGTTGAAATTAATAGCAAATATAAATGTTTACGGTTCCTTGGATGGGTAAAAAATTCAAGCTTAAGTCAACACAATCAAGAGATACAGTCAATTATTACACTGGCCTACAACCATTTTGGTGCCAGGGATTTTAGACCTGATTTTAAGTATGTCTTACATGGGCGATATCAAAAATGTAATCGGTTTTTTTCTATCAGCTCTAGTTCCCGAGATAAATAAAAAAACAATTTTCACAAAATATTGTATATTTTATTGGCATTAAACACCAATAAATTGTCTTTTGTGTGATTTTCTCTAATGAAACTGACTTGGTCAATCTCGCATGATTCCCCAGCAGTAGTCGGCCATCATATGAGTGTGTGAAAATGGGATCTTCCTTGGTATCTATTCTCCATTGTTTTATGTCTTGGTGAAAACATTCTCCTTGTTCTTCGCTTAGTACTCCTAAATTGTGTTGGAATTGATCTAGGTGACTGTTGAGATAGAGTAATTTTATACTCATATTACAGTCTAAATCTTTAAATTGAAGAACCAGCATATCTTTTCCTAATTCTACATAGTTGTCAGCCTTATGCTTACCGAGGAAATTTTGTACAACTGCTACAAAAGATTTCCACGCAAGCTTTTCCACATCATTTATAGAAGTCTCAAATTTAGTGGTATCTTTTATTAATTGACGTATTTGAGGTCCATCAAAGATACAGGTTTTTAGTTTTTCAGTACTTAAACCAGGCAATAAACTTTTAATAATGAGGCAGGAAATAAACTGAAAACATTGACCATTTTTGTCGAGAGCCTTAACAAATTGCTTCGTTAGCCCTAATTTTATATGTATGGTGGAAGAAATGATTTTTTCTCTTGAAACCAAGGGTTCATTTATACCATTTCTTTCCCCAACAACAAGAGCATCTCTCACAGGCCAATTTTTTTGAGTCCAATGATATGATTTGGCTCGACTGTCCCAGAGACAAATAAAGCATGGGTATTTAGTCTACCCTAAAAAATATTTTCTAAATTTTATTTTACCGCTTTGTCGGCGTAATTGATCTACACACTCCTACAAAATTACAGCTTTCTAGACGGTCTCTTAGCAAAACCTCGGACAGACAGACGGACATGACGAAACTATAAAGGTTCCTTGTCAGAACTACGAAACCCTAAAAAGGAGGAGGTTTTCAGTTCGTCGATTATTATTTCCAAGTTAGTCATTCACAATAGCAAAAAAATTTTTTTTTAACGAAAAATAATTATTAAAATCTTATCTTCTTTTATAAAAATCTCGTGTCACAATGTTTGTTATCGAACTCCTCCGAAATGGGTCCCCCCTTTATAGCAGAACTTTTTATGTCATAATATTGTTTTGCATAACAGCATATAGCATAAACTTCATTTCGCAGAAAATCGTTTGGCATACACTCATTTATCATACATTCAATAGTCATAAATTTGTAAATCAGAATCATCTCTAGGCATAAATTTCATAGCCATAATAATTAAAAAGTAGAACCATCATATCGCAGAAAGTTCACAGTCAGAATCGTTTTTGGCATATGTGAGTTCGTGCGAAGGGGTCAAACAATAATTATGTTAAATAATTTTCATGCCAAGTGTGTTATGCCAAATAAATTTCGGAGCATCAATATTCTGCCAGATAGAAGGAACCGCTCCCAAACGACTTGACAAATTTTTATAAATTTTTTGTGTATATTTGGTAGGTAACCATGATGTATGGGAGACTGTTTTAATGAAAATGCCCACTACATTACATTATCAAAAGTTATTGAAAATGCCCACTACATTACAATATCAAAAGTTATTAAGCAGGGCGCGAGTCCTAACTCGCACTTGTTCGGTTTTTTTGTTTGATTACATAGGTTCTTTGTTGCAGTGCACCTATATAACAATAGACGGCGTATCTCCAGTGCACTCCGTCATATTGAGCAAACCAGCATGGATGTGGGGGGCAGAGATAGGTGCCAATGATAAGAATGTGGTCATTGGCAATGAGGCTGTATGGACAAACAACAATGAAGGAGAAGGAGATGCTCGCCTGAAGCGTTTATTAGGGATGGATTTAGTGCGGTTAGTTCTTTGATTAAGAATTATTGACTTTGCTGTAAAATTTTGTTAAAACCCGTGTAAATGTTTCGATGTTACGAATATAATGAATAGGACTATAATTGGAGGCTGTCCTTTTGTGACTCCTCTAGTACTAGGCTATACAAAGCTAGTCATTAATTAACATTGCAATAAGCACTAATGTTCAGTCATCAAGACAATTAAATGGCAACAATTATTTAATCGGCTAGTGTATCCATAAATTGACTAATATTAAGCTTTTAGCTGCCTTGCTCCTGAACTTTTTTGAATTGTTAGTTATATTATAGTTATTCAAGTATTTAATCTTTCTTATTTCTGCAGTCTTGGTTTAGAGAGAGCAGATACTGCCGAAGGAGCCGTGGATGTTATTACATCACTTCTTGAGAAGTATGGTCAAGGTGGTCCGTGCTCCGAGCATGATGATAGCCACTTCTATCACAACTCTTTCTTGATCGCAGACCCCAAAGAAGCTTGGGTTCTAGAGACCAGTGGCAAGATATGGGCTGCTGAAAAAGTAGAAACTGGTTACAGAAATATTTCTAATGGTCTCACTATTACTACAAAAATGGATAAGCAAACAGAAAACTTAATAGAAAAGACTAAGAGACTGCGCCTTTGGGATGGAAAAGTATGTTTTAAAAAAGTTCTAAAATGCACAATAATCATTTTGAAGTATTTAGATTCTAATATTTTTTAATTTTCCAGGGTGAATTCAACTTCATGAGATGTTACTCAAGCGGCGGAGATGAAACAAGGCAGCGAGAAGGTACAAGGTTGTTGAGAGAGGCAACTGCTTCATCTTCATTCCAAGTCCGAGACATGATGAATATTTTAAGACACAAGGAGAGCCGCATTTGCCGATGTTCTGATGACACTTTCCCTACACAGGGAAGTCAGGTAACACATATCAAATTATTTTTCAATCAGTATTGAAAGGGTCTATTAAGACATTGTTACATAAATATTTTTCTTTCAGGTGTCGTGTCTCTCGGCTACAAACATAAATGTGCACTGGTTCACCGCCACCCCAGATCCAACTGTTTCATTCTACAAACCTTTTATTTTCACACAGAATGCCAAAGTTCCTCCTGAGATAATTAGCCCTAATGAGGTAATTTGTTATTTTATTTCAACATTGATTAATAATCTTAATCTTTATATAAAAATACTAGCTTCTGCCCGCGACTTCGTCCGCGTGAAATTTCACCCTTACCCTATTCAGCCTCTTAAGGGTGGAATTTAGAAAACCCTTTTTTAGTGGATATACCTAGGTATCCACTAAAAAAGGGGTTCTCTTCACAGAGAACGCACCCTCCAAATTTCATGTCTCTAGGACCAGCGGTTTAGACTGCGTTGATATATCAGTCAGTCAGGACTTTGAATTTTATATAGGTCTAAGTATAAATACCGAGTTTCGAGTTAATCGGACCGCGTGTTAAAATTCTTCCATAAAAATTTTGACACCTCCCAATCCCCGTTTAGGGGGTAGTTTAGAAAAACGAAAAATGACAACTTCATAATTTACCTAGATCAGTATTCGTGCCAAGTTTCAAGTTCATTAATCAAACAAATAAGATTTTTCATTTACACTGTATTGCCGCTTTTCACTCCCACAGGGGTGGAATTTCGAAAAATCGTATGTTATTCTTTATTTTTGGTTTTAAGTATAAATACAGCGTTTCGAGGTAATCGGACTGCGCGTTAAAATTCATCCATACAAATTTTGATACCCCCAATCCTCCTATATGGGGTAGTTTAGAAAAACGAAAAATGCTAAACTTAATAATTTACTTAGATAAGTATTCCTGCCAAGTTTCAAGTTTATTAACTCAAGGAATAAGATTGTTCATACAAACTTTCGTTCCCTATTTAACTCCCTTAGGGGTTGAAAAATCCTTCCTTATTCCTTGTCTACATTGTAAAGAGAACCTCTGTGCAAAATTTCAGCTCTCTAGGTCCAAGCGTTTGGGCTGGGCGTTGATGAGTCGGTCAATCAGGACTTTTTTTTTTATTTATATAGAAGATATAGATAGATAGATAATTTAAAAGTGTTCATGGAGTTTCCTGTCCCATCGTCTACTTATGAACCTTTTACGCTTTGAGCAACTTGGTTTCGTCTTACTGACGTCAGACTCCTTGACAATTCAAAAATGCTTTGAGTTTGTGATTAAAACAAAAATTTATTACTCATTCTTTCTTACAGATTTATTGTCAAGACATTTATGTTTTTTTTTTTTAAACTTATTGATCATGATTTTCTTGAAATATAGTTTGGTACTCAATTTAAAAAAAAAATTAAATGGAATTTCTTATGTATCTCTTTCGTTTTAAAATATACTTTGTAGTTGCTACATAACTATATAACAATTTAAAAATCTGTAATAATTCTAGCGTCATGCTCTTTTACAGCCAAGGAGAGAACATACCCTATATAAGATGCATGTAGGACGCAGAGGAACAGTGGAGGATGCACAAACAACCAGAGGTTGTAAAAGGCTGGAATTAGAACGCCTTACAGAAATGGAGAAATATTTAAATACTCCTGCTGGGCAAGGTATGCCTGAGGAACTTGACAACCTATTAAAAGACTGTGTAGATGCTGAAGTTAACTTATATTTTGAAGACACTGATGATGAAGAAGAGAGTGGAGAAGAGAGGGCAGAAAAAGAACGGGCAGCGAAAGAGCGGGCAGCAAAAGCGAGAGAAGAAGCAGAAGCAGCAGCAATAGAAGAAATAGTTGAAGATTCTGATGAAGATGAAACAATTAATTTTTATGACTTCTAAAACTATCATAATTTATGATATTTACACACAACCTTACTCATAAGTCATCTTTCACCAAATTTTTATTTCGTGTGTTAAGATTCTTTTCAACACACTTGCTCGTAAAGTGGGTCTTAATGAACCGCTTTTAGGTCCATATTGCAGTGTATTAAACACGCGTGCTTTTTACTTTGTTACCGCGCAACACTACGATCAGTCTAAACATTATTTTGTGTTTATTATATTTTTATCACCCAGCTACGTAACCTTTTGGGACACCCTGTATAGGCTGTTTAGGGTGTTGCCAGTGCCTTTATTTACACCTGCGCGCGCATCGCTAGCGCGGCGCGCGGAAAAACAAGACCAGCGCGCCACGTTCTATAAAAGTTAATAACGATACAAATCTGTTTTTTTTTTCCTTGCAAGTGTGTTGAAAAACGTCGTATGAAACGCGTGTGCATTGATCATTACACACTCGGCTTCCTTATCGCGCTCGCCGCCTCGGGTGCGATGATCTACATAGCACACATGTAATATAATGTACTATTAAATTATGGTTTAAGGATGATAACATCAATTATTATTAGTAATTCTTTATCTTAAAACTGAATTTAGCAGGCTGGCAATGGTTAGGAACGCGATCTATACCTATAGGACAGGTAACCCCCCCCCCCCCCCCACACTAGCATTTTGAAAGTTTATCGCTTCATAGAAATCGACCTACTTTTAATATTATAATTTATCTTTATTTTTAAATGTGACTGATGTGTACCTAGTTGACTAGAATTAAATGTATGATAATTATTATACATAGTAGTACGTTTTACTACTCTTGACATTTGGTTGCCCTAATAGGTCATAATTATGTGTATAAATGTTTAGGAGGCTACATGGTTTAAAATTATGCTTAACATTTTATAAAGTTAAATGCCAAATTAAATAAAAATGTACTAAGTAATCAAAAACAAAACTGCACCACCTAGGTATGTATTTCTCGGCTCAACAGTCATCTGCGATACGAACCGCTCGTTTAGAAGAAGTTTCTAATTATAAGTACCTATGTAATATTAATATAAATGAATAGCGGTGGTGCAAGAATTAGGATATTGAATCGTGCTTTGCTGAAATCAGATGTATGACATTGGGGTTCGCTAAAATTATTTATATATTTGTCTATTGCTATATTTTGTGAAATAATATTTTAAATATTAGAGAAAACTTTAAATGTAAGCATAATTTAAGTCTATTATTCATCTCACTTGGTAATTAGCTCGTGTAGAAGTAAAATTGGAATTGAAACAATAAATTGTGTTGTGTAAGATACAATCTGCATTTAACATTATAAATGTCAAGTTTTGTTAAATGCAGATTGTATCTTACTTGATTGAAGTAATTTTGTTAAAATTCCTACTTGATTTATTTTGTGACTAGTACATGTACCTTAAGTATATTTATTAACCTTTAAGTTATATATTTATTTTGACTGCACTATATAAATGTTTTACTGCTATCTTATGCTAAGTTATAAGCACAACAACTTTGAAATTTGGAAAAAAAAATATTTTATTAAAAATAATTATGTTAGTTTTCTATAGGTATATTGTTTTTCCCAATTTTAAGCAATCAAATGTACTTTTTTTTTTCACAATAATTTTTATCATGTAAATAGTATTTATGTATATTGTGTAATATTAATAACTTGCGCAGACGACGGACTTTTGTCCGCTAAAATAGATCGCTTACAACTGTATCGAGTAACGCAAACGGACTTTTGTCCGCAGATTTCGCTTTGTACGCGGGTACAAAGCGAAATCCGCGGACTAAAAATCCGTCGTCTGCGCAGGCCTTAAATTGCAGTCCTTTTCTACTATTACGGCCTTTTTTCATGGACCAGGCAAACATGAGTTCTAGAATTAGTCATGCCTGAACTATAATTATCTAAGAGCCATCTTATATTATCTTTGACATCACACATTTTATTGTAATGATCCACACTCGGCGCGTAGCGTGTGTCGTGCTTCTGTTTGTAATAGTTTCTATTAGCGATTATTTCTCATTAGAATGTAAATTGTCGGTATATAATACGGCTGTTAAGTTATTGTCTGCGAATTATGAATTTGCAGTTGCTAGATATGGAGAAGAAGTTAATTTAAACTGCTTAATTACTGTGATTATCTGGCTAAAGTAACAACAGCCACACAAATCGGTCTGTAGGCAATTATTTTTTCGCTTATCCTTTCAGAAACCGTTTGTCGTGTATGTTAGGTATACATACACTACAAACGGTTTCTGAAAGGACCTAATACCTAAACCTACCTAATTATATAATTATATTCATGTTCACTGTACTATTTATACTGTAATTGAGTGTAGCGAATATAATTCAATATCATTGTTAGCAGAATGAAAGGCCGGAAACTTGTATCATCAGTCGTGGAAACATTGTGTGATCATTACATTGTCAGGTAATAAATAGGTATTTGCAGTTATATTATATATGTTTCCGTCTCGTTTAATGGAATTAGCCCGGTGTCGTTATTCTCTCGATGTTAGAATAAACTATCTTTGACATTAATTAATCGATATTAGCATGAAACTCACGAGTATCGCGTGACTTTGCTTCACAGAGTCCGTTATTTAATACTACTATAATTGGTGTACTTATTATATGCGTATTACTGGTTGTACCTTAGGACAACATCACAAAGCTATGTCAACCACGATATTTATGTAACTGTTTGACGTTTCATTAAATTCACTCAATCACTAATTTACGACAGTTTTCTTTACATTTCTTTCACTCACCACAACCCTCAGAAGATCAGGGAAGATAAAATTAAAAGAGAGAAGCAATAAATTAAAATCTGGGTACACTCTAGAGACGAAGTTCCTTTATTTCCATGTACTTATACAACTTAGTCTGAAGTATCACATGAATTCGTAATTAAACCGACGTTAGGAGTCTTAAATATACGGGAAGATAAATATTTAAGCTACCTAGTGTTATATACACTACTAACTTGTACACTGAAACATACCATATTTCAAGATTATTTAATAAATGCCACATTAAAATAGTATCTACACAGCGGATTAATTTACATATTTTTGTCGAAATATAAAAATAAAATAGTGTACAACTGTAGATTTACAAACAAACAGTAAGGTACTATTCAGACAATTGATACTGAAGTCGCCGATGTTACATTTTGCCTAAATTGATATGCAATTTTCTATTGTTTATAGTCGGTACAATGTTGCTAGTAACCATATTTATTTTGTACCTACACTTCATGATAAGTGTACCCGACTTTCCATATTATCTATTAGAACAGATAAATTCCAATTATTAATTAACTATTAATGAGATCTTATTATTTTATGCCAAGTGGACAGTGCAGCAAAACTCGGATATAATCGAAAACATTTAACAATTACTTCGTAACACTGTGTCTATGAGTGGAACAATTTAACTGCACTGCAACGCTACACACTAACAGCTATTGTTTTAGAAATTATAATAATAAGCTTACTCTTGAACAACAATCGTAATCTACATAATACTTAAACTTAACATAAGTCCGTCGTATCTACTTAATAGCCACAAGCAACCCGAATGTTAACTTAAATAAGCGTCAATTAACTTTATTTACTTTGAATACATTGCCAAGTTAATTTACGGCTGATTTCAGTGATTTTTTAATCGTCAGATTACTTTTATCTGAGGAATTAGTGTGACATTTTAAAAGCTTTAGGCTGGATTTCACCACACATCATTGTGGTGGAATATTGACACTGACAGCTCTTGAACGCAGTTCAGATGGTCTAATCGCGTTCAGTTTCAATTGCAATTTTGAAAAACTTTACTACTTTTTAACCTTTAACCAAAATATCTCAAATATGTAAACGCAGTCTTCGTCGACCCAGCTTACTTGTCCTGCCAAAGACACGTACAAATTATGCTAAAAACAATATCACCTATGAAGGAGCAGAAATTTATAATAAATTACCATCCTACATAAAAAAATCAAGTTCTTTCACCGGTTTTAAATCAAAACTATGAAATAACATACTGGAAACCACTCGCTAATAATGTTACTAGACTTAACTAGTTGAGAACAAAACGTTGAACGAAGAACCCAACAAATTCAAAAAACAAAATAATTTGTATTGTACCACTGACCCCTAGATTAAGTTTAAGCATTGCAATATATTGTTATCTTATGTTCTCATGTAAGTGGCTCTATTATCTTTTTGAGAATAAAGTATTTAAACCTAACTGAACGCGCCTCATCAGACAATATTTATTCTTCAGATAAAAGTAATCTGACGGTTGAAAAAACGGCCCTAAGAGCAATATAAATAGTGAATATTTTTTTAATAAAAAACATAATTTTGTAAATGACGTAATTGTAACTAGTCTTAAAAATAATTAATAATGGAATAGAAATGCGGACTAAAACGCCCGGGCATCGAAATGCCTTTTTACTTCTTCCTTATTCATTAAACAATACCTACATTTAAAAACGCTTTATAAGCATGTCCCCGTCTTTCTCTCGCAAAGCAACAGAGCTAGTTTAGTTTGATAAGAAATTATTGGCCAAAAATAAATAGCACGCGTGTACTTACTTAAAAATAATAGTGTCAACATAACGCTTACTTGTGGCTTTATTTTGGAAGAAAATGCATACAGGACATCAATGACATAAATACTTAACTCAACATAATAATATTAAGTTCCCGACACAAGAAAAACAATTCCAAAAACCTAACATTTAATACATCATTAATTGTAATAATAGGAAGACCAATACGGTCTCAATTAAACAACTCATGCGTCATTAGCATGATTGATTATTTACAATTCATCAACACAGGGCGAATACAAAAATAATATTATAGGTACTTACTCGATATTTTTATTATAATAACAAAGAAAAATATTCGAAACGAACCCTTTTAAATTCCAATTGTTTAGAACCTATCGGACGACAAAACAATTTTGATCTTAGCATAATCTTGAAGCGCGTCAAACTAACAAACTTAGAATATCAAAACAAAGATTAAAGCATTAGTTCTCTTACACACACTACATGACTTATGGGACAAATCGTCCTATATCGTAAATAGACTCCTGGTTTTGTTTAATTCATACCCATATACTCCTGAAGAACTAAGATACTTCTATTATTATTAGATACAGGTAGGTAAGTCTAGGTGCCTTACAATTTATGACACGTATTTCAGTGTAGTTTACATAATTATTATTGTTACCTACGACAGTCAATCATATCAACTTTGCAGAGATTTTTCAATAATAGATTTTTGAATAATATTGTGACTATAAAACAGCTTACAATTATTTTTTAAACGGAATTCTAAAAACTATATTTTCTAGACACTATGTACTTAACTAAAAGTGAACTGAATTATGTTAGATAAATCTTATTATGACATAGAGCTATTTAGCTAAGACTTTTTTTTCTAACAGAAAGTAATTACGTAATAATTAAAAGGTACTGTATTTTCCAAAATATTTACAACCATTACTTTATTCACTCAAAATATAACTTCATAATGATGAATCAATATGTAATATACCTAAATGACTCATTTACAAAATGAATTTATACCCAATAAATAGTTAAAGAATACCACAAGCTCAATTTCATTCGTAATGCTAATTAAACGTTTTATATTTGGCTTACGCATAATGAAGGAGACTTACTTCAGCCCCGTTCAAGTTCCTGTGCACCTTAAACAATGGTTGAATTACTCTAAAATTACAGAAGATAACATTTCTTATTTATTTTTATTTAGATAAATTGTGTTAAGTAGCTAAGTATATGTTACCAGATTAAAATAATTTCTAGTCTTGTGAAAACTGAGATTATTACCAATATTGACCGACAGAACCTGAACAAACTAGAATGTAACTAGATTATAGCCGTTATTATTGTTATTGAGATGGAGACTTAACAATAGGTAGGTGTAGCTATTAGATTCTTCTTGAACGTAAGACTCATTAGTAAATTAGAACAACATATTAGGTTTATATTCATACTTTCTATTTCAATCGCAATTGCTCAATCAAATTATATATCAAATAAATAAAATACATAAGTACTCCAAATTACCTCTAGAGACAATGACAGACATATAATATGGAATTGGCGGCAAACACCGGACACACTACGCGGCGTTCTAACCCCATATAAGTAGGTAAAAGTACAAAATAAATATAGTTAGTACTTGATTGCTAATATCAATTTATATAATTTTATACCGGGTAGGTAGGTCCTTTAATTATTTAGGAGACCGAGCACTAATGGGTAGAAATTCGCAATATCGCGCAATAGCAATACGACATAGATATTATGTACAAATCTGAATATCTGTTTATGGAAAACATTGATAACTTCAACTTGTCTCAATTATTAATCCGTGAAAAATTTAGGTTTTCTGTCAAACCATAATAAGTACCTACATCTATTTTCCTAATATCGGAAGAACGTCTGTTATATAAAAGCAAGCAAGAAAACAATCTTACAAGAAACCACATTGAATGGCCAAATATAAAACCACCGAGATAATATTTTATACGAATAATAATGATCAAATTTCAGAGATATAGCAAGGAATGTATTTAGAAAATATCACGGTTAAAAATTATATAAAATGATTGAAAGGTAAGGCTACGCAAAACGCAATAAGTATACTTTGTAAGATAACCACATGAATTTAGCAAAAAATGTGAATAATAACAGATAATCTGTTTATGTATATTAAAATCGACACTAACTATACTCTGTTCAGTAGGTTAACCGTTTTTTGACAGATGGAACTACTTATTACAGCAACGTCATACATAGCACATTTGGATAATTCACATAAATATGGGGTTTACTACATATTAAAACAGCGTTGTTTATACATAATATTTTAGGAAAGTTTTAAAATCGAAATAAAACATTAATATCTTGTTTATGGTTGCAAATTCGTATCCTGGCAAATAATTTCTATATTTTATTGATATCTATTTGAATGGATGCAATGTTTTTCTATACTGATTACATTCGATCCCATCTCTTAATACGATAGAATGTAATTACGCATAACTTTTTTTTTTTGTCAAAACTGATACACGTACCGTATTATAATGTCTGTAAGAAGTCATAAATAATTCAATAAGATAAGGCAGTTTATATATTTATTTTATTACGCATTTTAAAGTTAACTTTTACGTAATCTGGAATAGTTACGTTCTAAGGCAGCTGTCAAAAAACGGTTAACCTACTGGACAGTGTATACCTATGTTTTAAGAAGGGACATACATTTATTCATTTTTAAGCTACTTGCAAGAAGAAATTATCGCCATAAGGAAAGTACCAATTTAAGATATCACGATATCTTTCATCATACTTGAACACAAAATAATATTGATTAAATCTCATTAGATACAAACGTTAATAAATGAACCCCAAGAGGGCAAGTGGGCAAAGGGGTTTCTCAAACAATTAACGAGTGAACAAATTGTCTGTCTGTCAAATTGTCCTTTATAATACCTAGTAAAAGTGCGTGTTTTTTTGAGATTTAATTAACGTTATTTTGAGCGTTATTACTGTAATGAGTGACAAAAAGCTGTATACGTTGTTTCTGAATGTTTTTGTTAGGGTACCACAAAAATTCAGGAAGACCCTCGAAAGCCAATTGATTCAACATTAAACACCCATAATAATAAACCTTCGACCACTCTGACAAAAATTTCCATTATCTTACAGCCACTTGATTCTTTCTAATCCATGAAGATGAATTAATAATTTAGAAACCAGTATTTACTAATATAATCCCATTTAACACTAATAGAGCACAATAAACACGGTTACATTTTAAAACTGAACATTTTTAGAAGGAACCATTAATGTTCACGCCCGAATTCTAGAAAAAAAACCTTGATGATAAAATTCTTTCTTAAGGAATCATAAGATAATGGTAAAGTAAGATTTTGAATTTGCTATAAAGTCCGTACACGTATTATTTTTTAATTAAACACGTGCATCATGGCCGTCGCTCCGCTCAATTGTAAATGCAACCATGATTCCATCGTCAGAGTAATATTTTTGCCCCACCTTTATTTCCAGCGCAGTCTTCTAGAATCACAGATTTCTTTATCTCCCGCGTGTCTTTTTAATAGGCAAACATTATCTAAATTACTAGAACAAGAACAGTAATTTTCTAGCTAGTTTACCTATCCATAATTCTAGAACATGACGAATATAATTAGCGCTAACAGTTTCTGTTTAGTAACGACCTCTATTACGTTTACAAGTAACGACGATTATGTTATAATAATATGACTGACTATTTTAAGTTCTGGCCGCCCAGTACCTACTTGCCAACGTTAAAAAGGGATTTCAATAATAGCAAGACGAGACTTCATTAAGGTACATGGCGTTAAGAAAAATACGTTTGTTCGAAACGTATACCTAAGTTCTTTATCCATTGTAAAATTGTAAGTAGGTAGGTGAATCATGGGGTGCATTTCGATAAAACAAAGCTTAAATAAGTTAACATTTCAAGCCATTTCCTTTCTGCGACTAGTTTAAAACATCCACAAATTATTTAATTTTAAAGTACAATGCCCATCATTTGACACATTATTATGCGAAAATATTGCATTTAACTATTTGTTTTTCTTGTTTATCCATACTAATATTATAAATGCGAAAGTGTGTCTGTCTGTATGTTACCTCTTCACGCTTAAACCGCTGAACCGATTTAGATATAGTTTGAGTCCCGGGAAAGGACATAGGATAGTTTTTATGCCGATATTTCCACGGGATCGAAACTAATGCCGGTGAAACCGCGGGGCGCAGCTAGTTTACTATAATTATCTAATAAAAATAGAATTTTTGACGTTTTTATTTTACTAATGATGCATGTTTGTGTATACGAATGAATACCGGGCATGCGCTGCAACGATGCCGCACCGGCGCCGCGCCGGAACTGCTGGTACTCCGTATTGATGCCGAGTTAGTTTCGTTAGCTGCTTGATGCTTTACTAAACTTTGAGCGTTGCTTTACTATTTAAAACTCGGCATCTATGCGTTGTAGGTACACGTGGTTACGGCGCGGCGCCGGTGAGGCAGCGGTGCGGCGCATGCGCGTTATTCATTCGTATACACAAACATGCGGTCCGGCGCCGGTGCAGCACCGGCGTCATGTTCAGGAAGCCTAATAAGAATAATTATATTGGTGGAACAAAATAGATAATCGGATAATAGGAAAAAAGAAAGCTCTTAGCTAATGACCGGCAAACGAGAGAGGAGCGGTGATGTCTCGAGATACTGGGTTTGAGTTATATACATTTATTTACCTTTTGAGACACCCGCTTTGCTGAAACCGGCCCTTTAGTATGTTTTTCTAGATCTACCGACCAGCCCAGAGGAGAACTGCTTCGAAGCTTTTATTGTTTTAGAGTACTCACAATGCAATAGGTACCAGTTGTCATACCATTTGAGCATTCCGAAATTTGATAACTTGTTTGAAAATGTGGATGGCTTTTCCTCGTGAAACGTAATTACCAACCGCATTTGGTTAGGCAGGCAAATGATCTTTACCACGTTCAGAAGTGGATGATTGATGAATTTCTTACATAAATTCGAAGTTTGTATAAACAAAGGTGAATAAGGAAATGAATATCGTATATTGCCTCCCTAGATAAGATAGTCCATAGCTATCTGCTACAGTTAATAGGACTTGACTATCTAGAGAATTTTTGGTTAGAAAGATTAGGTCGAATTTTCACACGGCAACATGAATGAATGTGTTTGTTCTAAATATGAGCGGCCTTTATTATTTTGAATTTTATTTTATTGAAATACGAAACACTAATTTAATTTTAAAATCGAATTCGTATTTTTATACATCTCTCAAATAAGAACAGCAACGCTCGCTCAAGCGCTTGTCAAACGGTATTTGAACATATTTTATATGTTCGCTATTTACAATTTTCAGTTCATTCATCATTCAATCCATATTTACAACAAAAAACCAATTAATAGGTAATAAACACCTAAATATATCGACTTATTTAGGGCGATATCGCAATAGTATGCCAGAGCAGTCTGTGCGAAAACTATTGCTATGTGCCCTTTAGGCTGCGCTTGCACAACAGTCAAGTGATGAATTCGAAGCATACTCTGTCTCAAAACACAGCCTTAGAGAGCTAGTTTATCAAACTAACTAGTTAGTTAAAAGAACACCTAAAGACCTGACCAATCGTCTCTTACCGCTAATCAGCAGTAAGACAATGTCCATGGGACTGCACCTGTTAGCAATAATACTTAGGGCAGTCTCCCCAACAAGTACTTAAGCAGATTTTAACGGATTTTCAAACGCCTATATATTTTAACGTCTGAAAATCTATTGAAATTTCTTGTGACAAATTGGTAAGTTTTGGCATAAGTCTCTCTAAGCTCATCTAGAATTGTGACAACATGAACTAATGTTACAGTTTTCTAAATTAAAATAGTGCTAAGCTGGATCTTTGTACTGAGTTCGATTGTGTAGGTTTACATACATACAATTCCTTAAGTACTTAATCTTTATCCCATAATTAGAGTCAGACAAATGTTCTTAGACACGATCACTGTTCTTTAGTCGACGTAGTGCATCAATCATCAAGACCACACCACTACGTTTATTACGTGTAAATATCTCTGGTACAGTGACAATCTAGTAAAATAGACACAGTTCAATCCAAATATAAAAATTGCGGCAAGGTAAATAAATTACCAGCAATGATCTAAGTGGCCATTCTACTGACTGAAATTACGGTACAGATATCAACGTCAGAAAAACCGTTCAAACGTCATGAAAATTATATGTTGAAACAGCCAAGCCATTTCAACAGCATAATTGTTACTATTGTCGTAAGAGTTAGCTAAGCTACTAAGTGTAAGTACATTATTTACAAATATATAACTAAAGTCTAACAAAAACAGTGACAAAAACTTATCAACATGACATTTGAATACTTTCATTTTTCATCAGCCTTCGGATCTACGAGAACTTTTTAGAAATTCCATACCCTTCAATCATACTCTTTACAAGTCCAGATTTCTATGAGTTACACCTTAAACTAGAGAATTTAATGTTCTATTTCACTTGCCACGTAACACGGTCGGTATGACTTTATAAACAGTTGCAATGACGTTTCATAGAGTCTTTATAATGTCCTCACAGCAAAAAAGTTTTATAGTCATATCGGCCTATCAAATCTGGCAGCCAGTCTAGTCTTGGGGTGTCCTCCGATGTCATAATTTTGTCCGAGAGGTCAGACTGGTAGCCCAGATCAAATGTTATAAGCTAGAAGCGGGAGACCACATCCAGGTGCTTAATCTGGCGACGAACACTTCGCAGAAAAGAAACCATCAGTGAAGCGTCTTCGAACGTTTCGATCTCTTCAAAGGTTTTGATGTTCTCACCCAAGGTAGCATGAAGTCGCTGGAAATATATTTTATTTTTAGCAGTGCCAGTGAGGTCATTAACAAAGAATATGTAGTGCCTTTAACACACACGGTTTCCGTGTTTGTGTCGCCCAGCTATCCCGGATTTATGACGAGGTTTAGTCTCGAGAAATTATTTTGGTGTTTCAAAAGAAAATGTAAGCCGTGTAAGTATGTTTAAAACACCCATTTTTTTCTGATATTAATAAAGTATACTAACGCAGGCGGTATGTCTGGCAGGTCTTCCCCGAAGGCCATGACGGGGATAGTGTCGGTTATCTCGATCATGTGCACATCCCTTTGGGGCTGCGGCCAGATCGTGTACACAGAGGGTTGGTAATGAGAGTGGTTGTACCAAGGATCCCGCTGCCTCATCCGAAGACGCTCCACATGCCTTTGCTCACGAATCCGTCGCATATGCCATCTGAAAATTTACAACGTTTCAATTTCCGCCGTGGACTTGTTTGACGTAAGACAGTCTTAAGACCAAAGAATACAATATGAAGACTTCGGGAAAATTCAAAGAACTCTGTATAATGTTTTAAGACCCTGTAAATACTTACCCGTTTATTTCCTTAGTTTTCAGCATGTTAAAAAACAAATAAATCATTGCAGCTTTAATAACATCCGAAAAGTAGCTGAGGCCGTGGCACCAGAAGTGCCAGTCGGTGAACAACTAACTTTCGAAAGTTATTACTATTTCGTAGTATATATATAAACGTTTCCACATAATTTAGATTACGATTACCTACGGCAAATTACATTTATGTAACGGGCCTACTCCGGTGGGATAGTTTGTCCCAGAGTAAACTAGTCCGCTCAAGTTTCGGATCGTAAGTTTAGCTTGAAATTGCCACTAGAGGCGCTACTAGTGCAATATCGTTGAACGTTCACTGATTGCGGGCTTTTTAATCGCGGATTTTCTTTAATTATTCATTGTTGTTGTAAAGATTGTGCAATTCCTGATTAATTATGGCTTAAGTTTTTAATAGCCCAGGATAATAAGTTAAATTAAAGGCAAATATGCGAAATAAGTCATAGTTAAGATTTGACATCGAAATTATCTCTATTCAGGCATTAGAAATGACTAACGACCATTCAATCTGAGTGAGGGAGTCACTCGTCCTGCTATAAACCCACTGTAAATAATTAGGGCTTAGTTTGTTCTTACTCGCTTTGGACGCATTAGTTTGGCTTTGGCCTAACTCTTTGGACCAAACCAAAAAAAAATCTATTGAAAGTCTAGGAAAAACTAGTAAGTATATCCAAAAATCGGGTTTAGCGAGTAACATATTAAATATACATTACCATTTCATTTCATCCGGATTAATTACCACTTAATCAAAGTTTCTGTTTTTGTTTACTTTTGGTCGACAGTTTTTGAAAATAGGTATCATATATTATTCAACATGGTATCTAACTATAGTGATTTTACCTAAATTGATGATATTCCTAAGTTACTTGTTACACCATTCCGCAGATAGGGACTTATGCCTATTCCATCGGAGCAACCTTTAGAAATCTTGGAGAAAATTGTATTAGCTAGTCTAAAAAGTTACACTTTGACAATATTTAGCATTGAAGATAGCTAACTTTTAGCCTTTAGTGGAAACATTCCGTTATTTTTGAAAATAAGTATGACGGCATTGAAATATTTTTGCCAAGTCACTTGCTACTAAAGGAAATCGACCAAAAAGCAAAATTTTTAGTAGCAATCGATAATTTCAATAATTATTACATTCAAAATTCAGGCCCATTTTCAACCAACTCATGAAGTCTTATTAGTTATTATATGCTTATCAGGCCATTTAATATCTAACAGAGTATGGAGAAACTGGCCCTAAGTTAACGAGAACAAATAAACAGACAGACACATTGAAAATCAAAACGACACATGGACAGACAAACAGCAATTTTCACAGACAAACAAACACATTGACAGGAAAACAGATTGGATAGAAGGACACTGGCATAAAACTAAACTTGGACCTTTATTCGTATTCAGTAACTTGACAGTTTGAAGCAAAATAATGTTACCATGCTAAAACGAAAAAACTAGGGTAGTGAATGATGAACGATTTTTGCGAAAAGAATGAACAGTCAAAATAGTTGACTTTGAATAAACCCCAAAAAAATTAGTTTCTTCTCTTGGGATATAAAATAACGCTTTATTTATTATTTTTTTTCATGGTCAAGCAAAAAAAAAATTTTAGGTTTATACATTTTTAAACTCGTTTGTTATTGTTATAAAATAATATTTTATAACCTTCCATATGTTGCGGCCTTTCCGCGCGATTACGCCGCGTCTAAGCCGCGTCTGATTAAAACGACGATATCTCTGAAGTTGCGATAGCTAGCTCTCTATGAGTTATGTCATTGGAATCGTTATTAAATTAGGTAACAGAATATGTATGGATTAGCCTTGTAATGATTTAATTTTTTTTTAAATTTAATATTTGTTTTTTTTATGTTTACAAAAACAAAAATACATTAAAATTACAAAAATTCAAAAGTTATTTGTTTTAATTTCCATAAATACACATTATCTCACATAAATCAATAAAAAAATCAAAAGAACATACCCCGTCATACATATTTTTCATCCCACAAGCAAAACAATAACATGACGTCATTTGCAGGGGGCGCGGGGGCCAGTTTAGTACGGGTATTGAGGCGTCATTCATCAATTTTTAATACTTGACACAGATAAAATATCGTTCTTGTGTTGTCACCTATACTCTATGCTAAGCTTATGCCAGTGGTGTTTTAAAGTTGAAGTTATTACATTCAATTAAAGTTGTGCATTACAAAGTAAATTCAATTTCACTCATTCTTTGGTCCATTTAAATTTTCAGTTTTGAAGCAAATCGGAAATTTTCTGTCAAGTTATCTTTTGATAGAAACAACTAGCATGGAATTGTATTTTCGGTAAAAAAATGAAAACGCGAACAAAATGGCGGATATATACGGAAGCATATATACATAAAGTCATAAATGTGAATACGGTCTTAATGTTGGTTTCAGAAAGCATTTTCAAGTCTCAGCCTGAGATATCCATTTGTTGTTTAATTCGTTTGGACAGACACCGTCTTTTGTTTTAATTCATGATAGTCGTTTGTTGTAATCTAATTTTTGTTGCAAAGATTCTGATGAAAATGTAAGTATACCAAATAAAAAACAACATATCTAATTGGATGGTAATTTGTAGTGCTACTTACAAATTGAGTGATTTCATTTGATTATTTCAATACTTGTTTTAATTTTAAATCACCACTAAGATGTTATTTATTTAACAAATTAATTTTATAAAATAAATTTTAGTCATTGTATTTTTCAATTACAATCTAAATAAAGCCATTAAAAAAATATTTATTGGAAAAAGTGGAGAGGACATAAGTTTTAAACCCACTAAATACAGATTTACAGTGTTACTAATTCGCTTTAATGACTGATTGCATAAAAAATTAACCTGAGGGGCAATTCTCGTAATTTTAAAAACGTTCATAGTCTGTCAGTCTCAATCTGTCAAAAATACCTCTAATTTCCCTACATTTTGACAAGTTTTTGACGTTTGTTTGTCGCCGAGATAAGACTGCGACTAGATTTTGAACGTTTTACGAACGGCCTACAGAAAATGGTTTGTTTACACTTTCATCACATACTTTTAGAACAGACCATATACGACTATTGTAAAATATAGGCAAAGTAATATGAGTTATCGTATTGGCCTGTCTTGGACGGCTGAGAAGTAAATCTGCTGTCAGATCTCATGTCAGGTGTTAGATGGGTCGACCGAAATAACAAAAACTATACGTTTAATATTTGTTATATGTAGTATAGTTTTTTATCTCTGATATTTCAAGATGCGCACATTTTGCAACTTACAACTTATTGCACCTTAGAATGTATCATTCGTTTGACGTAAAAAAGCTTTAAAGTACTACGGCTTAAATAGATTTGTTTAGGATATAGGATACTTTTAATCCCGGCCGCGGCGAAGCCACGAACAAAGCCGGTTATAAATATTGATAACCTGATCAAAACATAAAAAACCATATAAAATAATCGGATGTAAAACAAATCAAACAAATTAACTTTTTGGTTGACGAAAATCAATCAATCAGTTTAGCCTTTCCCCACTTAAAATCGGGTTGGCTTCCAGTCTAACCGGATGCAGCTGAATACCAGTATTTTACATGGAGTGACTGCCTATCTGACCTCCACAACCCAGTGTCTTCTCTTGTCCTTCTAACGACCCGTAACGACTGTCGAAAATCTACGAATGACAGGCGGGTCCAATGGCTTCACGTGCTTTCCGAGGCACGGAGGCGTTTCGGTATGTAAAGATGGTCAGAATGGTCTCCCATCTACGGGCCAACCTCGGCAAGCGCAACTTAACCTGATCAATCGACCCTTGCGGCTATTATTACTTAGCCATGAGCAAAATAACAGTCACTAAATCGCTTGAAGATTTGACAACAGATCAACTAGAATAGGCTTTCAGATACCAGTAGTTAGGAAATGACCAGAATCATAAACATAATTATATTGATTATTTTGGTAAAACTGTACCTTAATTGTCTCCGTTCCTCAGCTTCTAGTTTTTGGTGTCGCTTTTCAAAAACCTTATCATCTAAATTCTCTGTTCCTTCTAAGCTATATACACATGTGTATGGCTTTTCTCGCCACCTTGGCACCTGTAATTAAAAAGAAGTTTTTACTACTTTCAGCCTTCTTACATTTACTTGCTTTAAGTTCGTTGTCTAAAGCTATTAAAAATCTTTTGAAACAACCTGGCCCTTTTTTTACCTCTACAGTGGAGGCTTTACAGTCTCCCTGGTCAATATCTTCCATTTTAACGTCGGGATCCAGGCCGAGGTACCACGATAGGTCTGGGTCTCCTACCAGGGTGTGATACGGTTTCCTCGTCAACATTCCTGGCAGAGGGGATTTCTTGCCGCGGCACGCAGCTGAAAATTTAATTAACACAGCTCATACAGATTGTTTGAATAACGGGTGGCAGACATCGCCGCACAAACTACCCTTAATTCAGCACATGATTCAAGACCCCAATACACAAAAATTTTAATTTTAAGAAGAAACCAATTAGCTGTTCCATACATTTAAACCACGTAAGTATTGCTCTTTTCTACGAAACCAGATTTTTTTTGTATAACCAACGAAAAATTTCAACGCTTGGGGATCTAGAATCATAATATATATATTATGCTGAATTCATGGTTAGTTTGCACGTCGATGTCGCTGCCACTCTGTATACCATCATCATTTTCTTAACAGAAATCTAAACATGAAACCAGAATAAAATAGCGATGGCAGCAAAGCAAGCTTTCCACAGCAGATAGTGGGTTTAAATCACAACATCGCTTAGGCAAGAACTATGTTATCGACGCAGAATAGTCTTACAACTCGTATACTGCGATTTTATTTAAATTGATGCACTAATTCATATCATACGCCTAAACTATCATATTATGTTAGAGTTAGTATCCAACATACTCCACGCTAAACTTCTTAGCCCTTGAATTCAACGCGTAAGGCGCTTAGTAGCATATTCAATATCCGCGAGGACACTGAAGTACGGTCAACCGCGTGTCACTGGTAACACTTGAACTACGGAAACCATCCATCCACACTGCTACGACATAAAGGCGCTTTCAATGCAAATTGTTACCGTAGAAGAGCAGTTGACCGCGCCAGCGCGGCGAAGCTTGCTAACGCACAGCCCGCACAGCCATCGCGATCGCCGGTGCCCTAAGCGTGAGCATACTACGCAAGGATTGCCTCGGAATCAAAGGCCTGACGCAGATTATTCTATTACATTACCTTTTCCCTTGACTATCTTTGGCTTGGGCCCGACTGGTTTCGATAAATTTTGCTTCGCATTTTTGCCAAGCCCTGCAGTAGACAGAGCTCGTTTCCTTCCACGTTTGCTCCCCATGCCACGTCGATTATCCGGGGTTTCCTCCTTGAATATTACAATTATATTAGAATTTATTTATTATCTATCTCTGAAATAAATTGTTCATTTGAAACGCAGTACTTACTCCAGGTGCGATTAAGCTAGTGTCCCGTATACCCTCTTTTTTAATCTTATCGTTTTCAATCTTCTCAACTGCGCTGTAATCTAGCGAATCTATATTTTCTAACGCAGTTACTGCGGCCGCCGCTGCTGCATCGGATTCGATTAATTGTCGGAAATCCGTAACATCTAAGGCTGGCAAAGTTGTCAAATTCGAGTTTTCACCGTACGAAAAATCACATAAACTTGTCTCGCTTCCCGCTGGATGCATCGTCGAGTAACTAAAGGGCCAATCCAAATCAGGTTCTTTCTTTACGCGGTCAAGATCTGGTTGCTGCATAAACAGGTTCGTTGGCGACGTCGGAGAGTCAAGAGATTCTTGTTTAATTTCAGTAATTGTATGAGTGGCCGAGCCTAGAGGCGGTCGCACGGCCGTGAGCGCCGCGTGCAGGCTGCCGTGCGAGGGCGTGTGTGTGGCCAGGGGCGGGAGCGCGTGTATCGGCGTCAGCGTAGCCATGAGTGGACTCGTATGTGGGGTAGGAAGCGGGGTTTTATGCGCGGCCTTTTTCGATGCCGTATGCGAGGATTTTCGTGAACCCGACTGGGATTTTGTGCCCTTATGCGTACTCTTGTGTGAGGACGTTGTAGAACGCGCTGTCGTATTCCTAGTCGTATGCGTATATGTCGACATATGCGTACACGCATTTGTAGATGTAAGTGTCGAAGTATGCTTAGGAGTGTGCGTCGAAGTTTGCTTAGGAGTTAGTGTAGCAGCATGCTTTGATGTTTGCGCAGAAGGCTTAGGGACATGCGTATACGTAGACATATGCGTACACGCATCTGAAATCGTGTTCGACGTGTGCGTCGATGTATGCGTAGTTGTTTGTGGTGCCGAATAGGGGATTATATTAGGCAAATTATACCTTTTTTCTAATTTTATTCTATTTGGCATTTTAGTACTTGTCTCAGTTGCTGGCGCGTCGTATATACGCCTAGAAGGCAAGGTACTGTCCCCCATAAGGTCCGAACATATTCTCAATCTACCATGGTTTGTTTTTTGAAGCATAAGTTTCGGGATGGGCGACTGCTCCCTCATGTCCGCCTCCCCTAGTTGATAAGGATCTTCGCCAGTAGGGGTGGTATCTATTAGCTGTAGTCGATCTGACAGTGATCCAGTGTAATGAGGCGTTTTCTTAGGAATAGTCGAGGTCTTCGATTTGCCATATGTGTTGATCATTTTAGATTTTTTATTTACACTGAATGAGCGCTCAAAGTTTTTGTCATCCTCGAACACATTGACTGAAACACAAAACGAAATATTGTAAAATTAGAAAAAAGCTAAATATTACATTAATATGTTTCAATTGTACCTGTTAATTTGTTCTCATATAATAAACATTCTTTGTTTGCCTAGGGTTTGTTAAATTTAACTTAGGCTTAATATTTATATGTAACACATTCGTGTCAATAAATCCTTACCATTATCCGGAGGTTCAGTTTTTACAACTGGAGTTTTAGGCAGCCGACATAAGCTACCTAACCCTCCTGAGGTTCTTCTCCGATTCCTCTGTATTTTTTGGATCACAGTGTTGCCGCTGTAAGTGAAAAAAATGTATATACTCGTTATTCGTTTCTGCAGTAATACTCTAGACACTATTCAGTTGTAATATAATGAACAACCTGTTGGTGTTGACAGTGTACAAGGGTTCGCTTCGAGGCTCAGTCTTGATTTCTTTTGTCAAATACGAGCGCTTATTTTCAATCATTGTGCTAAAGTTGTCGCTCTGTAGGTTGCTATTTTCCAAAATTGAAGGAACGCTTATGTCTCCAGGTAGATAGGTAGTTACGTCTGAAACCAAACGGCACTTTAACTTCTTGTTAACCAAGGTAATACAATAACTCCCCTTTATTATATTGTTGGGTTGTTCAAATAAGCGAGTAAATAAAGTTTCAATGAAAAAGCATTACTTTTAGTGCTTGTCTCATAATTATGCCATCAACTTATCAAATAGTTGACCACAGTAAGGACAACCTCCACAAGTAGGTTTTCATGGACGGTTCAGATCTCCAGTGCTTATGCCGCGTCGCTCCAGAGACAATATTATCCGTTTATTAATGTTAATTTTCTATAATTTTATTTGACTTCGTTTTAATGTACAGACGCCACCACATCAAGGTACTACAATCTGTCAAATTTCTTTAATAGGTTTTCACCATTATCGCTAAAGCATAGGGTTCATAGTTGATTGGGAAAATTTTACAGTTTGGGGTAGCTTGACGTGCTGGCGTCTGTACATTAAAAATACCTCGGTCAAGGAGAGCAACACAAAATAAATATGGTGGATCAGCAATATGCGAAATGTCATTATGACAATGACATTTGATTGATGTATCTAAAAACAAAAACAAATTCGGAAAATACTTGGGTTTCGATAAAGTTATAATAATAAAATAGGACTACAGGATACGATTGCGGCAGTACCTTTAGCTTATATTATATTGGTGTCAAGAGGAGCGGGAGAAACGAAGGCTTGAACGTTATTTTGTTTATCAAACTGTCCTGGTGTTTCATTCTTTAATGCCTGTCAATATACCCTGGACTTCGATAATTCATAGGAGAGTAGTGAGCTGTGCAGTATCTGACAACTGCAAGTTATTGTTAGAGTAGTTAACTATTCCTATTACACACAATGATATTAAACTATAGATACGTTGTCCGCGCTCTGTAGTGCCAACATGAATGGAAGGTAATTACCGCACCACCATTTAGTCGCGTACCAACCAATGCCGCGGCTGTACGGAACAATAAAACGGGGGTAGATGCACGCGAGACACAATGGCTTTTTAATTGTTTCTGTAATTACGACATTCAACCGGTTAATCAGTTTCCTTAATGCCCTGATCGATGCGCTAAGCAGAACCATATCGTCCGCATAACTTATATTATTAATGCATACACCATTAATATGACAGCCGATTCCGGTTCTGCTAAGCTCATCGATCAGATTATCCATGTAGGTACAGATTAATCAACGCGGGCGAGGACAGCCCCCCCTGCCTCACCCCACACTCAACCCTGTACTTAGCTGACAAGGAGTTTGCCCATCTGACACGGTTCTGTTGATAAGCATACCAAAATTTAAACAAATTTATTACTTCCCGGCACATCCGTCTCATGCTGTAATTTACCCCATAGCACATTATATGATACAAGGTCAAATGCTTTTGACAAATCTAGGTAACACGCAAATACTGGTGTCTTTCGCGCTGTATAGTACTGCACAGTCTGCTCAAGGCTAAGGATAGCACTCTCTGTAGATAAACCGGGCCGAAACCCGAATTAAGCATCATTTATTTTGAGATATTTATCAAGCTGGCATACAAGCAGACTGTCCAGCACCTTAGCAATTATCGTCGCTAAAGAAATAGGTCTATAATTTGATAGCATAGACGAATCACCCGTTTTATTTTTGATTATCGGTACAACTATCGTACGCATTAATTTTTCAGGTAAATAAGAATGACCTAGACATAAATTTAAAAACATACATGAGACTCGTGGCAAGTGGACCCCAGCATGCTGCAGGTGCTCGATGCTGAGACCGTCATGCCCGGGCGCTTTTCCTCTAACCATGTTCTTAATTGCAGCAGCAATCTGTTTCGCAGTAAACGTGACGCTTCGCACAGAGCAGACAGTCCCAGAATCGGCCGCATGCAGCTGTGGCTCATTGTTTAGGGGTGATTGTACTCTAAAATGCTGCCTAAACAGATCCGCAACACTACCCTGGTCATGAACACCTTGGAAGCTCACGGGAACGCTCGGCTTATGATTTAATTTCTTTGTTGATTTCCAGAATTTACAAAAATCTATATTAAATAAAATAAAACCTACATTGTTTTTATTTTAATTAACTATATTGTTTGAATATAATATGAGTTATGAAACCTAATGATCAATATAATAATTAGATTACCTAAGGATGGGCTTATGAGTGAAGAGTGGTTAAGCGTTATAAGGGCTCAACGGCGCGCGGCGTGAAGACGATTGGCTACCCACAAAATACTCTAGGGTATGCTCGGAACATTTTCTAGCCAGCGCCATTATACATATACATACCGAAGAATATTTTTTATGATTATAATAGTACATTTTGTTTTATTAATTAATTAACAATAATTACTCTTGCGAAATACTGCATTCATATTTTTAAGGATCGAAAATAATTTATTATTTTACCCGTAAATCTACCAACACGAGAAAATCAAGTGTCCATTTTTCCCCACATGCCTCAGATTGTACTCGCTCGGCCAATGAGCATACACGGCATGCACCACAAAATGACAACGTAATTAAAGAAATATATTTATCTCTCTCTAACAACAGAAATTCCGTGCGAAGAAACCAACTATACAGCGACGATCAACCTAGGAACTATAACCAACCAACCAACTAGACAGTACCTAACAGTTTTTTCAAACGAGTTCTATGATATTTAGTTCCTAGTAGGATGAGAAATCAGTAATGAGAGGTATAGTACATATAAATAAAACAACTTGTTGGAACTTATGATTTTATTTCATTTCCGCAATATCATCTCTTATTAATATTCCATCCAGGAATGACGCCAGTGCTTCTATGCTCTCTTGGTACCGAGCCCAACCCAAATAGCACACCATGGTCATGATATGAGCACAGCAACCCACTGTCTGTCCGTTTTCCTGAGATACAACTACAATAATAGCTGATTATTTTATCATCCCAACTTGATCGTTCCCTTGGCAGCAATGCCTATGTATAATAAGTTCGTCCTGAGCTATGTCAGGCTATGTCGAGATTACACCTCATACATACGACCTCTGATTAAAAGAGGATCAATTGGGGTGGGGTTGCTTTTGATCTGTTGCAACTGCAGTAAACTGTTGTCGCAAAACAAACAATCACTAAAAACTCCGAAACACATCCAAATCAACACGCGCGAACACGATTCAAAGACAAAGTCAAACTGTCAAAGAAAGACGTCACGAAACTTAAAACTGTCAAAGTCGTCAAACGTCATGTTAAACACAACTGTCATGGCTACCATAAAAATAGGGCTATCTTATTAAAAAACTTCCCAAATAATCATTAGTGTACGCCTGTACCTTTCTTCAAATTAATTCGATTTTATTTGTATGAAAATCCCCATTTTTTTCTAATTATGTATGTAGTGTACATGGTGGTAGCCCAAAATCAAACATCTCCAAATGTACGGAACCCTCGGTGCGTGAGTCCGACTCGCACTTGACCGGTTTTTTTCTTACAAGGAAAAAATACCCACCCATTAATGATTTACCACGTAGGCCACGTCAACCAAGGTCACACGCGATGCCACTCGTATGGACAGCGGTAGGCCATTGCCTTACAAATCCTCCACAAATGGTGTACTCCAAAACGCGTATGTTCATTAAATGAAGTTTTGAGAGGCATCAAATTTCCTTACGTTTGCTATATGTAACTCAACGAATCAAGTAGCTAATAAAACAAGCGACGTAGAAACCTCCCCCTCCAATATCGATCCACAATAGTCAACCCATAAAACACAGAATCCCTTAATAATAATAAACTTATGTGGAAATACTACATCATGTTTAATTTTAATTCCTATAAATAGGCACACTGGTCTACTCACCCTGAGATCATAAAGAAGCCGATATTTACTTAATAATCACGAGACCGCAAGAGGTACAGACTCACGGTCACCTACCTGCCGAATTTCTGCTACCTCGCAGGATTGCAACTTGCGGTAATGAAAGCATCGATCGTAAATACATCAATATCGCATAAGGCTATTTTCAGCCAGTCATATGCGCCTTTGCCATCGTCGTGTCATCGCCTTGACTTCCCTTCAGAAGGGCTTTTAAAAGCTGTACCAAGTTTGTCATCAAGGTAGCTAAGCTGACCTAACAGAATCTTTTTGACGTTTGCATTTACTTACAACATAATTAGCCTATAATGTTCCCACTGCTGGGACACAGGCCTCCTCTCGATGAGAGGGAGTGGGCCGTAATCCACCACGCGGGCCCAGTGCGGATTGGCAGATGTCACATGTCTTCGAATTTTTCGTTCTAGGACATGCCGGTTTCCTCACGATGTTTTCCTTCACCGTTTTGAGAGCAATGGTGATGAAATAATTTACACAAAGTAAAGCGCCTGTATGGGTTCGAACCTACGACCTACAACTCGTAAGTCGCGGCCGTTACCACTTGGTCACCACTGCTCTCTTTACTTACAAGATAACTGCATATTATTTAAGAATTTCAAATATTTATTTTTTCTACAAAAAGGAAGACATTTATTGCAAATGGTAACACATTCAGAAACCCTATTAGCATATTCTACTTCAGTTTACTAGTGGTTCAGTTCTGCCCCCCTAGTGTTAAGACCTTGAAATAGATTTCCAGATTAGAACAGTGCAAATGGCTATGAAAAACTCAAAGGGGAAAAAAAAATACGAGTGCAACTGATAATTTTTTTTAATTGTAGGGAATTTAAGGCACAATTCCGAACACGTCAGTTCGCAGATGGCAGCGGTCTGCGGTCTGCCTTCGTCTTCGGAACTGTATCTTTACTCGTTTTTTGTCCGTTTTTTATATAGAATGAGGACTGGATCGAGAAGGCGCACTAAATGTACCTGGATGGAGTTAGGGGAGGGCTTCGTAATCCCTTTATATCTGTCAATAAATTATTGACGGAATACATTGTTTGATACAGGCTTTTCATCAGCGCGTTGAAATTATTTGCAAGTTATAAAAAAAATTGTTTTCCATACCTTTTTGCCGCCTAGTATTGCACTTTTCTATGAAACAGCAGATTATTTATTACACAGGGGGATTCAGAATCATGTACTGAATCCATGGTAATAGGTTGCGCATTGATGTCCCTGCCACCCCGTATGTTAAGGAGTTCGACTCCGTTCTCCCCAAATGGAATGTATTGATGATTGTATAGAAGGATTGTCGTACAAAAAAAGAATCTTAAATCATCTAAAAAAATAACCAACAAGGAAGAATCTAGTACCTGTTGCTGCAGGTCTGTTCAAATCGAAGGTCGGCGTCAAAGGTTTCGTTTTGGCAATATCATTATTGAAAATATACGGACTTGTTCTATTATCTGGCACCAAAAATTCTGTTATACTATTAAACACCATCTGGAACAAAAAAAAGAAACATTATTCGAAAATAGGAATATTAATTAATATTAATTCTTGCTGATACGTCAGGGCTTTGGATTCATTGGATTTTGTCCGTTTGGATGTTTGTTACTCAACCATGGTGCAATGGATTTAGTGGAAACTATAGTAGATAAAGATAGTAAGTACATAAATAAGTAGGATCAAGAATGTAGGTATCAGTATAAGACATTGTGGCGAATGGGTGGATTTTGGAGTGTAAGGTCCCAGTGAAAGCACAAGGAACTGATTCTAAATGAATAAATGCCAAATTATAATAAATGTTAAATTACCTGACTGTCACCAGTAACGGGTTCAATCTTGACACTTGCTGAAACATTTGGAGGTGGCACATTTATGACGGGTGCAGGATTAACGTTATGCTTCTGACTCACAGTTATCCTTCTGTCCATACGAGTCACCTTATTTTTAAGCTGCAAATGTTAATGTACAATGTGTAAATAAAATATTACTCTTGAAATCAATTAGATGAAAATTAGCATAAGTTTGACATGCAATCCCAAAATATCATGTAATGTAACACAATGTATTAGCACACTATTGCTGTGATCTAAAACCTGATTACTTAATTATCTATCATAAAAAGAAAATAAATATTAAAAGCCCAGCTTAAAAAATCGCAAGCAAAAGTAAAACAATTGCTTAGGAATAGAAACTAAAAAAAATATAAATAAATAAATAACCAAAATATAATTACTTGATTCAAAATTAATATTAGTAAAATATTATAATTACTTAGTATAATTTACAATATTGATTTATTCGGTTAAAATAGCACTGCATAAATATATTAAGCCAGGCAGGAGTGTTTTTAGTTTAGTTTACTGTAGATTGTTTTTTTCATTAATTGCTTTGTTTTAAAACAGACATTGGGCAAGCAAGTAGCTGTTATTGCAAATGCAGAGCCCGAAGGAAAATAAAATTCGCCCAGATTAATGTAAACAATAGCATTTTTTTTGGGCTTTCGCTAGCTTTTTTTTGTATAAATAATGCTTGTTTGTGCTTTAATCTTTTTTTTTCCAATAGTGTCCTACCAAAACTCAATGTTATATGAATACTATTAAATAACACATAATTATATTAATTAAATATTAAATAAATATATATATTTATAAAAATGTTTTTCTAAAAACATATTTTTGTGGTCCGCCATGGTGGATTATGGCCCACTCTCTCTCAAAAGAGACAAAGCCTGTATCCCAGCAGTGGGAACATTATAGGCTGATTATGTATGTTTATATTTTTGTTAGAACCAATTTCAGTTTAAACTTCAAGTTTTGCAGGAAGTCCTGTTATATAGTTGGACTCTTTTTCGCTATGCAGCAGACAAACACGCAAAAGCATTTTATTAGTTTTATGTTGTTAGAAAATTTCAATGAGTGATTTGAATACTAAAATAACCTCAAAATAAAGTGATTCTCAGTTGCTCATTTCAAATATTCTAATAAATTTATTTTGTTTATAAAATCATTTTAAGAGGTAAACACACAGGATACACTTAATTTATAATGTTATTAAATTAATTAAAAATAAAATGGGAAAAATGGTTTGTTTTGTCTGTGACAGCTAGTTAAATTGTCATAAAGCAAGCATACTATCTGGATTGGAAGTTTTTGAAACTTTGTTATATAATGTTGAGAGATCTGAAGGCCAATTCTCGTAATTTAAAACATTCAAAATTTTGTCGCAGTCTTATCTTGGCGACAAACAAATGTGAAAAACTTGTAAAAATGTAGGGTAGGTATTTTTGACAGATTGAGACAGATCAGACCTGTGAACATTCTTAAAATTACGAGATTTACCGCTCTGTCCAAGGTGCATCAACTTTAATGCTACCTTTTTTATTATGATGTGGTATAAAATTCATCACATAAACATTTCAAGAGCATGCAGCTAAGGATCAACATTTCTTTGTACATAACACATAAGTAATCTACACATGAACTAAATTAGGAACTGAAAATGTGAAAATGCACTTTCGCCAACTACTAACTGAATCCTTTTCTGGTAAAAAATATACTTACAGAGTCATTTTCCAATTTTAATTCTGAATTTTGTTTATCCTTTTTAGTAATAAGATCATTTTGTTGTTGTATCAAGTCCAAATGATACACAAGCAAGTGCTTCAATCTTCTGTTTTGAAATTCAGCAGCAGTTAATCTCTCTGAAAGTTTGTGCACCTCAAGTGTTGGTTCCCCAGCGGCTCCTGCCTCCTTATCATCAGAGTGCGCAGGAATTTCCACTTCCTTGTCAAGATGTGCTTGTCGTTGTTCAGAGTCCTCGGAGTGGCATGCGTATATGTGGTCGAAGGGAAAACTCAGCGCCAACGACTCCTTCGCGTCTAGTTGATTTAATGTTGACAACTCCCCTGAGAGATTCACCAGATTTGGTTCATTTATGCGATTGTTCATTTTTATAGGAGGCCAATCGTAAGTCAACTACGACGAGCCTGCCGGCTGTCAAAAACTAACTAACCGACACTAGGTATACTTTTGTTCGTTTCATTACAACTGAATTAATCATCTGTTTGAACACACCATCACATAGTAAAATTATTGTCAACACTTCTTTACATTTTTAACCGTCTAACACGAATTACGTATTTTACCATTCTAATACACTGACATTTCTTTCACGCACATGCAGAATGATAAAACGCGCATTATATTCACGCAAGTTTTCCGTCCTGGTTTGCTCAGAGCCAAATATAATCATTTGTAAATATTTTATATAATAATAATGTTAGTAGTCTGATCTAATCACGAGTATGACAAAGTTTTCGAGTAAATTGAATAAAAATTGAAAAATTCATCAAATAAGCGTCAAGGCGTCAACCGTAGACATTATTTGTTTTTTTTTTCTTTTCCCTTTTGACTGTACCTGTACTTCTGAAGGAAAGACCGAGTCTGAGAACGACTTTGGAAGACATTCTCACTTAGCATGCATATTAAAAATAGTTTTTCTTATCTTTTGTCTGCAAGCAGTCTTTCTAATATTGTTCTATGTAATAATTTAAAGAATTAAGGTGAAAGCGCCAGGGTAGCCCGCGAAATTCAATTTTTTTTAGGTTTTTTGCAATTTGCTGGTCAGTATTAAGTTGTACGATAATTAAAATATGATTCGCGGCCGTAACAAATATGTATTTACAGAATTATAATCATTAAAGTCATCAACACAACTCTCTAAGACCATGTAATCCCCAAGAATGACTATTTCATGAAATCTTGACATTTGGGGATTACATGGTCTTAGAGAGTTGTATTGATGACTTTAATGATTATAATTCTGTAAATACATATTTGTTACGACCGCGAATCATATTTTAATCAACGTACAACTTAATACTGACCAGCAAATTGCAAAAAACGTAAGAAAATTTGAATTTCGCGGGCCACCTTAGAGCTTCCCCCTTAACATTAAAAGCCAGCATCAATACATTGATATAAAAACCTCAACCAGTTATACTGGCACCACTCGTTTTTACCAGATAAATATTATGCAATAGAAGATCTATCAGTTGTGAATGCCAGATAAATATACTGGCAACACTGGTCTTAAACTTAATCATATTGCCACACAGATTTAAAATGACATTTTAGAATGGGAAAGTTGCACTGTGACGTGTTCTTGTATGTACGATAGAATTGGTAGAGATCAGTGGAAAGTTGTTAGCAATAGCTTCGAGCAAGAAAAGTATAACGATACATTTAACGTGATTTGAACCCGCGGGGCAATTGCGTAATACATTATCAATCGGAATCGGTTTCCTTCAAAGAGATTTAAGATAGGTACATACAAAATTTAATGTCTTTGGTTTCCTTTTGACTGTTCAACAACATTCATTGCATTATTTATGTATTGAATAGACAAATTTTTCAAACTTATGAAGCAATAGATTAGCAATTTACTTCAAAATGATTCAGATTCCTATTGATAGTGTGTTACGCAATTAGGTGCCGCCCCGGTGTGGTTTCAAACTTGTGATTTAAACGTTGCCGGCGACCCCCCGGCGCTGCCGGCTAGCAAGCTAGCAATTTCAAAATTTCACGTCCACTAACGTCATTCACTGCGTGTGAATACCTAATATTCGACTGTCACAAATATCCATTACATTAAATTGACAACAAATTGACTGAAGGAAATTACTGTAAGTGATCATCTGAGATCCCCCTCGGGGCTTACTTTGACCTTTTCAAAAAACGTTTAATTTCCAGTCAGTTCAAAAGCAGGCATACTTCTGCTTTGCTAATAATCGTAATAGGAGAGTAATAAAAGTGAACCACTATTGCACGAACCTCACCGAAGTTGAATGGTAATGCTTGTCTGTGGCCTGCTGTAACGCCATTGTCTTTCTAATAAGCATCGTTCAAAAACTTAAATCTAATTCTATTTTCTTATTGCCGGTTTTTTTTTAATAATAGAAACTTGATTTTCTTAGGATATACATATTTTAACTATGATTATGTTTATCAAGTTACATTGATACATTATCTATTAGCTCAATTTCACGTTCAACTTTGTAACTTTGAAAGATTCAACGTGATTTTGAACGTGTGTGGATAAGTCAGGCAACAATTTAAAAAAAAAGTATTTTTACGCGCCAATTAAATAATATTTGTATGTTTGTTTGTATATTCTTCACAACGTCGTAAGTTTGTTTACATGATGAAAATATCATAAAGTAAGTACCTTTACGAATTTTTAATTGGAATGAATGTGACTTATCAAATTAATTATAATAATATTAATGTATTGAATTTTATTTTTAGTGAAACACGAATAAGTCGTCGAATTCAAGTCGTGTTAGTATGACCCAACTGCTTCGCCGCGAGAGAAATAATTGGGTAGGGCAGTTAGGTATAACAAATCCACCCAAGCATGGAAACCTATGCATAGCCAGCTAATGTGGAAAAGGCAATGATTTCAAAATATATAAGTCAATGGGAAAAGGGTTGCAGAGAGAAGATAGTATTTTTGGGCCCCCTAGGTATTGTAACGTCTTTGTATTACCTATATATACCTACCTAAAAAAAAAACCGGGCAAGAGCGAGTCGGACTCGCACACCGAGGGTTCCGTACCATCATTATGTTTTTAAATTTTCATCGGCGAGGCCTATATACATCAGAGAATTTTAACACTGTGCACTACGGTGTAGAATATTGCAGATTTATGTCAACGCCATCTCTTGACCGATAGTGGAACTAATGTAACTTTTATTGATGATTTCTGAAAAAGTGTGTTAATTAGAGATTTCGTTTTATTTTTCCTGTAATCTTTACATAAACTTCTATCCAGAGAATTATTTCAGATTTTTCTCTTTGCAAACTTCGGAGATAAGCGAGGGGAACGGTATTTTTTTACATTTTTCATCAAAAGTCGAAAACTATGGGGCCTAAAAAAAAAGAAAAAATGTTTAAAAATGTGCTAACTGCGCTCTTTCATATGATACCCCACATGCCCTCCACTTTGAATTTTTCAGACCCCCTTTCAGTCCCTGTTGCAAAAAATATACTTACATATATTTTATTTCTTTCTTATTTGCAAAATAGTTGGGCAAACGTTATCTAAAACTATTCCAAATTTCAAGTTGATAGCATTAGTAGTTCTTGAGATATCCAGCTGTGACAGACAGGCAGACAGACTTAATTAGTCTCACCTTATGGGTTCCGTTTTTACCATTTTGGTACGGAACCCTAAAAATAACCGTATTATCATGTAAAATAGTTGATTTTTGAAAAAAGTCTAACCGGGATCAGGAAATTGAAATAAAAAGTACCTACTTAAATGAAAAGAAAATGATTTGATAATGCACTCAATTGATTCAATTCGGTTTGATACGTTTATTGAAGCGGATTTAAAGATTTTATATAAAAAAAAAATATATATATATATTCTTAATACATATTCATACAGTTCGAGGTGGTAATCAAATCTATTTTTATTAAGTAGAAAATCTACCATTGACGGTGCAGCAGGTCCTCCTGTGTTTAATCCTATTTTTAAGTTTACTTATTCTCGCGTAAAGTAGTTTATACATCAACGTGAAACGTATTGCAGTTTTTTTGGTTTCTTGTCAGTTTGACTCTAGTGTTGTTCTTGCTATATAATAGTCCTGCGAATTTCTGGAGGCGTGATGCCAGTCAGTGGATACAGCATTCGCAACGGGATCGGTTATAAGCAACCAGTAATAAGTAATCAATAATGTCTCATTTAGAGCTGTACCTATCCATTAACTTAGCGTGGGCTGATCGGCTCCATACTGGACAGGCCTGCGGAAAAACAAAGCGCCACTTCAGTTGTTTGCAGGACTTGAGCAGATGCCCCCCATCTGGTGGATGTGAGGCGACAGAGTAAGTGATTTCTGGAATGCACTTTCGCAGTTTCTCCGAAAGTTATGGGACCTATCCAAAGTGATGCCAAGATACTTTGGGTGAGTACTGTGGATGACTGGAACCCCTTGCCAAGAGATTTTTAGGGTTCGACCCGCTTTTCTGTTACGAATGTGGAATGCGCATGACTGCGTTTTAGAGGGATTTAGTTTCAGGGCGTTGCAAACATAATAATGACTGAAATCTGAGAGGGTAGTGGAAAGGTTGTTTTCAATCTCCTCAAAGTGTGGCTTGGCAAGTTAATGCCAGGTCGTCTGAGTACAGAAAGCGGATTGTGTTTGGGCTCACCGATCATTAGTGTAGATGTTAAACAGCAGAGGGGCCAGTACAGTGATTGTACTAGGCAGGCATTAGGTAAAAGTATATGTGGTTACTATTATTTTATTTTTAGTACTAGGCCAAATAAGTAAAATATTGATTCATAAATTCCATTTATTCATTTCAAAAGGGAGGGGGGGAGGGGGGGTGTTATATTCCTAGTGCAACGCCGTCGGTTTCTTTTTTCTATTCGATATCTCTCCAAATATTTCGTGCTCGTCACACATCTACAAAATAATTATAGAAATAATAAAAAATAAACTTGTGTGGGCACTGAATTACAAAACAATGTTGAAAAAGTTGGTCTAGTAGTAACTTATTTATTTTGACGTTACAGACGTTCAATATTAGTCATCAATTAGCTCGTCATGGTATGAAATTCTATACAAAAAAAAACCGGCCAAGTGCGTGTCGGGCCACGCACAGTGTAGGGTTCCGTAGTAGCCCGTTATCACAATAAAATACGATTCTGTTGTTCTTTATTCTGAATTTAAGTAATGGTAAAGATATTAGGAGTTAATGTTTATAATAACAAAAATCGACTTTAAATTTGAATTATTATTTCTAAGACGTGTGGGGATGTCGATCACTCGAATATACTCGAATGAAAACGTAACCCGTTGGTAAAGCGCCATCTAGCGGCAGTATTGTGAAACTTATAATATTTATTATCGATTTTTTATTTCATATTTTGTTTTTCAATGCAAGTCTTTACCCGTTATAAACAAGCAACTACTTCATGTTAGTCACTTCACCCAAGTTCAACGATTATTACTGCTAAACTAATAAAGTTATCTTAAGGCGAAAGCGCCAGGGTAGCCCGCGAAATTCAATTTTTTTTAGGTTTTTTGCAATTTGCTGGTCAGTATTAAGTTGTACGTTGATTAAAATATGATTCGCGGCCGTAACAAATATGTATTTACATAATTATAATCATTAAAGTCATCAACACAACTCTCTAAGACCATGTAATCCCCAAGAATGACGATTTCATGAAATCTTGACATTTGGGGATTACATGGTCTTAGAGAGTTGTCTTGATGACTTTAATGATTATAATTCTGTAAATACATATTTGTTACGACCGCGAATTTTAATTTCGCGGGCCACCTTAGAGCTTCCCCCTTAACCGCTAAGTATAGTTTTTCTTTAAAGTTCATGAAATGCACTATCATCGAGAATTTTTCCAGATTTTTCAAACCAGCAGTTTAGCTTTTAGAGGGGAGAGGACAGGAGAGGAGGAATAAAAATTTTCACTTTAAAGTTTAATATTTCGTAAATGGAGCATTAAATTCTATTGAAACGCTTATTTTGACAGTTGAGCGTTTCAGTTGAGCTGCTCTATGGACGTCATGCCAAACAAGTACAAAATTAAATGAATGAAACCAAAACTTGCGACTCGGCCACAGAGTACTTTTTGATATGGACTCAGTTTGGGACAATCGCTGTCAGATGGCATTAGAAGAACAGTTCAGTTTAGGTCCTAAAATGGATCGCGTTAAAAGCTCGTGGTAGGCCTTCTGGTCTGGTCATTACTGCGCGGTGCGCCCCTCCAGGGTCTGCGCCCTGTGCCTAGGCACCGCTGGCACCGCCCTAGTTACGGCACTGCCTACTAGTAAACTAATAGTTTCAAGGAATAGGGCCATGGTGAGCAGAACACACTGGTTATAGAGGCGGAACTTCAGACATTGTGGAATTTTGGATGATCTTAGAATGTCGTACAGTTTTCTAAATGCGGACCACCCAAGCTGTATTCTTGATGTCTCTGTTAATTTATGCTCTGTGCCAAAAGAAAGAATATGGTCAAGATAGACATACCGGTCAACCATCTCCAAACATTTTTTTCCCTGCCTATATTAAAAGGATTTGAATTGCTCTAGATGTTTGTTTGATCTTCGTTTTGGCCATGTTCATCCTACATCCTACCTACCTTAAAAGAGGCATCATAAAAGTTTTGAAGCATGCCTAAAGATCATATTTTTTTTTAGCGAAAAGCTCTCTCAGTTATCTGCAAATCTTAAATGGGACAGGTAGGCATCACTGATGTTAATACCGCAATATTCCCATTCTACACTTTTCACGATATCTTCTAGGACTGCTGTGAAAGGTCGCCCCGTCTTAGTCCCCGCTTGATCTGTACGGGTGTGGCCGAGGTGTATAGTTCCCGCAGCACATCCACGTAGCGGGAATCGATCTGTCAGCGATGGAGAGCGTGGAACTCGGCCCAATGCTCGACACTGTCGAAGGCCTTCTCGTAACCAACGAAAGCCATGCGCAGGGGCCGGTTTTATTCTTGGCACTTCTCCATCAGCTTCTGAACCGTGTGGAGATGGCCGATGGTCAAATATCCGCGGAAGCCGGCCTGCTTGATGGGCTGGGCTTTATCAAGCCCACGGGTAAGCCGGATTTGTAAGGATTTAGCGAACAGCTTGTATATTCTGAGAGAGGAGGCTAATGGGTCAGTAGTTGGTGAGTTTTGAAATGTCACCTTTTTTGTCGTTAATGGTAACATAAACGTTCTTCCGTTGTTCTGGGATACTGACATTGTTGTACATAATCGTATTATGAAGTTTCACGAGGACCTTTTGATCTGCATCGCCACCTACTCCTAGCAGCTCAACGGTGATTCCATCTTCACCAGGAGACTTATCTGACTTAATGGTCGTAGGTATAGGGCTTTTATGACCACACATGGTAAAATAGTGGTAGGATGTCAGAGTTTTGATAGTATCATTGTCATCCCTGAGCTTATGGATGTTTGTAACCTGTGCAAGTTTTCCTGCGAAACCCTTTTGGACCTCTATACGATTTTATTGTATCAATAATTATATTTCTATCTTCCGTTTTTACTTATAATTATTTGTTTATTCATCATAACTACGTATTTTTATCTATTGCAGTATGAAATATCATGTTTCTTCTCTTCTGTATTAAGTTTAAAATTTCGGGCGACAACTTCTTGTGTCTTATAAATTCCACCTAGGTGTCTTTTCGCTACTTGAGTCAAACCCGTTTATGAGATGATTCTCCTCTTTAAGTCCTTCAAAATTGTTCTTTAGTTCTGCTTGGAAAGTGTCTTGCAAGCAATGATTTTTCAAAAGTAATTTAGAAGCCAATGCTTGCAAGGAAACAATATCTTAGATAATTAAAATAAGATAGGTACAGTAAAATAATAGAGGTAGGTATTGAAAAAAATGTGCTTGTTCTATAAAGTGTAGGTACCTACCTTTTATAAGTAGGTATATGGAATAGGGATTTAACATTTTGGTTGACTAAATGGCCTAGCATCCAAAAAAAGGAATAGATACACGAAACAATGAAATTCTCTCGATGCAAAAAAATGCATATTCTATACTGCACTCGAAAACAGTGTAAATACTATCTATTATCGAGATAGTTAGGTACCTAAACGCACGAAGAATGGAAAAGAAAATGAAATGTAGGTATAGGTAGGTATATGTACGGAATTTCTGTTGTTAAATATTACGTTGTCATTCTGTGGTGCAAGCCGTGTATGCTCATTAGCCGAGCGCGTACAATATGAGGCATGTGGGGAAAAATGGACACTCGATTTTCTCGTGTTGATATAGATATTAGATTTACGGGTAAAATAATAAATTGTTTTCGATCCTTAAAAATATGAATGCAGTATTACGCAAGAGTAATTATTGTTAATTAATTTATAAAACAAAATGTAATATTATGGACATAACAATTATTCTTCGTTATGTAGGTATAATGTCGCTGGCTAGAAAATGTTCCGAGCAGACCCTAGGGTATTTTGTGGGTAGCCAATCGTCTTCACGCCGTTGAGCCCTTATAACACTTAACCACTTATCACTCATAAGCCCATCTTTAGGTAAGTAATCTAATTATTATATTGATCATTAGGTTTCATGACAATCATAACACATATTATAATGAAATAATATAATTCATCAAAATAAAAACAATGTAAGTTTTATAAATACTGATCCAAAATACCCCATCTTCCCCTAACGGCACGTGACTTACCTCAGGCGCCAGACGCCATTAGAAGGCATCGAAAAAATATAAAAGAAAATACATTTTTCTTGATACTTACGCATGAAATGATACTTTTTTATCTTTCACAGTTGCAGTACCTATAATTTTTACATTTCCTAAAAACACAGGACGGCATTTTTTTTTTTATAATTGAGGGAGTTATCCACACAATTTGTTATTTTATTGTCACATAGATATGACAATAAAATAAATAAATAATAATACAATCGCGAAAAAAAATCAGCTGTTCCCATTAGCTGTTCCCTACATTTTGACAAGTTATGCGAACATAAAAAATGTAGGGAACAGCTGATTTTGTTTTCGCGATTTCAGGTTTGGTCCCATAGTAAAAGTTGTTCATAAGGATGAGTACAATCTCCCATTTCGATTTGTCGCATGTTTTCTATTTCACCCTGTATAGTTTATATAATTATAATTCCTTAGCCCGTATTAAATAAACGTTCCTCAACGACGTCGTAGGTACTCAAGTGCGTTATAATTTGATACGCCAAATACGATATCAGCATCTCAAGATCATTGCTAATTAATAAACACATGAAAACAGTATCTCAGTTACCAAGCTCTTAAGACGTTGTAGGTACTTGAGGGCTTGATCTCGTGAACGATTACGTCACATTTTGACCGAAGTTTAGAATATCGTTCATCACATTTCGTTCTTGCTATGTCATAAGATTTATTGAAATAGGTAGGTACCTACTTGTATTTTGTTAAAATTTTAATGAATAGCTCTGTATCACGTTTTATAGATGTTTTCTAAGTAGTCAAGAAAGCCTTAACCGTAGGTATAGGTAGTTCGGAAGCGCCCCGAGTAAGGGTCAGTTCACACTGAGACGCGACGCGACGCGCAGTTTTCAAGATAGAAATACAATTACAGACCTTATCTACTACACTAAAAGGTACACAATTCAGTGTCTACTAGCTACGTCGAGCTACGCAGCGCGGCGCCGCCGCCGCGCGGCGTAGCTCACTGAATTGTGTACCTTTTTGTGTAGTAGATAAGGTCTGTAATTGTATTTCTATCTTGAAAACTGCGCGTCGCGTCGCGTCTCGGTGTGAACTGACCCTAAGCGGGACGGCCCGCGGCGCGGCTGTCACAGAATCTTCTCATGTGGCGGTGACGCGGTGTTCCATATTTCAAATTTAATAAAGACTATTAAATAGGTATCTACTATTCATGTTATTATTATCAATAAATATTTTAGAAAAACTAAAATTTTTTACTTTTCTTTTATCCGAAATGAAAAGTCGGGGTGAAAGTCATCAATAAAATTCCCACTCGGACTAGGTATAGACGCCCGAGCGCAGGGAATTGATTCCTTTTGAACCTTGTTTAACAATCTACTATTGTTGTTTGTCTTCTCCATAGCTCGCTATGTGCAAACTCTTCATAGACCGAGATAAATTAACGTTACTTAGCACGCACGCGCTTTATATGTAGGTAAGTGAGTAAATAACGTTTTTAAATTCCAGTCAGTGATTTCCTTAGTTCCACTTTTGGCCACTGGTTCAGCCGGTCGATTCTGTAAAAATCACACCGTGAAAACTTAGGTGAAGTGAGTTTGTTTTTGCTAGGAATTGACAATATTGACAGCTCACTCCACGCTCACTTCACCTAAGTTTTCACGGTGAGTTGGTTACAGAATCGCACAGCAGGGGGCTTAAAAGGCCACTTTGGCAGAATCATAAAAGGATAACATTATGAATCATAATATGGCGAAGACCGTCCGTGTTTTTCTTTTTTTCGCTGCACAACGTAGGTACCTATAATTAATCAAAGAGATTGGGATTGGATTTGGATTGGATTGATTGGCATTTTAGCACAGACAAAAAAAAAACAAAAAATCCGTCATCAATGGGATTGATACGATTCACTTAATAGTTAACTGTCCATTATGATTCATAATGTTATCCTTTTATGATTCTGCCAAAGTGGCCTATAAGTTTGTGGCAGTATATGAATGAACAAATTAGTTCTGAGCTAACAAAAATGGTATGTAATAAAATAAACGCGTAGGTATGCTCATACAGAATAAAGGTAGGCAGGTATCTATTTATATAATTTTATTATCTACACAAAATTCTATCTAGGTTTCTAAGGTAAGCAGAGATATAGGAATTGAGAACTTTCAATCAATAATCAATGAACAAATTAGCTATTAGCAAACAAGGACGTATTGTTAAAAATAATAATGTAGGTTAAGACGGTGCGGAGGTGTTTAACCCTTTGAACGCCATTGTCACATATACGTGACAAGCAAGCGCGTGCCCTGTACGCCAGTCGTGTGTCGTCTATCCTATTACGAGCGACACAAATATGTGACAAAAAATGCGGTGCACTTTTACGAAATAAACAATTAAATCATTACTTTTGTGTGTTTTTATTTGTATACCTACCTTAAATATTTAAAATTGTGGCTTGGCGTGGAGTGCACGCGCGTGCTTTTATGCTCTGGCGTTCAAAATGTTAAACTATTTATTAACTACTTACAAACATTCCGTCTAGCTCTATAAGGTAAGCAGTGAAATAGGAATTGCCAACATTTAATCAATACAGGGTAACAAGGACATCGACGGGCAAACTGTAACCATGAATTCAGCACATGATTCTACTAGACCCCCGCGTACACATTTTTCGTCGGTTGTTGTTGGTTGTTGAATGTGCAATACCTACTCGGTCAAACTGTATGGAACAACGACAGACCAACAAAAACCCCTCGATACACACATACATAGATACAAAGGTGGCTTCAGTTTTAACAAACAGGCGCGACACGCGACTCGAATCGCGCCTGTTTGTTAAAACTGAAGCCACCTTTGTATCTATGTATGTGTGTATCGAGGGGTTGCCATTTGTTACATTTTTTCCCTATAATTTGGGGATATCTGTGTGGGTAGGAACTGGTATAGTACGAGTAAGATATTGTTGAGTATGGTATTGGTATTAATTGGAAACATAAAATATTAAATACTACATAAAAAAGAAAATACGAATGTAACTCGAAGTAAGAAATCATATTATTTATAAGTATTATGTATATTAATCGAATGATTAGACCTGTATTGTATGGATCGGAATGTTGGGCCACAAAAGGGATGAATGAAAGGCAATTGCATGCAGCAGAGATGAGAATGCTAAGAGGGATGTGTGGTGTTACACGAATGGATAGAATAAGAAATGAGTATGTACATAAGAGAAAGTTTGAAAGTGGCACCAGTAACTGAAAAGTTGTGTGGAAATCGGCTGTCATGGTATAGGCATGTGTTACGGAGAAATGGGGAAAATGTCGTGAGGAGTTTTGAGTATGAATGTCGATGGCTATAAGAGTAGGGGAAGACAAAAGAAACGATGGATGGAATGTGTGAATGATGATATGGTTAGAAAGATTACCGACATGACGAATAATAGAGAAATATAGTGGTATTGTTCCGAGGGAACAGCTAATACCTATATTTTTTAATAACCGACGAAAAATTTCAATCCAGTGTAACAGGTTGCAACAGGTTGTCCCAGCCACCCTGTATGTCAATGAACAAAATTAATTAGATCGAAGAAAAAAAAGACGAAATCTAGGAAAATAATCAGCGTGTCCTGGTATTGGTTAAAGGTAAGAAGGTATTTTTTTTAATTATTATATATTATCTACGCAACATTCCGTCTAGCCTTCTAAGGTAAGCAGAGAGATGACTAGGTAGGTATATCGGACTCGTACCGAATTAGGCCCCGAACGCTCCGAGATATAAGTAGGCAGGTACCTAACCTAGGTACCTACATCCGGACCCACACCTGTGAAAACCTATAAAAGTAGCAATCACCATTAATGTAGCAAGTTAGGTCTGTATTTAGATAAATAAACAATAAAAAAATAGTAGCCGCGGAGCTGACGCATTCGATGCCTATAAAGTTTTGACTAATATATAATAATAGGCAGCTATTATATAGATAATTAAATAAGTTTAAAATTGCTACTCACTAAACTTAAAGCTTTTCGTGTACCTAAGATAAGGGAGGCCTATTATATTAGGCATTTGGCTTCCTAGACCGCCGCACCACGAATTTTAGCTTTGTCTCCGTAGGTAGGTACTCTGTGGCATTGTCTGCATAATGGCCTAGTTGAGATCTTCTGAGATAGGTACCAGGTGCGCGAACACTTGAGGAGGCTCTAACAAATGTGGCACAGTCCCGTCTGGGACCCCTTTTTGGTCAATTATGTAACGTAACGATCACGATAACGACATTGACGGTCAAGTTATAGTATTTATTAGTGCCATAGACATGGGAAAACCTAAAGTCAACACTGAGCCACTGGGGAGATAGGTACTAAAGGGTTCAGCTGCTATAAAGTAAGATCAGGGGGTCTAAAAATACCACTTTGGCAGAAGAAAGGATAACATAATATACTTAATCATATTATGGCGAAGACAGTCCGTGTTTTTTTTTTCGCTGCACTACGTAGGTATAATCAAAGAGATTGGGATTTTATGTGGATTGGATTCAATGGTACTTTAGCACAGACAAAAAAATAACTGAAAAATCCTTCACCAATGGGATTTGATACGATTAACTTAACAGTTAACTGTCGAACGACCCGTGCGGCTGTTATTACTAAAGCCAGAGACACATTCCTGTGTCGTGTTGTGTCGTGACTCGGGATACACCAATCAAACGAATCTGTTCAGGACTACGTCAAATTACAACGAGTTTTGATTGGCTAACACTGCGTCAGAATGCGTCACGACACCCCACGACAAGTAAGTATGTTTCCGCCATTAGCCATAAGCCCCTTCAATGTTACGAGTTAATAACTAATATTATTGAGAACTGTGCATTGAACATTAGCGTCATAAACTAATACGTATACAAGGTACTTGCAAGTCATTATCTTTAACCCGGTATTTCACAGCCTTCTGCTTATAATGAATATTGATGCTCATGATATAAACTTTCATTTCATGTTTCATCCGTGATACCTGTTCAAGAATACCTATCTTAATGGCTAGCTAAAAATAGACAAAGAACCACTATCATAATAGACAGGGTCTAATTAAATCAGCTAGCGAAACTCTGCAAACGTGATGGGTATCGATATCTAAACACGATGAAATAAAAATGATTTGATGTTTTATTCTTAGGGGTCAACGACCGCTGGTAGTGTTGTTACTTGAATTATAAGTTGAGAAAATCGGTTTTCTTTAGTTTTGTCGTGTTGAGATATCTATACCAATCACGACTGTCAAGTTTACACAAAAAAAAAACGTATTTTCTAAACTGATAATTCAAGTAAATACCTACACTAACAGCGGTCGATGTCCCCACAAACAATATCATCAAATTTATTTATTTTTGGTTTTATCATGTTTCGCTAGTTAATTTAATTTGACCCTGAATATTCGCATCACAAAGCTTATTTTTTTAAATCTTCCTTTCGGACGCTTTGTAGGTATAAGCACAGTATAAAGATCATACAGTATTGTAACTCGGCCGTAACCTTGAAATAAATGCCTACAGCCGCGCGGTACTTAAACATGCGATAGGGCTGCCCGCCTCCTGCATTTTAATTACATTTGCCTACTTTGTGTTTCCATTTAGTTTTGTTATTGTATTTTACTGTGTTCTAGTGACAGACAGACGGTCAAATTTATTTTTTCTAGTATTATTCATACACACAGTACAATAAACAACTATCATTAATAATAAAAACCACGTCTTTACTTTGAATTATACAAACTAACAAAACAAAACACACATGCCCCGAGGTTTTAACACAAGCGTACCTAGGTACTATAGAGGCGTAGTGGAAATAAGACGACTTTAAGACTTTGCAAGAATAATTATAATGTTTTAAAAGTCAACGTTACAACTTCGCGGTCAAATTATCAATGAATGCTTCCAGAATAAAATAACAAAATAAATAATATTTGACATACGTTTAAACCTACGAATGGAATAATACTTCTAGCCAGTACCTTTTACTAAATGCTTCTAGCCAGTGCCTTTTACTTCTAGCCAGTGCCTTTTGGCTAAACGCTAGAACACAAAGACACCACACGAGCTACGCCCCACTTTGAATTAAAGTATTGGCCTAGCTCGCATCAAAATTCAAGACTTTAATTCTAACGATTCGAAAATTTAAGCGTCCGTATAATGATTCTTGACCCGCCTATAACTACCAATTTCACTCATGTCTATCACTTTCCTTTACTCTATTCACTTTATTTATTAATCCAGACATCTTTTTTTTCGGGAGATAAAAGGAAATACTTATCCATTAAAAAGACACACATTATGTACCTACCTACCTACTAGTAAGTAAAATTATTTTATAGTCTTACCTTTTAGAGTTTCCAGGTAATTTAAAAAAAGTTATCTCTGGATGCGTTATTGACGAATTCATGCAACCAAAAACAGCACAATATAGCCTACTCGTCATATTAAATATGTACTTCAATTTATTTTTAGTGAAAAAATCGCGCGGTTTTTGTTAAAAAAAACAACACACCGTCCGTTCGTCACTACGGCACAGTCGCGACTGTCTGCATACCGAGCGCATTCCGAGGTCGAGACGCGTAGGTATAGCTCGCGTTTCGTCCGTTTGTATTAAGTCGAAATACTGTATGATCTTTATACTGTGGTATAAGTTACCCTAACCCTACTGCGAGTCACGTTCCATTTCCGTATTCGTAATGTTCTCATTCAAGTTCAAGGTCTGAAGAGTGAGCCGCAGCGCACCCCTCTTTTCATCAGAATAATGACCTTTAAACTCGACTTGGCTGCACGCAAGGCCAGAGCTTGTTTTGCAAAAAGCACGTGTTAGTTACAAAGTTAATCAGTTAGGGCGTGGACCCATGTCTACGGTACGGCACCGGCCGCAGTGTGGCGGTGCGGCGCCGCTGCCGGGAGACGGCACGGCGTCGTGCCGCGGCACGGCGCCGCGGACAGTGCACCGCGGGCACAAGGCAGGTATTTTAGAAACTTGTTATGGACATTCTAAACTATTCGAAAAAAAATTCATGACCACATATTTTTAACCGACTTCAAAAAGGAGGAGGTTATCAATTCGTCGGAACCTTTTTTTTTGTGTGTTTTCCCCGATTACTCGAAGACGGCTGGACCGATTCCAAAAATTATTTTTTGTTTGATAGGGTATACTCTCCAGGTGGTCCCATTATCATCAAGTTGGAACCTGATGAGAGGATCCCATGGAAATCGAGGGAAACCCTCAAATTTTATAGACAAAGCTATAGCGGTTTGGGTATTTTTTAAAGTAATTTGAGCATTTGCTCTCGGAAATCATCATTTGGTAAAGTGGAGCTGATGAAGAAGACCGCAGATGGCCATCGGAACTACTCAAATATTTCACGGGTTGCGATTCGATTACTTTATTATTTTTGCAAAGCAATTTAAGCTCGTTACAATGCGTATGGTGAAGTGAGGCTGATGGTGACTTCTCAATCAGCTCCAGTTCTCCTGGTTCTTACTAGGAGAACTCCTCAACAATTAACGTCCCTGCATCGGGAAAAGCAATATTTTGTAAAAGGTGATGAGCAGTTGACATTAGGTTATTGTAACTTAGATAAATTACAAACTGACCCACTAAAAAGTGAAAAATAAAATCTTTTTTTACAAAAAAAACAACCGACTTCCAAAAAACACTTTAAAGTGAGAAATAACTTTAATTTCGGAAGTCGGTGGCAAAAAACTAAAATACGAATCCAAAGACACCGACTTCCGACTTATTTCTCACTTTATAGTGTTTTTTGGAAGTCGGTTGTTTTTTTTGTAAAAAAGTTTTTCAGCGCTTCATACTTCCTCTCAAAATTAGGTACTTCCATCATAGTTCATTATAGAAAGATACCTATGGATTCACCCAATATTTTCTTTGATTCAGTTTTTCTCATTCGTCGCCTTAGTAACAGGAGCAGAATAATACGTATTTCGCGGTCCATTCAAGACAAAACCTGAACGATGGCTGCCTTGTGCCCGCGGTGCACCGTAGGTACACGGCACCGTGCCGCGGCACGACGCCGTGCCGGCTCCCGGCAGCGGCGCCGCACCGCCACACGGCGGCCGGTCGGTGCCGTACCGTAGACATGGGTTCACGCCCTTATGGGGTAAAAAAAATGTTACGTAAGTCGGTACATGATGAGGAAAACTGTAGAATAAATGGAAAGCCTTACATAATATTAATGGCAACGTGTCTCGCACCTTTAGAATTATAGAGACATAATTCGAAATTTGAAGATTTAATTTTCAACTTTGAATCTTATTAGAACAGAGACTTAATTTATATCAGTCTTGTCAGATATGTCAGAGTTGTCTAACCTAACTTTGTTTTATTATGATTCTATGAAGATGTCGAGCAAGTTAATTTTATGAGTCAAAGTTGAAATCTTCAAATTTCGAATTAGGTCTCTATAATAATAATTCTAAAGGTGCACTTTGTCAGTCTGTTTGTTGTTGCGATCGAGAACGATTTCACAATGTAATTTATATTATACTAACTATAACTAGCTTCTGCCCGCGACTTCGTCCACGTAAAGGACATGTTATGAAATGGGCTTAAAATTTTTTTTTTGGACATCTGTCATGTGTGGTTTTTTAACCGACTTCCATAAAGTAGGAGGTTATATGTTCGACTATATATATATATATAAGTATATATATATATTTTATGTATGTTCACCTACTCGAATACAGCTGGACCGATTCCAAAAAATATTTTTTTGATTGAAAGGGTATACTCTCGAGGTGGTCCCATTATCATAAAGTTGGAATCTGATGAGAGGATCCCATGGAGAGGATCCCCAAGCTAGTAATATTATATAGTAAGGAAACGAGCTGTCACTGTGATTATATAGATTTTAGTATCGTACTAGGCCTCCCACAAGGTGGACCGATGACTTTGTGGAGGCCGCAGGAATCCGCTGGATGCGGGAAGCACAGAACCGGTCGAAGTAGCGGTGCTTAGGGGTTGCCTGCCCAGCCGTGGACGTCTTTCGGCTGAAATAATGAGTATCGCACTAAAATTACATGATAAATCAAATAGCTGTTATTAATAGTTCTAGGTAGGTATAGATTCAACACTATTTGAATTTATGCTAAATAGGCAAAATAAAAAGAAGTAACGAGTCTTTTTATAACAATGACATAACCTACTGCTTCTGAGAAATACAGTTCAGTAGGACTTTAAACTTTCTAACAGGAATTTCCCAACTAACTACCTACTTCTAATCTATACAAATAAATAAAATTGAAATGTCTGTTTGTAATCTTAAAATAACAACTTTTTACTAAATGCATAATATGAAAGTATAGGTTAAGTACGGTACTTACTTATAACAAAACAAGTGCGAGTCGGACTCGCGCACCGAGGGTTCCGTACTTTGTAGGTATGTAAATAGTTTATCACAGGTTTTTTTAGAGGTAAGACCTACAAATTTACCGTTTTCGAATTTTTTCCTTTACTTATATTAAAATTTGGCAAAAAGCAAGATCATGTAGCACACTACATGATCTTGCTTTTTACAAAATTTCATGATGTTAGGTCAACGGGAAGTGCCCAATAAATTTGATTCATGAGAGTGTCGAAATACACGTTTTTTGCGGAATAAACGGCCTTATCTTTTTTTTACGTTAACTTAGGTGTTTGATTTTTCCACAGCTTCAAGGAACTGTAGAGATGAGTATATGGTTAAAACCATATCTCAGCTCTACAGTTTAACTCCATACCTCAACGCGTTCCCAAGATAAAGGGTCTTGACAGACAGACGGACGGATGGACGGACAACAAAGTGATCCTATATGATCCTAAAACATATTTTTTTTCTGTCTGTATGTTTGTTCCGGTTCCGACTAATCTCCGAAACTGCTGGACAGATTTTGACGGAACTTTAGGTACTGGCAGATAGCTGATTTTATAAGGAGTTACTAACGCTACTTTTAGTTTTCCGATATCCACGAGAACGAAGTCGAGGGCACACCTAGTGTAACATACAATATATTTGTCGAGCTGATCAAGAGGTATGATTAGTGAGTCTCATATCGTTAGTGGCTATACTGGCTATGCAGAATACTTCACTTACCTAGTCTGGGCTGCGTCTATATAATTAGATAAATTGCTATCACAGTCTTAGAACTCAATAAATTTTAAAATGTAGGTACCGAACTATTATTTATAATAATGAATCCAATTCAACTCGACACTATGAAGTAGAATCGGCTACTTTGATATAAACGCCGTAATTTTCGTTTCATAATAATATATTATAATGACTTTTCTTTATTTATCGACTTTGGCGCAAGGGACTGGGACTACAGCGACGCAGCATGTTGGCTCCACGCCAATCGGTTCCACACAACGTAACTCCGTAGTGAATCTACCATGAAAATAAACGTCTATGAATAAAACTTACGGTTTATACGTGTTTCAGTATTCGTTCGGTATTCCGTGCCGTAAACGCATTTTAGCCTTGACAGATATAAGGCGGTAGTTAATTTAGCCGTGCTGTTTAGTTCGTAGCGATGGCTCATCAGTTTTGGATATCCTATCATCCTCCTACTGGTAGGTCCCTTTGACATTGTTTTGACCGGAGTTGTTTTGTTTTGGAAGATTAATATTTTTCTGGACTGTTTAGGGAACAAACATGCGTCCAGTGGAGACGAGACCCCGCCGATACCAGAGGAAGAGCTCGAGCAGCAAAAACTTGAACATGAGAAGCAGCTACAAAAGGTATCTAATTATATTTCTACGCATGCATGGCATTATGAAATATGAACATGAATTCCCATCGTTGCGTGGACAATGTTTACCTTTTGTGACATTCTCGAAGTCTGATAGTAGATAATGATTTGTTTGCATTACTGAGAGACAGCTTTAGACACATGTAGTTGTATGCTTGCCAGGGCCTGTGCTCGATAAAATCATCTCTTCTCAATTTATTATCTTATTTTGGCAAAGCTAGAAATAATTTAAATATTAAGTCTGTGTGATTGTAAAAGTACAGTTTTTATGGCATCAAACCCATTCGTGTCAGTACTGTGAAGGTCCAGACGAGACCTCCACAGTTTAATTAAAAGAACTTAGACTTGGAACTAATATAATATTAATAAGACAAGTTTATAAATTCAACGATAATTCTAGCACTCCTATCTATTAAACTAAAACACCATAATAAATTATTCGACACTCGTTTGAATGTTCGAATGGAACACGTATACAATTATATCCAGCCAGAGCCTTTAGCTAAAGGCAGGATCACAGAGACTCTACAGTAGGTACCTACCTACCTGATAGTAGTTTTATCACTGTTGCGCTCTCGAAAACATACTTATTTCGCCTTTGTTTGTATTACCTATTTAAAAAATTTTTTTTATTAAAAAAAATACTTATATTTTTCTCGAGGATTGCTGAAGACTAGTGTTTGATTTTAAATTTCTTGGTAGTTGTGCTAAATGAAAAAATACATTATTGACAGGTGCTAATTTATTTTGAATCATAAGAAATTTTATAATGTTCAAAATCAAATTAGTTTCTTATAAAATGATGATCAAACGTCAGTTTCGCGTAATTTTTTGGATAACTTGTTGCGAATATTCAAGCCACCTGCAAAACTAAGAACTTTTCAAAACACAGACAATGTTGTTTAAATTATTTTCCCTTTCCCACAAACAGTGAACAAAATTTATCAAATCAGTTGATTTCGAGTACGGTCCCTTAGTAGATTTTGAAGTCAATCTGGTTGTTAGTTAAGGAATTAAGTATTAGTTATATCAACTCCTTGTCTAAAGCTGTGACTATGCTACTTACTGTTTCATTTACCTACACATTTATTTACACTGTTTACACATCTGACAATAACATTTAAGGAGAAAGAATGCCAAGCAAGAGAGGCGGAGGAGATCAGGCAGCTGGACATTAACCTCCTCCACCAACGGGCGATCGAAGCTGAGGAGGATAAGAAAAGAGAGGTAACACTGGCATTAGTTATGATTTGTTGTTTACGTTCGCCTCATTGCCTTGTACGAAACTGATTTTCTTTTTTTTTTTGTTATTGTTGTATTATCTATGACATTAGACAAAAAAGAGTCATTTTAGAAAATGCATTGAATTAAATTAACAACGTGTGTGTTTGCAAGCAGGACGGGATACTTGAAAGACAACACAGTACAGCTTTATGTATTAATGAGTTGCGGATCTATTCTGTAGTAATCTATCCGTGAAAACTTAGGTGAAATGAACTTGAAGAACGCTGTCAATAGTGTCATAGCATCAGGTGGCATGACAGCTCACTCCACCTAAGTTTTCACGGTAATATTTTTACAATATAGACCGGCTGAACCTCAATGTAAAGCAGAGCCGTCTTAACCATATTGGGCGCCGGGGTGCGAAAATCAGCCTGCGCCCCCTTAATGAAAAAACTTGATTTTTGTGTTAAGGTTATCACTCATTATAACCGCACCGTTCCCGCGCAATTAACGGCCCGGCACCGCCTCGGAAAAAATCCACCCGCTTGTCGCCAACGAACTGTCAGCAAGACGACCGTTCGCTGCTGGCACGCCAACGGTGAGGGAACAGCTTGTTGTTCAGATGCCGCTTACTAGTTGGTAGCTCAAACGGGTGGATTTTTTCCGAGGCGGTACCGGGCCGTTACTGTGCTGGAGCGGTGCGGTTATAATGAGTGATGACCTGACCGGCTTGCGCCTCGTAAGACCCTGCGCCAGGGTGCTTCGCACCCCTTGCACCCCCGGGTAAAGACGGCCCTGACGTAAAGAAATGGTTCAATAAGTAGTTATTCGTTCCTTTGTGGGTCAGTTTTGTCTAATGTTACTTACAATAAACAAACTATAGTCTCTATATAAAATCCCAATTGTAATGGTTCTGATTACTATACTGTAAGTAGATAATGTCCTTAAAATGTCTTTAAACTTGTAGGTACAAGCTGTAATTGAAATAACTCAAAACCTGAAATTAGTTTGTTCAGACTCCAGAGTAGGATCGATAGGTTATGTTTAATTAATATTATTGACGGAGTGAGTTACTTAGAGGAAATTGAAACCATTTTTTTTTAAATAGGCATCAATTATTAAAAATATAATATATATTTTCTAGGCATTGCAAATGCAAAACCTTAAAAATTAGGTATCTATGGTTTGGTGTTGTTTAAATTACTCTTTATTTACGGTTTAATAGGGACTTCTTTTAGGTACCTACTGCAAGAGTACTTATAATAATATACGCTATCTGAAAGCGTTATGTCTAAGCGATACCTTTCCTTCCGATCGGCGTCCGTGTTTTCAGGCGACCTCTCCTGTAGCGTGGTCGGTAGACTGACGGGGGCACTGAAACTGTATGAGAAACAAATTAATATCATCTCATTATCATCATTTAGAGGGTAAAATAACAAAAGTCCATAAGCCTCATCGCCTAACATATAATAATAATATATAATAATAACGTTTATTGTGTCCAAAAGTTACACACAAACTAACAGAGTCATGCTTTGACTCTGCTAAGCAATAAGACCATACAGATCAAACCGGAATGAGAAAGTTTATAGTGGTTAAGACAGAGATTAAAACAGAAGACGAACAAGCAGGGGATCGAGGAGGGGGGGGGTGGAGGGGGGTTCAGGGGATCAGAACGGAATAACTCTTTTTAATGATCTGTATGGCTAAATGTAATGGTTATGTCAAATGGGCTGAACATGGCAGGAAATTCAGAGTCATGGGGCCTATGGCAACCATGTAAGATTTGCTTTAGAATTCCATAATACACAACACGTATAAAAACAATACTTATACAAAAATGATATATTTTGACCTATATTATAAGCAGTTAACCTCAATCTAATCTAACTTGCTTTCAGCGAATTTCAGTAAATTAGGAGCTGCTTACAGTGGTTCACCATGCGACAACGCTCGACAACCACTTGTTGAGCATATCGCATTATGTATTCAGTGTATTACCATAATTTGAAACTTTCAACATCACAAACTTGGTGGAAATTCAACACCATTTTTAAATCTTTTTGAGTTGCAAATGAAAAAGATTAAAACATTTAAGTTGTATCTGTGGATTAGTGGTTCCTATTCGGGGTAGGGTGAAATGTCTCAGTAGCCGCCTGAAGAATGGAATTAGGTATGTTCAGGCTCTTGTATGACTCTTGTTGAAGAAATAATCACAAGAAATTAAAACCATAACTACTAGGTACACGGTACTGAGAAATATTCAAATAGTTAACTAAAACATGTACTTACTTACTACGAGTAGTATGGCTCTAGAAATGGATGCCTGGAAGGATTTGGGGGATGCCTTTGCTAAGCAGTGGCACAGTGCAGGTCAGATAAAAAAAAATACTTGCATTGCATGGAGATGTCATCAATGTGTTTGAATCTGAATGCAGATTGCGGAGGCTGTAGCAGGGCTCCGGGGGATGAACACGTCGTGGTCTCACCATCGCCTGTGTGACCTGCAGCGCCAAGCTGCGCGGCTGCGTCACAGCCGGCCTTCCATTCCGGACACCACGAAGCAACAAAGGGTAACTGCCCAGTATGCCTATTAATAGAATATTTTTATTCATTCATCTAGTTCTAAAGCTCATGCGCGTCAAGTGCAACGCATAAACATTTCCATCTCGGGTTCATAAGCGTGGTGTCTGTGACATAATTGCGCGAAGAACTGCTTGAAGACGGTAATTATTATTTTATGGTAATTTCCACGTTTTTCATTGATTAAACCGGAAGTAAACTATTTTGTTTTACACTGATTCTCATGCGTACTCGCCATGCAAACACTAGATATACTTGTTTTATGATTTTACAAAGTTTTTAATTTATTCGTAGACTAGGTCCGGTACGTGTTGTAGGATAGCTAGCTCTGGCTGGTCTAGAGGTACTAAGATGACCTACATAGTTTGTTAGGAGGTAGAGGCAGCGCCCCGCGGCGCTCAACGAACTCATATTTTATGCGACATATCTAAAAGACAAAAGGGACAATTACCATGCAGGAGAAATAACTTAGATTAAACTGCGTGTTTGTTATATTTCTAAATCATTAAACCACGTCCATTGTCCACGTTCGTTGGTGGGAATCGTGAAGTTTTTCCTAAGTTTAGTGTGCTGTGTCATTTGATAGCTTTAAGACGGCACTACTGGTTGCGGGTTCGAATCCCGCGTGGATTTTTTTTAATAAGTGTTTAGAGTGTGGTAAGGTTTAGGTAAGTTTCTAATCAGGGTGCAGTGTAAGTGAGATTCGTGTTTGTGAAGTCGCAAAACGGGAAACCAAAATTAACAGAGTGAGAGACCAAAGAATTAAATAATGTATCTCTCAATAAATTCACGTTTATACATGCATTAACTCTTTAATTATTTTGGCATGCAGTAAAGAATATTGTGACTTACGTCTTCTTCGAAACCGATTGGTTACCCATCTTTCATTGACCATGTCTTGACCGCTCTCTTTATCTGCGTAGCGGCAGTTGATAAACAACTATGGCACTACGTTATTTTGATGAGTATTATTTGTTCACTAAAACTAACTCAATCATGTTTCTGATTCTATTTAGCAGTCACAAGTATTTAAACGGGCTCGGCTAACTACAAGATAACTAATTCAATAGAAAAGAGATTGCAGGTAGATACCTCGCGCACGGACGCCTAGATATAACTGCTTCTGTGTGTGCTACATGAAATATGGCCGACCAACATTTATATCTATACAATCTTAATATCTATCGGTACCGGAAGGACAAAATCAATACTGCACCCGTCGCGTGGACCAATCACGAGGTTCGCTATCCAGCCATCCAGGCACTCTATCTAGTGCTCATGACATAAATTATTGAGATCTGACACATGCGCGAATATATTGACCTATAAAAATTGCACGAGAGCAGCCGCCAGGAGGAACTATGCAATAGATGCAACACGGTCTCTGCTGCAACAAGTCGGCTTCGGAGCGCGGACCACCGAGTGTTTCAAATATTTAAATTTCCATTAAAATTCATTGGAATGGGGTTCAGTGTTAATAGTTCAAGGGTGTTGTTGTGCTAATTATTTAAATAATTGGGGAAATTTGCGTAAAATCGGGATAATCGTCGATGACTTAGGGCGGCGCCCGATACCTATACGCCCTTCGAAACAAAGGCGGTCCTGTCGTCGGCCGCGACTGATCTTCTTCTCGTATAAGTTAATATTATTTTTTTATATTTTTACTAAAGTGAGGATAGGAGTGCTTGTGAATAAAAGTGCATTAATTTTAAAAAAAATCTGTTCAGAGTATGTTGAAGAAATCCTGCAGCACGCAGCTCACAAAGCCTGAATCGAGCCAGAGCATCGACGACGTCGAAGGCATCATTTTGAACTTCAGCAGATTTGGACCCTGCCGAGGTAAGCCCCAGCCACCCAGCTATTTCTGAAAATAGATTTCAGAACAAAGGAGTGACTAGCACTTCATATATTTTTTAAACCTAAACGGCGATGTTTGGCGTTGATGTCTAATACTAAGCAATATTGTATCGGTGAATTTTCCAAAAATGTCAAAATATTTTCATACAATTTCATTGTATTAGTACATCACTAGTACACTTTAAGAGCAGGTTAATGTGTCAGTGTACATTCCCTCAGCTCGGCCTTTGTAAGACGATAACCCCTACGAGCGGTTTAATGAGTTTTTCACACCACTAGGCTCGTGACGACATGCCTACGTCATGCGTTTCATTCACTCGTTTTCATTCATACAATCCGAATAGAATAGAATAGGGAAGGGTAGAGTCGCTAATCTTTTCAGAGATAATTTATGTTGGATGATTTGATTGCTAATGTTGGTTCTTTTATTTATAGATGAGTCAGTGGACAGCGATTGCGGTGAACCAGCAGGTTGTACCATTATGGTCAACGCGGACTGCAACGTCATCACGCACACGTGGCGTGACTCCGCACTTGATATTAGTTCAAATGCAGATGATGAGCTACACCATCCAGCCTCGTGTTACGGGTAAGTGGAGGTCAACAACCTTGCTAATGCTAGTGCCGAATGTTCTATGTAGGAAATCAAAGGCACACAAACATGTACGCTTTTGCTCTGGGAAAGCGAATGAAATAAAGTGTGTAAAATTTTCAAGGAATATTTCGGTATCTGCTTAGGAAGGGGGATTAGTCTTAAGGTTAAGAGACATCATCAGCTGGGGTGGATCAAATAATCGATTTTCCCACCCGTACGCAAAATACGTGCATTGACGTGGAGTTGCGAACACAGCCCGTAATACGGGCTGTGTTCGTTCCTAGTCCTACAGGTACTACCTAGTCTTACAGATACCATCTTCAAGTTCTTGCGGCAGCAGGAGGATTGACCCGGAAACTTGCATGGGATGATACAGGCTTGGTAATGGTATGTCGGGGATGGCCGGGTCATTGATCTTTATTAAAAACCTTCAATGGGTCGTAGCCTCTATGAGTCTGCACTTATATCAGAGGAGCTTAATATGTAATCAGATGAGAGCTACCTTCGGTTACCGCTACCGTTAACAGGACAGCCTCATTCGACGGAACGAAGTTGGACGAGTACCAAGGAAAACAAATTCAAAGAAGTGTAATATCTAGTGTTTTTGATAATAATTATGTCGTTGTGTCTTCTATACAGGAAGATTTTTTTATCACCATCCAAATTTTTACAGGGTGTTCTACCCATGAATATGAACAACTTTCACTGAGGGACCAACTTGAAATCACACAAAAAAAATCAGCTGTTTAATACAAAAGTTGAATACCTACTTGACCAAAATGTATGAAACAGCTGATTTTTTTTTGTGTGATTTCAAGTTGGTCCCTCAGTGAAAGTTGTTCATATTCATGGGTAGAACACCCTGTAAAAATTTGGATGGTGATAAAAATCTTCCTGTATACTCGTATTATGTTGAAATTTAACGTTGATATCGAAGTTCAAATCACCTGTAAAATAAAATTTAGGCTGCCAGTAGGTACAGTTGGTCCATACATGCAAAATTTCACGTAGATATGTATTATGTTAGTTCCTACCTATGTTCCTATAGTAACCGAACACACCTAGCGCTCTTTGTGAAAATGTTGCAAAATCAGAACCATAGATATCCGATCAGAACCTTCCCCCTCCGGCCGGGAAGCTTAGATTGTTCTAGCCAACTGCACTAGGCACGAAGGTTACGTAACGCACCGATTGTACCGATACTTAGAGGCAGCAAAGTAGAATTAAACGTGTTTAAACATACTATGAAAAAAAGTAAAAAAAGTGGTAAAAAAAATATGAATATAGTTGTAATGGCGGCCGGGCCGATACGGCCATCTAGAAAGAAATAGGTCAGATCGGTGAGGGTGGAGCGCGCAGGCGCGACGCGGCGCTGCGGGCGCGGCGGGTGCGGCGGGCGGGGCGCACCGGCACCCCTGTGCCATGGCCGCGCTCCCCGCACCCGCAATACAGTCTACTAGGTTCGCACTTTATTTGACGACGTGTCGCACCGCAACATCAGACGTTGAGTACGTAGAACCTCTAGGCAACCCTGGTGAGTGCGACACTCCTGGTGGAAACGGATCGGTTTCGCGATCACTAAACGACAGTTTTGCGTCCTTACTGTTTCTTTAAGTTAAACGCGAATATAGTTCTACGCTTAGATGTTATTTCGACGTGGATCATTTGATTTTGTGTACCCTTAGCTGACTAGATGTTAGCGTAGGGCTTGCATGTGTCTCTGTGTCTACTTTCCCTAAGTGTGTTACTTAACTAAACCCGCCGTGTCCTATCCTTGGGTTGACTCTGTGGGTGTTGTTTCTGTGTAGGTCGGAGTGCGGAGGCGTATGAACGTTTCGTTACAGATAAGATGTTTGTAGGGAGATAAGATGCCGTTGCTAAGCGTAGGAGCAGAATGAGGCGTCACGAGATGCAATGCAAGGGGGCCGAGATCAGCGGCGCCAAGGAGGGCTCGCAGATGTCTCGCAGCGAGTCCACCATCAGCCGGTGCACCCCGCACACGCCGTTGGGTCCGCCGGACAGCGTCAGCGTCGACTCCAACCCCATGCCCACCATCTATCGGTAACTGTATGCTCAGACTCCGCCGTGCAGGGAGAAGACGTACCGCTACAGCCACCACCCACCAGCGCCTGCATGACAACATTGCGCTGAGCGAATACTCGCATGACTTGCCGACTACGAACACAGTCCATTGCCTAAAGCGATTCAGCCGACGCGAACTGCAGTAGTCATCAACACTGTTATGTCTTCTCCCAGTGGCAAATAAAGCTGAGAGCGCACTACGCAGCATCGCGCACCGCGATCTTCGCATGCGAGTAGGTATCACGGACAGCTTCTATCTTAGACGGTGATACAATTTACAACGTTACGTAACCATGAGAGGACGATGGTGTTCCTGTATCTAGTTGTAAGTTGTGAGCCGCCTAAGACATGAGCGGCGATAGTTTAACGATCGCTTGGCTTGCCTCATGCTGATGGAGGAGACAGTTGGCCGACCCGCAACTTACAGGTACGGTGATAAACGATATTTTTGTGTCACATTGTCTCTTCAACACCTTGCCTTCACCTACTTCCTTGCTTTCAAAATAATCCTAGTGTTTTCTTAATTGTTTACTTCGTCCTTTTCGGTTCCAATATTGTTTCATAGATACATCGTTTCATCGTTGTAGGCTCAAAGGTTCAAGAATCTTTCAAAGTTCGTCATCACGAACTATCATTACGTCATTAGGTTTTTCATGCATGTCACAGTTATTTCGTAAGAAGTAACATAGAAGATAATCAATTTTAATTTCATGTTTAATAAACCCATTAGGTAATTCAGAAAAATAGAAATCACGCTACACGGCAACGTACTGCTGTCATAATCATAGCTTTAGAACATGGTTAAATTAATGCTTTAGATCAGACCCATTTTAAAATTAGCTAAGTATGACTTTATCCACTAAAATTTTCGCTTAGTAGGTAGATGGATGATATTTAATCATCAGTAGTGACCCCTAGTTAGAAACCTTGTAATTATAACCTAGATCAATCACCAACATATCACGCACTGTTTAAAAACGAAAAATTAACATAAAATAAACCCAACTTAATTCGTAATGCGTTCCGTAAAAATGATCAAATATGTATAATTATATATATGTAGGTACCAGCGATTTATATAAAAAAATACGTCACTCCAAAAACTTACAGAGGGGATAAAGTAACCGTAATCTGACTGATCTGCGGTGATAATGTTTTGGGACATTACCGCCAGTCAACGTTCGAAATAAATATCACTTAGGTAGCTATGTAGTATGCACTGGTTATCAGTGGCAAAATTAATAATACCGTTATAAACTGATTACTGTTCTTCCAATTAAATAAGACAGAAAAATAAATAAAACAGGCAACAAAACTTATGACACCGATCAAAATTTTGATAAAATAATAGATAGATACTGGCGGATTATAAATTACAAAATTTTAGACAGTTTCAAACTTTCTTAGCTCTTCAGTGGTGTTATTTATAAACACCGCCACGCTTTCAATAAAAACTAAATTAGTTGTGTAATATTGTTACACCAGGAAGGTCGAAGAGGAAGCAGCCAAAATAGTATAAAGTGTTTCTGAACACTAAAGAAATATTAAAATAGAATATCACGTATTTCATCAAGATCACAATATATTGAAGTTGGCGACAATACTAATTTTAAAATGTTTATATTTGTTTAGGTGTCGGGCACCCATTGCGTCCCTGGATTGTATGGACGACTTCAGTGCAAATTCACAACAGATGTTGGATCAAGGTAGGTTAAAACCGTAGATATTAATACAATAACAAAGACTGAAACATTTTACATCCTAACAATAACCTAAAGATATTTGTTCAATCTTTTGGAAGATAACATTAAAGGTAACTTACTTGTGTGTTATCCTGAAGTAGGTCGGTAGTAAGAACAGACGTCCTCACTTATAAAAAACCAAGTGCTGAACTCCTCGAACATTTTGTAATTCAAGGTAGCTTGATCGCGGCCATTCTTCCGATGTTTCTAGAATGGATTTTTCTATTCGACGACTTGTATTTTCCTATTCTCATTCTACATAAAATATTCAGCAGTTGACATATGACCCTGGGAAGACTTAAAGATATATCTTGAAGATTATCTGCCTACTGGAAAAGAGTTCCGTGCTAGAAAAATAAAAATATTGATAATTTTCTTGGCTCGGAAAACCAAATCTAAATGTCAATTGTTTACGTGTTCTATTATTTTATGATATAACATGTATTTCTAAATTAAAAGCATCTAAAGACCCATTAAATCCAAAACCATCATAAATAAGAGCAATTATTTTTAATTGGCTTCTAAAGGAGATTGACCAAGTGACTAATCGGTATGAAAGATATGGTGATTCGAATAAACATGGTTTAATTTAAAGGATGATTTCAGGGCTTTCAAATATAGTTTACCATTTTATCATAATTTTCAGTCTTACACGGTAATTATGTCTCAAAGTCTAGAATGGAATTTCTTAGACACTTTTTCTGGTAAATGCAAAATAGGAATTACTCAAAATGACGTTTTTTGAGCATTTTTTATACTCGTCAATTCCGACGGATAAAGGTTGATGTAGAGGCTCTAGTTAAGAATAAACTCGAGAGTTCACATGCAACCGATCATCGAACATTTACATATATACATTTTGTTGGACGGATAATCCATAGTGTACAACTTACTAATGTAACGCAATTAAAATAGCATTTTACTCAAGAACACTAAATATTTCAAAAAAAACTAAGCACTAAATATTCACAATCTCCCGCACCCAATTTATTTTATTTGTTAAAGGTACTAGTTTATGGTTATGTACATACATAGGTACTAATAATAATTAGTTGTTATTATTTTTATTAGTTGTTGTAACTAATTATCTATCTATCTATATTTATAATAGGAGAAACTAACTGACTGATTGGCTGACTGACATATTAACGCGCAGCCGAGACTACTAAGGCTAGGAATGTGAAATTTTGCACACGGCTTCCTTTTATAATGTAGAGAAGCAATAAGAAGGGGTTTTTGGAAATTCAACCTGTAAGGGGGTGAAAAGGGGGGATTTCGTTTGTATGTAAAATCTTATTCCTTAGGTTAATAAATTTGAAACTTGGCACGAATACTTATCTAAGTAAATTATGAAGTTTGTAATTTTTGTTTTTCTAAACTACCCCTAAAAATTTGGGAGTGTCAAAAAAAAATAACAATAAACTGGAAACTCAGTATGTATATATAAATACGTATGACAAAAATAAATAATAAAGTGTAATAGGTTTTTTTTCGAAAATCTACCATTAACGGCGTGAAGAGGTTAGTCAATTTCACAGGGTATTTATACCAATTTTCCAGTTAAGAAAATTGGTATAAATAAATCTTTTAGTCAATTATGGATACATCCCAAACGTATTTTAAAAATTTCACCCCTATGTGGATAAAAAGAGGAGATACAGTTTAGGATGAAAATCTTATTCATTTGGTTAATAAACTTAAAACTTGACCCGAATACTTATCTAAGAATTTTAAGGCGCGGTGAATTTTAACGAATTTTAACTTGAAACTCAGTACCTTTGTTATAAGAAACGATGATACGTTTTTGGGTCTTTTTAAAATCGCAAAAAGGAATAACAATTTTTTTAAGGGGATCATTTTACTGCGTAGCTTGATTAACTCAAAAATTGGTATAAATAATCTTTGAGTCAAATTACGGAATCATCCCAATCGATTTTTTAGAATTCTACCCCTAAAAAAGACGGGATACAGTTATTATGAAAAATCTTTTCCTTTGGTTAAGAAACTTGAAAATTGGCAACATTTGCCTCAGTAAATAATAAAGATTGTCACTTTTAGGTTTCAAAAATCCCCTCACTGAGGATTTAGGGGGTGACAAAGTTAATAGGTAAGACAAAAAATTAACTTACTGTCGGATTAACTCGAAACTCGGTACCAATACTTAAAATAAAAAATTGGTGTGTGTTTTAAAGTTTTTCAAAAATCGTATAATGGAAACGTACTAAACGCTTTTTTAAAAGCAAGCTGTCGTCGCGTCGTGGTGAAACGGGAGGACAGTTTATTTGCAAAATCTTAGTTTAACTTAAAAATTGGCCCGAATACTCATTTATCTAAATAAATTATACAGATCGTAAACATTAATTTTCGACAACTACCTTTCAAGGGGAGGTGGAGAGGGTGTTAATTTTTTTTGAGGAAAGTAATCCGTAAGCCACGTGGACGAAGTCGCGGGCAAAGTGAACTAGTGTTCAAATATAATTTCAATCATTGGATGCGTAATTTAATTATTTGGCGTAAGACAAGAAGATTTTATTGTTTTCATACCCTTTCAATGCTATGCCAATGATAATAATATGGCGACATTTCTTGCGTGAAAAATACTATAAATGGGTAGATAAATCAGGAAATTAAAATAAAAACTAATATTTTATGTTTTTTTTATGCGGTGAATTCAAAGATTCGCAGTACTAGATAAAATCGTTATATTTGAAAGCAGGAATTATCAACATTTTAAACCTAAGACACCACAGAACAAATAGCAATACCAGGTCTGGTCAATTTCCTTTAACTGAATTAGTAATTTAGCGCTTACCTAGATAAATGTAGATTTTCTCATTACTTTCCGTAGAAATAGGACATTTTTGCTATTAGATTCAGTCCAGGGAATAAAAACTAAAAAAATAAACGGAACACAATACGACTGACGAATTCTAAACATAAAAATAGAATCTAGACAATTTCAATGACAATAATAACATACCTAGTAGGAATAAGTTTATGAACATCTGCGAATGCTTATGATGGTGTTATGTATACAGCTGGTGAAGTAAATGTTTCCCGGCACGTGTCAACGTATATGGGGAACCACACTACCATGCCATCGGTGGTGACCCCAGGACTGCGGTACAAGAACTTAGGGAAGTCTGGCCTAAGGGTGCCTAACATCGGCCTAGGGATATGGGCCATACTGAATGAAGAATGCGCCGAAGACGTCATTATGACGGCCCTGGAGAATGGAATCAATCTCTTTGATTTATCTGAAGCACATTGCGGTTAGTTTTCACTATATTGTTTTACTTAATTTTTATATTTTAGAGGTGCCATCTCGGGAATAGTACATATAGCTTCTAGGGTGCCTTTTTTAATAGGTGTTTTGTTTATACTTTATCCTTGTGTTACCGATTGCCCTGAACAAAGCGGACGGTACCTACTTGACTCTTAAAGATGTGTTGTTTTAAATATGTTGTAATTGAAATAGCTTAGTGGTCAATTCTTTAGTTCATGTTCCATATTATAATTAGGATTAATTTTAGGTTTTATTATGTTTGAACCATCACAAAATAAATAAATGGTTGTAGCTAATCTCGAGATGTATTACGGTCATCATTAGGCACTGTTGCTGTTTTTTACTGATTTTGTAATAAATTCGGACGTAAATAATAAAATGTGTCGTTTAATAGCAAAAGGAGAAGCAGAACTCGGCAAGGTATTAAAGAAACGTAACGTAAGGAGGACGAGCATCATTATCACCACAAAAATATATTGGAGCACCAAGTAAGCTCTAGTTTTAGTCACATCCCATACCTCTACCTGACTATACCATACCATAGAACATAGATTGATTAATCGCACGACTTACAACATAGATGTTTGTCACTTACTTTTCTAGATGTTCAACATGGAATGAGGAGTAATTAAAATGTAGTGAGATTTCTATAGATTGATGTTTCTAGGCTAGATGTGTATTAGCAAAACCGATCATTTATGACTAATCGATTCCTTTGCATTTCTTGATATAGATGTTATGGCCTGCTGACATTCCTTCTGTGTTAGAGGATTTCCTGGTTGCCTATCTCAGCATATTGGTGTTGTCGCCCTGTTTTTATTACTAATATATCCTATTACATTTTTAGAATAGCGCCCAAGGAGTAATTGTATTCTGTACAATGTAAAGATGAGTGGTGTAAGCTTTGACTTTGCTGTTAGGGTACTTGCTGCGCACACAACGAATCACCGACGCTTCACTCGATGTGCTTCCCGCTCGCTAGTTGCTAACATACTGTAAACTCTCCATTTACTAGGTTTGCTCATACTAATAACAGGTCGGATGAAAGAGGTCTCTCTCGAAAACACATTGTTGAGAGTGTCAAGGCGTCTCTGGCGCGGCTTCAAGTTGAATATATTGATGTAGTACTCCTGCACAAAGTCGATCCTGTGTGCCCGATGGAAGGTCAGTTCATATCAAATGATCTAAAGAGTTTCAATGAAATCGTTTTATTGCTAGTCTGTACAATTACTGAAAACGTAATCCTTCGACAGAACTCGTTCGTGCAATGAACTTCGTGATTAATCAAGGATGGGTCATGTACTGGGGAACTGCTCGCTGGTCCCCAGCGGAGGTACGAAATATCTGACTAGTTGGTTTCTTTGACTCCAATGTAGAATGTCCTTTTTTGGTAACACTTGGCCATTTATTTCGTAGATTATGGATGCATACAGCAACTGCAGGCAATTCAACTGTATAACGCCGATAGTTGAGCAAACAGAATACCACATGTTCTGCAGGGAAAAAGCCGAGCTCTATATGCCCGAGTTGTATCACAAAATCGGTGTCGGTGGGTAACCTAAATGTATTTACGAATATTTATATAATAAATATTGGTATTGTGAATACTAATACATACATTTTGGTTACTAGGTATGATGGCATGGTCTGCCATCACAACAGGTAAGGGACTCGGCCGTGAAGAAATCACCGGACTATTCGCTAAATCACGATTCAACAGGAAATATAGCACCTTCAGCTGGTGCGAAGAGGATCTCGCAGTTCCTGAGGTAGCAGTCCCTAATTCATTATATAATCAAATACCATGGTTTGGTGAACATCATATTAAATGTAATGCTTGTTATTACAGTTGCGTCTCACCGGCAGTAAGGAACAAGTGACCGGAGAAGAACCACGCACTTATGGAGATAAACTTCGAGATCTCTCCAACCTGGCGAATACATTGAGTGTGTATTATTCCTAATATCTGACTTTATAGGGCCCAAGATCTTTTTGAAACTATGCCTTTCTTTGTAAACAGATTGCACTACGGGCCAATTGGCTGTGGCTTGGTGCCTGAAGAATGAGTCAGTTAACTGTCTCCTGCTCGGTGCCACAAGCGTTGAACAATTTAAGAAGAACATTCATGCACTGCAGGTACTGTTCATTTCAGTTTTGGTTTTTCTTAAGTAAAGAGATAGGTGCCCAACGTGTAAATATGGTTCTCTTAGCAGATCGTCCCACAGTTGACACCAGTTGTGATGATTGAGATAGAGCGCCTGCTGGCAAACAAGCCGCAACGCCCGCCCATGGTGTCGACACTAGCGATGCGCAATCAGCAGAACAACAACACCGTCCGGGTTGACATGACGTGAGCTCCCTTGATAACTGAATCTTGTTTAGTTTCGTGTGTTATGTAAAGCCTCGTATTTATGGTATTTCCTATGAATATGGGGCTTTTGTGCTACATGTTCTGTTACCCAACAGAGGCGCCACCACGTCGGGGGCCGGCTCGCCGAAGCCTGAAGGCGAGATCGTGGAGGCCGAGGCCTCTACCCCCGGTAAGGAGCCCGGACGAGGCTTCTGTGAGATCCAGTGACCGTGGTGGCGCGGAAGCACTGACTCTGCTTCCAAATCTAGTAGATCAAAGGTAGTATTTATCATTATTATGTTTTATTATGTTTATTTTGATTTGGCTGTGACTATTCTACAACGTTGTCTTTCTATCACCAGGAATCTCTTAAGGACAAGGAAAAAGAAAAAGAAAAGGATTCCAAACCGAAATTCTTCTTGAACAACGCCGGGGAAGTCATCAAACGTACTGGTATGTTCCACTTTCATATTTCCTTCAGCTGTAACAATAAGTTTCTGGAACTAATGACATATTTTTTGTGTGTTTAGAGCAAGACGGAGTATCCACTGATGTCGTGATATCAGTGTCATCGTTGAAAGGTAAGCAACCTGCTAGCGGGGGCAGTAAGGTGAAGAAGTCCAAGTCTGACCAGGCGCGTCCGCGGTCTTCTTCCATACAAAGGTCCTCTTCAGGACAGTTGTCCATCGGCAGAGACCGCAGGAAATCGCGTCTGGACTTGAACTCGCCAGCTGATCCGTAATTTTGATTGCTTATGACCGTAGGAGTACATGTTATTTACTAATACCTGTGCATACCTATACCAACACGAAACGTCTCCAGACATCTGTAAACGTAGAAATAAACGTCATTGAGAAGTTCAAGGGGCTCGTTATTTTTAATGTTTGTGGATGTATTAGTGTTACGCAGCCCCTGGGGCTTGTCTCGAAGGTACACTTATTTCTACATCGACAGATAATATAATTAGCCTCCATAACAAACATCCTACCGCCGCACGAAGTAATTTCCCATACACTGTCTTGTTCTAATGGTTCTAATGATTACTCATTTGTGCTCAAAATGGCCTCATTAACAAGTAAACTAATTTTTTTGTAATATCAAATTATTGAAAACATCTGCTCTACAGGTAAAGCAAAGGCATCAAGTTAAAGTAAAAGGACTTTAAGTGATTGAGAAAAGTCTGTGATGGTAGAGATTTATGGAATGTATTTCTTATGCAAGTAGGTGAATAAGATCCTGTATCTTGTTAATAAAATATATTTGTAATACTCTGGTAGATGTAATTGGACTTGATATCTTAGAAATAGTGTAAAAATTGTCAACTAATGTAATGCATGCGTAGGGATGTTCGTTGAGAACTACCAAGTAGCGTTAGATAGGTAGTTATGGTAGTCTAGTCGGCAGACACGTCTGGCACTGGGCTGCAACTTATAACTCATAGCTGATAGGATACACAAGGGCTGCACATAAAGCTCCACTATGTAGTTGTACTAAGCTAATAAGCGTAGAAAGTTTTCAAATTATTTCATGCGATTTTTGGAAATCATGGTCTCCCAATTACTAGAAGGAAATGTTAAGATTCGGGTGGTAACTTATCGAGTTTGGCTCTCAATTTTCCTGTGAAGCGTTTTATCCTAAAAATCGAATTTGTGCGTACTGCTAATTGCGGTAAGAACTTAGATGGTTCCTTTGAATACTGATAGAAGTCGAATCTTTTAATGATGATACACCGAAAGGTTTCTCTTAAACTATAGCTTCCACGGATCCGCATTTCTCTAAAGTTGGTAGTCTAGTCTGGCTTAAACATAGTCGAAGCATTTTATAATCTGCAGACGCACCTTCGTGACAATTTATTTATATTAAACTGTTTGTTAAGCAAAACGAATGATCATCAAAATTAAGCTGATTGACTCATATAGTAATAGTTTCCGTGTAAGATAATAGAAATAGTGTTCATTGCCATCAACATAGTGTAATCTCGACCACGTATCAGGGTTCGTTTTCCACCTCTGTACGAATAATAATCTAAATATAATGTACAAACGACGTGTGAATGATCTATTTGACGCGAGTGTGGTTCAGATTGTCGTGGTCGTCGCGGCACTGATTTCGACATAATAATCGGTCCCCATTGTAATCCTTTTAACAACAAATGATATCACTTGAATTTGGAGTTCCTAGAAGCTACTTGTTAGCAAGTAGTCAGGATTACTGCGATACATAGGGTTGCCATCTATCTATCACTACGTTTTTTTGAAAGCGGTTATAAATTCATTCTTTATTCGGTTCCACAAAAAAAATAAAGCTTAATATTCAAATGAGTAATAAAAACAACGAGACCTATCTTCGTGAATAATTGTTACAATACTACATTACGTGTTACTTGCTTGATTTAACTTATACTTATGTACTCAATTTTTACACTCTATAGGTACCTACTTACATTTGTTAAATTTGGTCCATAAATTCTAAAAAGTAAAGGAGTATTCTTTTAAAAAAACCGTACTGTAACAAGACGTCATCTACGTCAGCATTTGAGTTGAACTTAAAAACACAACTCCTTGTACAATGAACACAACTCCAACTCCTTGTGCAATATACAAAGAACTACCATACCTATTTCTGCCGGCAAGCAGCGTTGCTGCAATCTGATCTGAAGGGCATGGGTGCTGGTGTAATTACAGGGACATGAGACATTCCAACTTTGTCTCTGGGATGGTAGCGCATCTGCGATGCCTCTGTTATTACTGATGCTCACAGGCGGCGATGTCCACTTCTCATCAGGTAGGACGCCTGCTTGATTGCCACCTAATAGGAACCTAATGGTAATAAATACAAAATAAAGACTTAATTCCTTTATCCATTTACTAAGTCATGTGTTTGATTCTAATTATTTTCTTTATCTTCTTTGACATAATATTAGGTTATTTCAAGTATTGTAATAATTGATTCACAGGATAAGTCTAAAAGTCCGTACATCCTAAATCTGAAAGCTACTCTACTCATGTCACAATCCATATATAACAGTCTAGGTAACTAGCCATACTATAATGTTATTTTTATTATACTTATTTAGCTCATAGGCAGATACACGTAAGTAGGTAGTGTTACTATCCCTGATTTATCTCATGAGATACGGTTCGTGAATTATAATTGGAAGTACTAACACCCGGTATCAATACAACTTCAGATTCGTTTTATTTAGTACATTATACTTAGTATAAGATTTAGCATAGTATTCGTCTATTAGATTACTGTGTACATATCCCGCATTAATATGCGATGAGACTTCGAAGCCGTTGGAGCTGAAGCCGATCTAGTATAAGTAGTCTGTAATTAAAATAAGTTAGGTAAGTACACAGAACTTTAATTGTTTGGCATCAACTTCCAATAGGTCAGCTCACGTCTATGTGATATGTACATGAAACAAAGTGATATAAAAGCATTTTCTCCCATAAACTAAGTTAGGAGTTGTACATATAAAAAAGCAGAGGAACCGAAAATAGTGATTTTTTAATTTCGTTTATAATATATTATGCATGTGACAATTTACTGCATAAGCTCTGAAATTAACAGTGCATTAAAATACACAATGTTTGATAGTAAAACTGAAAATAGGCACATAATTAGTGATATACAGGTGATTTTTTTTACCGGTTCCAAATTTTTACAGGGTGTTCTACCTATGAATATGAACAACTTTCACTATGGGACCAACTTTTAATCACGAAAAAAATATCAGCTGTTTCATACAAAAGTTCAATACCTACTTGACCTAAATGTATGAAACAGCTGATTTATTTTCGTGATTTCAGAGTTGGTCCCATAGTGAAAGTTGTTCATATTCATGGGTAGAACACCCTCTAAAAATTTTGAACCGGTAAAAAAAACATCCTGTACAGATAGGAGTAGTAAGGCGTGCATTACACAGTCATTGCTAAAACACGATTCATCATCACTGATGATATGAACGCGAACGATATAACGATAACTCTAAATCTGACGCTGTGATTAGATCGATCCAACACGTAATGTTGGGGACAGAAGTGAGCAACAATAGAACGGCGAGCAGACGTCTTAGGGACTGTAAGCAGTTGGAGTCAGTCGTACCTACCGTGAAAACTGCTGTAAGAGCCGAGGTCACATAATAAACAAACGACACTGATTCCACATGCCGCACTATATGCATGGATTGCACTGTTGCACAAGTTTGAGCCCACCATTACACGACACGATCTGTCTGGATCATTCGTTGGTTGTCGTACCAAGCTGATCGTGTTAGCGCCTTATTCATATATACATATATATTATAGAAGTAGTTCGTATTTAGGCTTAAACACCGCGACATTGTCATCGTTTTCATTGTGCAGTGAAGTGATTGCAGTAGAGAATTTATTGCTAATTAATACAATTATAATAACATTTTATTGCAAAATAAGACAGGATTATAAGTCGAACTACAACCAACGTAGTGTAATATCTAGGTACTCCTCTGGGTCTATGTTTGCGCAGGATTCACTACCTCGATCAATGTCAGCTTCCGACTTTTCAATGTCATGTTGATTCAAATTCCGACTTAACGTTTATCTTTCACGTTTTGCGTTTATCGTTTATCTTTTGATTTGGAGTTGAAAATGCGCTTAACTATTTGTACCGCTACTGAAAAGCAGTTACGTTAGCTGTCTGTGAAAACGACGATAATTTCACGGTATCAGGTAGTTATAGTAGTTAGTTAATATAGAAAAATGAGGATAATGTACACACGGCATTTAAAAACATAAAAAACTGCGCTGTTATCGTAATATTTGCAAGTCACATGCTTTATGAAGCGCCCTTCTTGAAGCTATGCCTTTACACCTTGGCACGACGCTCCATCATTGTGCGCAAAAGAACAAAGTTCATGACATTTCGATCAGTCTCGTTCTTGCTGTTTTAATTAAAATAAATATTCAATAATCAAGTAATTCTGAAACATCAATACCTACCTGATAACAAACAGTGCATTCGTATAGCAAAATCTTAGACCAGAAAGCCCATCGTAGTAACATAGATACAGAATCTTTTAAGTTCCCGCATCGGCACTTTCGTCCGCGCGTTAACATAGAAAATTGAGTTTCATCATGGAAGCCAGGTACATCAGTAGCTTACGAGCTGCAACATTGGTCTCGTAGAACTTATCTACGGGACGTGTCATCGTAAATCATTATTGTTTTAGAACATGGACTTTGATTTCAGAAGGAAGTCATAGTCAAGTTCTTGTTGATAACACTTGGTACAGAAGCTACGGATGCGATTGTTTTGGACTTAAAATAACGGATTAACAGATCAAAAGTGACAGGCAGTTTTTAAATAATAAATGATAACGAAGCAAATTATCGTATTTGTTCCGGAACTTAGGGTTTTAAACTCGAAATAATGGTTTTGTAGCATTTCGTGGTTAGGTGGTTAATTCCGCGACTACGAAACGAGTCACCCATAGCTTCAGTCTTAAACCATTATCTTTGAATTATTGATTGAACATTGGGTGTGGTGCTATATTCTTAGAACCTTATCCAAGTTCGTGTTGATAACGCTTGGTACAGAAGCTACGGATGCGATTATTTCGGATTTAATATAACGGAGTTACGGATCTTCAAGCATAAAGCAGCTTCAAACTCGAAGTAATAGTTTTGTAGCATTTCGTGGTTAGGTGATTCATTCTGCGACTACGAAACGGGTCACCCATAGCTTCAGTCTTAAACCATTATCGTTGAATTATTGATTGAAAATTGGGTGTGGTGCTATATTATTCTTAGAACCTTAGCCAAGTTCGTGTTGATAACGCTTGGTACAGAAGCTACGGATGCGATTGTTTCAGGCTTGAAGTTAGGATCTATAATATTAAAAACTTTAAAACACGATCTCGAAAAGGAAGAATAATATTACGACTGAGTTTAAAAAAAATACAAAATCGAAGAGAGAAAAAAAAATTATTAATATTAACAAATTACTAGCTAACTAAGCTAAAACAACTTTTTCCAACATTAAATTTAGGATGGGCTTTCAATGTCAAAGATTTAAGCTTGACACGGCAACTACACTGTTTAGTGGATTTTGAACTGGAAACAATGGTCTCGTAGAACATTGCTTTTACTAGTCCTGTCATCCATAGCTTCAGTCTTAAATCATTACCGTTTTAGAACATTGACCTTGACTTTTGAAGGAAGTCATCGTCAAGTTCGTGTTGGCAACGCTTGGTTCGGAAGCTACGGATGCGATTGTACCGAGTTTGAAGTCGGAGACTACAACATAGAACTCGTTTGAAAACGGTCTTGTAGCAGAAATATGAATGACAAACATCCTACACATAGGTTCAAAAATTAATAGAGCTTAATCTGGTCGAGTATTGAGCTGCTAACATCGGCATCGAAGAACATTGCGTTTTGCGATCTAGTCTAGCTTTGGCTATAATTCATTAAGAGCGTTTACGCCGTACGGCATTTCGTACAAACTTTAAAGCCCTTGTTTTTCGTAATTAATGAAACGATTTTAATGAAACTTCATACGCATAAGCAGAATACAAAGGTCTAAAAAGTTAGTAGAGAACATTTTCGAAATGCCTTCTCTAAAAAAATATAACTGGAAATCTCTGTTTCTATGGAAAATTTAAAATGGGTCTAAGGCTGTAATACTATTTTTCGAAAATGTTCTCTACTAACTTTTTAGACCTTTGTATCCTGCTTATGCGTATGAAGTTTCATTTACATTATTGATTGGACATTGGTTTTGATATACGTTTTTCGTAAATCTCACCCAACTCCGTGTTCATATTCATAACACTTGGTGTTGAAGCTACGACTGCCCTTGTCTCGGTCTTGTAACCGGATCTCAAACTCAACTTACTTATGTCGAGCTACTGTACTCTTGTTTTCCACACTGCTTAGAAAATGCAGTGTGTACATTGTCCTTATTAAATATGGTACCATGGTTATGCAAGTAGCGAATTCTGTTTTATTTTTATTTTTTTCAACGGAACTGATTATGGACGTAACGAACTATAAAACTAAATTTTAAACTTTAATTGTTGCAAGTTTTCAAATCTCCAGGCATAATTTCCCAGCGTATCAGGTTTTTTTTTTAATAATCAAATTAAATAATGACATCCATGTTGGTCGAGGGCAGGAGGCATTTTCCAGATTTCTGCGCCTGCGATTTTAGGTGGAGCCTTAAAGGCTTTCGTAACTTTACCGATGTTGTGATGGAGAATGATCGTTCTAAGGCTGGATATTGATTGATAAAACAGTATTACGTTGCGTTCTATACGTTTTTCAGGTTCCTGATCAATGTAAATTCTTAATTTATCCTTCATTTATGATAGATTTGAATGATGATATTAATTTTAACTTTAAAACATTTAAATAAAAATATAAATAAAACAGAAACTAGGTAAAAAAAACTAAAAAAATATTAAAATCGTTAAAAAATAAATATGGAAATGAGAAAATTATAAAACTAGTTATAAATAGGTATGTAATAGAAAATATATTTTCTGAAATTAAATAACAAAAAATAGACAAATATATAGCTATACTATGTAAGGAAAAACAATAAAAACCCAAAAAAAAATATAAAATACAAAAATGAAACACTGACATAATCGCTTCTTGTATATCGTTCATGGTACCAGTAATTGTCCTGTTGGTGTGCTTCGTACTAGGTAAGTAGAGAGACCATCAAAACGATGAGTTTAGTTCCCCATGCGTCCTTTTTCAAATAATAGGTTTTAATTATTTTACCTAAAAATGTATAAATTTCATGAGATACACCAGAGATACCTCCAAAAAGTTGTACATACAAAAGATGTATTAGGATTATTTGTAAACTAAACAGATGTCGTCGAAAGATATATTTATTATTTATAAGACGTAGGTAATAATATGTATATTAATGATATGATTTTATTAAATCAATCAAATTAGTTTACGGTTACTATTAGATTATATTCAGATGTGTTGCTCTATAGCTTCGTAAGCCCGCAAATCTTCAGAGTCTCGTACCTGTCAGGCAACCCATATACCTCAATAGGCGAATATAGTGTCGCGATGCAGCAGAGAAGGCAACATCGGTCGAATGGAAAAGGCTTAGTTGGAAACATCTTCGGGAATAAAAGTAACCAGTCAAGAACGGGGCAAAATACTCATTATTTATACCTATTTAAGATTTAGAACTATGCTGTAGGTATCTAATAGTACTGTAGCTGTAGTTCTTCGGAAACTCTTAACTTCACCAACTCTCTATCCTCTCTCTATCATTTAAATTTATTACTTTAATACTTAACAATAATCCAATACTTTACCTATTTAACATAAAATCAGTTAAGAAATTGTTAAAATTCTTTCCCCCCCACTTGATAGTTTTAAATGCCATTGGATGTGATGGGAATGAGGTTCTTCTTTTAAGAATTTCCGAATCACCACCCTACGATAATAGTTTAAATACAATAGAATTACATTAATTATAACTTAATTCAGTAAGTGTACATTTGTCATGAGGTATCTAATGGAAGAGGAGTGAACCAGTAGTATGTATATACAGCATAACAATTATCTTTAGATACTTATGTTACAGTGTTACTGATTACCGGATAAAACCGTAATTATGAACACAATTATAATTATTATTACATATGTCGACATTTTGCCACACGCAGGTAGAGAGAGGCAGAATAAAAGTAGTAGATAAACGGCATTGATATATTAAAATATGTTATGGAAGTTAAATTAGTGTCTATGTTACTGGAGAATTTCAACTCATTCGAAATAACACGTCTTAATGTATTTATGTATTATCTAACATAATATATAAATACATAGTAGTGAAATAAGTGTCTATGTTACTGGGAAGATTATCTTGTCTGATAAAATATGAAAGTAATCCATAGCAATTATATTAAATGTCCATGTTATCACACCGTGTCCGTGCAAGGTAAATGACATCACAAACCAACTCGCAAGTATAGATTTAGGTACTGCACGGCATAATTTAACTATTTCAATTTAATATTGATGTCTTATCTGTCATAATAATCTAGACTAATAAGTAAGTGGAAATGATTGTCTATTTAACAATCAATAATATCGAACGAAACATACTGCACAGCACAGTTAACATAATGCTGTATAGTTGATGTCATGTTATATTCTAGAATGATACTTGTATGTTATTTGCCATCTCTGAATGTTAAATATAAGTGAAATACATGTCGTTTAACATCTTTAATCAATATTATATTGTATGTGTAGAATCAGTAGTCACTTGGACCGATGTTCGTGTTTAACTTATTCATGACCCACCCATATATTGGACGCTCACGATTACAGCCGGAGCACAGCTACTTTCTAATAATCTATTCTATTGTTTAATGTTTAAGCCAGAAACATGTAATACAATCTTACTTCAATAAAATATTTATAACTGTGATTTAATTCTTTAATTTTTTGCCATCTTTTGTTTCCCTGAAAACCCATGAGGACATTCCTTGTATTTTAGACGGGCTCAGCCATTTATCTTGTTTTACAACTAGGATCAAATGAGTCTAGTTTTAAATCCAGATTTATGACAGAGGACATTCTTGAAAAAATGCTTCCTCATAATCAGCTTAGGTTCATGCCTTTGATGAGATGAGAAATGTTTTGACAATGCACGGATATTGCATAACCACACACACACACAAACACTGGTTTACACTATAAAATCTGACAGTGGTCCTAAAAATGAGCACAAACTTGGTTCCTTGGTTCGTGTCAAGTTTGTGCTGATTAGTGATTTCAGTATGACTAAATTAACGCAAGGTAGGCAGTGCTGTCAACTGTTAATGCCAAACCTTATTGTCCGAAAGGCTCTCAGGGGTATAAAGAGGCGAGAGGTCCTCCTCTTTATACAGAGCAGGGTAACATTTCTTCACCAAATAGACACCGTTCTTCTAAACAAATGCTCACATACCACTATCAAACCACTACGATTGCCTGTTGAGCTATTCTGCTGCTCTGATGCGACAAGAGAAGCCTGGTGGTCTACTGTAAGATTTAGATATTGCTGGAGTCGAGGGATGGTTACAGGAACTGGAATAGGTAAACATAATTATAGTGTGTAACATCAACGATTTCACTCTATTATATCATAATGACATTTGTAGGACTAATACAATAGTCCTAGAACTTAACCGTGATTGGTAAACGGTAAAGTCCTTAGGTACTTTATTGAACATACAATGACCTTGACATCATCAATTGTGTTGTTCTTTTACCTGGCATAACAACCTTAAATATAGAATAGTATGAATCAGAAGTAATCAGAAGATTGCGTCCAGTGCATTCAATTCTATACGCGAGTGACGTAGCCAGCTATTAACATATTGTGTGGGCCATCCGTACGTGGACAACACAAGATGTGACTACACCGGTAACTGGCCAATTAGCCAACCTCATCCCTCCAATGGGTCAATCCGAGATCCTTCCAAGGATAAATATAGAACCGTTCCAGCTACAAGTTCCGCTCGGTAAATGCCTATTATATACCGAGATGGAGTTTAAGTGTCATAGTGGACGGACGCGCGACCTCACTCAGTGCTCACACAAACCAAATCATGACGTTAATATATTTCGACTGGCTCGACTACCTCGTCTTCGGAGGGATGCTTCTCTGCTCCGCCCTCATAGGGGTGTACTTTGCATTCTTCGCGAGCAAAAAACAGAATACCACTTCTGAATACCTTATGGGCGGGAAGACCATGGGGATGTTCCCCATATCCATGTCGCTGATAGCCAGGTACCTATGTTTGTTACTAGCCATGCCAATGGTTCTCACAATATCTGTAGGTTATCTTGCGAATGTGATGTTTCCTAAACCAGTATCATTATTATTTCTAGTTATATTTCTGGTATCTCGTTGCTGGGCCTGCCAGCTGAAATGTATACGTATGGAACACAACTGTGGACGATAGTACTCTCGGAATGGGCGGTCTCACTCACCATTGCCATTGTTTACCTGCCTGTATTTTATAATTTGCAGATCACTTCAACGTATGAGGTATTAAACTTTACGTACTGACATATTATTTGTGCTGCAATTGTGTCATTCTATCAAAGAAAAATATGTACTTAGTGAACTCATTGATTTCTACGAAAACAATAACATTATCATGCGATTTCATGCATTCATTTATTGTTTTATGTGATGTTTTCAGTATTTGCGATTAAGATTTAATCAAAAGGTGCGACTTTTGGGATCAATAATATTTATTATTAAAATGATGCTGTACATACCTATTGTAATTTATGTGCCGGCTCTGGCATTCAGTCAAGGTATTATATTTCTTTCAGTTCTTACAAGTATGCTTCCGCGCATTAAGATTACTGACGTATATCCTTTCTTTGCAGTGACTGGTATTAACTTACATTTAATCACGCCCATCGTGTGCCTCGTGTGTATATTTTATACAACTCTTGTAAGTACGTCGATTTGCCGTTCATCTCAATGTTGACCCTATTCTATACCCCGCCAGTAACAAATAAATGACTATAGTCTAGAACCGTCTGACAACGAGGTCAACTATATCAGACATTGTTGCATTATCCGGACACATGATACAAAATAGTTGTAATAGCTGAGTATTACCTCGTTCTCCTATTTCGCAGGGAGGGCTTAAAGCTGTAGTATGGACAGACACTCTGCAAACAGTACTTATGTATTTTGGCGTGATATTTGTGCTTGCCTACGGTACGTGGCGTTTAGGCGGGATATCAAACGTGATTGATATAAACAAAAAGGGAGATCGACTCGACTTTTTCAAGTGAGTAGGTTGCTTGAAGTTCTGTGATTTGTTTGAACAAGATTGTTTTATTTTTGGCTTGCTTGCAGCATGGACGTGGACCCCACCATCCGGCACACTTTTTGGTCGACCGTGTTCGGTAACTACTTCAGCTGGCTTGCTTCGTGCTCGGTCAATCAGGCCATGGTGCAGAGATGTCTAGCCTTGTCTTCGTTAAGACGAGCTCGAATGTAAGTGTTGTGTTGTGTTATCGATTAGCTAAGCTGGTAGTACAACTTACCAAACGATGCGATTTATTAAGTTCATATTTTTATGGCTTGTTAAGTTGATCTTGGAGATCATTGATTTTGTTTGAGATCTTTAGACAGACACTTTGTCTTGCTAAAGCTGTGCCCCAAGTTAAAAAAAAAAAATTGGTACCCATGGAAGATTGGGTTGCAGCTTTAGATGCATCATAAGGGTACCATTAATCAAGTATATTAAAGAATGTTTATTTTTATTTTAGAACGATATTTATAATGGCAGCGGGTATATTCATCATCGTATCGTTGTGTTGTTACACTGGCCTGGTGATCTACGCTACTTTTGCGGAGTGCGACCCCTTGTCCACGGGGGCTATCAGGAAGAGCGATCAACTGTTGCCTTACTTCGTTATGACCATCACAGGCTCTATTCCTGCACTGCCTGGCATCTTTATGAGCGGAGTCTTTAGTGCCGCACTGAGGTATAGTATGCTATAGTTTTTCTTTTTTAATTTATGTTTTAACAAGTGACCGATGAGTTCCCATCTACAAAAATGACGGACCTCAATAACATCCAACATTCATCCCCTATTTAGGGGGGATGTATTTTCAAAGATCTTTCCTGAGTGCTCACCTTAGTTACAATATAAACTCTTGTGCACAGACTTCGGTTTATCGGTTAGGCAGTGCGTTGTCTGACAGTGAGTGAACGATTTTAATATTTATTAAGTAGATTTTGCCTTCGGATTAGTGGGTAGATAGGCTGCCAGCAAGATAGACCTGCGACCTGGTGAAGGTTACGGGATGACCGCTCACTGTGACACTGAAGGGGGAGTGCTATTACCAGAACTACCGACGTCTTATATTGAAATGATGACGATGATAAATCGAGTGGTAGTGTCAATTTGACAATATTTAAATAAACAATAAAGTATTTATTGACGTAAAATAAAATGTACACAAATCATGGAATTCTCTGACTCCTGCGCTAATTACACTGTGTTGCAGGAACCAGTGTTCTCCCGTAACAAAAAGACGCAATTTTGTTGTTTTATGACAACACATAAAAATAAAACAAAAGAGACTTTCTACTTTAAAAGAACTGTATAAACCAAGAACGAAAAAAATAAACATAGTTCTAAAAAATTACATAGTTCTTCTGGCGTGAAAAGTAGGTATGTAGTTGGTAGGTACATATTATGTGAAACTGTGAATTTGACATTTGTGTGTGTGTTTTTATGTGTGATTTTGGTTTGATAGGAAGCGGTTCTACTGTTTCTAATAACAAATGAAAGCTTATTAGAACTCATACTCGAACCACATCACAAAGCTCTCGTATTCCTAAAACGAGCCACCCTAGACTTTTTTGTATAAGGTAATTCGGAACAATGATAACACAAAAATGATGGCCAGTATGTTTTAAAACTACATACTAACTTTTTCTTTGATATTAAATCATTTTGATGTTTTAAGCCTTTATACCATTTTTTTTTTGGGTGGGAAATTATCAAATAACTTCTCCCGCTCTGGGGAGACGCTCGCGGGGAGGGCGTGTCAGACTTTTACTGATTAAAACTCACCCGTGTTCCTTCAGTTGCCTGTGCCAGGAGCCACGGTATCTCTTTCGAACAGCCCGCGACCCTGGCAGACATGGGCCCTAGAGACCCCGTCAGTTAGTGCTGACATCTCTTATAGAGGCGCACGTGGAACACAACGTGCCGTCGACCCGGGCCTGGTCCTTACCGGATGGCGAGCTGCCCATTTCTCGCCGTCCGCAAGCCTGCTCCTACGGTGGCCGGGAATCGTCTACCGATTCCCGACTCCCAAGGCGTCTCCTGCGGCGACTAGGGGCGTGAGTGAGAGCGCAAAGATTGTCTCTCCTTCACGCGCTCCGCCGCCTCCTTCGCGAGCATTACGGCTTCGCAAAAGGAGGCGACGGCCTCCCATGCACTCTCGCTCCGTACCATGGCCTGGACTAGGACCGGACGCGAGAGATCGCCGCCGTGAGGACGCAGCGGTGCTCTGCCCAAGCTGGGCAGACCTCCACCGTACGCTCGACCGCGTCCTCCGGAAGCCTTTATACCTTACATGGAATATTAGGAGTTCGGGAGTGTGGATATTATATGATTGTCATCTGTTTTAATGTTTTTCTTTTCTTTTAGTTCTATGTCTACCGGACTAAATTCAATGTGTGGAGTGATTTTCGAAGATCTCATCCGGCCTGCGTACAATAAACCTATTTCGGAAAGGGCTGCCAGTTTTATTATGAAGATGATTGTGGTGGTCATTGGTGCGTATACCTTGCATTTTTGTTTAAAGAATAGAAAACAATTTCAATAAAAATAAACCTTAAAAATTAATTCGAAATGATTGGGAGAGAAAAATGTAATTTAGAAAAACGAAGAAAATTATGAAATATCAGTTCACCAACCGGAAGGTGACGGATTACAGACCTCTCCCTGTTACAGAGAGAAGGCTTAAGGGGCTTATAGGACCTAAACAAAAAATACAAGTTTTGGAAACAATAAAACTATATGATCGACTACAGTAAACAAAACCAGAAAAATATATGATATTCTTCTGGATATATTCTAGGTTGAAAACATAATACAACTAATTTGATACCATAGAAAAAATCATGAAGATACCTCAAAAAACTTTATTTTTACAATTAAAACCATACTAATATACATACAATCATTGTGATTTTTTGTCAGATTATTTTACAAGCAACATACTAAAACACTAGTGTTTTAGTTTTTCAGTCTCTTTCTTTTCTGAACAGTCCGACAGTGACCGCGCTTTAGGTCATGTAAGCCCCTTAAAGGGACTACATGACCGAAAGCGCGATATTTTAGTATTTTGCTTGTAGAATAATCAGACAAAAAAACAGAATGATTGTATGTATATTAGTATGGTTTTTATTGTAAAAGAAAGAAAGTTTTTAGAGGTATCTTCATGATTTTTTTCTATCGTATCAAATTAGTATTATGTTTTCAACACACTATCTACCTAGCATATATCCTGAAGAATATCATATATTTTTCTGATTTTGTTTACTGTGGTCGATCATATACTTTTATTGTTTCTAAAAATTGCGTTTATTGTGTTTAGATCCTGTAAGCCCCTTAAGAGCCTATACTACCTCAGCTAAAATTCACTCTTTATCTCGCTCGCACGATACTGCTCGCGGACTGTGTGAAAGCGAGACAGAGTGCGGTGCTGGGCGGGAGGCAGCGCCAATAGTTTAGGTATTTGCTTTTTACGGTGAAAATAAAGGTAATTCAAAAAAACTAACTAACATAAGACCTGCTTTATAGTTAGTTAAGTTAGTATGCAAAGTTTCATGATCTAATTTGAAGTATTTTTTGAATACCAGCGGTTTATTGTTCGGTTTGGAGGTAACTTTGGAATTTTTTTCTATCGAGAAAATTTTATGGAATCGTGTTTTCGTCTAACATAAGACCTTACATTAATCCTCAACTTTAGCATATATTTATTTCAAAATTAATGCTGCAGAGTTTTCGACATAACGGAGGATCATGCTAAGCCATTTGAGGTAGTATAGGCTCTTAAGTAAAATAGTCATATGCTGATTATTATAATTGTTAATTAGAAACTAAATATGATGTTGCGCTTAGATCAAATCAAGTGGAAGTGAGTCTTATATTATAAACACTAAAATAAAGTTGTTAAAATATTATCTATTATTGTAGTATACTACCGTTTCTTTATCTTGATGGACACATCGTGATGTTAATTACCTGTGTGAGCTACACTCTACCTAGTTTCCTTTTCCGGTAGAAATGTTACTATAGCATCATTACTCATTAACGCCTTGATAAACAGCTTAAACGAATTATAGTTATTATTTATTTTCACTGCAGTTTTTTTCGTTCCGTGATTTTTTTTTCTTTAATCCGTTTTTCAAAGAAACAGTTGAAGGCGAAAGCATCAAGGCAGACTGTGAAACTAAAATTTACTTTTTTTGAAATTTTTGTCTGTTTTATGTTAGGAATTATAATCATAAAACTCATCTCACTTCATATTATAATTTAATGACATTTGAGGCAATAATCTGTAATAATGTCAGTCAAAAAGTACTTTCAAATAAACACCTACATTAATTGGGCATCCCTCAGGCCCTCACCCATCGTACTTATTATGTAAGAAAAGAGGGCTACCAATCAGTACAGGTGTCCAACTGTCCCTAGCTACATAGAGCTGCTGCGGGGCATTAATAGTAAACACGAGGGGTCTTCCGTATCTATGGGTATCAGCATTCTTTATTCTTGCTTTTAATGTACTTATTTGAATAGGGATAGTAGATCCCTTCACAGTTATTTTACCTATAGCTGTGAATGGTCTGTGCACCGCTTGGCATTCATTAGTAGGTACGTAGAGGGAGTCGCAGGGTGGATTTATAGGGATCCTGTTGTTTTGCCGAAAAGATTTTGCCAAAATTTCACTTCTCAAACAAATTTTAGCAACCTTTTTTATACCAATGCAATGTTTGGAATGATTTTAGTACCCACATTTTCATTTGGGAAAATTTTTACTTGGCAGAATATTATCAAGGATAATGTCGTTTAGGCATTTTGGTCTTTAATCAAATGGTTTATTACAGCAAACAATCTTTAGACAATAAACATTTAGTCAAATGATTTGTTATGAAAAAAATATATAGACAAAAATATTTGTTTTGGGAATAACATGGTTTTACTTACATAATTACTTTTTTAATTCCATTGCATGGTTGCGGTCGGTCGATAGGCGACGTAGGATGCAAGAGCAAGCGAAGGGCACCCCGAGGTTCGATTTTGTTAGGTTACTTTAAACCCCATTCACAGAAATAGGAACCCCGCGAAGCGGGGCTCCGTCGACATTGGATGCAAGAGCGAGCGAATGAGAATACAAATACATTTACCTTCACATAGTTTAAACGTTCACTTGCCAATTTTGCAATTCCTTTTCGATGAAACAAGGGAGACCCATAATATGGTGATACACTAATACACTTTATTCTATGATCAGATATTGAACATCTGTGTCTGAACTAGATATAAAATATCCGCATTTCAGACATCAGCGCTCTCTTCTTCATCTCTTGTGGGCGACACTTAGAAATTAACTTTGTTTGACCTCTATAGAGGCTTTTCACATTAGTCGAATGTTCATAAACTGGGATGAAAACCCATTCGTGGAAGTGTGAATTCGTTCAGTTGCGTCGACGATACTTATGTCCAGACTTTTGTATTTACTAAGTGGTGGTTGTATCTACTTGTGTTACGTGCTATAGGCTCTCATTTCCCCTTCATTGTAGCCAGTTTTCAGCCCAGCCTTCACCTGGCTAATACTGCGTTGGCCTCCCTTTCCAAACTCAGACGTAGCAGTAGTCAAATAAACGGTTGGAAATTAGCCTCAGACGCCCTTTGTTTTTTTTTTCTAGTCTGGAGTTCGTATCAAGAGATTTGATTTTTCAATTAACTTTGTAATACTTAGGGCTTCTTCGAGTACAATCCCTCATTTTAATTTTGCGATAGGTCTCCGATTTCTACGGAATGGCTCTTCAACTAATATTGAATTTATGAGTCCTTCTTATCAATTTCTACGTAATTTTCTTTTGAAAACAGGACCCACATGTTTTCATTTAATTTAAAACATAGAATTGCAAGCCCGAATCACGTTAATATTTACGTTTTTATTTATAATCAAAAGTTATTGGCATAATTAAGCCATTTTAAAATGCTCATTTCACGTCGTAAACCCGTTATTTAGATCGTCGAAGTTGATAGTCACGCGGGAAAATCCGTAGGAAAATGCACAGCCATAAACACTCACCTATCTAATAAATACTAAGTTTTAATCGCATACATGAAATTAAACAGGACAAACTGTTTAGCGTGTTCTCAGTAACAATACGAACTATATTTATGTATTTATTTTGAATGAGGTTGTTTAGCAGGTTACCCTTAACATAAATCTATGCTTCAGTAAGTCGAAAATATATAAGTATAGAGTATTTTCCTTGGGAAAACGTGCCCTGATATTCCTAATAACTTATATTTCCATTTAGACGGAATAAAAAAGTACATAGCTATTTATATAACTGAACAACTTTATGAAAAATAATCTTACTTTTTTCTCGGTTTTTGTGTGCTATATCGGTTTAAATAAAATAATCGGTCCTTGTGTCGCAATAATAAATTAATGTAGCATTTTAACTGGGAAATATAGCGTTACTTTAATTGAAACCCTGGGACACCTGATTCATTAGTACGGCTCACGAAAATTATAGGAGACGAACTTCCCCTTTCAATTAATTTGCCATTTCCCTGCATGACTAGCCATTTAAAGTACCAATGCAATGTTTACTAAACATGCATGTTTACTGGCATAATAGCCAATAATCGTAAAACTGTCTTGTTCGACATGTTGTTAATTAGGTATGTATTATGCTGTACTAACTATGTATGAGTTGTTAACACATGGTGTTTTTACAGGATTCGCATGTGTGGCCTTGGTTTTCTTAGTGGAACATATGGGTGCTTTGATTCAAGCAGGAAAAAGCTTGGCAGGAATTACTGCAGGAAGTCTGTTGGGGCTGTTCTCAATGGGCCTGTTCCTGCCCTGGATTAATTCTACGGTAAACTGTACATAAAATCTAATGGTACATATTTATACCTTTGTTACAATAGTATGATTTAAAAACCACTGATTATTTTGTACGAAACTGCCTTAGTATGTTTGTTGGGCCCAGCATGTAGAACTAATTGTTTGCACAATATTATTTACGAGTAAAGTTAATAACAAGAACTACGAGCAATATCTTGAGACACAGAAGTACAGAGCAGAATGCGACGTAGTCCGCATTATGAGGAAATTCCTCATGCTGAATCTCTAATGTTTTTTTTTCCGATACTCCTAACTTACTTCTTCCTTTGTTTTTGTCACACAGGGTGCATTGACAGGAGGACTGACGTCAACAATGCTGGTAGGATGGATCTCACTGGGGACGCAAGCAGCGATGATGAGAGGAGATATAGTGGTCACTCCAAAACCAGTGTCGGTAGCAGGCTGTCCCGACAACACGACCTTACCAACCCTAACAACCACTCTGAGTACCGTCGAATTCGACAGGTGATGTTATTTTTCATGACCTTTTTTTTGGGTGGGAAATTGTCAAATAACTTCTCCCGCTCTGGGCGGAGCTCGGAGGGCGTAACAGACTTTTACTGACTAAAACCCACCCGTGTTCCTCCACTTGCCTGTGCCAGGGGCCACGGTACCTCTTTCGAACAATCCGCGACCCTGGCAGGCATCGGCCGTAGCGGACCCCGTCAGTTAGTGCTGACATCTCTTTAAAGCGCGCGTGGAACACAACACGCTGTCGAACCGGGCCTGGTCCTTGCCGGACGGCGAGCTGCCCATTGCTCGTTGTCCGCAACCCCGCGCCTTCGGTGGCCGGGAATCGGCTATCGATTCCCGACGCCCAGGGCGTCTCCTGCAGCGACTAGGGGCGTGAGGGCGCAAAGATTGCCTTTGCCTCACACGCTCCGCCTCCTCCTTCGCGAGCATTACTGTTTCGCAGAAGAAGGCGACGGCCTCCCATGCACTCTCGCTCTGTACCATGGCCTGGACTAGGGCCGGATGCGAGAGACATTCTTCATGATATTACTTCACCTATTTACTTTCAAATAATTTATGCATGTAGTCTAATAGCATAAGATGACAATCACTTGTACCTGTAATTAAAAGAGGCAGAATCATTTACTTCTATTTCGGTGCTACCTAAATGACCAATTCTCCATTTCAATTTCATTTTTCTCTATTCTACCAAGGATAAACAAAGTTATTTCTATGCAACTCAACATCTCTTCTGCCCGAACATGAGACAACCTGTAGACTCGCGTATCTATGAAGACAAACACATTTAAGGCTCCAACAAAACGGCGCGACACGAGACGCGAATCGCGCGCGACATAATGGCATCGCAAGTCGCGCAACGAGCGGTGCCATGTGTCGCGCGCGATTCGCGTCGCGTAACGTGTCGCGCCTGTTTGTAGGAGCCTTTATTCTTTCCATAGCAAAGGGGAGGAAATTTTAAAATCAATATATTTTCTTTTCTAAGTCCGATGTCTGCCTCAGTCCCGCAAGGATTAGCGCTTAGACCAGTACTGTACGCCATATATACATCAGATCTGCCAAACACTGAAGATGTAACGACAGCAACCTATGCGGATGACACTGCATGCCTTGCGAGTGAGAAAGCCCCGGACGTCGACGTTGCTACACAAAAGCTGCAAACACAAATTAGTCAAATAGAACTATGGCACCAAAAAAAACCCTAATGTAAGCAAATCTGTGCAGGTAACCTTTACCCTAAGAAAAGGTGACTGTACACCAGTCTTTATGGAAGGAAAACAATTACGAACGAGTAACTGTGTAAAATATTTGGGTCTACATATTACAAAGCGAAGACTAACATGGGCCAACCACATCAAGGTAAAGAAAAAAGAGGCAACAATATACAAGAGCTTCCCTTGGCTATTGGGACACAAATCACAGCTATATCCGAACAACAAACTACCTGGTCTATAAAGCCATCATAAAACCGGTGTAGACTTATGGTATAGAATTATGGGGTTCTCTCGGCTCAATGTCAAAAATAGTATATAACCTACTGAAACCACATCTGATTCTGGCTAGACAAGCCGACGGCAGATCATATTAAAAAAAAAAATCCCATGTGATGTCTAGACTATTTGACACTTGATGAGAAGAAATGTTTCTTGGGGTCCAAGTGTCAATACTGGTCGTCATGTTTGACATTGTAGACTTTTATCGACTGAAGTGACTGAAGAATATAAACATTTCTTCTCTTCATCGCCATGCTTAAGATGGTAGAAATCCTTCTACAATCTATCATTTTGACTATTCTCTCAAAGACAAAACCTGTTTCTATGGTGGTCAACCTATTGTTCTCAATCCACTTCCAAAATTTCCTGAAGTTTACTTTTACATAACCATAAAGGCTCTCCCCCACAGGCGCGTTTTATCGGTCGATACTATAGGATGCGTCCGATTTTTCTAACGTGCGCGTGTACGCACAGTACGCAAGCGTCCTACGTCGTTATTTCTTTTCTCGTCGTTAGTTCTATTGCGTCGCTATTATCGCAGTAGTATATAAGGCGCTATGGCGCTCATTAGGGGAGGCCTATGTGCAGCAGTGGACTGCTATAGGCTGATGATGATGATGATATAACTGCGTGGCCAGGACGACCAATACCTACAAAATGTACTGAAAACAGATATCGCAATAATGCATCCGAAATTATCGACCGATAATTACGCACCTGTGGGGGAGAGCCCTAACAAACTGTTTTAGCTTTGTGTAACGATTTCTTCAAAGTAATCCGCATTTAAACCACTACTTTCCCCGGCTTCTATTTGATTTCGAAATCAGTGTGCAATCCACGTCAGAACCTTCCATAATCGTCTCTATTTCCATATAGTCTGTCATTTATGTCACCGTTATATGTTTAGTGCGGATTCATAAACAGGGTGTTACTCAACAGGTCGGGAACATTCTTCATGTACAGGCTGAGCTACTTGTATTACACTCTGGTCGGTATGACTGTGTGCATCGTCGTGGGCTCCATCGTCTCGTATTTCACCGAGCCCAACGATCCCGCTATGGTAAGTGGTTTTAAACGTTTTGGAACAAGCCATTTTGTTAAGAATTATTGTTGTTAAACCCACAGGTATACACGTTGTGTTCTTGCGCAGCTGGGTCAAGTTGAGGTGATTCGGTATTGATTTCTTTCACGTATGTGAAAATGTGATAAATTTTACTATGAAAATTCTTTGTTTGCAGTCTTCATTTGTAGTATCATATTATATTAATTGCTATAATAAAATTGACTGTGGCTCACTATAGGCCGTCTTACAGGTGCGTCGTAAAACGTGTTACAGGAAGCTACTAAAGCTGTAAGCTACTGAAAGCACATTGCGATAGCCAATCCTTTTGTGTTAGCGTAATAAAGAAGATTGACGAAGCAGCGGTCACTAATGAAACTCACTGTAACTTTGTTTGTGCTTAAGACATGTATCACCAAATAAAACGTTTCAACGAGCACATGCAGATCAGTTATCTGTTCTGTGATGTAGACATAGATTTCATTCATCACAAATAAAAGACGTAGTCAACTTCAAAGTCAGATCCAGAGTACCTACACGAATGCTCCATTCATTCAAAACCAAGCCAATGAAGACCAACGACTTCTAATCAACTCGACCTACCAACACGCATATAAAATACGTTACATCTATTGCATGTTCCGCTGGTCGCGGTGACGTACCTATAAAGATGTAACGTGCAAGATTGCCATCCGTCCCTTGACAGTCGATTAGTCAAATTGGTGCTCAAGGCGTGTGAACAGATTGTCTGTTAGGGTTATTTGGGTCACTGTTTAGGTGCATCGGGACTTGCTGACGCCGATCGTGCACCGCTGGCTGCCCGCGCAGGACCCGCACTGCCGCCGCCCGCGCCTCACGCAGCACGACATCGAGCTACACGCGAGGGAGCTCGACCAGTTGAGGGCGCACTCTTCTTATGATGTATGTAGTCCTGGTATATCAATAACCATACTTATGTAATAGGGGTAAAAGTTAGTTAATCAATGCAGGCAATTGTACTGTGGTGGTCATTGGTGGTCACTGTAGCGTGCTACGGAACAAGTCTATGTCCAGCAGAGCAGAGGGGCAATTCTCGATCGTCAAGTCTAATCTCAGTCTCAATCTGTGAAAAATTCCTCTAAGTTCGCTACATTTTGGACGTTTTTGTTATTGATTGTAGCTGAGATGACATTGCGACTAGATTTTGAACGATTTTAATTGCGGGAATTGGCCTTCAGATGACTGCTATAGGCATCAGCTTAAAGAATCATCATTATCATCAGATAATGATGCCACAGGAATATTTGCTGCCACAGGAATACGGAAAATGTATAAACTATTGCCTTTTTTGTTGTTGATTTAATAAACAATAGCGGAATTCCTTTCACTATCGAAGTGATCACGAACTAACTATCATGTACAGCCTCAACATGCACTGAATTGGTGCAGTGCCAACGACTAGCTTCAAGGTCCAATTAATAAATTCTACATCTATTGAAAACAGGATCTGTCACTCTATCTGCAATTGGTGTAACTGACCTAGCATAACAAAATGCAATCTACCCATCAACCTAGTTCAAGACCGTGACATATTTTGACATTTAAATAATTCTTGATTTTGTTTCAGAAAATGGGCGACAGTCCTCTAATTGAGAGAAAGACTAATAACAATGACGACGATAACTTCTGATCATTATTTGTGAAAAGTTTAATTGATAGTATATAGATTAAAAACTAATTGATACTCAATTTTGACTTCGTATTATTTCTATCCCCAAACATTGATTAGGTAGTTCGTGATGTTTTACTACAGATTTACACTTATATCATGAGAGTAGTAAATGATGGGAACTCATCGATACATAATATAATAATCAGCCTGTACAGTCTCACTGCAGGTCAAAGGCCTCCCTTTCCTTTTTCCACTCTACTCGATCCTGAGCCAGTATGGACCAATAGGTACCTCAAACAAAAGACATAGACAAAATAAAATATAGATTGTTTGGACCTGCAGTAGGTACAAAATACAATGTGGTGGTGCAGTGAAATTGGACAAAATAAATTGCAAAACAAAGTTATATTGTTTAACATTTTTTCCTGATCCTTAAAGTTATTTAAACTACATAATGGATTTTGATGCGAGTTTCAATATCATTTAGAGAATTTATTTCTTATGATATTTTTTTTTTCATTCGGTATGTGTATAATACATCCATAAAATAATTATTAAACATAATAACGAAATCCCGAAGTGTTGTCATCAAAGGCTTGCAAAGCAGGAGCTAGTCGCTCGTGCTATATACCTAAGCACTTATACTTAGTTTGCAAGTACAGGCTACACTACACAGGGTGGATGTACCAACGTCAGTCGACGAGTATTGATCGGTAGTCTAATGCATATTTCAATTAAAAGCTGCGCAGTAGGTAAGTACTCTAAACCAGGTTATTTATTGAATGGTTCATTTAATTATTTACCATTCAGAACAGTATGTAAATAGTGCTGTACTGTATGCAAATTATCATCATCATCATCATTTCAGCCGAAAGACGTCCACTGCTGGACATAGGCTTCCCCCAAGCACCTCCACTTCGACCGGTTCTGTGCTTCTCGCATCCAACGAAATGCAAATTATATAAGTATTTATTTGTGTAGTAGATATCAATAGGTTTATTTTTGTATTGCTTAGCGTAATAAATCATCATATTATTATTATTAGCTTACACAATGTAAAATAATTGAGGGGCCCGTGGCTAAGTAATAGTAAGTAAGTAAGTAAGTAAGTAAGTTTTTATTTGTTTGAACATGGTGTACATTGCATGCAAGATAATAATGGGATACATAAAAGTTCTATCATGTTCAGCCGCATATCGTGGCGTACAAATTGGTAAGAAGAGATGGTGCATAAACCGTGATAATATCCTACATCAAAATTACATTTCATCATGATACAATTACTTATTTAAAAAAATACATACAATAGATCATGTCAAAAAATTTATCTATACATTGTTAACTCAAATACGAGGAAAATTGTCCTCTTTCATAAACTCTGCTATACTGTAATATGCTCTTTCAGTTAGTAAACTCTTCAATTTACTTTTAAGAGCAGATATATTTAATGATTTCCATGATTTGGGCAATTTATTAAAAATGGTCGGAGCCATGCAAAAGATGCTCTTACGCATAAGAGTGGTTTTAGCGCCATGAACACAGAGTTTGAAATTATCACGTCTATTCCTAGGGACAGCATCAGACAAACGCTGAAATAAATGAGAGTTGGATTTAATGAACATTACTGTTTCCAGGATGTATAATGAGGGCAATGTCAATATCTTACGTTCTATAAAATAAGATTTACAGCTGTCCGTTGTTTGCAGTCTAAACATTGATCTAATGCACCTTTTCTGTGCCCGAAACGCTATAATAACGCTATAATACGCTATAATACGCGAACAACAGCCGCACAGGTCGATCGATCAGGTTAAGCTACGCATGCCGCGATTGTTCCGTGGATGGGTGACCATCTTTACATACCTTGTCCCCTCCGTGCCTCGGAAAGCACGTTAAGCCGTTGGTCCCGGCTGTCATTCGTGGATCTTTGACAGTCGTTACGGGTAGTCAGAAGCCCGAAAGTCTGACAACCAGTCTTACCAAGGGGTATCGTATTACCCAGTAACTGGGTTGTGGTTAAAATACTGGTATTTAGCTGCATCCGGTTAGACTGGAAGCCGACCCCAACATAGTTGGGAAAAGGCTAGGCAGATGATGACAAAAAAATTAAATCGAGTGGCGCGTGAAATTTCTATCAATAGTCAACCGCTCATATCATTATAAAAATGCTATTTACATCTTTACTCAGGTTACGCTACGCCCCGCGATTTAATTTTTTTTGTCTGATAAATGCCCTAGATTGATGAGAAAAGTGGTGTAATGACTGGTACCTAGGACCTACCGAATTATTTTTTAGCTTTGAGTACATTATCTACATCATTATTTTCATTAAAACCTTTTACCTTAAAAATATTTTTTACCTTATTTTATTTTCAAGTTTTTATTTAAACTCAATATGATCCACCATGCACTGTGTTCTACTTGTAAAACCCTTTCATTTGATACCCATTACCCATTTTAAAACAAATATAGAATCTGGCATATCGTGCCGGCGGACATATTAAATTTAAAAAAAAAACAGTGGCACTCCGGGAGTGCCGACAGAAGTGAAAATAAAACACAAAAAGAATACTTTGCCATCACTCACTGACATATCGGATATACATTAAAACCGATTACATCCCGAGGACAGCCGAACACATCCGAAGCGGGTATTTTTTTTAATCGTCTTATAAACAAAACACGCGTGGTGTCGCTTACGGTAACAGTGGCGCGAGTTAGGCAGGATACAAAAGTCTAAAAAGTTAGTATTTTTAGACCTTTGTATCCTGCTTATGCGTATGAAGTTTCATTAAAATCAGTTCATTCATTTCGAAAAATAAGGGCTTGAAAGTTTGTATAAAATGCCGCACGGCGTAAACCTCTTAACTAAATATCTATTTAAAATTGTTTGAGCCTAATTATAGAATCTAAAAAAAGCTTCAAAATGTCAAACGAAATATTTTATTCAAAAAACAGCCATATTCGCTGGTATAATGGTATGGTGAACTACGCCGTAGCATAGTGTGAGCTACGCCGTAGCACAGTTTGACCTACGCCGTAGCACTCTCCATCCGTCTTACGAATTTTCGATCAGGTCACGTGTCCTGACGCGAGTTTAACATTTTTTACCCATTACAAAAAAAGTGTACAACGCCGCTAAAGAAGTTTTCACTTCAAAAATCATAGTGTATAGTATTCTACTAATCAAGCTTTTTCATTTGATACTTAGGTACTTATATTGAGGGGGTTGTGAAAAAATATGTAATTTGCCATTTTGCGGCTATCATGGATTTACAAAGATACTGATTAAATTAAATTGTATTGTCATCAAAACGGAAGGTGTGTACCAAATATCAGATTAATCTGCCAACAGGAAGGGGGTAAAATTTCAAGTACTAAATTTTACCCAAATAAATAAATAAATAACAAACAGTGCAAGCTAAATAAAACCGTTTTTACGTATCTTTTCTTCATTTTCGGCATCGCGCCGGAGATATTTTCTACAATCGGTAATTTTGTCTTTCGTTTTTCCCGGTGACCATGCCACGCGTGCTATTATTTACTACCTTAGGAAGTTCCCTAATCACGTCTATCTTCTAACTCCAACTCTACGGTCACAAGGAACTTTATTCATCATTGTCTACTAAAACTCGATTTTCTTGCCATTAGATACCTATTAAAATTATTACTATACTTAGGGCATACTAAAAGTTTCTGGATTCAGATAAATAAGACTTACGATACATTTACTGTTTTTCAAATTATATTCCCATAATTAATTCATTTTTGTATTCGCTGAAACCACTGTACAAAGCAGTTGGACCACTCTTCTTTAGGGACCTCTTCAATGGCTTCATGGAACACATTCACCGCCGATTCAGGGCTCATAAAACGTGTGCCTGTAAGTTTGTCTTTAATTCTTGGAAACAAAAAGAAGTCGCAGGGTGCGAAGTCCGGGCTGTAAGGCGGATGCGTCATCAGTTCCACATTTGAAACCTTCAAATAGGCTTCTTTAGCGGAATGTGAGGATGCGTTATCGTGGTGAAGGAGGACATTGCCTCGAGGACGCTTTTCGCGAACTTTTTCTAAGACTCTGGGCAAGCAATCGTAGCAATCGTAGCGTAAGCAAACGTAGGTACCAATCTGCAGTCACTGTCCTTTGATCTTCAAGCGATACTGTAGTGTAATGTCCAGATTTGCTGAAAAAAAAAGCAACCATTTTTTTACCAATGCTTCGACTTTTTTTAACTTTAGTCGGCAAATCTTCAAAAGCAGAACACCCAGGTTTCGTCACCTGTCACAATATATAATAATATAATCGTGACACATAATATTATAGACGGCCTCCGTTAAACATTTTATCATTTTACGGCACCATTGGACACGCAGTCGTTCCTGGTCCTCCGTTAAGTCATGCGGGATCCATCGAGTGCAAAGCTTCCGAACCTTCAGATGCACATGTAAAATGTTTTGCATTTGGCTCATTCCAATGCCTAACAAAGCACGAATTTGCTGGCAAGTAATTTTTTTTGTTAGTTTCAATAAGTTGTCGTACGGTGGCAATAGTAGAGTCTGCAACCGCAGTCGCCTGCCGACCTTCACGTACCTTGTCATGGAGACGATCACGTTCACGTCTAAATTCTCCAAACCACGAATACACACAGCTGCGACATGGTGCTTCATCACCAAATGCCAATTGAAGTCTCTGGCAACTCTCTTGTTGACATAAGCCACAACGAAAATTATAAAAATCATTGAACGAAAATGTTCACGAGTTAAATTCATTTTGATAGTCATAATGAAAAAACAAATGACAGTCTCGCAAATTAAAAACTAATATGTTCCCAAAGAGTGAGTCCATTTTTGAATTCCATAATTGTTTTTTCAGTCTTTTATTGTAAGTGGCCAGATCCAGAAACTTTCTGTATGCCCCACGTATATACTGTAAAATATTGTAAGTTCGCTATGCAATTTAACTAAAACACAGCCTCACATCAGTCACCTGGGACATTTCCTTCAATTGATTCAGTACGTACAGGATTTATGTAATCCTTGGCCCCTTTACTCATGCGGTCCACTGACCACTAATAAACAAAATAAAAGAAATAACAATCTATTGATATATTTAATTAGTTTAAGAAAGTTACATTACATCGTATATTATGTATTTACATCAACTTATCTGTATCGAGATTACTGATAGAGAGAGAACGTTGATTGTAGACGGTGCTTCGTTCCAAACACTCAATATACCTAAATTACTCTTATAGTAGAAGCACATTCGACACAAAGTAGGGCAATATGATTAGGCAAAAGAAAACTAATTGTTCTTCAAATTGTGGCTTTATGTTCATGAGATTCCTTTACAAACAGATTACGAAGAAAAAACTTACCTATAGCAGAATGCTTGTGGTATAAATAAAGTGAAGTTTTACTAAAGTGTATGTCATTAAATTCGCATTTTGCCCTGCTTTTCCTACCAAATGAGGGACATAAAATACACTACTAGACATATAATACTGTTCGGACTACAGCAACTACTCAAGTGAATAGCAATGCTCCTGACACATGGTTGAGATATACTTCAATACTATCATTTATTTAATCTACATCGAATGGCTACGGAAGCTACATTGTACCAGGAAAGATTCCACCTTGCGCAAACATGCGTATTCTCATATCTTCTAAATAACATTAAATAAGAACTCAAGTAATGAAAATGGCGCTTGCTCTCTGGTCTTCATGAATGAAATAGTGTAGGTAATAGAGACATGATCGGAGAGATTTTTTTAATAAAAATGTAACCGAATGCTTAAAAAGTACACGTAAGGTTTCAGCACACATGAGCATGAAACAGTTGCAAGAGACATCACGACTACCATTTTTACACTTCGTCTTGTCATTATGTCCAGAACACTCAGCTAGCTTAAAACTTTAGTTCACTTCTCTTGCATGTGCGTACATTGACCGGGAAGAACACGTTCAGTTCGATAAGCGTGGCGAGCACCAAGAACATGGCGTACATGGCGAGGCAGGCGCGCCCCACCGCCGCGTCCAACTTGAACTTGTTGAACCAAAACGTCAAGTACAGCAGCAGCAGCGTCGACAGCAACGAAATGGCGGAGTACTCCAGCCCCATGGAGTTGATCTTCACCTGTTAACATTTAACTGTATTTATCCCGACCTTCCCCACGAAAATCACGAAAATAAGTGAAGTCGCTTGGCAAATTACATTTCAGTGTCGCAATTTCGCGGTGCTAGAGCATTTCTAAGTTTAAGTTACAAGATCCTTTCGCAATATGCAAATGAGTAATAATTTATGTAACGTATGCAAATTGTGCAGGTATTGTAAAATTAACCTTATGTATATATTTCGTTATATCGAAGGCGAATTAAATAATAATATTGATGTATTAAAATAGTTGTTTTCTAACCCAGTAGTGACCCGGCTCGGCTGGAGTGAGCGACGCCTTGATGAGCCACGGCAGCCCGAGGCATAGCAGGATGTCAAACGTGTTCGATCCGATCGAATTGCTGATACCCATAGATCCATGGCCTGTGTTTCAGAAACAATACATTAAATAAATAATGAACATTTATATAAGTTAGTGAATTCTTAATTACATTGAGCAGTCAACATTCTCGAGCAATATGAAGACAAGACGAAAAATCCAAAAGATCTCATAAGACCATACATTGAAACACAAAATTATAAAATGCACTGGACCTTGTTTCGCTACTATTACACTGGATACAGCTTCCGGCACGGATGTGCCAGCGGCAAGGAAAGTTATTCCCATCACCGAGTCCGGTATCATTAATGTGTCCCCTGTAATGTAACAATGTAGTGAAATCATAAATGACATTCAGAAAAACTTTATATATGTCACGTTCAAATAGATATTAATAGAAGATCACCATCTTACCAATAATAGTAATCATCCAAGCTACGATGTACGACAACGATCCTATCCACACAATGCACATCATGAATGTCAGAGGGAACCAGTTCTTGAACCGAGGCTTCTCACAGTCTGGGATAGTGAACAAGAACACTAGGTGGATAGGCCACGTCACTATCCATGTACTCTGTAACAAGACGTAACGTTTAGAACATAAAGTTTTACGATATTTTGAGTGCTGTATCTGCTACAATAGTTACCTTTGTAAGCCAGCTTCTACCAGTGGGCCACTTCCATAGAGAGTGCACATATTTATCCTCTGCGTCTTTGTTATTCTCATCGACGTTTGCTACAGCTGCATTCTCCTCAGGATTTACAATTTCCACGTCATTAGCTTTACTTTCAACATCGATACAGATATTTTTAGCTTTTTCGCCGTCAGCGGCTGGTAAGTTCACAGAATTTGTTGTGTCAATTTCACTGTTTTTTTCGTTTTTATCTGGGCAAAGAGATAATGCACTTTTTATATTCCCATTGTGTTGGTGGCGATCCACAGATAAATTATTTTTGGTTACGGGTTTAGCATCTTTAAGTTCTGGAAAGTTAAATAATAGCACAAGAGATATCTTATTGCTGTCAAAAGTGTCAATAATATTATGAATCTTTCAAAAAATAGTTACTGTACATACCATTTTCAGCAGCGACAGTGTTATCCTGCTTTTCATTTTTCTTCAACATGTCCGACACACAGTTCCAATTACCTGTGTAACAACACATTTCTGTGATAAAATTACGCATGAATCATTTTTATTTGGTTCATCACTTTATGAAATACCAACCTTTAGCAAAATTCTGAATAGATTTGTCGTAGTACATGATACAGATGTAGACTCCGTACAGCATGACAAGAAGTAAAGCCTCGTACCACTGAACGTACTCATCGTGCATTATACAAATTAGTATAGACACTGTGATTCCATAAGCCAGGCAGTCCCTGGTCAGTGGCCACCAGTCTAAAGGCACAACCTGGAAGCAATGACACATCATTTAATGACGCCCTGCCATGATTTTTATAAATGTGGTTGAAAGGAGTATAGGTACCATTCCCGCGCCGATGCCGCAACATGCAGCGACGGCGAGGATGTTGAAGACCGCTGAGCCCACAATGGTGCCGACCCCGATGTCACCCTCCGTGATGAAGGTGCCGATGACGTTCACGAACAGCTCAGGCGCCGACGTAGCGGCCGCCATGAAAGTGGCGCCAGCCACATCATTCGTCATGTTTAGTGCTGTAACAGGGATAAACAAAACAAATTGTTATCAATAATCTTATCGAAAACAACTGCGTAAGACAACATATCTGTGCTAACACAGTTATGCCAAAGGATTAGGTACAAAGCAGTACCTACCTAGCCTGAAATGAAGATTACCAACGATTTCGAAAATAACTGTGACACATTTGGCTATAAATGTTGACAAAGCTGCTGGAAAAGGTTCCCTACGACGACGCGACGACAACATAATTTCAGGTTGCTTATTTATTTATTTTATTCTATTCGGGAAACTTACAGCTAATTTAAACAGTGCTCTTAAACAATGCATTTGAAGGCCATTTACAAGCTTCCACTGATAAACACTTGACAATAAAGATTATTATTATTATTACACAAAAAAGACAACAAAAAAGGTCGGTACAAAATACCTATAACATAAATTAGGAAACAAAATAACACGATCGATGAAATTATATTAATGGTAGTATTTAAGTTGTTAGAATATTTCTAGCTGTAACATGATTCAAAGTACCTAAGTTTCCAATGACGTCAGAGCAAGGTTCGAATGTCGTCAGCATCTTGTCGTAGGTCACTGTTTCAGTAAGTCTAAAAGCAACAATAATAGAATTCTAAATTCTTGCAATTTCCAACGGAAAGTTGCAAATAATGTCATGACCATCAAAGCTCAAAGCACTCATTCTGATCCGGGTCCTGATAGCTTTTATTAGAAAGCAAGTACAATTAGATCAACTACCCTTAGAGCGGTATCTCACTGACGATTTGCCAGTGTGTTTCCAGTGAGGACGTGTAAATGTGCGCTCCGTGGGGTCGAAGCAGCTTGTCTCGGTCTCTCTTGTATACTCACGTCAATTTTTGTCGTAACACAAACGCGGCAAACACTTTGCACACACATGACGTGCTCACTTCGGACATGCAACAAGCATGTTAAACAATCGCCTTGCTGAAAGCACGCTCGCAAATCGCCAGTGTGATGAGTCCCTTAGAAATATTCTCAAGTGGATACGTACCATGGCAAATTTTTTCAACCGCGGGCACGAAGAACTTGTCGCACACGACGGCGAGGGCCAGGAACAGGTAAATGGAGATGAAGGCATGGATGACGATGGCCCCGTGCTGCCTCTGCAGCTCCGTGAACACACCCGCCGGGAAGTCGTCGATGGCCGGCGGCGTACAGTTGCGGAGGTGAACCTCTGAAACTAATGGACACTGTTAGATATTGGAACAATAAAAAACATAAGCCATGTCTTCTATTGGGCTGGTTTTTGTAAATTCTGCCAGGCCTGCAAGGTTTTATAACATAAATCTCGAATCAAAACTAACAGATTTCGTACTAATCCCGACTTTTCTGAGATCTGATAGGTAATCAGTGTACTGAAATCACAAATAGACCTAGATAACGCAAGTATCACGAACTGTATGAAAACCAAGCGTGCCATTTTTGACTACCTACTATGACGTCAAAAGCTCGCGCTCTCGCTCACGCTTACCCAGCCAGCAGTACACAGGACTGAGCGCGAAAGTGGCGGCTTACGATTCTTTATCGTAAGCTGGTGCGATTTTTGGCACGCGAAGTAGTTGCTCTTGCGTTATCTAGGTGTATCTATATCTATGACTGAAATCTGCAATGAATGATTCATGCGAAACCAGATAGAATGGCGTAGACCAGGTAACATTATGTCATACATAAAGGCTCCTACAAACAGGCGCGACACGCGACGCGAGTCGAGCCTGTTTGTAGGAGCCTTTATGTCCTTTATATCCTTAACGATGATGGAAAAGACAAAAATGTATTGAAATGACATAACCTACCGACAAGCTTGTGTCACTGTTGAAAGTCGCTGTAGAAATATGAAACTCTTTGAGAGCGCTTGCAGAAAATACAACCATAAATTAATATGGTCAGTCTAATGACAAAATAATAATAGGTAGGTAGGTACGTACAGTTCTGTTGTTGAATCTGGAACTGTTCAGCTCCAGCATGATGTTGGAATCAAATAAACTTACAAACTGCAATGATTTTGGCAACCATCTTGGCTATTTTGTACGCTGATCTTGAAAATATTGGTAGGTAAGTATATTTTACACAAACCTTGCCAGTTATTAAAAAAATATGGATACCAACTTACAATTCTGTTGTTAAATCTGCGGCGTAATTGTGTAATACAATATCAATATAAGTAGTCAATGGCTTTCATTTTGGCATATCAACGACATTCATTGCGTTTTTTTCTAGTTGAACAGACAAATGTTTCGAATATACCTATGAAGAAATGGATTAGCAATATGCATCAAAATGATTCAGATTGATATTGATAATGTATTACGTAATTAGGCGCGTGGTTACGCGACACCATGCAGTGAAACACGACGCCGACAATGTTACGTGTATAGTTCATAGTTTTAAGGTTTTTAATATATCTATTATTATTTTATTATTAGGGCGCTGGAACTGCCTTACAAAATGGAATCGATTATTTTGGCAGCCATCTTTGTTCTTGGTCATTTGATTTCTTTGTTGGTCAGTCATTGAGATTAAATATACAAAACTTACAGCTCTGGTGCTGAATCTATAACTTGGTCTTGGCAGCTAGATGTCACCATCAAGAAATGGCCAAAATCATAGATTTAATCACAAACGGTGACAAAAAAATGGCAATAAACAAACGTTTATTGCCGTTTTAATATTGAATCTACGATTGTATGATCATCCACGTCGCCTATTTTTATACGAGACTTCACCATATACCTACATAGGGAGATTTTGCCGCATATTTTCCCTAGCTACCAATCCATAATGAGACAAAAATAGTCTGATGACGCAGTACTTATTGCGGGGGAAAATTATGGCGTTGTGTGTGACAGAACTAAGCAGTTCATATGGTTTGGATCCAATAATCTTTGATGGCGTATTTCAAATTATAACCTACAGTTTAGTACAGATACGACTCTCCTGAACCATATGAAAAACTTAATTAAATGAAATTAAAAGCATATCCATCAAAAACACGAATCCGCGTATCACTGGTCAGTTTCCCTCAGTCGTCAGTTTATTTAATTCGCCAGTTTCGTTGATTAGTCAGTTTCCAGTGTTTGCCAGTTTTCGTCGATTCGTCAGTTTTGTACACTGAAGGAAAAAGTTTTTAAGTGTTGAAAAACACATTTTGTGGATAATTTATGCTGCTGTAAGGAATATCTTGTAGCGGTATCTACAACGCCACATGCGAATAACGCGTCATACTGACGTCAAGGTGGAGCATCATGTCAAACATTATAATGTGAAAACAATTGAATATCTGCGAACCTCTCGCTATCATCTTCGTCGGCACAATCGCGATCAGACGACTGGTCGGAGGGACTTTCCTAATTGCATAGTCATACCACCTTTCTCGAAACCTTGACGATTGATTTTTATTACTAGAGCAATTACAGACGGCCTATGTAGATATCATTATTTTACCTTAGTTTACGGACTCCCAGCAGTTATAATAACTTGTCGTTTACAGTACAGTTTAAATTTTTTGATTGGCTGTTACCCAATATTTTGTTAAATATTATAACAGTGAGAATGTTGTCTTACGAGTTTATAAAATTCATACGGTGTTATCTCAGTTAAAATTTAAACATATGTTTAACTTAAACGATATGTTCGTTTAAGTTAAACATATTTTTAAATTTTCATGTCATGCCAATATAAACGACGTGGGCGATTGTCTTGTGATTTCTGATCTATAGATTTGTTTGATCGCATTTGTAATGCATAAAATTTCGCCAGTTTTACATCTCAGTCATCACGTCATAATCATTTCATTTATTCTAAACACACGTCAGTATATTCCTGAGTTTTATTCTCATTTTTAAACCCTAAAAGACAAATTAATGTTAGCTCGTACTGCGTGTGCTCTAAAGACACAGTTTAAATTTTGTAAAGAAAACTGTAGGAGAGAGAAAATAACAAAAAAATATCGCACAAAAACTTTTTACAAAAAAAAACAACCGACTTCTGTAGTGTATTTATTGGAAGTCAGTTGTTTTTTTTTTTGTAAAAAGTTTTTATTTTTCACTTTTTAGTGGGTCAGTTTGTAATTACAAGCTTTTTTATCTAAGTTACAATAGCCTAATGTCAACTGCTCATCACATGTTACAAAATATTGCTTTTCCCGATGCTGGGACGTTTATTGTTGAAGAGTGTTCCTGGTAAGAGCCGGGAGAACTCCTCAACAACCACTCACCATACGCATTGTAACGAACATAAATTGCTTAGCAACCATATTAAAGTAATCGAATCGCAACCCGTGAAATATTTGTCATTGAGTAGTTCCGATGGCCATCTGTGGTCTTCATCATCAGCTCCACCTTATCAAATGATGATTTCCGAGAGCAAATGCTCAAGTTACTTTAATTATCCACACGACGAAAGAGCATTGCTAGAAATGATGCGATTACTCAACTTAAATTCGGTTTCAAATTGACGCATCAGCATGACTAGTAGGTAGAGGTCGTCCTATGTAAAACTACAATCTTAATTATGTATTATTTTTGTACGAACTGAACATTTTGGCATATTGAACCGTATGAAGTAAGCCCAACAAAAGGTAACTGCTGTAAATCGTTGAGGAATTCCCTCGACTGTCTATGGTCTCCATCATCAGACCTGTATTGGCACTTATAACCTATATGGGTGCAAAGTTTTTATTTATTTTATTTATTTATCACATGAAATGTTTCCTTTGCCATTACAATTCTCATCAATATAAATGAATTAATTCCAAACACATAGCTACTGTAAACTGTTGAGGAGTTCCCTTAACTGTCCTTAGTCTTCATCATCAGACCCCGAATGGCAGTCACAACCATGTAGGTGTAAAGTTCACATCAATACAAATTAATCAAGCCCAAACACAAGGTAACTGCTGTAAATCGTTGAGGAGTCCCCTCGACTGTCTTTCGGCTCCGTCATCAGATCGACTCCAGGCCTTCATTAAATTGTAGTGCTTTAAAATACCTAATGAAAATATTAACAAACGCAATTGTCGCTCCTACGATTTTCGAATGTTCCCCTCGATTTCACTGGGATGCCATCATCAGGTCCTGGTTTCCTTATCATGGGACCACCCTTGGCATATCTCCTTTCCAACGAAAAAAGAATAATCAAAATCGGTTCACAAACGACGAAGTTATCCGCGAACACATAAAAACAAAAAAAAAAATATATATATATACGGTCGAATTGAGAAACCTCCTCCTTTTTTGAAGTCGGTTAAAAATATTAATTTCCCTCTACAATCACACGTAAAGTAAAGATTTCAAGTAAAGATTAATTTAGAGTCCTTTCTGTCGTAGACGTCTCCTCAATCCCACTTTCAGACACAGCTGACAATGGTATTCACGTGGATTATCAATAACATCCCCGCTTCCTGTCCTAGATATACGTGTTCATAACTTTTGTAATTACAGGGTTTAAAATTAATTTAGTATTCTTTCGTTTGATATTAATATTCGTATCACAAAATGGGTCCAAGCTATTTTTATATGGAAGTACAGACGCCAGCACATCAAGCTACCCGAAACTGTCAAATTTTCCCAATCAACTTTGAACCTTATGCAATAATAAATTTCTTCAATAGATTTTCTACTTAATCGCTAGATTAAGTAGAAAATCTATTGAAGAAATTTGACAGATTGTAGTAGCTTGATGTGCTGGCGTCTGTACCATCGATACGTAATAAAAGGATCTCTTTTTTGGAAGTAAAAATATGCATCCTACTGGAAATTGATCAGTATTTTCAAGCTCAAATATATTTGACGTACGTAAAATCTATAGAATTCACGTTCGTCTACGCACAAGATCGTGACAAAAATAATCTATACCTACTTGCAAACTTTTCGGTAACTGATAAGCTACTTTTGATTATGATTTTTTCTTTACCTTGCCATAACGTTATGCTAGCAATATCCAAAACTTACAATACTTTACATGTTCAATTGCCGTCAAATAATGTTAAAACTCGGGACCTCGTGGATAATTAATCTAACAAAAAAGATCGTATAAAATTGATCCGATGTAGCTTGAAAATCTAAAATCAGGTCCGTTAAAGAATAAAATACATTTCATAGTAAACTATTGGCTGGCCGTAGGCTATATAATTTTATTACATAAAACTACGTAGGTAATTGATGCTCTTACAAACGTAGGCAGATTGCTAGAGACTGATGAGTAAATAGTAACTTAAGCGCGTAAGTACGGTATCCTGCTTTCATCATTTAATTCTCGTGAAACAAGTTTTAGAAGATTTTGGATATCCCTATCCAAAATATTATGAAAATAATGTTTCCACTGTGACAAAACTACTAACAGTGAATTACTTACAGTTTCCTTCTTTTTAAAATCGAAAGTTAATTCAAAACTGTTCCTATCTTTTCTTTTATCCTTCTTTAACCTATATCTCTATCCTTCTTCTCATTGCACGCCATTCAATTCCTCCTTGCTACCTTTACCGGGTCCTCAGCCATTCCTACTCGCATGTGGTCTGATCAAGATCCTGCGGCCAGTTCTTGGAATCTATTTTAGCTGTTTTCTATCCCAAGTTTCTATCACTATGATTAATACAATGACATATTTGGTTTCGAACATTGACTAAAAATATTGTTGTCATCGTGATACGTTAATTGATTCCGCTAAAGTGCTTCCTGTGCTTTACATGGAAGATAACACTAATAAGTAAGTATTGCATTGAAGTGTTTTGTACTCACAAGTAATTTTTGTCAATTAAACAAAGCTGCTAAGACATGATGCGAAATATTTACACATAATCGTGTAATATTATGCGTACCGCGTTATTTAACTAAACCTATAACAGAGGCGAATCTTTCACTAATAACCAACGTACATTTGGAATTGTGCGTTCTTACTAGTAAAGTCTTTTTGTAAATAGTTACTTGAAGTTTTGCTAAAGTTGACTGTTCCTATACAGCCAATTCAATAGTCGTATGAGAGTAGGGACCAGTGAGTCGCGCGGACCGCGGACATGCCCGAGGCGCGAGGCGACGAGGCGGGCCGCGTGCTATGGCGTGCTTGATTAACAAACGCACATCCTGTGCCACTCTAAAAACGGCTCCTTCAAATAGCAAAGTCAACAAGCCAATCGTGAGTAAATTGTCTCAAATTACTGCTGCACTAACTTGTTTAACCGAATTAACTGATTTTAGAAAATACGTGTCGTTTACTTGTTAAGTAGCCGAGCCAAAGCCGTCTTCGTGCCAAATTGTGCATGTTACCACTCGTTATTATAGTTTAGACACTCGCATACAGCGAGTGCACTATGAAGGAAATTGACAGATCAAAGATGGCAGGAAGTCCGCATTAGCGACGTATAAGTCGTCTTTCGATCTGTTGCTCTCTCTATTGCCTAACGGCCTAAGGCACATAATGGCTTTCCCGAATACAAAGCGTCTTTCACCAATTAGGTACCTACTAGCAAAAACATTTTTTTTTTAAATTAAGATGAAATTGGTGTTTTGTCTTCATTTGGGTTATGTAGAGGTTAATTTGTGAATTTTAGTTGATGAAGTTTTGAGGTTGTGGCTGTATTCGAGGAAAGTGACCTAAAATCAGGGAGTTGATTTTGGACGCTGCCAGAAAAAGATCACGTGAAGACAGCCGGTGCTCAACCTTGCACATTGACAGCCCTGAGTGGACGACGACCAATTGACAATTTGCGCGAGGAGCGACCGGATGAGGCGCCGAGTTGGAGTCTGCCTCCCCTTCTAACTTTAAGAACGATGGCCTAACTGCGGCAAATAGCTATAATATCAAATTTACCTAATCAAATCATACGACAAGATGTAATAGCTCGTTTTGTATCATTCATCATCGCGATCAACCAGTCTTCGTCAGCGCCGCGTCTGTTATTAGTGTCCGTATTATGACAAGTGGGTAACTTCTGAAGCAATTATAATCGTCCTAAGATCAAGTAATATACCTAAGACCTTCTAAAAATAGATATCGATCAGATCCAATTATTTACTGCACACGATTGATTAACTCAACATTGTTTCCTGATTCCATTTGAAGGAGCGAAAAAATATGAGAAAACATCCTTGTCCTTGGAGCAATTAGTACATCAAAAAGGTTTTACACATTGAGTGTGATTACGAACACAAATATTTCTAGGGCTCTTGAAGCAGTTTTTGTTGTGAATGTTGTCTATATTGAGGCAGGTCAGTCCTCGTTTGATGATGTCGTTACAATGGACGCTGGCATCTAGTGGAACAAGGTGCGGTTGCTAGGTACTGTTGAGCTATAATCAACACTAATTCCTTTACAGAAAGACTATCTAACAGCCATCGGGTGAGCATCGAGCCACGCCCGTGTTTTGACAATTTCGTCAATAGCTTCCGGCAAATGTACACCGGCAATAGTTCCATTTCTAACAATATCTTGTTTCAGCATCGTGTTCGTTTTAAAATTCACCTGTTAACTAATTTTCATTGACGACTGGAGTTAGCAGCGTACCTATTTGTTTTTATTTACATGTAACGCCTACCCCTTTAAACAACCGGGCAGTTGTCTTTGTAAATAATTGCGTATGTTAACGGGATAGCAAAACGAATGTTCGTACCTGGTGGTGCAGTAGCCATGGCAGCGTCGCTCAGTCTTCCATACTTACGACGGTGTGCGGCGCCGGTACCCGCCGGCGCGCTGGCGCATGTTTCACCGACACTACATTCACTTTCAACACTTGAATCGTTGATGTAATCTTCTTCGCCACTCCATTTGATTCACTTCATGAGTGACCTAGCCGCTGAACGGGAATTGGACGCACTTCCGACCTCCTTCTACATAACCTTGCAGTGTTGGTACGCGCACTTCACCAGGATCGAAGGGCCGACGACTGAATCTCCAGGCTGCTAGAAATGTGTGGATGCTCTCGATCCAGACCCCGATAAAAGTAAGACATAGGACTCGTACCTCGATCGGAGGTATTCATATTGGAGTAGTATCGTGTAGAGCGCGACGCAGGCGACCGAGGACGTCGCCACTGGCGTCCGAATGCCGCCGCTCACGCTCAAACGGACATAATGGACCCGCCGGAGAGCTCGTCAAAAGAAGAATACGGGGGCCAATTATTTATTTCCATACAATACACGTACGTCGGCCGGCGCTCGGGCGCAGTGCGGGAGTGACTCCCGGCGCGAGCATCGAGCTCAGCCGACGTCTCCACGCGACCACTACGACTACACACGCTCTTATTGTATTCTAATGACCATCTTATTACACCAAAATTTGCTTATCATAATAATAGAAAGTTCAATTTCTTGAAAATGAAGATAAACTCAATCAAAGTCATGCGTGCAAGCTTGAACCAGCTACGTTAATACGATCTACTTTGATGGATCGATACGACATTCAGTGATGGAGTATGTAACGTGTCTTTTGCAGAGCAATGACTCAATCGGAACATATATATACATATTAAGAACAAAGAAAACACACACCTACAACATTTGGAAGCAACCGGGCGCAGTGAGCTCTGATTTTAATAATCCGTGGGGTCAAACGTCAATTTACAAGCCCTTCCCGAGTCGGCGCGCGGCGGCACGCGACTTTTACAATTAGGCTTAATTAAAAGATTTGAGCATGAACATTTGTAGTAAACCAACTATCATGGATGTGACTCACAAGACAATATTGCTCCTATGTAGGTGTAAAGGAAACAAAGATCGTTAAAAAATAGATCAACGCTGAGCAACAATTTACATGCACCATCCACAAATACAACTGCCATTTTATACATATGTGCTCAAAGGGAAAGCAAATGTAATGGAAAGGAGCATAATATCTCAGTATGTATGTACTCATGCGCCGATATAATTTAATCAACGTCTTTATGCCAATATTTAATGTTTGCCGTAAAAGATACGAAAAGGGAAAATTCTCTATTGCATTTAAATGCATCTAAGTTGAAGTGTAGAATATTTGACTCCAAAAATTATATTAAAACGTTGAATGAGAAAATATCGTGATACATTTTCGTAGGCGAAGAAATTACAAACTTTCAAACAGTTCATTGAAAAGTTGGCATGGACCAACAGCTAACTTCAGGTGGCGTCGGCGTCGGTGTAAACACTTGTACTACGAAAACTACCTTTAGGTTAGAGTGGTGACCCAGTGGTAACGACTGCGACTACGAGTTGTAAATTCAGAACCAGACGGGCGCTTTGTGTAAATTATTTCATCACCACTGCTCTCAAAACAGTGAAGGAAACCGTCAGTATGTCCAAAAAACAAAAATATCCAGACATGTGACATCCGCCAACTCACACTGGGCTCGCGTGGAAGATTACGGCCTACGTGTCACAGAGAGGAGGCCTGTGTCCCAGGAGTGGGAACGTTGTAAGCCTTATGATTATTCCTTATGCTGCTGCTACGATATAAAGTCAGTGTCAAATTGTTCCCACAGACGTGCGGTCGATTGTACCAATAGTATGAAACTGATTGGAAGCATTATCGTGTGGAAAGCGAACTTAAATGATATAAAATCCGCCTAAATCAGAGTTCCTGTTGTTCTTGAATCTGTTGGTCAATGTTCGTTCCTTTTCTTTTTGTTCGTCGTGTCGTCTTGTCTAAATATGATGGTAAGATTATGTTAAACAGTTAAGGCCTACGCAGACCGGGACGGCATGGCAATGGATTTCAATTTTTACTAATGGACATTGAAACGTATTGATATAGTAATACGACATAAATTGCTATGCTTTAAAATGATGCCGTGGCATCGGATATCTATGCTTGGCATCGAAAGGGATTTCATTGCACGGCATTGAAAGACGCACTACGGGCTCCCGCGGCGGGATGCCGTGGCGTCCTGCGGTAGGCAACGGCACGCCGCACGCCACCGCGACTCCGCGGCGCTCGTTGTGACATACCGCGGGGTGAGGCGGCGGGGGTTGAGAAGCGGGGAAGCCGCTGGAATGCCGCGGTATCTAAGCGGCTAGAATGCGCTGACTGACGGCAAAACCTTGCCATGCCATCCCGGTCTGCGTAGGCCTTCAATCAATCTGCCTAGCCTTTTCCCAATTATGGGTAGTTCTTCAGGGACAAAATTTTCGATTTCTGTGGGTATATTTCTGTCACCAACTAACAATACAGCATGTATTTTTTTTTTGTACAGTTTAGCTTTATCCCTTACTGGGACAAATGATTTTTTTTAAATAATTGCTGTCTAGGTACAAAATAAAAATATTTTAAGTTCGTTCTTCTGATTCATATAACGCGTCCTTTTGCCATTTTCCGGAACTAAATGGTCGATGTCGCATTTTCCCTTTGATACATCAATACTAATTATATATCGAACGGAAATGAATTGTCCTCTTACAAAAAAAATGTGTATTAGATATAAATACGTTAGTCTGTTTATAAATAAGTAAATAAGAAGTGTCCGGCGTATAATACTGATTAATGTGGCGTAAGCTGCGCTTAACCGTACTTGGTCGGGTAATAATAATGAGAGTCTGGCTTCCCACGCGGGGGGAAGCCAGTCGTGAGCATCTCTAATGCCTCGGCCACGAAAATAACGCCACGCTTGAGGCGTCAATACGCTACAAGCGTCATTTCTAAGCGTCAAAACCAAGGCCACGAACTTCAAATATTCGCCTGTAGCGTGTACGTCGGTGGGGGAATGCATCAGCTATAGCCGGCGACCGCTAACGCCGGGTACCGCTCCTATCGGAGCGCGTGGAGCGACTGTTTCGTGCACACTGTGGAATTTCTCATACAATTGTTTTCGACGCTCATAAAAAACGCCCGTCGGATCATCCAACCCTCGTGCAAATTCGCTCGTAGCAAATTTCGCTACTGCTTGCAGCGCTACTTTGTGGCCTTGTAGATAATAGACTATACATTTGTTTTTGACGCTCGACGCTCACGCTTGCAGCGCAAGGAGAATTCGCTTGGAGCGTCGGATTTCGTGGCCCTCGGGTTAGGCTCAAATCACACCAAAAGAGCGTCGAAGCGGATCGTAGTTTCAGTGTCATATGAATTTTAACTTTATTTTCATTATTAAAATACTTATTATCGCAACCGCTCGGTAGAGAAGGCAATTCGCCGGAATTCCAGCGGCGCCGCTGGCATCCGCGCGACTCGTTCGAGTTTCTCATGCGATAGTAATGAAAATAAAGTTAAAATTCATATGAAACTGAAACTGCGTTCCGCTTCGCCGCGCTTCGACGCTCTTTTGGTGTGAGTTGAGCCGTAGTCTGTGCAGTCCTGCAACGGACGACCTAGAAGGTGGACGTGAGGCTGGTTGGCTTAGATCCGGTGTTACGAAGGAAAATACCTGATTCATCTGTGTTTGATTCAGGGGGCATTCTGATTACAATGCCTACTTTTAAAAAAATTATTTTATTGTTTTAAAACTTCAATCTGTGTTTCGTGTGATGCTTTTGGGTTATAGATTCGTGTAGAAAAATGAAAATAATGAAGTATGTATATAAGATGAGTTATGCATGATTGTAGGCAAAATCCTGATTCGTATGGTCAAAACCCCATAATCATGCATCATAAAATAAATTGGTCTTTCCCCTCTCCATCACGAAAGGAGCGTTTTTAGGGTTCCGTACTAAAATGGTAAATCGGAACACTTCTTGTGAAACTACGTCTGTCTGTCTGTCTGTCCGTCACAGCTGGATATCTCAAGAACTACTAATTCTATCAACTTGAAATTTGGAATAGTTTTAGATAACGTTTGCCCAACTATTTTTCAAATAAGAAAGAAATAAAAAGATATGTATATTTTTTGGAACAGAGACTGAAAGGGGGTCTGAAAAATTCGAAGTGGGGCTACTAGGGCATGTGGGGTATCTTATGGAAGAGCGCAGTTTGCACATTCTCAAACATTTTTTCTTTTATTTTTAGGCCGCATAGTTTTCGACTTTTGATGAAAAATGTAAAAAAAAAAATACCGTGATTTCTGAAAAAGTGTGGTAAGGAGGGGTCCTTACCACACTTTTTCAGAAATCATCAACAAAAGTTACATTAGTTCCACTATCGGTCAAGAGATGGCGCTGACACAAATCTGCAGTATTCTTCACCGCAGTGCACAGTGTTAAAATTCTCTGATGAATATATGCCTCGCCGATGAAAATTTAAAAACATAATTATGATGGCACGGAACCCTCGGTGCGCGAGTCCGACTCGCTCTTGCCCGGTTTTTGTTGCATAATTCTCCTTGTCCAATTTTTTACCGTGTACAAGTCAGTAGTTTTAGTCTTATTTATTATTATTTACTTAGCTGAATAATTTAAAAAACCGGGCAACAGCGAGACGGACTCGCGCACCGAGGGTTCCGTACCATCATATGTTTTCAAATTTTCTGTTCCCTGTTGCAAAAAATATACTATTAAATAAATATTTTTAAATTTTTATTTCTTTCTTATTTGCAAAATAGTTGGGCAAACGTCATCTAAAACTATTCCAAATTTCAAGTTAATAGCATTAGTAGTTCTTGAGATATCCAGCTGTGAGTGCTGTGACAGACAGACAGACAGACAGACTTAGTCTCACCATAAGGGTTCCGTTTTTACCATTTTGGTACGGAACCCTAAAAATGACAGGAGTACCTATAAACTTGTTCTAAATATGACACTTTTGATAATATGTCTAAGTCTTAATTAAGAATTAACAATAATTATTGTTTAGAATTTACAATCAGAACTAACGGTGTACCATTTATTACTTTTTATTGCTGTTTCTGATTAATCTGTAATAAATTCTGATTCATCTGGGCACAAAATCAATATCTTGAAAACTACTTCATAAAAAAGGTTCCGACGAATTGAGAATTTTTGAAGTCGGTTAAAAAACGAGTCCCTCATTCAAATATATGTTATTTGGTATAGGTAACTATTTTCATAAGAACATGTGTTACAGAGCTGAAAGTGAAATTAAATTTTGGCCATAGGGATCAGTCAAACAATCAAATTTCGAAGAACTACCCTTATGTTAGGGTCGACTTCCAGTCTAACCGGATGCTGCTGAATACCAGCATTTTAACATGGAGCGACTGCCTATCTGACCTCCACAACCACAACCCAGTTACTGGGTAGGTAACACGATACCCCTTGGTAAGACTGGTTGTCAGACGTTTGAGTGTCTGACTACCCGTAACGACTGTCAAAGATCTATGAATGACAGCCGGGATCAACGGCTTAACATGCTTTCCGAGGCACGGAGAGTTCGCCCATCGTTGAACCGACCGCGGCAAGTGTAGCTTAACCTTCAATTGACCCATGCAGCTTATCATTAAGCCGGCTAAATATTTCTGCATTAATTTTATCTATTTGATAATCATACGTGTGTCGGAAGGACAAACTGACAACGTCCAGACAGTAGTGTCGCGGGTAGGTACCATCCTATCAAATATCGATAATATTTGTTGTTGATAGGGGCATTACACGATGTATCTGCTGACAAACAGTGGAAAGTTTCTCAGCCGCTTCAAGTGGCCCTTTAATCCTCAGATTATCATTTTAATGGAATATTTTTATTGAAGTACTTACAGCAAGCAAGCAGATCTAGCAGTATTCATTGTTTACGATATAATTGCTCAGCCTTGGAAGATATTATTTGGTTTATCAGTGTGTGCAGACGAAAAATATGTAGGACCTTAATATATAGGTCCTAGATATTTTGTTTGGATTGAAAACACTTTGTTTATCTTTTAATGTTAATAATGATATTATCGGTTTTGCTGATTTAATTTATCTGTGTGAGAAAGGTTTTTGTGTCAGTTTTTGGGTGTTTTTAGGGTTCCGTATTACGAAAGGAAAAAACGGAACCCTTATCACTTCAGTGGATCACTTCGTTGTCCGTATGTCTGTCTGTGAGTATGTCAAGACCCTTTTCTCTGAAATGCGTGGAGATATCAAGTTAAAATTAATATCAGATACGAAGGTCTACTGTCCTTTGTAGCTCTAAATAAATCAAGGTTCTAAGTCAACGCAATGAAAAAATTAATACACGCAAGTAAACCAAAACCTATAGCGTACTTCCCGTTGACCTAAAATCATAAAAGGCAATAAGCAAGGTCTAACAGCAAAAGTAAAGAAAATTATTCATTTGTAGTTTTATCACAAACAAAAAATTTTTTTTGCTATTACAAACTCATTTGCAGAATTGACCGTGACATATATCGATGTACCTACCTACTACAAAGCCTTCAAAGTACGGAACCCTTCATTATGCGTGGTCCGTCACGCATTTAGTCAGTTTTTTTTTAACCTCCGACGCAAAAACGACGGCGTGTTATATGTTTGACGTGTCTGTGTGTATGTGTGTGTGTCTGTCTGTGGCATCGTACCTCCCGAACGGATGAATTGATTTTGATTTTGTTTTTTTTGTTTAAAAGGTGAATTAGTCAAGAATGTTCTCAGCTAGGTTTGATGAAAATCGGTCCAAGATGGCCGCCGCCACAAAATGGCGGATTACATATTTTTTCACAACTCCCTCAATATGGGTATCAAATGAAAGGGCTTGACAAGGAGAATAATGTACACTTATTGAAAGGAAATGAGGAATATTAACTAACGAAATGAAAATTAAAAACTTGAAAATTATTTTTTTGTCTGTTCAATGCCTTAGATTGATGAGGAAAGTAGAGTGATGACTGGTACCTACGACCACAGAGTTTGACCATTTTTTACGAATGGAATTATCTCACTTATCAAACGTATTTCTACATCAGATAGTGTCGCAGTCCCATTTTATAAACTAGATCTGAAATACCTACCTAAGATATCTAATAGCTCTATGAAATACTTGTACGAAAGTTGAATAAAGGAAGAACTAAACAAGTGCGAGTCGGACTCGCACACGAAGGGTTCCGTACCACAAGGCAAAAACACCGAAAAAAAACGTTTGTTGTATGGGAGCCCCCCTTAAATATTTATTTTATTTTGTTTTTAGTATTTGTTGTTATAGCGGCAACAGAAATACATAATCTGTGAAAATTTCATCTGTCTAGCTACCGCGGTTCTTGAGATACAGCCTGGTGACAGACGGACGGACGGACGGACGGACAGCGAAGTCTTAGTAATAGGGTTCCGTTTTTACCCTTTGGGTACGGAACCCTAAAAAAAGATATAATAAAACAAACAAATCGGTATAATCTTAAAAATTATTCTTCAACTATAAATTAATAATTATTTTTTGACGGATAAAAAACCTGATTAAACACCAAATTACCTAAGTCTTAAAACGCAAGAAAATGAAATACAAAAATTAACGATTTAAGATCCACGCGAGAAACAATGGCTTTTTAATTGTTTCTGTAATTACGACATTCAACCGGTTAAGGAGTCCCTACAAAAAGCATGAAACAAAAAAATTAATTAAAAATTTTAAAAACCCCCATACAATAGAAGTGAGTTGCGCAACGACCTTTCTAACGAGTTCGCGTTGACGACGCCACGAATGCTTCTAAAGTTAGCTGAAGCATATCAAAGTAAAGTTTTCTTTATAAAATACTGTACGAAATGTTAATTAAGTAATTATTGTTTTCTTTTCAAAAATGAAAACGACGCAACGCTCTACCCTCCAGTGCGCATTGACGTCATAACGAATGCTTCCAACCTTAGCTGAAGCCTATCAAAGTCTAAAGAAATCAGAAAACTTTTGAGTAGTTGGATGTTGATAATGACGTAATATCCTGCTGTTACGATAACAGCTGGATATTACGTCATTATCAACATCAGCCCTTCTAAAAAGTTATTTTGATATACTTCAGCTAACTTTACTGTTAAACAGCACTGCTATTCTGTAAAAATCTCACCGTGAAAACTGTGGTGAGCTTGATGAGCAGTGTCAATCCCTAGCATATAGGGGAATGATAGCTCACTTCACCATAGTGTTTACGATGACATTTTTATAGAATCGATCGGCTGGAGAGGAGTGTTGCGCAACCTCCTACCTTGCTTTTAGCTGAAGCTTATCAAAGTCTGGAGAAATTATTAAACTTTTCTGGAGGATCGATTTATTTATTTATTTAAAGACTAGCTGACCCGGCAAACGTTGTTTAGCCATATAAATTATTTCTAGCTGCCCGGCGCTTCTTCGCCCTTACCCTACCCTACCCCTTCCCTACTCCTACCCTACTCCTACCCTACTCCTACACTACTCCTACACTACTCCTACCCTACTTCAAGGAATATTCTAAAAAAAGAATTAGCGAAATCGGTTCAGCTGTTCTCGATATTTGCGCTTAGCAACACATTCAGCGATTAATTTTTATATTATAGATTACCAACGAGATAACAGGCTACTCAGAAAGTATTTCGAAAAAAAGGTTTTATGTATGAGACACTGGCCAGTTAAAATCTATTTTGAAAATATGATTATTTGTAAGTAAAAATAGGTACGTTCCAATTTCAAACTTTCCTTCCACATTGTTTTGCGAGCTAATTTAAATTATCTTGTCTCATTAATAAAAAATGGATCTACGCCGGGAACATTTTCGCGCTATGATTTTTTACGATTTCAAGTGTTGCCTGAAACCTGGATATCTATGCCTGAAACAGGACGAATCGTACGACAGACTTCAAATGGCATTCATGGATGAAGGCCCTTCTAAGGCAACCGTGTATCGTTAGTATAACGAATTCAAGCGAGGTCGACTAACTTTGGGGGATGAAGAAAGAAGTGGTCGCCCTTTGACGACTGTTACGGAAGAAAACGTGCTAAGAGCAGTGAAAAATTTATTCCAAGACAGAGATTCAGCACACATTGCAGGTTGGATCGGGAAGCCTTCACGAAATTCTACACGTGCATCTTCGCGTGACGAGGATAGTTTCACGCTGGGTTCCGCACAACCTCACCGATGTTCAGAAGCAGGCCCGGGTGGAATGGTGCCGTGATATGATAAACGACACCGACTTCTAAAATTGAAGTTATTTTTCACTTTGTAGTGTTTTTTTTTGTTAAATATTTTTTAGAAGCAGGCTCGTCTCGTCTCGTCGTCGCGTGTTTACGACTTCATTACAGAAACGAAGCGCCAGTCGACGGTTTGGGTGTTTCAAAACGAATCAACGCCTACCAAAGTGAAGCGATCTAGAAGCGGAGGGAAGATTTTGATATCGAGCTTGTTCAATTTGACTGGCTACTTAGTGTCGTTTCCTTTACGGAACCAAAGAAGCATCAACGCTGAATGGTATACTACCAAATGCTTGCCAGAAGTTTTTTCTGTTGTGAGCAACAAGCGACCAAACACGCAGGGCTCCACCACGACAACGCGCCTTCGCACACTGCGCTCAAAACTAGAGACTTCCTGGACAGCACGGTCGAACTCCTGGGTCACCCTCCTTACAGCCCTGACCTAGCACTGGATATCTATGCCTAGCACCGTGTGATTCCTTTTTATTCCTGAAAATAAAAAATCAGCTCAAAGGATACAATTTTCGTCGCCGGAAGATACTTACGCTGTCAGCGTTCGAGCAGGCTGTAAACGAGGTGTCTGCAGTGGACTGGAAAAAGTTTTCCGAAAACTGGTTCTTAGCTTAGTACTTTGAAAAGATTTAATAAAAAAATATTTACCCACCTATAGAACATTTAGTTTTATTTTCGCAAAACTTTCTGAGTGTCCCACGTACATTGCAATTATCTTTTACAATAATAAAAATACACTTACATTGCCCTGTAATGCACACTCAATTACAGGTGATCACACCTTACACATAATAGCTTACAGCATACACATACTCTGAATCAAAATTAATCTGCCTAGCCTTTTCCCAATTATGTTGGGGTCGCCTTCTAGTCTAGTCTTACCGGATACAGCTAAATACGAATATTTTACATGAAGCGACTACCTATCTGATCTCCACACATGCTCTGAATACATAATTAAATTAAGAATACATTAAAAAAACAATACATATATGTATGCTATGATTGATGTTGATAATATCCTAACAGTTGGCTGGATGGATGGACAAACACCAGTTGATGATGATGTTATGACAAACACCAGTCAAGTGCGACTCATACTTGCATATAAGGGTTTCCCCCACCTCACACATATCTGCGAAAAAACGGATCGTATTACCTTCTGGGAGCCTGCACTAGAATAAATAAACTTTAACTCTTGTGGAATAAAAAACGCGGAGATAAATTCATCCGAACTACAGAACCCTTCATTGCCCGTAGTCCGAAACGCACTTGGCCGGTTCTTTTTTCGAAACTACACGCTCATTATGTTAATTGAATTATTATAACATGTAGGCTTAGTTTAATCGCTAGGCTTTTCCAGAAATCCTGTGCATTGGATTGATTTCATAATCTCATCATAAACTTATCTGCCTTACAGAAAGCAGAAGTACATAGATAAGTAGGTATTAATTTGGTTAATCTCTAGCTAGTCCATCGGAATATCACGGCAAGTACCTAATCCAAAGATAAATTATCCATTACAGCGTTATTGACCGAGGAGAAGCATTCAGCCCATTATAATTTTCAAACGCAAACAATAAAAATACACACAACATAACATCACGCCTGTTATACCCGAAGCGTTAGGCAGAGGTGTATCTTTAGCACACCCACACTTCGCCAGTTATGTTTCAGTGTCATGTAACAGGGGGCGAGCCTATTGCCATCAACCGGGCACAAATCCAGACTCCGGGCAGCTACTGAGACATTTCCGATGAAAAAACCCAATAACACTTTTAACGAACTGGGAATCGAACCCAGGACCTCGTGCTCAGCAGTCGCGCTTGCGACCACTACACCAACGAGGCAATACAATCAAAATAATGAGTTAATAATACGCGTATTTTAAGTACCTTGTTGCTGAAAGTTTAGGAGTTGTTTAAGAATCTAGAAGTCCCTAATCAACCAGATCCATTAAACTTCAGCTCTATTGTGCTGAAAATTCATACGATATTCACGATATGTGTGCTGTTGAATTTTGAGGAGTTCCATTAGGTACTTACCTCTCTGAATTGTCTCTGATAGCCCTAGAAGCGATGACTACTGTTGTAGACGTGTTTTGAGTAAAACCAAACTAAAAAACTTAAAATATTTATTAGATTGTATGTGAAGACCGCGAATCAATAGCAACCTTGGCACAATGACTATAGTCTTTGAGCAGGGAACGAGAAGTCGTAAGTTCAAACCTTGGGTGCAGCGATATATTCTTTCAGCGGGATTGTCCTAAAGGGTTACCGCTGGCCCGGAACATAAAGGGCTAGGAAGGAACACGGGTGCGTTTTAGTCAGTAAGAGTCTGACACTCCCTTCTGCTCCACCCAGAGCGGGAAGGGTCATTTGATGATTACCCATCCTCAAAAAATAAATAAAAAAAAGACCGCGAATCAGCAAACGTATGTAAGGTAGGACGAACTCAAGCTAGGTGGAGCGACGATCTTCGCAGGGTGGCTGTAGCAACTGGATGAGAGAATATTGAATGGCGTGCAATAGGAGAGGCCTATGTCCAGCAGTGGACGTCTATAGGCTGATGATGATGATGATGGGGTAGGATATTTGAAATTGATAGTTTCCGACCGGTGCCTGACTGTCTGCCTACAAGGCGAATTAATGCACAACAGGTGTAGGTGCAGTAAAATGTCACTCAACAAACCTTGTAGTAGAACTTGTCTTGTTCTAAAAGCAATAACTGCCTGCCGCTAGATAAGATTGTCTAGTTCAACGTAAACAAAGCGTTCGCTAAACAGTGTATATTTCTATCATTTGGATTTATTAGTATAGGTATATCGTTACATTAATTATTAAAACATCGTATATGCATTTTTTTTTAATGTATTTAATTAATAAATCGCATTCTTTAATCTTATAATCAAGTATTCTTTAACAGGGGTTATCCGAATTTGCCAGTTTTAGAATCAATTTTAAATCGTCACATTAGTGTATTTATTTAGGTCCTAAAAAAAATATATGTCATATATCCTATATCCTGGTTTTCATTAATATTTTTTTAGTTATTTTTTTTTTTTGCATGAGTATATAGCTTACATTCTATTTATTAGTATATTGGCGTGGGGTAGGAGTAGGGTAGAAGTAGGGTAGGAGTAGGGTAGGAGTAGTGTAGGAGTAGGGTAGGAGGAGGGTAGGAGTAGGGTAGGGTAAGGGGTAGGACACCACGCGAACGGTAGCGCCGGGCAGCTAGAAATAATTTATATGGCAAAACAACGTTTGCCGGGTCAGCTAGTCATTAATATTTTTTGAGTTATTTTTTTTTTGCATCAGCTTACATTCTATTTATTAGTATATTGGCGTGGCTAGCTGACATATGGCAAATAGTTTAATTTATGTCTCGTAATATTAACTACTTTGCATACCTACTATTGTATATAAGAAGTAAGTTTTTTTTTACTGAACAGACAGCTGTGCTGCTGGGGAGTTTGTTGCGCCACTTCTTCTTCCCAGCAAAAGCACCACAGGAAAGCACTAGGGGCGTTTTGGGGGACTGTCTTATATAATGTTGAAGTTCGAAAAGTGCTGATTCTCAGCCTATTAGTTAAATTGTAATTTTCTCGATGAAACAAAAATCTGAAACCATTGAAGAATGTTGAAACAAAATGTAGGTAGGTCTTCATTGTGGAATAAAATTGATGTTAGCAAAAAGGTTAGTATTTTGCCTAACCTATAATAGTCATAAATATTTTATGTTAATCAAATTGACAATTTGCCGTATTTTAACCATTTCATACAACTGTCAAACATTTAACAATTGTCATGTAATTATTAAAACGAACTATTTAAGTTGGTAGTCCGACTAACATCTACTTAGTTAAAGATCTAAGTAGGTACTACAAAGTGCAGTCGAGTCTCAACGTGATCGTTAAAAAAAGTTGTTTTTTCAAGTCATTTTGCTTTTTCCCCGACTTTAAACATATATGATGGTTCCCATACGATAAACTAATACATATTAATGTACTTACGGAACATCAGTTCGCATTATTCTCATCCTTGTGTGTTACATTGTAGTCGTACTTAAAACGTGTACCTAATGATTCTCTTCTAATATTGACTGTATTCTATTTGCAGTATTATCTACTACATATATAAAGTTATCTAATAATCGTTTCCACATGCGAGCAAAGAAATTAAAAATAATCTTATAAAGATTAGGTACAGCCATCAAAAGAACCTATTTTATTTACATTACCGTCGATAACAGTGATACGAATGTGTACCAAGTACACAGTTACTAATAATAATATGTATTGATAAATCATTTATTTTCATCAAGGACTTTAGGAAACCACGGTGTGCAGTAACTTTCCGACTACTGGTGCAGCTACACGTCTATGTTTGTGTTTGTATAAGTACCTGTAAATGATTTCTGAACTATCCACTTTAGAGTTGCGCTTGACTAAACGTTATAATTTCATTTGACGGTGCCATCGGTTCTTCTGTTACTGCGTAACTAAAACTTCTCATAATAACTGTTTTTACTTGATTTTTTTTTTAAATGGCAAACATGTTAATAAGGACTAGACGGTACAAGTGTTATAGAATTGCGACGGTCATTAGAGTGATTTTGGTTTTGGGGATACCTTTAGTGTATTTGTTGTTTGCCAGTGATAATTCGGAACAAGAAATCTTAGAATCTTCTATAGGTTCAGGTAAAGGTATTTATATTAGTATTTTAGTTAGAGATGTGTGTTGAGGAGGGTATAATGTAATAAATTTGTGGTATTCAGGTAATGACGCGGCCCGTCTGTCGCGCAAACTACTTGCCATCGTCGAGAAGGCAGAGAAGAACTGCACTCCCGCGGCGATTCTGGAGTTCCCTCCCGATGGTCTCACTCGCTACCAGAGGAAACATGTAAGCAGGAATCAATAGCCAATAATATAATAAATTCTTGTGCAAAGTAAACCACTTTTATGACGATTTGTGGGTACTTCCAATTATTAACTTTCTTAGGTACCTACTAAAGCATTCGCTTGCGTTGTGCTATATTTTTGTATGATGTACGTCTGCCAGCACATCAAGCTACCTGAAACTGTCAAATTTTCCCAATCAACTTTTAACCTTATGCTTTAGCGATAAAGTTGAAAATCTATTAAAGAAATTTGACAGATTGTAGTAGCTTGATGTGCTGGCGTCTCTACATGGTTTTGAAATAAGTTAGTAGGCTCGCGTATTTGCACTTTGATCGCCACCTACGTTTGGGAGTGCATTGACATAAGGCGGAGCCTAGATGATGCATTTTTGTACATAATTTAATTAGTATTCGAATAGACGTGGCTTGAGTCGGACAACTTGCATTTTTATTTAGGATCATACCCGTTGAGCATTCATTGACATTCCTTGCATTTTCTTGGCATTTTTCTACACAAGTACATTTTGCATTTGCATTAACAGACTTGTGTTTGGTTAACACAACCAATAATTTTATTATGCTAGAAGTTAAAAACGTGTTTAATTTTAATATTATTTTATTCCTCTATCAAAACTCAGCAATATTTTAAATGTCTTCTATCCACTTATTTGAAACATATTCGAAATCAATATTTTTTGTTATGAAACATTATTCATTGATTGAGATTTCATTTATTTTTTTCGATATTTTCTAAGAATGCTTTTGTTTTATAGCTAGCATTGGCTAAACAAATGCAAACATTCTTCCAAACATTACGCTAAAAATCCAACTTACTTCTGACATAATTATGATGAATTGATTCATATTTTAATAGCAAATTCAATCGAGTTTCAATTTGATAACAAATTGCCATAACATTACATCACACCTCAAAGAGTTTGGTAGAGGTGACCTATGATATCGTACACCTACCTCTATTTGTTCAGTTATTTCTGTTTTGACAACAAAATTGATAGTTGAAAACTAATAGGTGTCGAATCGAAAGTTATCGTGATATGAATCGGTCGACTGAAACAGTTCCTGAGGTCGATCCACATAGGTGCATACGGGCTTACATGACCCAAAGCGCGGTCACTGTCGGACTGCATAGAAAAGAAAGAGAAGGGCGATGACACAAAACTGGTAATTTATTGTAAAAAATTTGAACAAATTATCTATTACCAAAAACTATTTAATAATAAATAATCCATCACTGAATGCAGTTTGTCATTAGAAATTTAATGGCATATTTTTAATTATAATTAAAATTGTTAATTAATGAAGGGATAAACTGCTTTTAAAGACAATCAAGAGGTGAATTTGAAGATTTTTTTGATGCATTAATGTATAGTTTAATTATGATTTGAGTTCCATCACTGTATTAAAATAAGACATGTGTTTTTTTTTTTATTGTCAAAATCATTTACGGTTTAAGTGATACACTGCTTTAAAAAACCAAATTTTTGACCGTTTTCAAGAAATCTCCGCCTTAAACTTGTTCATTTACAGGGGTACATTGCCGTACATTGCATTGTGGCGATATATTGCTTCTTTCTGCTGGGAACGGTCTGCGAGCAGTACTTCGTGCCGGCCATCGAGATGATATGCGAACGTGAGTATATATTACTACTGCATTATATGCTAATTGTTAGTGATACTATTGCATGCTTAAAAAGCTACATGATATTGTTGGCATATCCGAATGATATAAATCATCTGAAACAGGTACCTACCTACCTGTCTAAGCAATTCTTTAATAATAATTCTTTTCAGATTACATTTCAAGGATGATTTGAGCAAAATTTATCCTAGATCTATGGTAAGTTAGGTAATATCAACACATCCCGTCCTACGATCCTAACGTTGTGAACCGCCATCATTTCATGAAATTTAAAAATTAAAGAATTAGATAACAGGTAAGTCTTCAAAGTAGCCAATCATAACTTCCGCGATGCTGCATGCTGTAGATGAGTATATTCGGTGCTTCCTTGCGTGCTTCACATTGTCACGTAGCTTCCATATCAATTATTCCATATCAAAGGTGGAAGAGGTTAATCAGGCTCAGAAACGTGCCGCCTTAACGTGTCACGTTCAAATAACAAGTCAAATCGTTACATTAGGTACACGATGGTGTCAATTTTTTCATTGAAGTCCTACAGGTCAAGGTGTGTTTGTAGGATGTTCTAGAATACGACCATGCGTGGTTTCTGACACTGAATTGTGGCTAATCGTTAGTAGTCGTAATATTAGGATTAAATTGAAATATAAAGAAAAAATATACCCCGGACCCTAAATCCTTTAATCCGTATTTAGAGACGGACGGATTTCCGGGCAGATATGAGACCCTATGAATAGGACTGGATCGATATTGCACACGCGTTATGTGTGACATCCATTGAATTCCCTTATCTACTATTGCAGCTCTTTTCCATTCAAGCCAGTGTGATGTTGAATTCAATGCGGACTCGCAATAAATAAAAAATGAGCAATTTGAATCGATACGACGCGACTCACAGAGTCTAGACTACCACCCTCATCCCCACTTCGTGGAAAAATTAAATATGAATCCCTGCATTCGCCCCTCTATCAGCAGCAAAGTCTTGCGATGAATCCGGTAGGGACAAATCTGACGATTTAACAGTCTTTATAGCATTACAATCTGTCATCAGTAATAAATAATCACTTATTCATCAAATTTTCTTTTATCCGAGATTGGCGCCGATTCCCTTGTTCACAAACTAAACTAAATTTAAGTTCAGTGCATCTTTTTCTTTCTATTTCATTAAGAAAAGGACAGAAGATAAATATTAGTTTAGTCCTGTCAAATTAAGATACTCCATAGACAAGTTTAGACGAGATTAAAAAATTGGCTACTAAAAATACGTCAATTTACGTTAGGCGCTGACTAATTTGACAGGACTAAACTAATCAAAAATCAAAAAATCAAAATCATTTATTTGCGTAAATAAGGTACAGAAGGTTCTTAAAGATTATATTGATCTCTTATTCTGCCATTCATTTCGGCGTGCAAATTTTACATAACTATTAAATTAAAGAAAAAAAAAGAAAAATGAATTAATTTGAATTGTGCATGCATTAAATAAATAAAATTTAAGTAAATTGTATTAAATTCATTCTAATTTGGAAACAATTTATTATTTATAATGTGACAATATTAATTCTACAATTCATGACCTACAACTTATAATCTAGGAACTCAAGTACACTATAAAAGCATTTATCAATTAATATTTTTGTTAGAATACGCTTGAATTTAAAAAATGGGAGTGTCGTTATGGTACTTGGAATTTTATTAAACAATTTTATACACATAATATAACTGTTGTTCGACGTGAGTGTGAGATTCGTCTTGGGTTTATACAACTTATTAGTATAATGAGATCGAGGGGCATAGTAGCTTGTCGCTTGCTGAAAAAGACTCTTATGCTTGAAGACAAATATACAGCATTCCAAGATATAAATGCATGGTAAAGTCAGTATATTATATTTTCTAAAGTATGGGCGACAGGAATCTATTTGTTTCAACCCAAATATAGCCCTCAAACACTTTTTTTGCATTACAAATGCTTGATCAATTTCCACACAGCGACCCCAAAGAATGATACCATACCGCAAAATGGATGATATATAGCCGTGATATGCGGTAATTGCAGCGTTTCTAGATATCTCGCAGCTAATACGCCTCAGAGGGTAGACAAAACTATTAATTTTACCGCAAATGTCATTAACATGGTTTTTCCAAGAGCAAAATTTATCTAAAGATATTCCAAGAAATTTAACTGAGTTAGTTTCTATCAGGGCGTTTCCTTTATATGCTACAATGCAATATTTATCTTCTGTCCTTTTCTTAATGAAATAGAAATAAAAAGATGCACTGAACTTAAATTTAGTTTAGTTTGTGAACAACAGAATCGGCACCACTGTGTAGTTATGAATAATAGAATCGTTAAAATCTATCTTAAGACTTCACTGGCGGCACTTCGTTCAGTGTCTAGCAGGCATACTAAGTACAAGCCCGAGGTAAAGCAAGTTAAATTAGTTTGTGCCGGAAGGAAATTTCCACTCGCCCTATACAAACCCTCCTTCCAACCTAATATGCAGAGACTAATTTGTTATCAAAGAGGGCAGGTAAAAGGGAAGCCTTTATTAATGATATTGGAAAATTGCAGACAGTCTTTGAAGGCAGACTTCGTTTGAGGTATTACCGGCAAGTAATAAAATTGACTGCATAGGCTTCGTAGCTAATTAGCTACGAAGCCTGCACGGTAGCGAAGGTACGAAGCTGCACAGTACGGCGCCGTCGCGTCGATTAAAAGAAATATGAAAGCTTTCAATAATTAGTTTTAGTTAAAAAAATATCTTTCAAAAGAATTCGTAGGCTTTCGTAGCATAGAGCTACGCCGTAGCAATTTGCTACGAAGCCTGTGTTACAGCCTTGTTTTTCGGAAGCTACGAAATTTTTCGCCAGTTATAATTTATTTCGGAACTAATTAAATCTATAAGTACTAATATAATAAAGCTGAAGTTTGTTTAAACGAACTAATATAACTGCCAGTCGGATTTGGGAATTAATTCTTATTAATCTTTTTGTATTAGATTGTCCAATTCTTGAGGAACCTCAGTTTGGTAAAAGGCTGTCAACATGACGCTACGACCAAAAAACGCCAGAAATAACTCTAAGCGAAAACGAAGCAATAGCGCGGGCAGGCGATGCGATGCTTCGCGGTTGGGGGGAAATTTAAAGTGGAAAAAGTCGCGGACGAAGCTAGTTATTAAATAAACTTGTCGTTCTAGGGTTAAATATATACTTACCGTATTTGGATGTAGCTGGTGCGACGTTTATTTGGCAATTAAACGAACATATTATTTTATTCTAGGACTCAACATAGGAATGGACGTAGCTGGGGCGACGTTCATGGCAGCAGCGAGCTCAAGTCCAGAGCTGTTCATCAACTGTGTGGGCACGTTTGTGACCGAAGGCGACATCGGCGTTGGCACCGTGGTCGGCTCAGCAGTGTTCAACGTGTTGGCTGTGCCAGCCTTCTGCGCTCTCATCGCAGGGAAAGTAAGTACCTAAGTACTGATAATTATGAATATGTCGAGGTTTCGTCTGCAGGAATCTATTAAACTTATTTATTCAAGTGTGTAATTTTCTCTGGAAATTCACCTAAGAAATGATTACAAACAATCGATAGAATAATCTTAAAGTTGCTCACATACAGTGATATCTGTGATCTATCAACGCAATTAATTCGCCAATACTAAATTCTTCTTCCCCGTTGAAAAAATAAGCTGATTGACTGTCTGTGACCGACGAAATTATAACAGCGAAACAAATCAATTGACACAAGTTTGATAAACTAGCAACTAATTTTTGTACCTACTGATCAGCATGACTGGAAACGGCTGTCAGAACCTGCATTTAGTATAATAAAAATCACTACAATCCTTTCACAGATAGTTTACCTCCGATCATGAACGTACCCAGAATTTTTAAGGGGTGGGGCATAAGTAAATAAAATAAGTAGTAGGAAATTAAGGGCGCCTTCAAATTTGCCGCAAAGTGCCGCGCTGCGGCCGCGCATCAGTTCATCTATTGACGATGACGACTAGTTTTTGTTCAAGTCTAAACATGAACGAAAATCAGGTTGAAGAATTTATAGATAAGGTTGAGAGTCGTTCAGCGATATGAGATTCGAAGTCAGACAAGTACAGTGTAAGCAACGAGTCTTGAAGAAAACAAACTTCACAAACCCTTACTTATGCGTTTGTTTCGCTTGTTTTTTTCAAGGTCAGCGCTCATAACTCGTTGCGTGACTTGTAGGTACAGTAATAAAATTGAAAAGAAAAAACCTCTGGAAGAATATGAATATGTTTATTAAAAACTTTGAATGGCAACGTTTTCTTAGGTTTCTTTATTTAGGGTTCCGTACCAAAATGGTAAAACGGTACCCTTATGGTGAGACTCAGTCTGTCTGTCTGTCACAGCTGTATATCTCGAGAACTAGGTACTAATGCTATCAACTTGAAATTTGGAATAGTTTTAGATGACGTTTGCCCAACTATTTTGCAAATAAGAAAGAAATAAAAATATATGAATAATTTTTGCAACAGGGACTGAAAGGGGGTCTGAAAAAATCGAAGTGGGGCTACTATGAGCATGTGGGGTATCATGTGCAAGAGCGCAGTTTGCACATTCTCAAACATTTTTATTTTTTTTAGGCCGGATAGTTTTTTACTTTTGATGAAAAATGTAAAAAAAATACCTTTATCACCGAAGTTTGCAAAGAGAAAAATCTGAAATTATTCAATGTGATAGAAGTTTATGTAAAGATTACAGGAAAAATAAAACGAAGTCTCTAAATAGCACACGTTTTCAGAAATCATCAGCAAAAGTTACATTAGTTCTACTATCGGTCAAGAGATGGCGCTGACATAAAACTGCAATATTCTAAACCGCAGTCCACCCACAGTGTTAAAATTCTCTGACAAATATAGGCCTCGCCGATGAAAATTTAAAATCTTAAGATGGTACGGAACCCTCGGTGCGCGAGTCCGACTCGCTCTTGCCCGGTTTTTTTATTTTTCCAAAATCTTTTTCGTTTTAATATGAACACTAACAGCAGTGTTTCGTCATCAGAGTCCATCATGAAACTAAATGTTGAACACTATGAAGGTGGTAGCGCTGCAGCCGCGGCACTTTGCGGCAAATTTGAAGGCGTCCTAAAAATGCTTTTTATTTACTGACTGACAAGTCTTATTTACTGCACTGCACAGTAAAGCAGTAAAGCACTGTACAGTAAAGCAAAGTAGGTAGGTACCCAAATCAATATTTAATTTTGTCATTATATTAATTTTGCCTAAAAATTCTTAGCTTCGGGTCAGAGAACAGGGTGGTGCAAGTGCCCCAGCCTGCCCCTCCGTGGGTACGCCCATGCCTCTGATAGCACGCCAAGCAAAAAATCATGAACCTTAATGCAACCAAATAAAAATCATTTGATTTTGACAGTGATGCATGCAGTGAAATCAGAGGTAAAAAACTGTGCAAGCTGTAATAGAATAAGTATCCTTACCCTGTCTTCCTTTGCCGATAATATTGACTCTACTTTGACATATTTTACGACTAGCCGGGACTGAAAATCTTTATAGTTACAACGGTCTACATTTTACAAAATATTTTCCTTTCTTTAAATTATCATTTGATAACTAATACGGAGACAGCATGCACCTAGTTATTCCCATGTTCTCTTTAACGTGGCCATTGTTCTTTATCTGTAATGCATTTTCATATCATACATAATAATATGTTGTCTTATAACGTCATCTTATCACTTATCTCCTTAAACCTTCTGCTGACATGTACATCTGAGCTAGATAATTAGTTATCTATTTGAATACAAACCTTATATTAATAGTGAAATAGAAAATCTTGTAACAAGAAAACGTAGCGATCTTTGTTTGTTGCGAGTTGCGACTCGCTTCTACAACGTCATATTGCATTATGTATTATTTAACCGTTAATTCAATGTTTCTTTCATATTCTTTCAATTTCAGTAGTTTTTCGATATAATTATTGACTACCTGGCGTCTAAAAAGTTATTGCTACGAACTAATTATTACTAAAGTTTTCGCGTTTACCACGATGAAAAATCTGTCTCGTTGGTCCTGAATTCGATACCCAGCTCGAGCTAAGTGTTTTAGGATTTTTACATTATGAATTTTCCCAGTAGCTATAGCTGCAGCAGTAGCTGTAGCAGTAGCTATATAATTATTGATTTGTGCCCGGTTTATGATAAATGACTCACTGCCCAACCCACCGCGCAATACAGGCGTGATAATATGGTAAATGGAATTCGTTGTTATGAAATACCAAATAGAATCCGTGCACATAAATTCCATATTTCCTTTACGAGATCAATGTAAAAATTAATCTTTAGAATAACGTAATGATTGATATGATTTCCTGATTGATAGTGTTTGATTCGCAGGTGGTGGACTTGGACTGGTGGTCGGTGTCACGGGATTGCGTGATGTATGCCGTGGCGGTAGTGGCTCTCATCCTCACGCTACTCGACGACGTGATTTACTGGCACGAAGCGCTACTGCTCGTACTCATGTACATTTTCTACATATTAGGTAAATTATAAGGAATGTACTGCTAATTACCTCGACTTCACACTCCGCTACCCGGATTTGGAATGATCGATAATTCTTTGTACTTACATGAGCAAAGAATATCTGAAGTCTAAACAAAGTTGTAATCACTATTATCTAAGAATGTACTTACTAGATTTTTAACATTATGCCCTTTTGAAGGTGAGGTTCATGTATGGTTATTGGTAGGTACATATGAAATAAATAAATAAAAAGTGAGAGTCACCTTTTGGTGGTGCAAAAGGTGACTCTCACCTTCAAAAGGGCATCTCATATCTCCCGCAAATAGTTTAACTTTTTCAAGCTATAGAAAAAAAAAAAATTTGCAGCGGTGCTATTCTGTAAAAATCTCACCGTGAAAACTTAGGTGAAGTGAGCGTGGAGTGACAATAATGTCAATTCCTAGCAAAAACAAACTCACTTCACCTAAGTTTTCACGGTGAGATTTATACAGAATCGACCGACTGTAGTTCTAACAATATATTACGTAAAAATCAATTGCCGTGCGTTAGTCTCGCTAAAACTCGAAAATGACTCATTACTGGTTTAGGAACAAAATAAAATTAGAAAAAACTTAAAGAAACAGCCGAGAAATCGAAAAATCTATTTTTAAAACATGGTACGAAGTTCACCGGGTCATCTAGTTACTAATAAAGGTTTAGTAACAAGTAAGTAGATAAGTTTACGAACATCAGAGCAAACTTAGTAGGTACCTACCGACCTTCTGTTGTAGGTGATCGTGAGAAGCTAACGGCTTAAAAACTCAGCTCAGATTAAAAAAAAACTGGCCAAGTGCGAGTCGGACTCGCACACGAAGGGTTCCATACCACAAGGCAAAAACACCGAAAAAAACGTTTGTTGTATGGGAGCCCCCCTTAAATATTTATTTTATTTTGTTTTTAGTATTTGTTGTTATAGCGGCAACAGAAATACATAATTTGTGAAAATTTCAACTGTCTAGCTATAGCGGTTCTTGAGATACAGCCTGGTGACAGACAGACGGACGGACGGACAGACGGACAGACAGCGAAGTCTTAGTAATAGGGTCCCGTTTTTACTCTTTGGGTACGGACAGACGGACAGACAGCGAAGTCTTAGTAATAGGGTCCCGTTTTTACTCTTTGGGTACGGAACCCTAAAAAGTTGTCTGATATAATAAAGTTTACTTACTTCGTGAGCTCCCGGTAAACGGTTTACATTTGTTTGCAAACACACCAACGATAAAAAAAACTATTAGCTGTTTGATTTGATTTACAGCAGTATGCTTGAGTGATATGTTCATGACTGCGGATTTCTTTTTAGGGTTCCGTAGTTCCTACAAGGAACCCTTATAGTTTCGTCATGTCCGTCCGTCTGTCTGTCTGTCTGTCCGAGGTTTTGCTAAGAGACCGCGTTAGTACTAGAAAGCAGTAATTTTGTAGGAGTGTGTATATCAATTACGCCGACAAAGTGGTAACATAAAATTTTGGAAAATATTTTTTTTAGGGTAGCTCCCCTACATGTGAAGTGGGGGTGAATATTTTTTTCGTCGCCTACCCCATCGTGTGTAGTATCGTTAAATAGGTCTTCTAAAATGACTTGGGGGTTGCTAAAATTATTTTTCGATTTAATGCTCTATTTCTTTTTAGCGATGGTGTTCAATGGCTGTTTGGGAGCATTTTTCAGGAGTGGATGTTGTACCTTCAAGAAACCTAAGGCCTACACAGAAATCACACCACTTCTTGCAAATGGTAAGTCAAATTAAATTCCAACTTTTACTAATGTTTTTGTACGAAAACAAGTTTTCAACGTTATAACACAACTTTAAATAAGTACTCCCACGACCCCTGTACCGTTGCATAGACAATGTTTTGTGTGTGTTATATTGCGCACTACCGCACTGTTTGCGGTAGTGCGCAATATAACACACAAATCAGACCAAAAATAAAACTTATACATCAGTGCAGTGATCGTACTTATGTACATCGTGCAGACATTGTAGGACTGGGTTCATTTTCTTCCTTGCTACGAGCCTTAACGTAATCATACCTTAGTTGTTTCTTACAATTTTTATTTTTTACTCTTGTAGGCTTAGGGTCAGTTCACACCGAGACGCAACGCGACGCGCAGTTTTTAATCGTGTACCTTTTTGTGTAGTAGATAAGGTCTGTAATTGTATTTCTATCTTGAAAAATGCGCGTCGCGTCGCGTCTCGGTGTGAAGTGACCCTTAGAAAAATCAGGATTCGCTTAGTGTAAGTTTCGCTTATAATGAAAGTGCAACACATACTAACTTAAGACCTAATAAAACTATCTATGCTAATTAATATTATAAAGAGAGAGAGAGAGAGAGAGCGGATTTTGTTAGCAGGTATGTGTGAAGACTTCCCAGAATTTGATCCTTATTAGGGGACACTATCGAGTGGTGTAACAATACAGTGTGTGTATTTTTTATCAAAATCAACGGGTTCGATTCCTGGCTAGAAATATTGATTTTTCAAAAATCCAATGATGCAGTTTTAGTTTTCATCAAAATCGAACCCGCGACTCCTTTGAGTACTTTTCGCTATTCCTTATAGTTTCGGATTTGGACATCCACGTCCACTTGAAAAATTCACCCTGTATTATCCGAAACTCAATAGTTTTCGAGATATTTGAATTTTAAGGGTTTTTCGATATAATTCTAAAATAGATATATATATGTTACAGTCATAGTTATTAAATAGCTATTATACATAATGACTGGTCATTATATTTAAAGTAACCTAATCAAACCGAACCCTTCACTCGCTCTTGCATCCTATGTCGACGTAGCCCCGCTTCGCGGGGCTCCTATTTCTGTGTAAAGGGTTTAAAGTAACCTAACCAAACCGAACCTCGGGGTGCCCTTCGCTCGCTCTAGCATCATATGTCGACGTAGCCCCGCTTCGCTAATGTGATTAAATCTGAGTCAACTAACGCTTTATCTAAATTGAGTAGATATTATAAATAATGGCTAGATAATATATATAATATCCGGATTTATTACTTTGGCTGTAACATACATATATATATATTGAGTGGCTACCATTATAAAATTATATTGTAGATGGCAATTCAATTAAGCTATGACCTTAATTAAAAGTACTTAACTCAACAAAATAATGAAAATGATGAGCGATTTAAGAATAATATCTTACCAAAATATTTTCTTCAAAAATGTTTCAAATAAATAGTAGTAGTAGTTGTAGTTTGAAATTCAATAGATTTCGAGATATTTGAAACCTTTTTGAAGCGACCCAGGCCACATTGTATATAGTTAAATAATTAAAGATATGGCCTGGAGCATCTCCCAGATGATATTATAATAGGACATCTGGACCGATTTTTTTTCGTGATAGAAGTCAATTGTCTGTAACTGTTGGTATAATCCTGTCAACTGCCTTGTTAAAGCCTCATTGATATCTGTAGATCACGTGTGCCTACTTAAATAATCATAACATATGTTTTTATTATTTTAGAAAAACCCCGTAGTCTGGACGCTCGGCGCATGAGCCTACGCGTTCAAAGCACCGACGTGGAGTCAGCAGGGCAGGCGAAGAGACACGATTCCACCGACTCAGGTAATTCAGCCAGTTTTCATTCAAAAGAAGCGGAAATTATCGCTGACTTCTCGGTAAATTGATCGCTGGCCTGTCTACAAGCGCTTTGTCATTAACATTGTAGCCATTTGAAATTGAACTTGATTGATGATGATTGATTGGTTCATACCTATATTCTAAGGATTTCTCATTATTTTAGTGCTAACTTTGTCTTCATACATAGCAGTCGTAATTAAGTAGGAAATAGTAAGTAGTGTAATATTGAGTAAAAAAAAATCATGAACTGTGTGAGAAAGTTCACAGTCGTGATTCTTCTCTTCTAGTATGCATATTGCATTTACAAGCGTAAGAGATTATTAAACGTTTTATTGGTAAACACGGTATGCCTCGTGATAGCAATTAATTGCCTATTTTGAACAATAACTGCCAACCGAGTAATGAACGCGGGAATTTTCCCCGTTTTCACCAACACAAAGCATTATTAGAGAAGATATTTGGTATGTTCTCACGGGTGCGTTAATGGTTTCATGCAATATGTTTAGATTTTATATTAACTATCTGATAAAATATCACAAAACGAAAGCTGTTTCGTTTCGTAATGATAACTTAACTTATTCAGTTCAGCAGGAAGAGTAGAATTGTAAAAAATCTCTTGAAAGAGCGGCAGAACTTCCTGATAAAAATATATTCCACGCTGTTGTTTAACCGGTTGAATGCCGTGATTACAAAAACAATTAAAAGGTGTCTCGCGTAGATCCTCGTGGACAATTGGACTACTGCCGTGGCTGGGTATTGGTCTCTTCTACCCAACGGCTAACCCTCAACTCGATCTAGCCAGAATAATCAGTAAATATTATAACCTGGTAAATAAGTTGTGCTGTACCAACGATATTTTTTAAGGTTCCGATCTAAAAAGGAGAAACGAAGCCTTTTAGGTCCGTCTGTCACAGAGGTTTTTTATAACAGCTGTTAACTCCAAGACCTTGTGATAGATTGTGGAAAGCTGATAATGTATTGAATTAGGCTGATAATGTTGTGCGGTACTTTATTTTCCGGATTTTAGGCTTTTACCGGAGACCAGGTAATCCGAAAGCAGTCAGCCTTCGGGAACCTAGTCCCTCCCTAGACAGCCTAGAAATCCAGGATTTTCTCACAGCAGAAAACAGACTAGTCGAAAATTTTTAAGAATTTAAACTGTACGCTTAGAATGAAAATCTATTCCATAATCATTATTCCTACGTTCCTCGTTCTATTACAGATACGCTAAGTACCTACTCTATGTGGTCGTGGCCTGGTGAAAAGGTGTCGTTTTGGAAGAAGTTCTTCTGGGTGTTCTCGTGGCCTATCAACCTGTTGCTGTGGCTGACCATCCCCGACTGCAACCGCCGGCCACATCTGTACCCTCTGACCTTCCTGATGTGCGTCACCTGGATCGGGGGAGTATCCTATCTTGTCGCCTGGATGATCACCGTACTAGGTAATTAATTTGGACAGCTTGAAATGGAGGGATTTAATATAATAATTCGGTACGAAACACCAAACAATTCAAAACAAATAGGTCTGTGATGCATGTTAGGAAGACTGAGGTATAACTTACGAGTAGGATCAGTTGATATATATATTGCTTAGCTATTGTTTCTCGCTAAGACTATATAGTCGAGTGTCTTATTTAACTTATTGTATGCCCATTTGCGATACTAATTTCGTGTACCTGCAGTATATAGTAGGTATAATACTTACTTAGGTATGTATATTTTCATAAAAATATATTATGCTGCGTTTCATTCATTTTTGGCATTTTTTTGTAATGGGTGCCACGAGTTCCTAGTTACGCTGTGTTTGCTCAACTGGTGGCAATTCCATCCTCTAAACTTTTATTTCTTTTTATTTGGTTGTTATCTACTTATTTGTTTCATAACGTCAACCTAAAACCTCTGCTAATACCTCAGCAAAAAAGCAGCATGCTAAAACCAAAAGCGAATTATAACTATGCCTACTAGTGTTTTTACAGTAACATTGTTACTGCCTTGTTCATGTTGTGGTAGCAAGCGCGCCTGCTGAGCGTTCTGGTCCTGGATTCGATTCTCAAGGCGTGCAAAAAATTCGGAATCTGTCAGCATGGCATTTCTGGGGGCCTAAAAAGGCCACTTTGGAGAATCATAAAAGGATAACATTATGAATTATATTATGGCGAAGACAGTCCGTGTTTTTCTTTTTTTCCCTGCACTACGTAGGTACAATCAAAGAGATTGGTATTGGATTTGGATTGGATTTATTGGTATTTTAGCACAGCCAAAAAAAAATACTGAAAAATGCTTCACCAATGGGATTTGATACGATTAACTTAACAGTTAACTGTCTATTATGTTATCCTTTTATGATTCTGCCAAAGTAGCCTTTTTAGGCCCCCTGGATTTCTTTCCGATTAGAAGCAATAGGCTCGCTTCCTATTACAATGAAGAAATATGGTTGTACATACACCTACGCCTACCCCTCCGGGGGATACAGGCGTGATTGTATGATCATACATATTTTGTGCCTGTGCAATTATGGTATCTGTGGCGTATAGCAATAATATCGCGGAAACCTCTTTTCCATATAATAACATTCGTTTGTCCTGCTGCTTACAGAGAAGGCATGAACATTGATCACCGAGCCTGCTCAAGACGGGTTGTAATAATCTATCTATATAAATAAAACAAAGTCGGGTTAGTTACACCATTTATAACTTAAGAACGGCTGGACCGATTATTATGATCTTTGATTTGTTGGATTTGTCTCCACCCCGAACAACAGAATAACTACTTATAAACAAAAAAAATGAAAAAATTACGAAAACCAAAGATGGTTAAACGGAGTTCACCGGGACAGCTAGTATTTTATCCATACTAATATTTTATATGCGAAGGTGTGTCTGTCTGTTACGTCTTTACGCTTAAAGCGCTAAACCGATTTAGGTAAAATTTGGTATAGAGATAGTTTGAGTCCCGGGAAAGGACATAGTTGTTATCCCAATATTCCTACGGGATCGAAACTTATGCGGGTGTAACCGCGGGGCGCAGCTGGTTAACTATAAGTCCAGGTTTCTTCACGATGTTTTTTCCTTCACAAATATCAGTAATGTCCCAGAAAAACTCGGAAAGTAGATAGGTATGAGTTGAAGAAGTCACGTTGGTACTTACCCAGATTTGAACCCGCAACCTTGTATTGTTTCCTTAGTTAATTTTATTATTTTATTCCATAGGTGATACGCTGAACGTGCCTGACAGTATAACCGGGTTGACGATCCTCGCCGCAGGTACCAGCTTACCTGAAGCAGTGTCCAGTGTGTTAGTGACTATGCAAGGTAACATCACAAAACACGTGATCAGACATTTTAAATTGCTTTTTGGAAACTTGTTGGAACGGATTATGTAGCGGTTTGCATAGGTAGGTAATCATTAAAAGAATTAACATATATATGTATACCTATATATATATTTTAAAAAAAAATGGTTGCCTGTAAAGTCGGTTTTACGGGCGAAGATTTTACGTGACAACGTCTTTTTCTCGGTAGAATATTTATTGATATGAATATAATTAAATTGCACAATAGGAACAAGGAATTAAATGAAAATAAGAACGTAACGTTACCGAGCGTTACACTTTTTCATAAGTGACTCCCAGCCGCAACCTAATTTAAGACGTTGTCACGTCAAAAACTCGATGTTGAAAGAAATGTCAAGTTGTAAAAACAAAGCAGTGACGGGTCACTAGTAGCCTGATTAAAAAAAGCTTTAAAAATAAAGCAACTTTAACATATTTTATTTTCAGGGCACGGCACCATGGGCCTCAGCAACTCTATTGGCTCGAATACATTCGACATTCTACTGTGTCTGGGTCTGCCTTGGCTGATCAAATCGCTTGCCTACCCAACAGTTCCCGGTCATAATTGGGTAAGTTCATCACATCTCATACATCTTACTATCCCTTAAAATGTTTACATTACGTTCACTTAAACAGATTACTTTATCTAATAGACTTCAAAAGATATGTAGGTTTTAAGAACTATCACTCAATCAACTCATCCTATCGGAGACCACCACTGCTGGACTTAGGCCCCATGCTGCGCCACAACACCCTGTCCTTTAATAAGAAATACCTATTCTATATTTGTAAGTTCCAAAGTAGGTGTTTTGTTGTTTTCTTTCCTAGTTCTATGCCTACAATTTTCCCCAAAAAACCCAGCCGGACCACGCGTTACTTAGTGCTTGAACACGTTGACTCGCGGGCGGTGGCGGGCGCGGTCACGACATATCAAACACAAAGCATAGTAAGCAAGTGTTCACGTATAAAACGCAGGTGACGTACGTGAACAAGCACTTAGACTTATTTCTGAAAGGCTTCTCTAACAAACTCTCAAACCCATGTTAACTACCAAAGTTGAGCACCGTTCATTAAATAGTTAACTACGTTAATCGCTAATCCGTTAGATATTTACTAAAAAAGTTTAGGCAGGATATAAAAAAATTATACCAAAAAGGGTGTATTACTAGAGTTTGTTAAAATAATTATATTAGCCGCGCTGCGCGAACCGCGCGGTTTCCTTTTGGCAAAAAGTAGGTACCATACCTGATTAACGGACTTATGGAAAGTTATCGGAAGTTCCGTTAACAATTTTTAAAGTTAACTTAAAAGTTAATCTATTATTCGAAATGTTAAGTTCGTTAATTAACGTTTAACAGATTAACGGTGTTGTGCCCAGCTTTGTTAATTACAATGTTTGGATAACCAAATTAACAACAGCCAATCAAATAACTTGAAATAAGGTTTGAAAAAAAAATCTAAAATTTTCCAACAGACAAGGGTTTTGTGTATTTACTACTTGCAGCGCCCCGCGGTTTCCCCCGCATAAGTGTCGATTCCGTGGGAATATCGGGATAAAAACTATCCTATGTCCTTTCCCGGGACTCAAACTATTTCTATACCAAATTTCATCTAAATCGGTTCAGCGGTTTAAGCGTGAAGAGGTATCAGATAGAGAGACACACTTTCTCATTTATAATAAATTAGTATGGATGTATTTCAATATTTCAGGTGTCAATAAACTCAAGGGGGTTATCGTACAGCGCCATCTCGTTGCTATCGACGCTGTTCGCGCTATACGGCTGCCTACTGCTCAACAAGTTCCAGCTGGACTGGAAGATCGGCATCACCTGCGGCCTCATCTACTTCGGGTACCTCGTGCTGGCGGCTCTGATAGAACTGAACGTCTTCTTCGAAGTCAACCTGCCAATTTGCGCGCACTAAAAGGAAGAGCTTTGTTCTGTTTTTATTTGTTTAGCTGCTGGCAGAAATTATTTGAGGTATTTTTGTACCTATTAATTAAGAAAATGTCGAAGGTATAGATCGATAAAGCCGTTTTCTAGATGTCTGCGAAATTCTTTAATTCTATGTAATGAATAAGCAATATTATTATTTTTATTTTCATACTAATAAGTATGTTAGGTAGTACTTAAGTAAATAATTTATGATACATTACATAAACGTTTCTCGAATACATATATTGTGTCCTTTATCAATATTGTGGTGACAATATTACAAAGCAAATTATGGTGCATGATTTTTCAAACACATTGGTAGGTAGATAAATAATTTCTCTATTCCGATTCGGTTCCGATTTTGTTTACTGTAGTCGATCATATACTTTTATTGCTTCTAAAACATGCGTTTTTTGCGTTTATGTCCTGTAATCCCCTTAACTCCTTACACATCTATATCATATTTACATAAATACTCGTACATAAGCTCACGCCTTCCTTGCTTATCGGTAGGCAGAAACTACTTACAGAACGCCACTTGCTACGATCCTTACCTACTTATGTCACTTTGCCTCGTAATAATAATATTACTCTAACATTCCAATCCTCTACGTTGAAGTAATTATAAAAATTAAATTAAAACTATATTAAGTATTTCCCATAAACCTATAAATAGAAACTGCATTGTATAAACAGACCTTCGGGCCTTTGTCCTTGAACTGGTTACCTTGCAAAGGTTCAACAGAGCGTGTTAAAGCCAAGTGACCCGTTCTGAAACCACTCGTAGCAGGGGGCCTAACAAGGGAAATTTGGCAGAATCATAAAAGGATAACATTATGAATCATAGGCGAAGACAGTCCGTGTTTTTCTTTTTTTAGCTGCACTACGTAGGTATATTTTAACACAGACAAAAAAAAAATACTGAAAAATCCTTCACCAGTGGGATTTGATACGTTTAACTTAACAGTTAACTGTCCATTATGATTCATAATGTAATCCTTTTATGATTCTGTCAAAGTCGTCTTTTTAGGCCCCCAGATGACGTAGAAAATCGATCACCCATCCCACAGACAGATGATCGCGATCATTAGGTAGGTACTACCTTGATATTAGGTACTGCTTTCGCCGTTAACATCATAAGGCCAGAGTGAAATTGATACCTATTGATTTATGTTAATTTTCAGAGATTTAACATACTTATAGGGTTTTCGGTAAAAAACTGTTTCCCATGTTTATTGAATTAGGAGGATTGATGCTTACTTACTGAGTTTTTCTGGCACAAATTCTTCAATTCTATGTTTCCAGTGCCTAGGTATACTTGCTAATTAATCAATACCACCTGCGTCTCTCTGTCGTGGGGTCAATGGTTTCCCCGTTTTCATGTACAGACGCACACATCAAGCTACCCGAAACTGTCAAATTTTCCCAATCAACTTTGAACCTTATAATTTAGCGATAAAGTTGAAAATCTATTAAAGAAATTTGACAGATTGTAGTAGCTTAATGTGCTGGCGTCTGTACCTAGTTAATACGTACGAAGTAATGTACGAATTGGTCTCGCACACGAAGGGTTCTGTACCACAAGGCAAAAAACGAAAAAAACCTGTTTCTTGTATAGAATCTTTAATTTTTAACTTTTTTTATTTTTATTATAGCGGTAGGTAATAGAAATACCTACAATCAGTGAAAATTTCAACAGCCCGCTGACAGACGGACAGCAGTTTAGTAATAGGGTCCGCTTGGCACCCTTTTGGTAACGGAACCTTAAAAACTGAAGTACCTATCTATGACTGTGCCAATTTTTCGTTATCTGTATAGATTAAAGTACTTAGATAAACATCTTTCTTCAAAGCAGATAATAAGAAGTAGGTTAGAAGGTTACAATGCAAATGACATTACACTTCTTGTAGGTAGGTACCTACCTAATTAAAGTTATCAATGAATATTTTATAACAAACGGTTTCATTTGTCTAATTTACGCACGAACCATTCTTTAGCTTATATGTATTATAGGCAATTGTGCCTAAATATGGCATCCCATTAATTTAAACTATAATCTAAACTGAACAAAAATATGCTAACGTCAATGAATTGAAAAGCCACCAAAAAGTCAATGAATTGAAAAGCCGCCAAAAAATTGAAAAGCCGCCAAGATCCAAATTAGGTAAAAGACAATGGCTCATGTATTCCCGAGTTACACCTACCTACGCTCTGCTTTTCACTTCGATTGCGAGAAAATGAAATAGGCATAAAATACTTTATGCACTGGAGCATAAAACAGCGACTTTATGTCGCCTACGCACAACATAAAGACGAACTTTTAGAGCATGAGAAGTGAAAATATAATTATTACTTAAATATAAAATGTGATCAGAAATAGCGTTTTTATTCAAACTTCATTTACTTACCTACTTATAGGTACCTACTCGTAACGTAGGACTCTGTGTTCTCTTTTATAGAGAAAAACTTGCTTTGTGTTATCGAACTAACAATAATATTGCACACTATGAGAACATACAGACAACCTACAGCTAAATTAAAGCAGAGGTTGGAACGTATTTTTAGCAGAAATTGGTATCTATTTTCTCCCGAGTTTTGCATGCCGTGCCACTTATTTTACTTATTATTCAACATTAACAGTCAAGTAGGAATCATAAAGAAATAAAACTGCCTTAAATACCGCAAATAAAACATTTTAATTGGTAACAAAAAATATCAGGCTCGACATTTTCTTTCTTCTGTCCCGCGTAATGAATTAATACAGTAAGGGTCAGTTCACACCGAGACGCGACGCGACGCGCAGTTTTCAAGATAGAAATACAATTACAGACCTTATCTACTACACTAAAAGGTACACAATTCAGTGTCTACTAGCTACGTCGAGCTACGCAGCGCGGCGCCGCGCCGCCGCCGCGCAGCGTAGCTCACTGAATCGTGTACCTTTTTGAGTAGTAGATAAGGTCTGTAATTGTATTTCTATCTTGAAAACTGCGCGTCGCGTCGCGTCTCGGTGTGAACTGACCCTTACGTGTAGCTACATAAAATGCAACAAAATATTAAGTATAATTCACACGTTTAGCCGTTTAGCAGTTGTAAAGCAGCTGTATCGATTATGCGCGGCAGCCGCGCGCCGCCAGCAGTCAAATTGGCTCGCACAGTAACTTGCATCACAGCAGCGTGATGAGCAGAGTCAGAAGAAGCGCGAGGAGCATAGTGTAGCTAAGGGCTATTCGAGGGCTGACAGTGCATAAATCAATACACACCTTAAAAGAAACGTAGTCCTCAATAGTCGAAGTAATAACAATTGTGAGTTGAAAAGTTGACGTGACATAACGCCGCACATGGTGAATGAAAAGTTCCCACTAGATATCTACCAGAACACAACAAGAACTAATGACATAAGGCACAATGAAAAATAATTATTTTGTCATAACACATAAGACGTTCAACTTTTCCATTCCGACGCGTAAAAGTGTAAAAAAGAAGACAATACATAATCGGCATTCGTAATTAGACGTAGCACACGCGATTTGCGGCATCAACGCACGCATTGTAATGTGCACAGACACAAAGTGATACGTTCAAGCATCTAGAGTAGGTACCTACTCGTATTATGTACACGGTAATGTAATAACGTCGGGAAACACGCCTTCCGTCTAGCAATACCTAGTTGACAAAAACTATAGACTTACTTACCTAAAACATATTAAATTACCTATTATGTATTAAATAAACTAATGATGGTATATCAAAAACATTGAACATACGAATAATGCTGATAAAAAATCATAAATAAATATCTTAATAAATAACGAAAGAAATGAACAGCATATTAAATTAATATCACTACTTTTAAGAAATGATACAACAGTTCTAAATTCTTAAATAATCTACGTAACCTACCTACCTAAACTACGGCTGGGTATAAAATAATCTATTAGTCTGTCCCAAAAAGTCGGTGGTCGTTTTGTTGAAGAAAACATTGAGGGAACAGACGACATACATATTTTAATCGGCTTCCGCTGTGCTGTGTGCATCACGAAAGGATAGGGATGCTTGATGAGGGGAGAGATGGTCGTCCCTACCAAGCTGACGGTGGGTTTTGCGAAGTTAATGGGCTGGCTCTTAACCACCTGCCGCTGACTAGCACCCCCCAGCAATATGATCGGTATCGAACTTCCTTTGGTGGAACTCGGCGGTGATCTCGTCGAACTTATAAATGGTCTGAGCGACGGCGGCCTGGATGTTGAAGTAGGCGCAGTCTCAATAATTTCATGAAAGATTGATTCGTCGTAGTCCTTGTTCTCTTCGATAAAAGGTGCAATAAAGACCACCTGACGCAAACTGTTTATATCCTGAACTAATTTTGCGTGTTCATTTAACAAATGATCGCTTCTTGGTATTATATTGTCAATTATATTATCCATTCGTCGCGACATCGGCTCCATATTGAGAGAAAACTGAACCGGTAGTGTGGCAGAACGTTTGGTGAACATCTTTTTGAACATTGGGTTCTGGGAACGCCATCCTACGTAACATAACGAACAAATTACCAAAACAGTTACAAAATATAAAAATATACTCGTAATGAACTATCGGTAGCTTTACCTTCTTTGAGCATTCTTCCGATTCTATCTCGATTGAGTGTTGCATATTCGATGCAGCTCACCTGAAACGAAATTAATTTATGATAAACAGTACGTCTATCATTGGTAGAAAAAAACTGGTATTTGGGTGATAGGTAATTCAATACACTTTAAGTTCAATAACTCGCTTTAGGCGTATTACAATGCATTTTCGCTTTGAATATAGAAACAGTGCGCTCACATCACATTTATAAGACACAAAAACAGATTTGAAAAGCAAGCAGAATGTGAAATAAGTACCTAATGGTAATTGTATGGGTATATAAATACCTAGTTCCTTTTTTATAAAACTGCCTAGTTGAAAACCAATGCAAATACCCTATGTATTTTCCTTAAATATCCGATAGAACCTAGCTACCTAATTTATTACGTAAATAATAACGACCCTAATTATACATAAGTATAGGTACGTAGTTATGCATCGATAACATACGTTTAGCGTGGTAAAAACGAAAAGTGATCGTAAATTTTACCTGTCAGTAATAATTATCGTGGTCATAACAATACCTACCCAGTTTGTCAATTTAGCGGTACACTGATTTCTGATTAAGGAGTTTTTTATGTCCATTATTAGCAATGTTTGCAGTGAGAGTAGGTAGGTAGGTACCTATCACTTTTTGCTCTTAGTATTATATTGCACTAATTAGGTACATAATTAGCATTTAACATTACCTACTAGGTTTTTTTTTCAGGTAAGTAGGTTCAGCCAACAATGAAAAGCATGTATTATCGCATAGGCCTAAAAGAGTTCAAATCATTTTATGCTCAGACGATTTAGAGGTAGGTACGATATGTAGGTACAAAATTACAAATGCGCCCTACCTACACCTTCGATTTAGGAATCAGACTATAGGGTACCAGAAGGCCAATTCCCGTAATTAAAAACGTTTAAAATCTAGTCGCCATCTCATCTCAGCGAAAATCAATGTCAAAAACTTGTCAAAAATGTATGAAAGTTAGAGGTATTTTTGTCAGATTGAGACTGAGATTAGATTGCGAACGTTCTTAATTAAACAGGAATTCCCGTATTTTTTTTCCCTAATATCCGTGCCAATAGGGCAGCGCACACAATGATAGATACACTTATAACGGATTTTTGGGACTGCATCAGAAAGTGTAAAGCGGAGTATATTCCTTAATTAAAATGCACTTTACTAAGTCACTGCACTATGCTAAATAATTAGGATTAACTAAGTGGCGTACCTCAGTTGTAGGCCCGTAATGCCGCTCGGGCACGAGGTGCATGCCCTCGGCTAAGAGCAAGACCTGCCCCAACACTACCAGCCACCACATGTTACTACCACTGACTGCCAGCGCCAGGTTTGTGCTCGACCCCACCACGCACGCTGCTAGGGAGACTACGCCCGCTCAATACTTTTCCTCGCAGTAACGAATGCCAACAATACCTAGTACATATTTAGGACGGTAATGGAGAACAAAATTGTGTTACCGGGCTGACTGGGAATAGTTAAATGAAAGCGTGTTTTTAAGATGACCAGGTATCACTGACACTGGCAGAGCCACCATCAGGGATTTTAATTTTAATAACACAAAAAATTAGTCGCTAGTCGAAATTTGTCGCCAAATATCAGAATTTGTTGGTCACTGGTTCATAAGATATATATATATATGGGTTATAGGTGGCCGATCTGGATATATAGATCGAAGAATTCACGAAAAAACTCTTCGACTAGCTCTTGGACTATTACTTACTAATTGAACTCATTATATCTCCTAAACTAAGACCCGATTAAATCTGTGACTTGGCGACTGATTTCGACTAATTGGCGACAAAATATGGGAGAAATCAGATCAGATCACAACAGATGTTCACTAGGTGCCCTAGTTTTTGAGATATAAATGTGGCCCTGCTGGGGAGAATCTCCCCAGATCGACCACCTTTATACCCTTAAATCTTTTGAACCAGTGACCGACAAATTCTGATATTTGACGAGAAATTTCGACTAATTCGCGACTATTTTTTTGTGTTATCAAAATTAAAATCCCTGATGGTGGCTCTGCCAGAGTCAGTGACACGATGACCCGACAGTTGATGATAGCATTAGCCGTGGCTACCATTCCAGGATAGGACCACCTACGTCAGACGTGGGTACTCACTTATGTACCTGCCTAAGTGCCTATCATCACACGACACTTGGAGGCTCCTACGTCTACAGCAACGAAGAGAAAATGTTTCCTGTTGAGGATGCATTATCTAAGTAGGTAGGTACACTGATGCGGAACGAACTTTCAGAACAGATTTGATATTAAGCTCTACCGAACGAACAAGATTACCTACCTTTGTTACATATCTACCTACCTGCTTATTTACTACATAAGAGGCATAGCAACACGATACTTTTAGCTAGCATCGGTGATGGGCATCCTTAGCGACTGTAGGTATGTATGTTGTATAACGTTGGCCATTGTTTGTGTTGTCTGCTGACATTATTAGTAGGTAACAATTGTTAAGAGAGAAGAGAGCAAGATAAGTACCTAGTTAAATGAAAAGGATCCAACCCACAATATGACCGTAAATGAATTGTGTATGTTGCAATCAGAACCAGTCAATAGTACAGACGCCACTAAGTATAGCCACCCGAAACTGTCAAATTTTCCGAATCAACTTTGAACGCTAAGCTTAGCAATAAAGTTGAAATCTTTTAACCAACTCATTGCCACCATCATTTTTATGCATACTTTAGCCAGGCGGCCAGGCCCCGAACATTGGGCGATGACGCGCCTCCTGCATCAAGGGTGACGTACCTAGAGCGTCATTGGCACCCTGTGATGTTTTATGCGTATTTTGCCGTTATCTTGCGTCGATTTGCTAAGAGAAAAAGTTCTGTATGCTTCGATTCGTATTCGTTGGTTTTCAAAGGAAATATGGCCTCACAAGGTAGGATTAATTTATTTTAGTAAAATGTTACGGGGGTCGGCAACATTATTGTAGATTTACTTGTATTAGGTCAATTGTTTGTGATAATAAACTTATTATTTGTAGATAATCAGCAAGGAGACGTAATTATTTCTGGATGCAGTCAGGCATTATTCACTAATAAGCATGAACACTACCAACAAGACAACAATAAAGAAAATGATGTTTGAAAATTCAGATTTTTTTTATCTTAGTACTGTATAAAGCGCAGGCCACACCGCCAGCTAGCGGGCGGGCGGGCTAGGCGGGCGAACATCGTTTCACCTCTTTACATGGTTAGTCGGTAGCTCGCGGTGTGAACCGAAGTATGTAAAGAGGTGAAACGATGTTCGCCCGCCCGCCCGCTAGCTGGCGGCGGCGGCGGTGTGGCCTGCGCTTAAACAAACTAAGATAACAAAATCGGATATTTTCATCGTAAATGAATATACGAGTATCTTATGGATATTTTTATTTTTATCTTGGATATTTTTTTTTTTAACAAAACTATTCTAGAAAAAAAAAATAGTTTATTTTGTAGACGCAAAATGAAAAAATAAAGGTATATTTTAAGGTGGAGCCGCCAGGGTAGGCCGCGAAATTCAAATTTTCCGTGTTCCTTCCACTTCCACCCCGTTTAAGTTTGTAAACTGCTAACAAAGGTTTGCTATCCCTGACTTATAAAATATGTATTCTAAATTAATGGCCAAGGGTATTGTCAACTTCAATGTTTAATTTAGGATAAAAAGTGGTAGTTCTCTTTATCAATTTTTTTTTTAATTTGTATTTAAGTTCGATTTGACGCGCCAGGTGCTCCAATGGCCTCCCGTGATATTTGCTCATGACGCGCCTGGGGCGTCATTGGCCATGAATCGGTTAAAGGAATTTGACAGATTGTAGTAGCTTGATGTGCTGGCGTCTGTACATTTAACTAGCAAAAAATCAGTCAAAATCAAAAGTACTTTTGGAAGCTCTTCTGGAAGCTCTCGACAATAGGTACTTATGACTGAAATTATAGTCAAAACTAGTTTTTCCCAATGGAGCTGGTTAAAAGTAGTTTTGACTAATTTCGTTAAAAGTACTTAGTTTTAACTAGTTCTGTCAGTCAAAACTCTTAAAAAGTTAAGGTGGTCGACATAAATTACGAACGAGAAACGCACTTCGAAAGTTTTTTGAAACTAAATATAATTAGAGAATCAACAGATATTTGTATGAAATTAATGAGTACCTACGAAAAGAAAGCACGTTTTTTATGAAGAATTTTAGCGATAGAAGATATGAAATATATTGATGGCTGTAAAGAAAAGTTTATACGCCAAGATGAGGTGCCAAACGTAACAAATAGATATGTACATTACGAAATGCTGCAAAGAAAGCTGCTATTGGAACAGGACAAGGTTATGCACGATGTGTGTATTCTACGGGCTGTAAAAACAACAAATGCTTATGCAAGAAAAAAAAAAACCGACTTCCAAAAAAAACACTACAAACTGAAAAATAACTTTAATTTCGGAAGTCGGTGTCTTAGGGATCAGTATTTTAGTTTTTGCCACCGACTTCCGAAATTAAAGTTATTTTTCAGTTTGTAGTGTTTTTTTTTGGAAGTCGGTTTTTTTTTTGTTAAAAAGTTTTTATTTCTCGCTTTTTAGTGGGTCTATTTATAATTTATCTAAGTTACAATAGCCTAATGTCAACTTGCCCATCGCCTTTTTATAAAATATTCCTTTTCTCGATGCAGGGACGTTAATTGTTGAGGAGTTCTCCTTTTATTAGTTTTTAGATTAGATGCTGATAATCCTGGCTGCAGCATCAGGCCAGACTTATGTCAACATTGCATTGAACTTAAAATTAGTCCTGTATAAAATTAGCCCAAACACGACTACGGTGCTGTAATTTAAAGGTTTGTACTTTTTCTGATGCTCAGGAGGCTTCAGCATCAGGTCTTCGGTGTTCCTCAGTAACAGTACGTTTATCCACACATCGAGCCCTTTTCAATGAGCCTAAACACGATATATCTGCTGTTAGTTGTCGAGGAGTTAGGTACTCTGCAGACTATCCTGACTGCAGCATCATGACTTGATGATCATGAGACCAAATGTGGCAAATGCCCTATCAAACATCAAAACAATTTACTAAAACAGTCCTTGCCTGTTCGAGTAACTTCTTACTGTTAAGGAGTTGTACCTTCCATCATCAGCCCAGCTACCTGAGATGGTGACAACCATACACAAATACACAAGATACTTCATAAAATATGCGAAAAACAATAAGTGAGCCTATAAAATTTGAGGGTTGCCCTCGATTTCTCTAAGATCCCATCATCAGATCCTAACTTGGTGACAATGGGACCACCTCAGAAGTATCTACTTTCGAACAAAAAAAGAATTTTGAAAATCCGTCGATAATTGGCGGCGTATTCGATGAACAAACATACAAAAAAAAAAAAAAAAAAAAAAAAAAACACAAACATCCGAACATAGTACCTCCTCCTTTTTGTAAAGTCGGTAAAAAAAGGGTTGCTGTGTCATTCAAAGTGGAACAGTGAGTTGTAGGATTAAATAATTCGTCATAGTAGAATGACAACCTTGAAAATTAAAAAAATAACACGTACCTAAGTACCTATGTTGAAATGTATAAATAAAGCAAAACATAAAAATACGTAAACATATAACATGTAAGAAGTAGGTACATAATTATTATGTACCTACTTACATATTATTTGTATTAGTTATCTAATCCTTCGTAATAAACGAATTTACAACATAAAATATTTTAGTAAGTACATCCTACTAACTGGTTAAAAGTGATTTTAGCTGTTACTGTAGTGGTTAAAAGTAGTTAAGACTAAGAGCTTTAGCCAAAATCACTTTTAACCACATAATGTCCGTTAAAATCACTATTAGCTCAAAAAAATTCAAAACAGGACAGTATTAAAATATATTCTGATCAGACACCTAAACAGCGTACCTAAATACCTGCAAAATCTCAAAGATGACCTTAGTCGTCGACAGGTTAATGAAGATAAACATGCGAAGTATTGTAAAACCGGATAAATTTTACGTATTAAAACGTGTGATAAAAGCTTTTCCATCTTGCTTAGAGAGAGTTGTAACGGAAACATGGATAAAATCAGTCGAAGAAGGAAAAAGATATCAGATTCCAAGATACACACATTATTACAACTTTAGAACTGATACGAGAGGGTAGCGTATTTCCATTTCCGTGTACTTACATTAGAAGGCAGTACTGCCTTGAAACACGCACGGGTTTGTCGCGCTAACTGCTTTTACAAAATCATGTTCAGTTCAAGGCACATGTCCTTCAATCGCGCACGGGTTTGCAACGCCATCTTTTCCCACTCGTGCCCAGTGGGAACGACGGGGTGGGGACGACCGGGAACAAACGTTGAAGACGATATTGAGATCAAAATGAAAATCCAATATTATGTCGGCTGCAAAAAAATACACATTTTTCATCATGGGTGTCGTTTTCAAGGTCATCGAGGGTGCTGACGTAGACAGTGAGGTCAAAATTGAAATCCAAGATGGCGGCTGCGAAAAAAAATAAATTTTTCGTCATGGGTGTCGTTTTCATGGTTTTCCAGTGTGGTGAAACCACCGATAGTGAGGTCAAAATGAAAATATAAGATGGCGGCTGCGAAAATTTTAAAATTTTTCGTCATCGGTTTCGTTTTCATGGTTTTCGAGGGTGCTGAAGCCGATAGTGAGGTCGAAATGAAAATCCAATATGGCGACTGCTCATTTTTTAATTTTCACAGCCTTAATCATGAATTTTCATTTTGAACTTCGTTCCTCTTTTACAAAATTTGCACTTTAGTGATGGCCTATTCTTCAGAAGAATAGGCCATCAATAAATTGTAAATTTTAGGTACTAGAGTAATACGAGCTACGGCAGCGCCCCCAAATTGCATTAAAATTTGTATACTTTAAAATTGTACTAATGACTTTTATACTATACCTGCTTGAAAAGTACCTTATTTTTTTTAATGAGACAGTATAATACCTCGTTACTGTTGTACACATTTGTGGGTCAAAAAAGTGTATGAAAATCCATTTTTAACGTGCTGTTTTTTTTAATTAAGGGCAATTCAGTAGCTAACCTAATTAAAAATAAAACACCTATTATGGTAAGGTATCTTTATTACAAATACTTACTTAATGATACCTGTTATTTACAAGATAACAAAATGATACAAAACTTTTGAATCGTGTTCGTTTAGGTATATATTATGATCTTCAAAACCTAAATAAATCAGGCTCTGCTAATCGCAATCACTCAGGTTTGAAACACAATTGTCGAAAAAAGTACACAATAGCAGAAAATAAATCTTTAAGTTATTTTTTTTACTCTCAATTTAACTAAAAGCTAATTTAACAACCTAAGTTTAAATAATAAATATTAACCACGCACCTCCGGTATCACTACAATGAAAGAATTCTTAATTCGTTAGGAATGTGCCATCCTAGACACGATCATGTAGTATTTCGACGCACTCATTCAGACATCAAAGATAGCCCATTAAAGAGAAAATTGGGCATCGTGTATTATATTAATTAACGCTATGTGTCTAAACTTATACGTATTAACACAGCAGCTATTGCTATTAAAATGAAACGTCAAAAATGATAAAATGACACAGCGCGATATAAATATACGTATTAAACGCCCACTTCAATAAAAGACAATATTTAAAACCACAGCTACTCACATTAAATAATAAAAAAATAATGGAAATTGGGACTTGTAATATCTAGGACTTCCCGGCTCACATATACCCTAACGCCACGTGACGGGACGTCAACGAGAACGAGATGACGGCGCCGAAGCATTTACGTGACGGTGACGGCATGTGGAGGCAACGCCGCTATAGTAAATGTATGTATCGCTACTTCAGCGCCGTCATCTCGTTCTCGTTGACGTGGCGGTGGACAAACGGCCATAAGCTGCGTCCACATAAGCGAATGCGCCGCGGACGTGCTGAATAAGCGCAAGTATTGATTACAATACGTATTGTTATTGCGCGCAGAGCCTAACCATCGTACCAACAGTAAGCATGGGTCTCTGGCGCTTGTCAAACCAAGCACGAGTACGTACGAGCTGCGTTCCTACAGGCCGCGATACGTAGTGCATGGCGAGATGCTTGCGTTGCCTATTAAAAGCAGGCGTCTTTGCGGTGCTATTGCTTATATGGATGGATCCTTACATAGTCATGTTGACTTTTACATAATAATAATAAATTAAAGTTAAAACCTTATTGGCCTCAGGACTCAAATTTATTTATTCATAAGCCGAATGATATAATACAATTGACATCAATTGTTGCAATAGTAAAAATATTTTTTTTTTTTAAACCAATTACCCTATAACTTGCGGTTACTATATATACAGACGGATTGCATTTGAACTGCACGCCAGCTGAACATGCAGTTATGTCAACTTTAAAATTACAAGGTATCGAATTTGTTTAAATAAATCGTCCGACACCTGGCTTGCTTCTTTACAATAATTACGTGTTACAACGTAGTAATATAAGTCAATCAATCATGCAAATCAATCAGATCATTTGGCTACAATTTTACAAAAGCAGGTACTTTGCAATTATGATTAAAACTAGCAAGATGTTGAAATCGTATTTATCGTATTTTTTTGCATTCATAAACAAATTAACAATACTTTTGCAACTTTGAGAGTGGATCATGATCGGCATTGAAATATTTTCTGTCCATATGAAAAGTCACTAAAATAATTCTAAAGGTAAAACTGAAATCACAAATAACTATTGATATATTTTGTACAATATTATTATTTTGTTCCAACTCTATAAAGGATATTGACAAACTGCAATTTCGTAAATAGGATCAAAACGCTGTTTGAAAACCAAAGAACAGAAAAAAACAGTATAAATCGCAAATAGGCGGGGCCGCGTACCTCGAGTTTTGCGGAGTTCCGCATGTGGCTGCTCCCGCGCTCACACCACGCACATCACTGCTATACTAATCACATGTTGTAAGTAGTTTATTTAGTATTAGAAGTTTGTACATATCTACACTAATATTATAAAGAGGAAAGATTTGTTTGTATTAAATAGGCTCCGAAACTACTGGACTGATTTGAAAAATTATTTTTGTGTTGGATAGTCCATTTATCGAGGAAGGTTATAGGCTATATAACATCAAGCAACGACCAATAGGAGCGGAGCATCAATGAAAAATGTTGCCAAAACGGGAAAATTATTCCTTTTGTGAGCTTCCCTTGCCTACGCTGCGTAAACGGTTAAAATTACGCATAAAACATGTATCACGGAATTGTTCCCCTTTAAAAGTTCAAAAAAAAGTCCGCGACAGCATATGTCTATCTTTTAAGGTTGACTCCCTTTAACCTTTTTTATGGTAATTAAATTTGTTCTTAAATAATGCATTATTTGCGAAGGTGTTTTTATAAACATGATATTAATCCTTATCCAAAGAAATGGGTTATTCATCACAAGTATTTAATTTTGAACAAAATTGCCCTTGACATCATTTGATTTCAATGAATATCTTAGGAGATATCATAGTTTTAAAATAATACTAATAATAAAGCTGAAGAGTTTGTTTGTTTGAAAGCTCTAATCTCTGGAAGTATAGGTCGGATTTATAAAAATCTTTTTGCATTTGATAGCCCAATTATTGAGGAAGGCTATAAGGCTGTTAAACATCACGCTAGGATCCTTAGTTGAGAAAAAAGAAAAAAGTCAGAAGGTTTTCGCTGAAGTAATAGCGCAGGCAGGTGATGCGATGCGACGGGGTGGGTGGGTTGGGGGAAAAAAATTTTTCACGCGTAAGAAGTCGCCGGCAGAAACTATAAATTATAAATATCGTAAACATTAATTTTCGAAAACTACCTTTCAAGGGAAGGTGGAGAGGGTGTTAAAGTTTTGTCGATAAATAAATCAACGACAGTGGTACATCCCTAGAGGAAGAGGGATAGTAATGACCTCGTTACGTAAATATCAATCTTATTAGTAACCAGCTTTAAACTTAATGTATTTATTATAGTGACATCTAGCGGCGGGTAGCGTAACTTGCTAATTAAACTATTCCGTGTGCGCTTTAAAAAACGGAAAAGGTAATAAATACTTTAAAAAAGTATACAATAAACAACTCTATCGTCATATAACTGTGGTTTATTATCACATACGCGATGTTTGACATATTTCCTACTTTCATTCAATATTAAACTATCAATGACACCAAGGATTTCTTAGTGTTACGAAATACAATTAACCTGTATATGTGTGAGTTTGGGTACGCTGGTTCCGATAATAATGAAGCGCTATGCGACATCTACTGTTTTTTTTCTGTTCTGTTTTGAATAGCAATAGATTTATCAAACTACCAGTGGCAAGACAATCATAGGCTTCTCTCAAATAAGGTAATCTTCGCATCGACGCCGCGTCGCATGAAGCAAGCGGTTTCGCAAATAAGACTTACCTAGATGGCATTCTACAAAACATATATTGCACCCAACTTAATACTTGGTAAATATAATATCTGTATAATGTATGATTGTTTAGTAAGCTATACAAATAAAGAATTAATGTTTTATGTAAATAAAATATTTCAATAGTTTGTAATATCTATAAACAACAACACAGATATGCTGTTTCCAGTATATTCATTTAATTAATGCAACGTAGACAATCTTCCTATGCTATTTAATAAATACGTGTCTCACATTTTAACTTCCAGCACACCCATTCAGACTTGTCCCAAGCGAACGATTCGCAACATTCAAGTCGATGTCCAAGTATTAGTTTGAGTCATTTATACCTACGACTATTCCGCCTCAAAGTAATACGAAACGTCTTCTATATGTTTTACTTATGATATCCGATTTAATATATATTTTACCCTGAAACATATAGTTTTGGTCGCAATGCATGCCTAACGTGAATCACTAAGAAGTTAATAATACCGAGCGAAAAATTACTTTATCTACAATATTTATTACGAAAGATATTTAAAAAGTAATTATTTCCGGTGCAACATTTTATCGTTTATCGGCAACTTTTAAGACGAATAGAAAAGTGTAATGGTCTATTTCAGCGCCTCCTGATAAGATAATAGTTAACTTATCTTGCAGATTATTTTAGTTCCACATCTATTAGATTGTGATCGTCGTACGTTGTGATTTGGGCTTCTAATTAATTAAATATTCATACTTTTATTTTGTTTGGGTCTACTTCCTGTCTAACTTTACACGGCTGCCGTCTGGCACCAGAAACTCAATTATAAATCCGCAGCCTATCATCCACTAGTGATTTTGATTATGCAAGTTGATGGTTTAGCGAAGTTTAAAATGGCAAAAAAATTACATAAGTTAACTTCCGCAAGCAATTAAATAAATAGCTAGTAATTGTCATTGACATTGAAATTAATTTGCTATATATATATCGAATATCCTGAGAACAGTAGTCAGAAGCCCGAATGTCTGACAACCAGTCTTACCAAGGAGTATCGTATTACCTAGTAACTGGGTTGTGGAGACAGATAGGCAGTCGCTGCATGTGAAATACTGGTATTCAGCTGCATCTGGTGAGACTGGAAGCCGACCCCAACATAGTTGGGGAAAAGGCTAGGCAGATGATGATGATGATTGAATATCCTGAGACGTCAGCTGCCTGTTGGTGATAGTAGCAACACGCAATAGGCCATAAATCTGCGACCGAACACAAATAAAATCAGCCGATCTTTGTAAAGTATATCTATTGGACAAAACATTTTTTTGTAGCTTGTAGACTTGTGAACCAGTAATGTTACAGAAATAGGGCCGAATTCGGTCGCAGACATAAACTTGTGCATTCAAACTTACTAGTGGACGTAGTGCAATAGCCTGCACCAGTTTTTATAATGCTGTAAAAACCGAGCCTGACTGACTTACATGATAGCAATTAGCACGTGAGTCTATCAGGCCTATAACAGACTTTTCAAATATATTTCTTTTGAATTACATTTTCTTTTCACTGCCCAGGCTAATTTGTAAATATTTATTCGAACCCAAAGTTTCCCGACTCTTAATTTAAGCCATTCAACTTAGCGCACAATCCGGTTACATCAAATACCTTATGATCATACATCACTGGTCTCTAATAAACAAGTACGCTGGACTAAATATACTATACGAGAAGACAGTTGTTTTTTGTGCCGATTCAAAAGCGCGGACTCACGGTTCTCAGCTAAAATTCAAATAAATGAATTTGTTAATGTTCCATGTCGATATAATGTGTCGATAATTTTCTTAACAACAACATAATAGCTTAATAGTTTATAGTTCACATTGCGAACTAATGTGATCCCAGTTCAGCTTGTAAAACTAGTGTAGTTGAGCGAGGAGATATTAGCTCAACCATAGTAGTTTTTAGGCTAAGTTTTAAGCCTATCCTCATATTTAAAGCTCACTGATCTGACCGTCATGCGCTATAACTTTACTAGGAAACTATCCACTAGTTTATAGCTTGCGATCTGACTGTGCCCTAATGAATTTTCAGTTAACTTTTGCAGAAATTATTCTATTACTTAAAAATGAAGCATAAAAATAACTGGGAGTGATTCGATTTTTTTGTCTCTTAAGTAATAAATTACTCTCAGTGATTACAACGATCGTTAAGTTCATAAAATTATTTTTTTATCGAAAGATATTTCCCATCTCTAATATTAGTTCCACGGACTCTCAAGTTGCTATCAGCGCCAAAATGGCGAAAATCAAATGTCTTCATTTTGTCATCGATAGTATGAAGTCCAGCGTAATTGTATAATACAGGTCAGTGTCATACATACACTCAACCAGATTTGGCATAACCTACTTACATAGTATGTAGATCATACGGTTTACTTAATACTTGTTACCAATTGTGAATTTAGCTGTGCTTCGAAATGTACAACGCTTTTGACTACAAACAAATATTCATCGAATGCTCAAACTGTGAATTGCTATTAGCTTGACCATGGTACAAATATCGAACACCATGTTACGTTATTATATTGCCAAATAAGGTATTTTCGTAAAATAATATTATAAAAGACGGACTCAATCAATATACCAACGCAATAACACAACCTTCATACATTCTTTAATTTTTACTACGTAAGACCCAGTTCCCATGACAAAAAATCTGACGTCTAGAGATCCTTATTATATGCCATAAAAACTTTTCACATGACCGCACGTTAAAGCAAATTCACGATCGCGTTGAAAACTAGATAATGTCCGTATACCGTATGTAGCGCATGTAACGCGCGTCGGATATCTCTTCATGGGAACCGGGCCTCCTCTCACGGACATGACATTATAATATCTTACATAACAAATTACAATACATCTAAGATTCGCTGAGGTATGTTTAGCATTTACGTGAGTTAGTTATTCCACGTGATCAGTGTACATTCCAATTTATATATTATTATACAAATTATGTCATTTGTTACCAAATTTACAACATATAAAATTACAAATGACCGCCGTGCATCATTGCTTGTTTATAAATCAAAACTGAAATCTATTTCGGTATCGAATTATGATATAAACAATACATCACTGGCTTTTAAAGCCTAGGCAGTGTATGATACTCCTTTAGACCTCTAAATACCTACATCGCCGTAACAACAAGGGGTAGCTACGAAAATTGCTCAATACTTGTAGTTCTCTTATTGTGTTTGAATCATGTATACGCCTAATACTATGTCGCGTTTAACCAAGCTATTCCCTGCAATGGAATGTACACTAACAGTGGAGTGTAAAGTGAAGGTCCACCACGCCAAGCGATGGCCCTACCCCCGTGACCTTGTGCACGACGGCGACGGCAAGCTTGCAGCCCGAAGATGTGGCGAGCTCCGTCGCCATCACTCTGTAACAAGTGTCAAGAGACATGTAGTTGCATGTTGCTCGAGCATTTTCTGTAGAGTTTCAGAACAAAGCAATTACATATACTTTTCTTTCAAGATATAATAATTATTTATTTTGAAAAACAATAAGAAAAAATAATAGATCGACATAACATGGTATAGAATAATTTCGCAAAAAAAAAATGCTCCGTTTAGGCACGCTAGCGGCAACTAAAAACAACATTAAATTTTATACAGTGCGCGACCGTAAATATGGAAGATCGATTTTTGAAGAGAGAGATTTTTAGAGCGTTCTCTGTTAATCATAGCTGTGTGACAGGCTCTTTGTAAAACTCGATCGAGTCTTATTTACGCCCGGGCACTGTAAGTGAGTTACCTACTTGTAGGTTCCAACCACAATGAAACATAAATTTTACAGTCGTGAGGATAATGGTGTAAATAATATTGAATCGTGATCATAATAATGAGTCGCTCTCTAAAATCGCAGTTATTAACAAACGTTCGCACTCAGAGATGTTTTTTGACCAGCAAGAGAACCACTATTTTGAAAATATCGCCGAAAGCTGGAGATTCATGATATGCAATTTGAAAATGCTTCCAATCTGGGCAGGACAGGGTTAGTTAATATATTCAGCTTCGGCTCTAAGTATCGGCGAAAGTCTAAATTTCGCTAGTACGTGAACTCTAAATTGGGTTAACAGAAGCTCTCACCACATGCACAACAATTACTTGATAATTAGATGTTGATATTGTATTGTTTTAATATGATATTTAATTTAATTCAACATCCAGTTCGTATGCAGAACGCTAAAATTGCACAGCATATACTATAGTACTTTGTCTTCTAAACATTATATCATCGGAGAAATAGCATATCGATTTGGCCGGCGAGGCCAACCCGCGCGACAATTGACCCTATCCTACGTTAATTAACTTTAAATCGATCCCACAGCTCAGTAAGCTAGCGAGCAGTTGAGGGCAAAGCAAAGTAATTCCAAAATAACAGTTAGGTCTTTTTATTATTTACAAACTTTATATTATCTTTTCGAAAAAATAAAATAGCAAAATGTTGACGCAAGCTATTGAGCAGATTAGGACTATTTTAACAGCATGAATGCTCTTTTCATACGGTTTATACGGAAAATATTTATGAAAATAGTAAAACAATTCGCATTCTAAAAAAAGACCTTCAGCAAAGCATAAAAAAATTTATCACAGCTATTTGGTGTCGGAAATGTAGGGCCTGCGACTTGTACTTTCCAATAAGTACTTTCACTTGCATCGCTCGCTACAGCAGTTATTTTAGCTCGCTTGATCGATTCAAACAACCACATAAATTCGCAACATATGATAATGCAGTAGCAGCTCTTCAAGGAAAATCTGAATTTGAATCCTCTTTGTACGGGTGTTTCTAAAGCAACTGTACATTGATTACAAACAAGGTTTCGAAGTATTTTAACGTTCTATCTCAATAATTAACATACTCAATAAATATTTAAGAGCTTCTTACCAAACTACTTTTGGTGTGCAAATTATCGATAGTTACAACTTGCTTTGCTTCGATAATAAGCTGATGCCAGTAAGTTACTTAAAAAGAAATATATTATAACATGAGCGGAGCTATGTCCAGCAGTGGACGTATTTCGGCTGAAATGATGATGATGATGATGATGATGTGCGGAGCTAGTTTAGAATCATCCTCCAGTCAATATTTTTTATTAGTAACTAGCTGCGCCCCTTGGTTTCACCCGCATAAGTTTCGATCCCGTGGGAATATCGGGATAAAAAGTAGCCTATATGTTAATCCAGGGTGTCAGCTACGTCCATACCAAATTTTATCAAAATTGGTCCAGCCGTTTGAGCGTGAAGAAGTAACAAACATATAAACACACACACTCACAAACTTTCGCCTTTATAATATTAGTGTGATTTTTCATGGTGTACAATAGAGAATCTGTGTCTATATCTACAACATTATTTTTACTATATGCGAAACCCGAAACACGTTTCTAGTATTTTTATGTACAAAATTTCAAAACTGTATCATGAAAAATCAAAAGTTATTAGCTTGTTAAGTTACCTCTTTGTCCGTACAAAAACATGCTCACCCGCGCCGCGCCGACTTGCGCTCATTGATAATAGTACCTAGATACCTAACCGTTCGGCGCGGAGATTGGATAACTTACTTAGTGTCGCTCGGTGTCCAACTTTTAACCTTTTTAAAATATTTTTGGGACAACATATAACATGGGGTAAAAATGATTGGAATCGATTCAGTTACTTATTCTGAACAAACTATATTCAGGTTTCGCATATACTAAAAATAATGTTGTATACTCCAAGATCCGGAATAACTTATAGCCAAAGTCTAATGCATATACAGAAAAGGAAAACAGTAAGGCAACAAAAAAAATTTAAGATCTGTAGAAACTATTTAGCTAGCTTCAATAAAAAAAAACTAAATTATTACCTTAATCGTCCTCTTCAGCCGAAGCGGACGCCGCTTTTACTGGTTGTGGTATTATAGTAATCTCATCGTTAATTTTCAATGGCTTGAGAAGAGAATCATTAGTAGCCTTAGCGGGCGCCGCACTCTTGCTTTTGTCCATGACTCGCTTGGCTACCACACTGTGGGCCGAGTAAACGTGATTCTCAAACTGTTTATACATTCCGAAGGTCGCAGTGCACACGGTGCATTTGTACGAAAGATGAGCTGGCTTCAGCGTCAGGTTATGGTCCCTTGCCACGTGGTTCAGTAGCTTCCACTGGTATACCTGTAATTTATATAAATTTCATGTTACTAGATGTCAAGATTGTGTTTATTATGAAAGAATGTTTGACAAAGTGCAATAATAAAAATGCAAATATTTAACCGAATTGATAACCTCCTGTTTTTGAAGTTGGTTATAAATGGACTATTTAAAGTACGTATCCACTGGCCCGCAAAGGCTCTTCTCATGCAGGACACAGAAAAAAAATGTTCTTAAATCGGCGCGTTCGAACGGACAGTTCAGTCGACGCCTACCTATACGCAGCGTCTTCAAGTAGAGCATACCTTTACGTGATTATACAAGACATACATGCAAAGAAACTTGTGGATGGTAAATAATGACTTACCCTGCCACATACGGGACACCTGCCGGCGTCCTTACCCTTGTTGGCGGCCTCTTGCATTGAGCTGGTGACGAGGCCGTGTGTACCCAGCAGATGTCGCTCTAGACCTTGATCGGTGAAAAACCTATAATAGAGCAAGAAACAGTTGCATTAAAATATGGATTGAGTAAAAGCACCAAAATTGCAGAATCACCAGTTTTGCAAATAAGTAATAAAATTAGATGTACTATTTACCTAAATTGGCATTTTTGGCAGTTAAGCGGAGGCCTGTTGTAGATCATCTTAGGATGTATCTTCACTTTGTGTATCCACTGCATGTGATTCCGTAATTGTTCGAGGTCTTTTATATAACCGTCACAAATCTCACAGATGACGAACGCACTCTTCGAGTTGGCCGCTGGTGGCGGCAGCTGCACAGGCGGTGGTTGCCGAGGCAACGGCGTAATAGAAATCGATGGTTGATGCACTGATTTTGGCTTTGCGTTATTCTGAAATCAAGAGTAAAACGATTTTTTTTAAAATGATAATTTATTGGATAATTCCCAAAATTATTATCCTTCTATAAAATTTAGATTTTTTAACACAAAGGCTTGGACTCACTGCAATTGGATAGTTGGAGGACAAGAGGACGGGTGCATTGTGTCTGACCATGACACCACCGCGTAAGATCGGTACACCGTGGACAGGCATGGCGCGTGCCGGCACGGACATGGCGGTGCGGCCCCGCGGCCGGTATGAGGAACTGGCACCCGGCATTATGCTCGACACGCTCGTAGACTGCCGACCCTGACTGGTACTGACAATACTATTTCGACTGAATGTGTTTTGGTAAGAACCCATCATATTATTGCGGGATCTAGTTATCTGAAAATGAAAGTATATTCGTTATTTAGACTGTAAACATTTTTTACTGAAACATCACAACAATAATTTTTCATGCACTTACCTTTGGTATTTTAGCAGGAGGCTCCCATTCAAGTGCTGGAGCCAAATTAGTTTCAGGTTTGAATTTCTTGGCACAAGGTATGAGGTGGCGTGCCAATTTACCCTTTCCGTTGTCCTCGAAGAGACAGTTGGCGCACTGATGATACGCAGGGGCTCTCTCTAACTTGCCTCTGATATTATGCTCAGCTTCCATGTGGTATAATATATCATGAGGACTTCGTATTTCAAATGCACAAAAATTACATTTATAAACATTATTCTTCATATGTGGTGTCTCCAAGTGATGAGCCATTGCCAAGTTAGATTCTGTCTTAAAACTACAAAATTCGCATTTCTTCTGAGGAAATGAATACGGTGCATTATTTTCTTTGCTGAATTCAATATTTTTTATGAGCGAAGCAATAGAAGTTTCAGTACTTTTCGTACTATTTCCCGATTTCTTTTCTCTATTTAATTTTCGGGTTTGTTGTTTTAATAAATCACTTTGTACATATTCCTGCACAAGACTTAAACCAATATTAATAAAAAACTTTCCAAGGGAACAGTCAAAATAATTATCTGATTTGGTTGTAGACACCACCTTATCTACAGTTAAGGCTGTAACATCTTTTATCTCTTCCATAGAGTCAACTTTATCTTTAATAATAATAGTCTTGTTTTCTTCATCACTCATTAGGATTTCATCCTCTGAATCTGTACTGGTGGAACCATCCCAAGAGACATCGTCTTCTTCAGCGCCACGTTTCTTTTTCTCTAAAACATTTATCAATATTGTAATAACACAATATGGCTACAAGCGGATCATCCGCATATATTAGTAGGGGCATCTGAATTTGCAGTAATCAGTGACAGTACTGAACTAAAGGAAACCTATTACTTGTGGTAAACTAACTTTAATATTATGGGAAATATTTTTGTGAATATCCTATTCTTCTAAATAAAACAAGAATGAAAGAAAATAAAATGGAGTATTCTATAAGGATTAGGAATAATATACTGGAAACAAAGTTGCACAACATTATTTCAGCAACATATTGCTGATGCGGGAAACAAACGTTGCTCGCCAGTGTTGCTGGCAACATGCTTATCATTTACCATATTCATAGAAAAAAACAAAATAACATTTAGCAACATCAAATGTTTCGCGATTTTTACGCAACATTGTTTTCAGCCTATACAGGGCTTGAAATTGGTTCTAATTAAATCATCCTTCTCTTTCTTGCTTTACCTGTTGGTAAGAGAAAGCAATTCTCGATCAATGCGCTTGTCGACGCTATCATGAAGTGAAGTATAGGAAAGTTTACCTTTTTTTTTCTTTTTCTTATCGTCCAGTTGTTCGCCCTGCTCCGCGTCGCCTGTGGTCGCAGGCGGTGCCGGTTGCGCTTCCTCTTCAGACTCTACATCTTCGCCTTTTTCTTTTTTCTCCTGTTTTTCCTTTTCTTTTTTTTCTTTTTCTTTTTTTTCTTTATCTTGCAACTCTTTTTCTTCTTTGGCTTTCTGTTCATCCAGCTCTTTACCCAGCAGGTCAACAAATTCCCTGAAGGGCTTAACTGAAGGTTTTTCGTAAACATAGGGCACTATAAACGAAGGAGCTTCAACTACAAACATATCATCTGTTAATGAAGGTAGTATAGAAGGCTGGGCAGCTTGTGTCAAGCTCTGAGTGGCCGCATTCGACTTGCTGCTGACTGGCGTGACTGTTGTCCCACGCGCTACAATGCTTTGATATAGACTTTGTGCGCTTAAACTAGAGCTTATTGGCAGCCCAGCAGGTTTGTTTGTAACTGCAGATTTTTCAGAAGACAATTTATTGGTGTTTATGATAACAACTGTAGGCTCCTTTTTCTGGGTATGGTTCTGATTGGATTTCATCTGTCTAGCTGCCATTTCAACTAAAGCTTTAGTGTCATTAATAACAATCGGCTTGTTTTTACGTTGAAATGCTACTGATGCCATATCTATATCGGATTCACGACCACCATTTTCCATATCGTCGTTATATCTTTTGCGCTTTATTGCTCTACTGCTACGGCGCAATTGTACTTTGTTATCACTATTAGCTTTTTCATTTTCTTCGGCCACTACACAGTCATCATTATCACTTACAATTTCTTGAACTTCTGGACTTGGAGAATCATGGGAATTTCCATTATGACTGAGAGACCCATCTTCATTTTCTAATATTATTATATTACTATCTTTTATTTTTATGATGCCTTCTTGTGATTGGTCATCTGCTACTTCTGGATCACTGTCTGAATTGATACTTAATGTATCTACTCCCCTGAGTTCACCTTCGAAAATATCTTCTTCTGAAGATTCAATATCGGAATCAATCTCAGAATTCTGAAAAAAATGCTAATGTAAGAATCACATTTATTAATTTATGAGACCTGATGATTGCATCAAAAGTTTGAGGTATAGCGTATTCTCTTACTGTTACAGATATTTTTTAAACAACAAGTATTTAGCACTTTTCGTTTTACCTGTTCTACTCATTAAATAACGGCCCCTTGAGGATGCTGCACTGGAAGCATTCAGAGGGGTTCAGAAAAAATTATGGGTCGTTAAGGCGATATTAATATTATTGTGTTAAATTATGATTTGTTGATGTTTTCTTCGCTATTATTAGGATCTTAATAAACACCTATATCAAAGAAATAATTGGCAATAATGGTCTGCTTCGTTAAAAAATGGAGGGGGGGGATTTCTAGTTCTTGAAAAAAGTTACTGTTAAAGTTGTGCGCAATAGGTATTGAACCTGTGAACAACATAAATTGTAAAATGTCAATTTAAGGAGACGATGTTAGTAAGCAGTATGAAATTCGATTATTAAGGGTGTCCCGAAATTTACGCAAGTTTTGAATTTTGCTGAATTTAATGAGATCAAGATTTTACCAGTTTATTAATAATACAACTTTAATAGGCGGCGACAATAGGAGCGGACACATGCAGGAATTGATCAATCTCAGACGAAGCAAGAGACGCGATACCCACTTCAACCAATGTGATTGGTCGATTCCTGCACATCTTCTCACCGCTCCGCTCGTCTCGTTTCTAACACAGTGGAACCGCAAACTTTTTTATTTTTTGTGTGTGGAAATTCTCATGATGTCCTTCCCCTTTGGGGGGATTTGTCAGACCCTTACTGACTTAAACCACACAGTGTTCATCAACTACCTTTGCCTGGGGTGCCCGTCACCCTACGTCAGCAGTTACTATTGAGAGACGCGCGCGGAACACGGCTAGCCGCACTTGCACACCTGCAGGCCACACCGTATGGCGGCCTGATCTTTTTGCACCCTTCTGCTGGTGGATAAGGAGCTCCTGCTCACTTTCCACCGCTAATGAAAACGCACCCTAATAGGACGGCCAATTAAAGTCGTATTATTGATTCACGGGAAAATACGACAGGATCCAGCTGACAATTCGTAAAAAATATGGTAATGCTGATTGTAAATGATGTTGTTGTTAATTATTGTAGCCATGTAAACTTTACACTCAAATACATTTATTTTACACTTAATATAAATCGATTTAATAGGTACACTAAACGATAACTATTTACTAACAATACCTATTATTTCAATAATTTAACAAAAATACTGTAAGCCCGCATACGGGTATCCAAATTCCTTTACCGGAATTCACGCTCAAAACTCATCATAATCTGCCTAGCTTTTTCCCAACTATATTGGGGTCAGCTCCCAGTCTAAATTGCGCTCAAAGTACTAGTTTAAAATTATTAAAACCAATAATATTGTAGAATGACGATTGCTCCGAAATTAATTGTTAATGTTAAGTTCAGTACCAAGCCCTACAGTACCTACAACAAAAATGTAATATGGTATGGAACACTAATTGAGGTACAGCTCGATTCAAACTTTATGGCGGCTCGGAACATGAAGCGAGTCGCTGCGCAGTAACAAATTTATATGTCAGCGGGGGCGAGGGGAGGGGTACTGCGCAGCGAGTGGCGCACTTCAGAGCCGCCATAAAGTTTGACGCGAAGTAGGTATACGACACACGCAGCTAGGTACACACGCAGCGACTGAAGTCGCTGGCGATTTCCAAATCTTACGTACACACACAGATACTGAAATCGCAAACAACAAATCTGCTGACAAAATCTGTGTGTGTAATGTGGGATTTTGAAATCGCCAGCGAGTAGAAATTCGCGATTTCAGCGCTGCAATTGCGATGCTGTCGCGTGATTGTTTGCGGCTAATTTGAAGGCGCCTTGCTTCATTGGTATCAGGTTTGGAGAATTCGTTTGAAAATGAGCAAACCATTAAAGAAAATGTATTAATGCTTACCTACATCTATGATGTTATAATACGTAATTTCTCAGGATCTGTCTGTCTGTTCATGTATTTATAACTTGGGGACAATTTATCTGATTCTAGTGATTTTTATAGTCTAAAAGAAAAGTTGATAAGGAAATACAATATACCCTTCCTAGCTTTGTTAGGAAGGGTATACTAACTTTGTTGAGAGGCTTGTGGCTAAATAATATCAGCCGCGTGGTTCGATCGATCAGGTTAAGCTACGCTTGCCGTGGTTGGTCCGTGGATGGGTGACCATCTTTACATACCAAGACTCTCCGTGCCTCAGAAAGCACTTTAAGCCATTGATCCAGGCTGTCATTTGTGGATCTTTGAGAGTTGTTATGGATCGTCAGAAGCCCGAAAATCTGACGTCTTACCAAGGGGTATCGTATTACCCTCTAACTGGATTGTGGAGGTCAGATAGGCAGTCGCTCCATGTAAAATACTGGTATTCAACTGGATGCCGACCCCAACATAGTTGGGAAAAGGTTAGGCAGATGACCCTTCCTAACTTTGTTATTGGGGGGGTTAAGAATCATGTACTGAATCTATGGTAACAGGTTACGCGTCGATATCCCTGCAACCCTGTTCTATGTTAAGGGGTTTGGTTTCCGCACTTAGTCCTTCAGTGGACCATTGTGCGTGCCCTGCCACCCTGTAGTGTTGTTACTTAATTGCCCTTAATTAACCCTTCGCATGTCGCGTGTACAGGGTATGTACCAATAACAATAGAATTTCTATTGTGTCTGCTAATTAGACATGCGATGGGTCAAACACACACAGACTGTGTTTAACTTAAAATTAGCATATCACAATGTATTAATAATACACAGTATTCCCTGAAGGGGTAAAAAGAGGTGTACCTGGAAACATCTAGATTTGACAAGGCATGTTCAGCCTTTTTAATAATTTCTTACTTCATAGATAAAGTGTGTCTTCATTAACTAAAACAGCTGGACAAAGGATTCTCTTAATTAACCAAAACATGTTCCTTCTCCTTTAATAATCAGATAACAGATTTGCAAATAGGCAGTTTCCTGAAGTGGGCTACACTTTGGTTTCATAGATTGAATTATGGAATTTTTTGACACTACATTACAGTAAAGTTATAAAATTCTACCTAAAGAAATCTGAATACTTTAATTAAACTTCATTGAAAATATCAATGAAAAGTTGATTTTATTTGACAAAATATTAATACATACCTCTTCCTGGGTGATTTCAGTGATGCGGGTAATGGTAGTGGTACCTTTACCAAGTGCCCTTGCCTTTTCTGCTTCTTGATTCTTTTCAACCATGATCTTGTGCAGTGTTTCATCATTAGCATCAGATTTAACCTGGCAACCGGTCATAGACTCTGGGTATGATTCATTACTGTTGCCACAGTTATTTTCCAAAAATATTATGTTGCTGTTTTCATTTTCAGGTAGCTCTGGGTCTTCAGTTGACAATTCTATGCGATGTTCTTGACTGTCACTGCCATTACTAATATCATTTTCCAAATCCTCTGCAGTACTGTGAGCCGTATCTCCTGGACTACTTTCACTGTCTAAGTGATTACTGTCCTCAGTGTGATTGCTATTTTCACTGATATTAGTTGGATTCTCACAGCCTTCTGAGGCAGCTTCCTTTTCATTTTGCAAACTGTCAGGAGGATTTGGGGCAGAAGTATCAATAGGATTTTCCATAGTTCCATTTACTTTGCCATTCATGTTGATATGAATCTACATTCCATGTGAAAACACCTGTCAAAATAATCAAAACAACATTCAACATGAGGTTGTTTGTTTTGTTTTAGGGGTTGTATCAACAATTGGGAATAATCATGTAAAAGTTGTGCCAATCAACATAGAGGAGTAGTTTTGTGATGATCATGAGAGAGAGACACCAAGTGTCTGAGCGTCACATTTTATAAAGTGAGTGGCGCCCCTCCTACCCGCCCTTCTCCCCCCCTGGCAAGGCGCTAGCAATCAAAATGGCGCCGTTCCATGGTATAGCTGTCTAAAGCTACGTGTACATAATGCACAAAGATTATAAAGGTCACATATCTTCAAATCACAGCAAGGCTGAAAAGCAGTTATCTTTTCCAAGACCTACAAATACTGTTGATGTAGGTACACACAATATAATGTTGTCAGCGTAGGTACACTCGAACTTTCGCTCCAAATACCATAATGTAATTTTAAATCATTGAATAACCACAATTATCTTAAATTTGTGTTAATGATACAAATAAAAAGTGCATTTCATTCATTTATGAAAAGTTTTCTACACTTTTATTAACGTTTTGAAGTAAACAACTGATGCCGGGTATTCAATAGAGCTTAAAAATATCAACAAAAACATTAAATTATGGTGCCTAGATGCTGCGTTTCCAAATAGAATTATTTTTTTCATTACCTGGTCCAGTCTGCAATGCGCTGTCGGTGAACCTTTTCTGGTACTCGGTCACTACTTGGTTATTTCAATGGTGGAACCCAGAACAATTTTTTATAATTATATGTACACTACACACTTTATATGAATTGAAACCAAACTTAAAACATAAAACAAACTCAGGAATAAACAGACACCAACAGTTCTGAGTACTTAATTATTTTAAGCATTTAAAAAATTACAAATTGGGCATTAGTAAATGATCCCTCACCACCGTACAAATGCAATATGGCGGAGACGAGTCAATCACGTGACTTCGCCAGTGGCGTACTCTGCATAAATTACGAAGAACTACATTTCGAAAGTAAGTATTATAAAAGTGGTACCACACGCTTGCCTAATGCCTATCTTGGGCAAGCATGGAGCACCGAGCACTAAAATAAATAAAATAAAAAATAAAGAAGCCTTTTATTTCATCATGTATTGTGTATTTTAGTACAATCAGTACAATGTAATGATTTAAAAATAATTGATAGATGAGTAAGTTGTTGCTATCGTTACATAATAATTAATTAACAATTCCTTAATGTTTACATTTTTATTTATTTCTGTATTATTTTGCCTAATTAACTATTTTAAAATTTAACTGTAAAATATACATATTATATACAAGTATATAAAATAAAAAAGTTATTAAAAAAATTAAAAACCCGACTGCGGTAAAAAACAAGTTAAAAGAACTGAAAAGCTAAAAACAAGCCCATTTTAAATTAAATAAAAGTTGGAAGCAGGCGGGACCCATACCATTTTTATTATATTTTCAAATTCAAATGGATCCCGCCTGCTTCCAACTTTTATGTAATTTAAAATGGGCTTGTTCTTAGCTTTTCAGTTCTTTTAACTTGTTTTTTACCGCAGTCGGGATTATTATTTTTTTTAATAACTTTTTTATTTCCAGCTTTTTCGTTTACAAAATTAAATGTGAAATATTTCGCTGACGATTTAGTTCTTGGTACGTGTTTTTTACGATTTGTCACTTCGAATTACTTTTAACCATATAAGTTGTTTATATTTTTGTAATCGTCTTTTAAAGCCCTTTATTTTGATACCCCACTCGATAGGTTTTGAAAAAAAATTTTTTTTTTGAAGACATTCATACATACATAGTAGTCGCCATATTGAATTTTCACTAACGTCATGTCTTTAGTGACACTCGCCGGACTAAGAGGAATCGATTGACGTGTGAATCATAAAAATCGGCCCAGGCGTTTGGTCTGTATAGTGCTTCAAAGGAACATACAAACATACATACATACATAGGCTGATGAACACATTACCACTCCTTTGCGTCGCGCAGTCGGGTAAAAAAGAAGGGAAGAGAAAAAGAGAGGAGCTCATTGGGCATCAAAAAATTCGTCCGCATCGCTGTCAATGGCATAAGTACCCAAAAGGCTGGCAGCATTACCACGTTGGATGGCAATGCTTATTCTTTGGGCGCTAAAAATTGGCCAGCCCTCTGGTCACGTGATGAGTCAACCAACCGCTTGGCGATGTCCCGAAATATTTGATGAGCACTCGGACCCCAAGGCCCTAGTGTTTCAAACGGCTCAAACATATAGCTCCCAATAAGGTTGTTATATTTGCGCCGTTTGAGGTTTTCTGCTCCTGCAGTAGCCACCCCAGCACAGCCCATCGTGCTAGGAAGATGGGATGGCGCGAGGGTGTCGACACAGGTAGCATCCCACACCTACCCAACTTCCAAGGCATTATGGACATTCCATCTGGCCTCTTCCCTTCGTCGCGTGCCAAGCCATTGGGTTCTAAAACAGCTGGCACCCCGGCGGTGACAAGAGCCCGACGGATGGATATCGTTAATGCTGGCGTGCCGTGCCATCCGACCAGCGCTCTTGCTGCAGGATAGGCCATGGTGCCCGAGGTAGTCGACTGCTTCACCGCATTGACAGCGATGTGGAGCTCCGCAAGAAGCACCCAGACGCAAACATGTAGCGAGCCGGAATGTGGTGTCACCCAGCATAGTGCCTATGTTGGGTGACGGTAGCGCCTGAAGCCAGAGGCCCGACTCCCATTCACCCACAGCCAGCAGGCGAGCTCGCTCAGCAGTATTGGTAGACGTATTAATAAGTTTATTCCGTACCAACCTGCAGAGCGGCTCATCCCACTGTCTCTGGGAAGACGGGTTCTCGGGCTGAACCGTGTCCGGGCAAGCCAATTTCCAGGCGTTCACTGCATCGGTCAAACACGGCACTTCAGAGTCAACCTGAGCAGGAATCAAAATTCGTGTGGTTAACTTTTCTGTGCTGTGGACCGAGGATAGGAACGCTGGTAGGCTTACACTAGAAATTTGCGGACGCCGAGCCCACCAAAACGAATGGGTAGTGAGGCTTGCAGCCACGCGCGGTCGTCCAAAGTCACATTTAAAATGGATGTAAGAGTACTGCGAATAATATGGTCAATTTTGTCCAAAAGATGTGGCTGCTTCCATAAAGAGGAAGAGCGGAGAAAATACATAAAATTTGGACCGAAACAACAATAGCTGATAAGGGAAAGTCGAATGTAAATTAATTTTAGAAAGCCTATCCGAAATATCGTTAAAATGTTTAATTTTAATTTTTAATTTTATTCCTTAATATCTTTTCATTTTCTTTCAGTTTACGATTAAAAATTAAAAAAAGTAATAATAATAGTTAAAATGTATAAATTCAATTTGAGTGATTGTGATGTTTATAAGTTTTTTTAATTACGTTTAATATTGATTTAAAATGAAAATGTTAATAAAAAATAGCATGAACCCCTCAAGTAGTGAGGGTGAAGGCCTCCTCCAGAGAACATCAGCGATCTCGGTCTTTGGCTTCTGTCTGCCAGTTTTTGCCAGCGACTCGTGTGATGTCGTCTGCCCATCTAGTTACAGGTCTTCCTCTTTTCCGAGTGCCTGTCGGTGTCGATGGGTTTGCATTTTCGTTTTTTGATACCGACTTTCGAAATTACAGGGTACAGGCATGATGTTATGTTATGTGATTGCGCAAACAATGCATACTATGCGATAGCAGCAATCGCGGTTGATTTGCTGGTATTTATTGAAGAGTTCCATTGTCTTTCTCCGAAATTCATCATCAGATCTTTATGAAATTTAAATGGGACCATTTTGAAATAAACCTCTTTCAAACAAAAAAAGAATTTTGCAAATCCGTCTATATAGGGTGACTGGTAATTAGTGACCGATACTTAAACACATGATTTTACTCATCAATAAGAACAACTTTTACTATGGGACCAAACCTGAAATCGCGAAAAAAAAATCAGCTGTTCCCGACATTTATGTTCGCTTAAACCCGTCAAAATGTAGGGAGCAGCTGATTTTTTTTTCGCGATTTCAGGTTTGTTCCCATAGTAAAAGTTGTTCATAATGATGAGTAAAATCACGTGTTTAAGTATCGGTCACTAATTACCAGTCACCCTATATATGACGGAGTTATGCCCGAACACACATTAAAAAAATATATATATATCAGGATGTCCGGTAATTAATGGATAACCTAACCTAACCTAACTATGCCGACAGATAAGCAGTAAATAGTATGACTAGCTACTGCAATTAAAAATAAAAAACTTAAACTAATTTAACAGTGAAAAATTTTCTAAATTTTTTTTTTAAAGTTTAAACGTCTTTGGTTTAAAAAAATGTATGAAAACATGAGTAACCAATAATTTTAATATAATGGCGGTTTCAAGTACATACATTTTGTAATGGTATAATGTATTATTGTATCTACTATTGTAATGTAAATACTGAATTATTGCTATTTATGTAGAAAAGGAGAAAATTTGACTAAATAACAAAATTTGCAATATTGGAACATTTTTTACATTCAATTGCAACTGACCATTGGGGTTTAATAAAAAACAACATTTAACATTAATAATACTATATTTGAGATTAATTCATAATAAATGTTCAAATTGTTTGCCATCCACTCTTATGCTGGCCCTACATCTGCGGATAAATACTCTTCTGAGCAGTCTCGTATAGCGTCATTTTTGATGCGGCTGGCTTTTGTCAATTTTTTTTTTTTTTTGTAATTTTTCACTGTAAAATTAGTTTAAGTTTTTTTTTATTGCAGTAGCTAGTCATACTATTTACTGCTAATCTATCGGCATAGTTAGCAATGATACAACAACAAAAAACCGATGGAATTCATTCGTTATAATTGCGTTTTGGGCGAGATAAAACATGGATAAAACCATTAGAACGCAAAACCTGATTTCCTGTTGGGCCTGTAACGTCGGCAGTCCAGTATAAAAAGACGACCTACCTATTGTTTGATCTAAACATTGATATACATACACCTCAATGGATCTAAAGCATACAACATACATCTAAAGGGGATACACATGCCAGTAGCTTGCACACTAGCATACCAGCTCCTCGCACGTGCCAACTACTGTCATGTGTATACGCTAACTGGCATGCCTGTAAATGGCATACAAGTAGCTAGCAGAACATTTGATTTACTTGCATGCCAGTTGAGGGAGGGGCCGCGGGGGGTTGCCGAAGCATACTTTTGTGCGACGCGATGGTAATACTGGCATACAAGGGCACAACTTGCATGCCAGTATTACTTGCAAATGTATCCGCAGTGTGCCAGTTACTCGTACATGCCAGTAACTTTCATGCCAGCTACTTTCCCGATTTACTGGCATGTGCATCTCCGCCCTAAAGCCGGGGAATGGGGAAACACATGCCAGTAGCTTGCACACTAGCATACCAGCTCCATGCACGTGCCAGCTACTGTCATGTGTATACGCTAACCGCCTGTAACTGGCATATAAGTTGAAGTAGCTAGCACAACATTTGATTTACTTGCATGCCAGTTGAGGGAGGGGTCGCGGGGGGTTGCCAAGCATACTTTTGTGCGACGCGATGGTAATACTGGCATACAAGGGCACAATTTGCATGCCAGTATTACTTGCAAATGTATCCGCAGTGTGCCAGTTACTTGTAAATGCCAGTAACTTTCCCGATTTAGTGGCATGTGTATCCCCCCCGTCTTAAGATTACGTGGTCTTCTGAAAAGACAAATTGCGTTCCATAATTCATATAAACGAGTAGTGACTAAAGTAAAAATATTCAAACATATTTTTACGTTATTCCGGTTGGAAAGGTTTGCATTATTGTATGTTTCTATATTGAGGAATATTTATTTAAAATGTTGGTAAGATTTTATGAACGAAATGAAGGTCTCAGAAATTAAATGGGAGCTCAGAAGAACAGAATCTAAAAATTCTTATACGAAAATGTTTTCTCAAAAAGCTAAAAATATGAACAGCCGATCTGGCTGGACCACACGCACTTTATCCACGCACCTACAGACTTACTTGACAACATTGACAACTGTCATGGACGATTATTTTAATAGGTGTACTGAGTGGTGTACTGCTAGTTTTTAGGTAGTAGGTACAGCTCATAAAAAAACTGATAAGACTTCTCCTTTTAGAAGTTTTAGTTCCTTTAATAATTACAGTCACAGTGGGTTCTAAACAATTTAATTTTACTTTTTCTCGTATACTGATTGTTATCTAGTTTACTTGTAAGTAAGAGTACTAGTCATTTGAAAATATTGTGATTATGGTGATAATGGCATATCGTGTTTTATTAGTCTTTATTTTAGCAATAATATGTGTAAAGACCGAAGAAGAAGCTGCATCACGTATGTCAAAAGCAGAACGGCAGAGTTTAAGGTAAATTATTAAAATAACATTAGACAACTGTAATGTAGTTTAGTTTCATTGTAGTTTGTAGAATTCTTAATATTTCAATCATCGAGGACGAATATTAGAAAGTTATGCTTATATGATTCACAACAAATCTCAATTATTAGCAATATGAATAAAATTTTGAATATTGTAGTGTGTTAACGGTATAGGCATTTTCTATATCAGCTGTTGCAATAAAAGATTCTTTGAGGTTTATGATGTTTTGAAAGGTGTTAGATCTTGAGAATATGCAGGCAGCAAATTAGATGCAGATAATGAAGGCATCACATTAAATGTTACAATTCACCCAAAACATTGTTTGACAATATTTGTCAAATGAACGAACTAATTGCATTTATACATGGAGCAAAGTTACAGGTTGCTTTAACTTTTGGTACCCTAACATCAATTTTCTGAAAATAAACTTTCAATCTCATAGTAGTCGTCAAATATGCCTTTTGCATTTGAAAACCTAATTCTTGAGGAAGATTATAGGCTATTTAACATATTACCGAGATAAAAGTATCCTATGTGTTAATCCAGGTTATATAAACTATCTGTGTGCCAAATTTCATCCAAATCCTTTTAAAAGCTTATTGCTAATGATTGAAATACTATTGTTAATTCATGCAAGCCTAGTACTCTTTGTTAGAACAATGCTCCGAAAGTTGGGTCATATTTCAGTCATCATTCGAAAGACACATAGCGCCATCTAGTGTCTTAAAGCAATTGTGACCGTCGGAAGTTATTGTTCTTTTCCTCAGGAACAGAATTTTTTTTTCTACATGAAAAGTGTCCTATGTCCTTTTCTATACCCCTGACAATGTAGCAAAATTTAATGATGATCAGGTCAGTGGATTAGGTGTGAAAAGGTAACAAATAAACAAACTTACTTTTACATTTATAATATTAGTAGGATTATTTTGTTTGTCAAGTAAGTATGTAGTTGGATTTTGAGCTTGACCTTTCCATTGTATGCAGTAGGATTTAGAGCATGGTCACAGGGATGTTTAACAAATTTGTTAGAAACTGTTGGGAATGGTTATAGGTGTATCTTGCGCGTCATTGGTGAAATATGACATCAGGATGATAACTTTTAATTACAATCAGTTGGAAGGAAATTGTTTGGCTGGGCATGTGTTGAGGAAGGAGGAAACACATGTGACTAAAAGCGGGTTGAATATAAATTTTGATAGATGGAGGGACTGTAAGGTCAAAGAAAAGATGGATGGACTGTGAGAGGAATGCTATGAAAGAGAAGGGGGTGATTGATAGCGTGATGGTTGACAGGGGGAATGGAAGAAAAAATTTTTGCAAGAAGATTAGTATGATGATCATTTCTAATCTCGATTGGTGACAGGTAATGTAAAAGCAGTGAATAATCATGTTCATTGGTGATGTTTTGTTTGTTTTTATCGGAATTACACAGAAAAAGTTGCAAACAGCAGCGTCAATATACTTTTAAGACCAAAACATCTGCATTCCTTATTCTGAGACTACAGAAGTGGTGTGAGAGCCAGTTATGCCAAAATTGTAGGTTGCTAGTTCGCTACAATCACGTTGACATGGTCCTTTTTTTGTTTTCAATTTATCAGTAAACTACCCATGACATTCATATGAAAATATGTCAAGGATTGCAAAACAAACTATCTATTGATTGTTGTTTAATTAACAACCATTGTACCTCTTACATGGGCTGGACAAAACCTTGTTTACATGGGCTTGGCTTTCTAAATGATTGATTCTGGGCACAAAGTACAGCCTACAGTTAATACTGCTTCTGTATTTGAGGATTTTTGAATGATCAAAGATCTTCAACTAGCAAGCATAAGATCTTAGTAAGTTGTACTAAAACCGATACATAACATAACATCACGCCTGTAATCCTCCGAAGTGCTAGCAGAGATGTACCTGTACACTGACATTTTCCTAGTTATGTTTAAGTACCATGCAACAAAAATATAAAATTTATAGAAACCACTGTAATAATATTATAAAAAAAAAATGCCTATGATAAAAGCCTCCTGGACAGTTCTAAAGTAGATAGAAAAATGCCCTGGGCAGCAATTAAATTAATATGTAACCTTAAGAATAAAAAAATCGAACCTAATTACTGCTGAATGTGCTCATAGATTAGGAATCCGATAACCCACTGATATGATATGTTATATCGATAAACGAGTGCTTGCGGTGCGCCAACTGTACATTTTATCAGTGCTACTTAAACTTCATAAAACTGCAGCTGCCATAGAGGTAATGGATCAGCGCACACATAGAAAACCTAAGTGGAACAGAGTTTCTGCAAATTTAAATTTGGCAATAGGGCTTTCTCTCGTATTTGACCATACCTGTATGAAAAAGTTAACAAAAAGCTTAAAATCTTTCCCCTGACAAAGTTTGGGTGCAAAAAACAGGTTCAGCATTGGCTGCTTGGGCTTAATTATGCTGAAATGGAAAATCTTCTATCATTCAACTATTAAAGTATTTATCATCACATACACACTAGCACTCATCACATGCATACTTACACTCATCACATACATACTTACACTCATTACACACACACATACCTATTAGTTACCTTTTAGTCCCAAAACTGTTACATTTGTTAACTTTTCTTTTATCTATACTAATATTATAAAGCTGCAGAGTTTGTTTGTTTGTTTGTTTGAACGCGCTAATCTCTGGAACTACTGGTCCGATTTGAATGATTCTTTTAGTGTTGGGTAGTCCATTTATCGAGGAAGGCTATAGGCTATATAACATCACGCTACGACCCTTAGGAGCCTCGCAGCGTGTGACACCGCGGGGAACAGCTAGTAATTCATATTATCTGTCGAAAGAGACTGGATCCTGCGGCACAGGGTATCCTAGTGCGGGATGCAGTGTCATTCCAAATATTGTAACACTTGTTTATGAATCAATAAACTTTATTATTATTATTAACTACCATCAACCAGACATAAACCCAGACTTTTGGCAGCGGCCAAAATTCTGGATTTGTGTCTGGTTGAAAATTTCTCAGTAGCGACTGAGAAATTTCTGATGGAAAGACCCAATAACACTTTCCCCGAACTGGGAATGGAACCCACGACCTCATGCTCAGCAGGGGCTCTTGCGACCACTAGACCAATGAGGCAGTCCCCAAAAGCATACCTACACAGTAAAAAAAAACTTGAATAGTTGTAAAATTAATGTATCTGGCTGTACAGTCTATCACATAACACTTAATTGACCAGGCATTTTTTTATACATTTGTTAATAACAAACATCGTGATAGTCATATCATAACTACTTCATGATTTTATCTACATAATGACCATAGTTATATTTATTTTGATAAGAAACATATATTTTTTTTTTTATAAAAGAAAAATTAAGTTAATTAAGTTAATTATAAAAGAAAGTCGCTTATCGTGTCTATCTGCCTGACTGCTTAAATCTTCTAAACTACAAGGATTGGAAGAAGACATTTTGCGCCGATTGCAGTAGGATAAGGGCAGGAGAACGATATTGTTTGATTGGGCTAACGAGGCTGCATGGTCATCATATTGAATAAAAATTCGTATCCCGTAACGTTCTGGTGATCATAATTAAATCACAGTATTTATTTCAGGGAGGAGGCTAGAAAAATGTTTTATCATGCATATAATGCATACATGGAGAACGCGTATCCTGCTGATGAGCTGATGCCGCTCAGCTGTAAGGGCCGCTGGAAAGGCATCACACCGAGTCGAGGTGACATGGATGACGCGCTGGGAAAGTAAGCAATATTTATAGGTATAATCATCTTGGGTGTATACTGAATACCCCCGTCAGCAATTGATATACCTCTGGCCTATTGAGGGGGGGTGGGGTATATCAATCGGGGGACGGCAAAAGTACCTCTACCCTATTCAGGTATGCGTCAAGTGAGCAGGTACAACATACCAAGTCGATATTTCCAACAATAACGGACATACACAAATACCGAAAATACGCAAGAGTAAGTCGGATTCGCGCACCGAGGGTTCCGTACCATCATATGTTTTTAAATTTTCACCGGCGAGCTACTTACTAGATCTCGTTCAAACCAATTTTCGGTGGAAGTTTACATGATAATGTACATCATATATTTTTTTTAGTTTTATCATTCTCTAATTTTAGAAGTTACACACACATTTTACCACTTTGGAAGTGTCTCTCGCGCAAACTATTCAGTTTAGAAAAAAATAATATTAGAAACCTCAATATCATTTTTGAAGACCTATCCATAGATACCCACACGTATGGGTTTGATGAAAAAATGTTTTTTGAGTTTTAGTTCTAAGTATGGGGAACCCCCATAATTTATTGTTTTTATGCAATTTTTTGTGAAAATCTTAATGCGGTTCACAGAATACATCTACTTACCAAGTTTCAACAGTGTAGTTCTTATAGTTTCGGAAAAAAGTGGCTGTGACATACGGACGGACAGACAGACAGACAGACATGACGAATCCATAAGGGTTCCGTTTTTGCCATTTGGCTACGGAACCCTAAAAAGTACTTACACCGTTTTAAAATCACTGCAAACGACAATTGTCCCTGCCACGACGACACGGCGGTACAAAGCCTCGACCACCTCCTCAGGGATTGCCCCAGATTCGCCATGGATCGTATGCAGTATGAGGCAATCTCTGAGAGATTTGGTATCACGGCATTATGACATCGGGATGCAAACGCGCAAACCAGAAGTCCTACACGCGTTCACTAAATATATCACAAAAATTTTAAGGGAACTGAAAGCTTCAACGGCACGTAGGAAATACAAAAATATATATAATTTTTAAAGATAGTATATTATATTTTATTTATCTCTTAATATTATTATCCTCATCGCGACTAAAACTTCCCACAAAACAATATCTGTATCAAATAGCAGATATTGTCAAAAATAATGGAATCAAATAAATAATAGGTAATACGCGGGTACGTTTTCTTATTTATTTGTTTACATTTTCATAAGATATTTTTGGAACAGATTATACATAATTTACCAGCTAAATGTATAAGAGACAAGGGGAGGGCAGTCCGGGTCCACGGAAGCAGCTGCCCTTCCCTGCCAGCTTCGTTAAGCCCATGACAATAATATCCAATAATCTAATCCAAGAAAAGTAGTTACAAAAGTAATTAACAAGTTGAACATTAAGCCAGAGACACATTACTGTGTCGTGTTGTGTCGTGACTCGGGATACACCAATCAAATGAATCTGTTCAGGACTACGTCAAATTACAACGAGTTTTGGTTGGCTAAAACTGCGTCTCAGAAGGCGTCACGACACGCCACGACACGTAAGTATGTTTCCGCCATTACTTATTAAAAAATTTCGAGTCTCTGATAAGAAAAGTACTTAATAGAAATGGCATTCTTCCGGGCATTCTTTTTACAATTTATGACTTATTTAATTTAATGCTGTTTGGGTACCGTTTACATGGGTATAGAAAGTGAAACATACACGTAAGGAACACATACTTTTTTATACAGTAACGTTTTGTTTTGATATTGTTAATTGCTGAAAGACTAACATGTTTTATCGTCGAATGTTATGTAACTCGAATATTCTACGTGTAGGAAAGGGTAACTATGCTATGCACGGATTGGATTCTTTAGATGATGATAAGAAACTACGCGGCAACATGTTATAGGTACGTAGGTACGCACCCTTTCTGTTACATGTTGTATGTATAATCAACAAGAAACGACTGGTATTTAAAATATAGCCTTTATTGATGTAAGCCAAGGTAAGTTTGAAACAAAACTGCAAACTTGAGTGCAAAAATGAAAGTATATTAAATAAAAAACTCTCTGAACAGCTTGACCTACATTATAGAATCAGTAACGTGGAATCTAAGAATCGATAGAAACCTCGACCGCACTTATTTCCGATGACTTGCCTAGAAGATAACTGGAATTTTGCAGCCACGTACATATACATATTATAGGTAGGTACGTGGCTGCAAAATTCCAGTTAATACTTACTAGTGTAACGAAATATCTTTGGAAAATACGCGATAGAAGTTCGGCGTGTAACGTTTGCGCTCTCATTAACATACCTAAATAAACTCACACCATTTTCCCATGGGGACAGGCAGAAACTACAGGACGCCACCTGGTGGCTGCTACGATCCTTACAAACATGAGACAGAAAATCTCATTAAATTAGGTACTCACAATACATATCAGGTGTTTGGAAGGACGGTTGAACAACGCCTTCTGTGCATTTTGTACTGCAATTACCTACCACGCGTAATTTTCGACATAGTTTTCGAAGCAACCGAAAACGTCGCTGAGCAGGGGAATTTTGCCACAAATATTATAAACTTAAGGAAATCGGCAATGGTCCTAATGTTGTACATATTATGTTTTCAGCTTCTCTCTAACTTTAGTGGACAGCCTGGACACGTTGGCGGTTCTGGGAGACTTTTCCGAGTTCAGCCGCGCCATCAAGCTGGTCATCAGAGATGTCACTTTCGACCACGACATTGTGGTCTCCGTCTTTGAAACCAACATACGAATGCTCGGGTAAGACTCCGTCACGGTCCAATACATAAACAATTAAACAGACTGTAAGGTTCCAACTACTGGGACTCGGGCAGGCCTCCTTCCTTTGAGTGGGGTGAGTGGGAATGTGCCGTCCCTAATCCACCGCGGGGACCAGACAAAAAGCTGCATACCTACTTGTATAATAATATCATAAATAATTACGCAAAACAAGTAAATCCCCAATTACCTTATTTATAAATATTGGTATAAATCATTATGGGTTTATTCAACCACAACCACTGAAATAAACCTTACTAAACATGAAATAAGGATAATTAATCCACAACACATTACTTACCAATTCAATTTTACAATATTTATAATATTTTCCGGGTCTAGTTGTAGGAAAACCCTACAACTAGACCCGGAAAATGTTGCGTTAACGAAGTAAACGATGTACGAAATTAATGAAATTGTAAACATGTATCATCATTCATCACATCACACGCAAGTTTTATAATGTACTAACTTATGCCCGAGTCTTTGCCCACGTAGAGATCGGCAAAAAACCTTTAAAAATAATCTTCTTGCAAAAATACATATTTGTGCCAATCTTCCAATTCAATATAACAACATCCATTTTTATCTTGATAGTAGATGACCTAGTTAGTTGTGATTTGGCATCCAATTATCATCAAAATACTTTAAATCATGTATATACATATTTGGCTCGCTTTCATGACTAACAAGTGTAAATCTTTTCTCAGCGACTGACAAACAAGATTGGATAGTTATTAACAATTTGTTTTAACAAGTAATAGATACATAACAACATATACATAAATAACAAACAACGTGTAAACATTTCCTTTAGCAATTCCTCCTTAAGATAGATTTAAATTGCCAACCACAAACTGAATTGGTTCAAAGCGGATATTGTAATCTAAGTTCGTTACATTTGATTCGAACACAGGAAATGTCTGTCGTAGAAGTCGTGTTATGCACTGAGGCTTTTATGTATGCATATAAAAGTAATCTGTTGCATTTTAATAGAGTCAGCTACATAGCAGACTAGCAGCGCCCCGCGGTTTCACCCGCGTAAGTTTCGATCCCGTGTGAATATCGGCATAAAAACTATCCTATGTAAGGACATAGAAAGAGGAGAGGAGACGAAATTTGTTAAAGAGATAGTTTGTGTCCCGGGACAGTTCCGGGGACTCAAACAATCTCTATACCAAATTTCATCTAAATCGGTTCAGCGTTTTAAGCGTGAATAGGTAACAGATAGATAGACACACTTTCGCATTTATAATATTAATACCCAATTCTCAATTCTTTATTGCATTCCATATGTATTACATAGATGGTATTACAAAGTAAATGATCAATATGGACCCTGTCGGGCACAGCAAAATTTGGAGAGAGGAAGAATTAGTGTGGGTGCAGATACGAGTTGCTCATACGCAATGTAGCATTGAATAAATAATAGCTGAAATGCGCAATTTAGTTATCACATAGCACTTAAGCACTATTGATGAATTTGCATAATCTCCTATGCTTATGCTAAAAGTACCTTGTATGTCAGAATAAGCCCCACTGATCTGTGTATGACCCTTATCTGGTAAATATTTGTAAATATTGATAAATAATGCACACTCAACCAAAAATTGAATACTTACTGAAATTGATATTTATCACCCCGTTCTATGCGTACTTTTCACGATTGCTGTACGCCTTGAACGGTCAGGACATTGTCATAGCACTGCATTGTTACAGGGGTCTGCTATCAGCCCATGTGTTGGCTACAAACCTGAAGAACGACATACCAGCCTTGCAGTGGTATAATGGAGAACTGCTCACAATGGCAGAAAACCTGGGCAAGAGGTTACTGCCTGCATTTAATACTTCAACTGGAATACCCCACGGAAAGGTAAGTTCATTACCAATAATAAGTCAGTTGTTTTTTTTTATTATTTAGAAGGGATTTGAGATTTTTGTGATTGGACTTCAGGGCAAAAACCGAACCTATAATAAATAGAGCAAAGTGGACATCACCCGCCAAAACCACAATGCTTATGCTCACTTATGACAACAGCTATTATTAATAACAATATTGCTCCGTACGTTTGAAAAACCCGACTTTATGACAATTCGATAGATCCACAATCAGCTTATGATGTTTCCACTCTTGGGAGTCCGACTGAATAAGTATTCAACAATTTTGTAATAACATAATAACACTCCTGTATTCCCTGGAAGGTTAGGCAGAGATGTACCTATACTACAAATATTTTTAACGTTGTACAGATAAACCTGCGTCACGGCATGCGGGGCATGTCAGAGTCTCGCGAGACGTGCACGGCCTGCGCCGGCACTATGATCCTCGAGATGGCAGCACTGTCCCGCCTCACTGGCCACCCCGTCTACGAACAAAAGGCGCACAAGGCTATGGATAGGCTCTGGAAGATTAGACATAGGTAAGTATTATGAGGCCGTCAAGAAATGTAAAATTTGTGACATTCGACCCTTAGGCCCATTTTGACCACAAATTACTAATCACGATTGGCTCTAAACTAAGGCAGAGAGCGATCGCTTTCACATGAGGTTATTACTTTTTGTGTACATGATATTTCATAAGTGGGGCAAGCATCTATGGTAGGGTTGGTCACCTCCTTTGAAACATCATTCTATCTCTGTCAATATGAAACGATTGAGAGAAATAGAAGAGACTCTTGGCGCTAAATATAATATGTATATATGTACTTATCCAGAAGCCAGTCTGCTTCAGCTCATTCTTAACTTCACAACATGTTTCTCTTTTGATGCGCATCTTCAAAAGCTACATTAACATAACAGGAGCAATTTTTAAACCGACATAATGCGAAGTAATTAAAATTCTACCTCTTGAAACTTATAAAGATAAACAAAAAAAAACATTGATTACAGGACGTCGGATCTGATGGGCACAGTTATCAACATTCATTCGGGCGACTGGGTACGCAAGGATGCCGGCGTCGGAGCTGGCATCGACTCCTACTACGAATACTGCCTCAAAGCATACATTCTACTCGGCGATGAGAAGTACCTGGCCAGGTTCAACAGACACTACAACGCCGTCATGAAGTACATCAGCAGAGGTCCAGTTATGTTGGCAGTTCATATGCACCGGTAAGTGTATACATATGTATGTGTACATATTATAAACTAGCGCCGTAAAAATTGTGCGGGGCAGGGGCGGGTCGCAAGTATATTTGTAAACAATTTACTTCTGCAAATGCCAATACAATGTAGGCGCCTTAGTGTGCTGTCCATCATGGGTTGTCATACATAAACTTAAACAATCAACATTAAAACCGGTTTTCTTCTGAAATTTCCCGTCGCACATTGTAGCATTCCTCTTTTATGATTAGTAAGCGCAATAAAAAAAAAATTGCTCCTAGCTGCCATGTTGGTTTTGAGCACTGGTTCTCAACCTTATTCTGCCCACCGTCAACATTGATTGTTTTTTTTTCTAGACCCTCCATTTTTTAGGGTTCCGTACCCAAAGGGTAAAAACGGAACCCTATTACTAAGACTTCGCTGTCTGTCCGTCCGTCCGTCCGTCCGTCTGTCTGTCACCAGGCTGTATCTCAAGAACCGCGGTAGCTAGACAGTTGAAATTTTCACAAATTATGTATTTCTGTTACCGCTATGACAACAAAGACTAAAAACAAAATAAAATAAATATTTAAGGGGGGCTCCCATACAACAATCGCGATTTTTTTGCCCTTTTTTGCTCGATATAAATAATGGCAACAGGGAGGCACTTGAAATATTCACAAAATACTCAGTTGTATTTTTACTTTAATAATAAAAAATAAAATAAATATTTAAGGGGGGCTCCCATACAACAAACGTGTTTTTTTCGGCGTTTTTGCCTTGTGGTACGGAACCCTTCGTGTGCGAGTCCGACTCGCACTTGGCCAGTTTTTTACATACCATCTATCGTAGGATAGGATATATAATTTTCGCTGGGTCTTTTCCTCCCCCTCCCCCCTGAAACTCGCGTAATTATCGCCCACGTTGAGAACCTATGGTCTAGAATCTAAGGTTGCTCTTGCTGCCTTGCTGGCCTGGACTCTAAACCTTGGAAGCGCGATTGCTGTGCATGAGGTACTGATTTGGATCTCCTCGGCCAAAGTGTTTTTGGGCTCATTATAAATTTCTCAGTAGCAGCCCGGAGTCATGACATGTGGGCATGTTGCATGGTTTACGGCAATAGGGTCACACAATATTACATGGGACTTAGACATAACTAGCGAAATGTTCGTTGTGTACTGTTAGCATCGGAGGGATGCTAACTCAACCCGGGTAAATAAAACGCCAGTTTATATTATATAGTAATTATTAGGATCATTAGTTTATTTTACATTTAATACCTATATTTTTATATCATGTCATCCTTCTCAGCTAAACTGACCCCTACAGGTTTTTCTTCTGCTCTAAATTCATACTAGCGCTTATCTCATAATTGTAGGCCATTATACTATAATTACTAGAAAAGGTTGCATGCCACAAAATATTATGCAGGTCATAATCTCTACATTACTATACAGCTTTGTCTAAAACCTTAAGTGAATACAAGCGTTATGTAATGTACGTATCGACGCTTGAATGGCAAAATTGACTAAGCGACATAAGGCTAACTTTACAGGAAAACAGAGGGGCAATTCTCGTAATTATAAGAACGTTCACAGGCAGAAGGCCAATTCCCGTAATTAAAAACGTTCAAAATCTAGTCGCAATCTCATCTCGGCGACAATAAATGCCAAGAACTTGTCAAAAATGTAGGGAAATTAGAGAATTATTTTTTTGACATATTGAGACTGAGATCAGACTGTGAAAGGCCAATCATTGGCCTTCTGTTTAAAGTTTAACTTTTCGGGAAAAAAGTATCATATAAATTCTTGTAATCATCTTAGGGCTGATTTTTCAATCGACAGATAATTTTTATTTGTGGAATAACATTGTCGTCTGATAGATTTTGTATGGAAGAAAGGTCAAAAATTCATCATCGGATAAAATTATCTGGCGTTAGAAAAATCAGCCCTTATAGGCGTAATTCTTACTGTTTTGGAAATCTTATTTTATCATCTGAATCAGAATTTATATGTTTTTTTTTCTGTAAAGTTAAACTGTTCTCCTTTAAAGTTAGTACTATGTCGCTTAATCAATTTTGCCTTTCAAGCGTCGATATGTTATGACATGTATGCTCTTGTGTTTTAGGCCACATTTGCAGTCCCGTAACTTCATGGACGCGTTGCTTGCTTTCTGGCCCGGCCTTCAAGTATTGTTGGGTGACGTGCGGCCTGCGGTCGAGACACATGAGATGCTTTACCAAGTTATGCAGCGACACACATTCATTCCAGAGGCTTTCACTTCAGATTTCCAGGTGAATATACATTCCTGATAAGGTTTGGCTATTGCACTTGGTTGAAATAATATTTTAAATATTTTTTTAGGTTCATTGGGGTCAACATCCATTGCGGCCAGAGTTCTTAGAATCCACCTATTTCCTCCACCGCGCGACAGAGGACGATCATTATTTGCAAGTTGGAAAAGCGGTACTCAAAGCATTGCAGCAGTACACTCGGGTACCTTGCGGATACGCAGCAGTTAACGATGTGAGGACACGCATTCACGAAGACAGAATGGATTCGTTCGTACTGGCCGAGACCTTCAAGTACCTTTACATGCTCTTTGGTGAAGATAAGGATGTGCCAATAAATTTAGAAGACTACGTGTTAACCACCGAAGCGCATTTCTTGCCACTCTCATTGGCCACCGATGGTAAAAATACAACATATTTCACACTGAAACTTGATGATGAAGACGAAGACAAGTATAGGAAGTAAGTTATTGATCTCTTGCTGTTAAACAACACCATGACTTAATACCGGCAAGCTTCACGCTGCTGAAATTTCGCCAGCTAATTTATTGAGATGTAGTGACCAAAAAAATTAAAGAGTATGGTTAGATGGTTTAGTCATGTTGAGAGAATGAATGACAGGCGACTAACAAAAGATGTCTCATTCCGGCGTCACTATATATTATATAGTGACCTTCCAATTCCAATTTTTATAATAATGGCTCCATCGTTTTATCGATGATTCTGCCAATGTCAAGGTTGAAGGAAACAAAGTGTATTCGTTGAGATTGACCGGTTATACTGCCTTAAGAACGGTTTGATTAGAACTGGATCTGTTTGAGTAGCCTGTAAGGACAACACAATATATATATATTAGGCAAATAATTGTTAATAACCAGACAACACATATTGATTTTGACGAACACAATGAACCACCACTATGAGTCATGTTATAGTTTGATATTATTTAATAATAACAATTTTTTAAGTGTTTTAATTAATGGGGAACGAAAAAGCAATAAGAATACCTATGAGGATCGTAATAGGTGTTGTTCTGTAGCTTCTGCCTACCGCCATGGGAAGAAGACGGTAAGTTTATGTGTGTATAATAACAAGAGCATTAATGTTGTTGCAGGACATGTCCGAATACGGCGTCGTTGGTGGCGGAGAAGGTGCGGCGCCCGATGCGCGCGCTGCTCGGCGCGACGTCGGCGCGGCCGCCCGCACGCCTGCGCCCGCTCAACGACCCGCGCCAGATACACACGCTGTCTGACATGGGCATCTCTGTGCTCACGCTACCCGACGGCAGGGTGCAACTGTTGTACACTACATCCACGGTAAGTTGCTGATTACTGTTTTTTTTGCCGAAAGTATAGGAGCAATTCCCATATTAAGATTATTCACATTCGAATCTCGGTCTCCTGTCAAAAATATTGCATTTTGGCAATTTCTCGACATTCTGTGTCGCTGCGATGAGATTGCGACTAGATTTTGAACGTTTTTAAATACGGGAATTAGCCTTTAGTTGATGTGACGTTGACATTAATGTTAATGTATTCGTATTTTTGCATTTTCAGGCAAAATCGGCAAAAGATGCTGCGGAAGGCCTCACCTTCATGCGTGAAATGTCCAAGTGGAATTCACTAAGTGATATGGAAAACGGTGTGGTACCCGCCGGAGTGAAGGTCAATGACAAGATATTACCAGCTGGCCCCGGACACTTCGGCAAGGAGATCTCTGCGAACAACCAGTACACCAACACTGTCGCCTTTGTCATCCCGCTAGACGCCTGCACACCCATTGAAAACAAAAACGAGGTCGAAGGCAAGTTCGGCATAGCCAAACGAGGTCAGTGCACGTTTGCTCAAAAAGTACGCCATATGCAGACCGCTGGGGTATCGTTGGCAATTATCCTCGATAACATACCAGACTCCACACACGAGAGTTCGGCCTTGTTCGCGATGTCCGGTGACGGTAAGGATGATATTGATATACCAGCCGTGTTCCTATTCTCTCAAGAAGGTCGCATCTTAACAGATACGCTAATCTCGGAAAAGCCAGATATGACAGTGACCGTCGGCGAGCTAAAAGCAATGAAAGCACATTTTGAAAACAGTTGCGACGATGGTAATTGTGAAACGGTTCTGGAAACTCCGAACGTTTCTAATGACAAAGAATCTTTCGACCACTTGAAAAAAGTACTTAGCCAGCTGGCAGCGCAGTTTGAGTTGTCTCTATCCCATGAGGAACAGAAAACTGAGGAATCAGAGAACGTCATTATATCGAAAAGTAAATATATAAGTGAGGATGGTAACTTAGAAGGTCCACCTGATGCTTGTACGGCTAAGACTGACGCTAAAACAACCAAGGAAGAAGGAATCGTAGGCACTGGCATCGTAGGCATCGAAGACGTAACTGACGAGACCGAGTCGAAGAAGGAACAGGACAGATTTTGACCATTGCAATTGCGTAAAATGCATTGAATACAGGATCTGGAACTTGTTTTGACCTTGCCTTGAGTTATGTGATGGTATGGTATTCAGTGGTACATGGTTGTAAAGGAGGCTCAGACATTATATTTGTGCTTATAGTATTGTTTGTGCGGCCGTCTGTGTACTTTTTAAGCTCGGGATCCAGATTATTTTCTAAGTTCGAAAATCTGGTACTTACGTATGTATGTGAAAAACTGTATAAATAAACAGTAACGGGTTCAGTCAATGGATTACTATAACGCTTATACTCGAGTTACAGGATCTTTAGGAAGGGCCATTATGCAAATTCGTCCAGACCGAATGTGTATTCTTTGACTTGTTTGAGTCGGTTCGGCAACGAATTCCATAAACATTTAAAATATGAACGAATCTGTTAAGAGCGTTTACGACGTACGGCATTTTATACAAACTTTCAAGCCCTTGTTTTCCGAAATTAATGAACTAATTTTAATGAAATTTCATACGCATAAGCAGGATACGAAGGTGTAAAAAGATAATTGAACATTTTCGAAAAATAGTGTTACAGCCAAATTGGACCGATTTTAAATTTTCCATAGAAACAAAGATTTCCAGTTATCTTTATTAGGGTTCCGTATCCAAAGGCTAAAAACGGGAACCTATTACTAAGACTCCACTGTCTGTCTGTCTGTATGTCACCAGGCTGTATCTCATGAACCGTGATACCTAGACAATTGAAATTTTCACAGATGATGTATTTCTGTTGCCGCTTTAACAACAAATACTAAAAACAGAATAAAATAAATATTTAAGGGGGCTCCCATACAACAAACGTATGTTTTTCGGCGTTTTTGCGTTGTGGTACGGAACCCTTCGTGTGCGAGTCCGACTCGCACTTGGCCAGTTTTTTAAATAAGATATTTCGAAAATGTTCTTATGTAACTTTTTAGACCTTTGTATACTGCTTATGCGAATGAAATTTCATTAAAATCGGTTCATTCATTTCGAAAAACAAGGGCTGAAAGTTTGTATGAAATGCCGTACGTCGTAAACGCTCTTAGCATGACGTGATGGTAGGCGCATGGGCGACGATGCGTGATGTCTCTGAGTATCATACATAGGTTAGATTTCGAAAATAAATCAATGTTATTTATAATTCAATGATAATTCAATATTTATAGTTCTACTTCACAATAAAGAACGTAATAAATGTCTTAATTAGTGAACAACTGTAAAACTAAGCTTAAGTATTTTGAATTAAAATATTTTTCTTCACTCAGGTAGGTAATGCACAGCCGCTGTTGTGTACTGCTTCAAATTGTATTTACGATCAGTTTAGTCAGTATATTATAATGAACATGGCATAAACTTATTTAAATAATTTAAATTATGTATCCCAAGGAACAAAATAAGGTTTTTAAGACCAAACCCAAAGCAGAAAACTAAAACCTGCCAATTTATACGGCGTAAGTCCACACAGACATCTATTATTAATAATGTGTTAATTAATTTAATTAAAAAATTAATTATTTCATAGAAGAATTTTATTAGTTTATTGGTACTCAATGACACTGACTGTACAATTATTGTAAACATACACATGCATGAACTTATATATTACATTTAATACAAAATCATTCTTGTGTAAATGTAAATAGTCTAAACTTGTACTACTTAAAACGTATAAAACTTCTGTACATATTGTTATAAGGTATAAAATTATAATTATGAAGAATTTTCGTGCCTTTTCAATATCTACCACTTATTGTTTTTTCACACAGTTAGACAATAAATATTTATTTTTATAATATCTTACGTCAATAAGACTACTCACTGTTTTAGTATAAATAAAAATACATTACTTATATCATTTTTAATTACAGTTTTTACTTCGTTTTTAAAGTTTAAATACATTCTTGTTACTTTCAGTTTTGTTTTTTTTTTTTCAAATTATAATTTTGCAATGTACGATAAACACAGAGTACTTTTTGATAGACTACTCGGGGCCTGGGGCCACATAGTACTTTTTGATAGACTGAAACCTGAGCGCTGCGCATGCATGGCGCAGCCTTCGTTTGTGTTTTTTGAAAAAGCTTCTGCCTGATCCGAATATTCGGTATAAATCTAGCCACTACTATAAGATTTCGAACTAAGTACAAGGTTTTGAAAAATCGAGCGCTACCTACTATAAGATTTCCACATGGCCAACAAAAGTTTGGAAGGGAAAGCCTGCCTAATTTTTTGCAAGTAAAATAAGAACAAACTACATAAAAAGAATTATTTAATGAAATAAGTACAATACAGGGTTCATAACAAAAAACCAACTAATCAATTAGGTACTGCCATTGATTTGTAACACATTTTACATGTTACATGTAACCTCCTGGTTTTAGAGCAGACTTGAGTCGCCGAGGCTGTGGACTGTAGTCTGGCGCGGGCACGGGCGGCCCTTGCGGCTGCTGCCACGGATCGCGGTGCGACCACGGAGCCTCCATTGCAGGCGAGGTCGGAGGCTTAGCCGGCACCGGCGCAGACCGCTTGATATCCTCTAAGTAAGAGAAAGGACGATTGGGCTGACCACGATGCCACGTATCCGAAGGGTCGTAGGAACGGCTGTAAATTTGCAAAACAAAAGGCGGTGATTCTCTTAATACGAGAGGATTCATAGAGTATGTAAATAGCAGACGTAGAGACAATGAAATTGAAAGGTTGTCCTTAGAATAAGCGGGACCGAGTTCGATCTTTTTTTATTAGTTTGATGGAGTTTGAATAGCTAATTTAATTTTAGTAGCTACTAAATCTGATATATTGTAGTTGGGAAAATAAAATGAAGATACAAAGACAGTTTCTTAATTTCCTCTTCTAGTAGGATCTTTAGCAATCAGCTGCCAGCCACGTTCTCCCGAACACTATTTGGTTGTAGGTACCCTTTATATTTTGTCTCTGCATCACTGCATCTAATGTCTATGGTACCTATTAAGTTTACCTTTGCGCAGTTTTGACTTTTGCACAAAGAATAATTTAAAATAAATAATAATTAAAACTACTAACTTGGAATAGTTGGTATCAGATCGCTTTGGCGTTCGTCTTTGCCCGCGCTCGGATTCATCATCGTTGAAACCATTGTTCACCTGAGCTCTGTAAAATACAAAGTTCACACTTAACTTATAATTACTGTAAAAAAACTAGGGTGTTATGATTTTGATAAATGTCTTGTGATTTGGTACCTAATAGATAGCTTATATGTGGGTATGCAACTGTCTTTTCAAGTGGGCATGGACGGCCACATCCGAAACTTAAAGAAATAGCGAAAACGGGGTCGATTCTGATAAAAACTGCAACATTTGATTTTGATAAGTAGATAGGTACATATGCAATAGAAGGGTGCGTTTATTTGACCTCTGATTTTGTATCACAGTGATCTTTATTCACGTTGCTATTAGGTTCATAATAGGATGTTGTCAGAGGTAAAATAACCGTGAAAGAGCTTAGACTATCAACATCAAATGATTCATGTTTTGGACGTTTTGTATTTACGAGAAGGGTATAGGTACGAAGTTCTTATTCGAATTAACTATTATAATGACAACGAAGTACTCGTTATTAATGGAAAAGTACCTAATCACAACCAAATCTTACCCTCTAGCAAACGGTGAATATACTTCTGGTTCACGTGCGTTAGAGTTTCTCGCCCAGTTAATGTCATCGGGCTTCCTCGGCTGGCTGTTAATAGTATTAATAAGTTTGTTATTACTTACGTTTATCAGATAAACGCATAACATCAAATCAGTTTTCCAAATAGGAGTAGACAGAGGTGTAGATAATTTGCGACCTGGGGCTCAAGTCTGCTATTTTTATAAATTCGTCATTCCAACACGATCCGGCTGAGGCCGGAGTCTGCTATTACAATATTGTCAGAATGGTCTATCATTGATTTCATAATTGTTGATTTTGACAAGTTTGGTAATCTACTAATATAATGGCGTCAACTGACACTCCAATTAAAGAAATGGCATAGAATGGTAATCTCGTACATAATGAATGACAAAATCAGCTAAAATTTTGACAGTTCCTTTGATCAGTGACCTACCATTGGAACATCATTGTGCAGTCATTGCTTTTAATTCGTTACGAGTATCGTTTAAGTTCTGTGCCATTGACCGACCAATGATCGACCATTATGGATTTAGCAGATTACGAAATCTTAGCAAAATGACAATGGGATCGTGTTGAGATGACGAATTTATAAAAATAGCAGACTTGGGCCCATGGTTGTTTAGCACGTTCTTGCTGAATCCCGATTCGAACTGAGGCCCCACGCTCAGCATTCGCACTTGTGGCCATTGGCCCAACCGGTGTCCTACAATACATCAATCAATGTGCTAATAGGTACATTTTTTTTAAGAATTTAGATAATGAAAAGTACACTTACTCGAATGCATTCAGAACCCCCATCTTATGAATAGAATGCTGAAAACATAATTTAATTTAATTAAAATACCTAAGCCACTTAAATAGTCTAAGCTCAAAAAAAAGTTAGGTTCGGCTTTCCTCTTTTACAATATTAATTTAAAATAAGTACAATGTGCAAAAGTGGTCCAAATATCCACTAATAACCAGAACGATATACAACGAATAACCAAAATAGTAGTTCAGGAGTTATGAGGGAACAGATGAACATACATACATCTTCATCATTTGGTTTTTTTTTGGTAAGACTGGTTGTCAGGCTTTCGGGCTTGTGGTTGTGACTACCCGTAACCACTGTCAAAGATCCACGAATGACAGCCGGGACCAACGGCTTAACGTGCGTTCCGAGGCACGGAGATAAACATACCTACATACATAGCCAGTTAAATCACCCTCCTTTAGCTTTTTATTTTGCAGTAGTCGGGTAAAAATCAATTAAACCGTTTAGGCAACAATTATTGAAAAAACAATATTTTTAATTAACATTTTAATAACAGATTTTCTTTTGGGGGTCTGAGTGAATGTTGCCATAATAAGTCTATTATAGTCATTCGGTGACTTATATGTATTATTGTTCCTATGAAATTGCCGATTATGGATAAGTAAGTACTAGCTATTGTGAAGATCGATATCTTTCATTCTGTTTAGAATTCCAAATTCAAATTTATTTTATAATACCTATAGCCTGACATTTTGTTTTTCAAAATCAGTTGTTCATTTGTTTTCCACCGTCCGATTTTTTTAATATCGTTGTTTCTGTAACCATGAAAAATTGAAATTACGCGGTTTTTTCGAATACGAGTTTCGTCGGGGCACCAACGCAGTACGGATAGCACGCAATGTAAAAGCCGTGTATGGGCATAGTACGGAGTACCGCATGTGAACGCACGGTCTGTTTTTGGTTTGATCGCTTCCGTTCTGAAAATTTTGATTGCCAGTGACCAACCGGAGACGTTGATAACGATGAATTGAAAGCCATAGTGGAAGCAGATTCATCTCAAACCACGTTGGAACTTGCAGCAGCATTAAACGTAATTGACAAATCGATACTGATTCATTTACTTCAAATTAGAAAGATAAAAAAGCTCAGAAAGTGGTATCGTATGAACTCCCTGAACAAAAACAATAAAATCGCGTCGAAATACCGCACAACGAACCGTCTCAAAACTATAGCAGTTACGACTGGAAACTCTCCGTCACCCACCATACTCACGAGACCTTGTTCAAACATTTTCTATTTTTATTCGTTTGGAGAACTTTTTATAGGGGAAAAGTTTCAAATCCAACGAGGCGGTGATAAACGCCTATAACAGTTAGGTAATCGATTCCCGTCCCCAGTATTTTTATAGTAGAGCCATCAACTAACTTCCACTAAAATGGCAAAAGTGCATCTTCACTAATGGCTAATAGAAAACAATTTTTTATTTTTTTTTATTTATGACGGCAATTTCATAGATGGACCTGTTAGGTCTCGTTAGCTGTTGACATTTGTAGCAATTCACATAAATTTTTCAAAATTTCCTTTATAATAGGTAGGTAAAGTAGGTAAAACTTACATGTGACATCTACGAACCCGCACTGGGCCCGCGTGGAGGATTACGGCCCACTCCCTCTATCATAGAGAAGGCCTGTTTCCTAACAGTGGGAACATTATAGGCTGATTATAAATATAGGTAAACCTTACCTCAGAACTCTTCATCAGTTTGCGATGCTCCAACACATAAACGATGAGTAATATTATCAGTATCCAGTTAATGAGTAGAGCGACGTAGCCTTTCAGCCCTATGGACATGAATATGAACGCTCCCTGACGTAACACCTCGGTTAGATAGACTACTTCAAAGGTTGTGGTATTTGGTAGAGAATCCTGTGAACAAACAAGTTTCTTATAGCAATTAAGGCGAAAGTAAAAAAAAAACATATTCTTTTATTTTATGTACCTAGTACACAGGTGAGCTTAACATATAATTGTTTTTTCTAGCAGTAAATATAAAAGCGAAAAAGGGATAGGACACTGAGGAAAGAGTAAAGTGTATCGACAATTTAATAAGGTAATAGAAAAGTCAAAGTAAGTAGGATTCATGCCCTATGAAAATTTTCCGATCATAATGTACAGTCACCAAAGGAGATAAGTAACCAGGGTCGTCGGTACAGTTGAAGTTTAGTAAGAAACCGATTGATGTTTTCAAATATTGAATTTAATTAGGTACTTAATAGAAAACTAAGAGTTCATCTAACAAATTAAATTTATTCGAAAATATCCATCGGTTTCTTACTAAACTTCAGCTATGTCCGACGACCCTGGTTACTTATTTCTTTTGGTGACTGTACAATGTACATACGTTAAAACTAATCGTAGGTACTTTAATAGTCCTACAGGCCGTCTTTCAGCCATGGCGGCCAATCTCAACGGAGACTAGCCTTCGACGCGAGAGATATATACACTTGTGCACTCGGATTGCGTGCCGTCCCATCGGACTAGAAGAATGAGGGAAGAGAGACTGCACCTGTGTCTGCGCATATGTACAGTCAGTTATAGCAATTAGCTGACCCACCTTTGCATAAATGATTGAGATTTTTTATAATACGAATCGATAGAATTTTATAATTCTTTTATACTTTCTCGATGTCTCTCTTACCTCACTTTCCTAGTCCGATGGCACGGCACGCAATCCGACACGACCTAGAGATCAGGCGCAGGACCAACGGCTTAACGTACTTTCCGAGGCACGGGGGTATCACAATAACCACTTCCAAACTCCGGACTGCTACAAAGAAATTCCTATTGGAAAAACCCAATAAGGAATCGAACCCAAGATCGACCACGCTCCGCCTGGTCGCGCTTGCAACCACGAGACCAAACGGGGCAGTTCGTACTTTATTCACTGTTTGAACCATAGAAATGTATGGTTTAAACCATAGAATACGTCAGTAAGTATAGGTAGGTATAACATAGGTAGGTACTTACTAAACTACACAGGCCACGCAATGTCTTTGTGAAATTCTTTCACACACACATGCTCAACTCAGAAGTCAAAGATCCAAAAAAAGGAAATACATAGCGTACGGTACGTAGGTACTTTTTAACCGACTTCCAATAAAAGAAGGAGGTTCTCAATTCGGTTGAATATTTTTTTTTATGTTCCGCGATATCTCCGGCAATTCTGGATCGATTTAGTTTTTTTTTTTAATGGATAGGGTGGTCGCTTATGAATTTTTTGGCCTTCGCTTGGGTAGTTTTTGTGTTAACTTCAATAATACGTATTTTTTCCACTTAGTTTATATTGATAATATTATAATAACTTCCTGCCTCTGATATTTACATAGTAAGTAGTATTACTATACAAAGGACCATGCGTCATTTTGGGCCCACTTTTTCAACTTTGTTCAACAGTGATAAATTATATGTCATATGAAAGCTCATAAAGTGTACGTTATTTCATTCTATGGCAGCTAAGTTCAAATCCAGCGCGAAAACGGTCTTATATGCGTTTTTTAAATGCGTCATTTTGGGTTCATTTTTTCAACATTGTTCAACAGTGATGAGTTATATGTCATATGAAAGCTCTTGGCGTGTACTTTATTTCATTCTATGGCAGCTAAGTTCAAATCCAGCGCGAAAACGGTATTTTTATGCGTTTTTTAAAAATGTTCAACATTGTGCAACAGTGATGAAACCTATGTCATATGAAAGCTCTTGGCGTGTACTTTATTTCATTCTATGGCAGATAAGTTCAAATCCAGCGCAAAAACGGTTTTATATGCCTTTTTTAAATGCGTCATTTTGGGTTCATTTTTTCAACATTGTTCAACAGTGATGAGTTATATGTCATATGAAAGCTCTTGGCGTGTACTTTATTTCATTCTATGGCAGCTAAGTTCAAATCCAGCGCGAAAACGGTTTTTTTATGCGTTTTTTAAAAATGTTCAATATTGTGCAACAGTTATGAAACCTATGTCATATGAAAGCTCTTAAAGTGTACTTTATTTCATTCTATGGCAGCTAAGTTCAAATCCAGCGCGAAAACGGTCTTATATGCGTTTTTTAAATGCGTCATTTTGGGCTCACTTTTTCAACATTGTTCAACAGTGACGAGTTATATGTCATATGAAAGCTCCTAAAGTGTACTTTTTTTCATTATATGGCAGCTAAGTTAAAATCCAGCGCAAAAACTTTTTTTTTATGCGTTTTTTTTTAATCTGTTTTGTTTTGATATTAAATTATAATTAGCTGTCAGTCAGTAGCTAGGATTATAAATAGCTCTTGTTTGACTAAAAATACACTAAAAAGATCATCATAGGCCGTATATTGCCGTATTTATTAGGGCTGATTTGAACTTAGCTGCCATAGAATGAAATAAAGTACACTTCTAGAGCTTTCATATGACATATAATTCATCACGGTTGAACAACGTTGAACATTTTTTTAAAACGCAAAAAAGAACATTTTTGCGCTGGATTTGAACTTAGCTGCCATATAATGAAATAAAGTACACTTCAAGAGCTTTCATATGACATGTAAATCATCACTGTTGAACAATGTTGAACATTTTAAAAAAACGCAAAAAAAAAAAACATTTTTGCGCTGGATTTGAACTTAGCTGCCATAGAATGAAATAAAGTACACGCAAAGAGCTGTCATATGACATAGGTTTGATCACTGTTGCACAATGTTGAACATTTTTTAAAAACGCATAAAAAAACCATTTTCGCGCTGGATTTGAACTTAGCTGCCATAGAATGAAATAAAGTACACGCAAAGAGCTGTCATATGACATAGGTTTGATCACTGTTGCACAATGTTGAACATTTTTAAAAAACGCATATAAAAAACATTTTTGCGCTGGATTTGAACTTAGCTGCCATATAATGAAATAAAGTACACTTCAAGAGCTTTCATATGACATGTAAATCATCACTGTTGAACAATGTTGAACATTTTTAAAAAACGCAAAAAAAAAACATTTTCGCGCTGGATTTGAACTTGCCTGCCATAGAATAAAATAAAGTACACGCCAAGAGCTGTCATATGACATAGGTTTCATCACTGTTGCAGAATGTTGAACATTTTTTAAAAACGCATAAAAAAACCATTTTCGCTCTGGATTTGAACTTAGCTGCCATAGAATAAAATAAAGTACACTTTAAAAGCTGTCATATGACATAGGTTTCATCACTGTTGCACAATGTTGAACATTAAAAAAAAACGCATAAAAAAACCGTTTTCGCGCTGGATTTGAACTTAGCTGCCATAGAATGAAATAAAGTACACGCAAAGAGCTGTCATATGACATAGGTTTGACCACTGTTGCACAATGTTGAACATTTTTAAAAAACGCATATATAAACCATTTTCGCGCCGGATTTGAACTTAGCTGCCATAGAATGAAATAAAGTACACGCCAAGAGCTGTCATATGACATAGGTTTTATCACTGTTGCACAATGTTGAACATTTTTAAAAAACGCATATATAAACCATTTTCGCGCCGGATTTGAACTTAGCTGCCATAGAATGAAATAAAGTACACGCCAAGAGCTGTCATATGACATAGGTTTTATCACTGTTGCACAATGTTGAACATTTTTAAAAAACGCATAAAAAAACCATTTTTGCGCTGGATTTGAACTTAGCTGCCATAGAATGAAATAAAGTACACGCCAAGAGCTGTCAGATGACATAGGTTTCATCACTGTTGCACAACTTTGAAAAGTGGGCCCAGTGTTCATTCAAAAGTGCCCATGGTCCTTTGTGGAGTAGGTACTTTACAAAAAAAAAACAACCTACTTCCAAAAAGAAACACTACAAAGTGAAAAATAACTTTAATTTCGGAAGTCGGTGGCAAAAAACTAAAATGCGGAACCAACGACACCGACTTCCGAAATTAAAGTTATTTTTCACTTTGTAATGGTTTATTTTGGAAGTCCGTTTTTTTTTTTGTAAAATTGTTTTTATTTTCTACTTTTTTATGCTATTCATGTGTAACAATAAAAACGCCTCGATTTCACTTACTAGATGAGAAGTTAAGGTGCTGTGGTCTATTCCAAAATGTGCAGCTGTAGTTAAATCTACGACTAAGGAGGCAACGCTGCACCCAACGTAAGTCGACACGACCATATTAAGATAGCGTGCAGCTCTCTCATCTTGTATAGCTGTAAATAAAAATGAAAAAATAGAAAAATCGGAAAAAATCAAGTTAGATTACATTATTTATCCTTGCCCTCGTTTTATACTTAACTTGAAGTTAAGAAAACGTACTAAGTAGGTACTGTGTAATTTTAGGGTTTTGTACCAAAATGGTAAAAAGGAAAACTTATGGTGCGACTTCGGCTGTCTGTAATTTCAGCAAGTGCTAATCAAATAGGTAACGCTTGCCCACCTATATTGCAAGTAAAATAATTATAAAATAATTTTATTTTCGTTGTTAGGTAGGTAGTAGGTATAGGTACCTAGGTGGATGTGTCAAAATGGAGTGTTCGAGTGGACTGACAGCTACCTAATTAACTCTGGTCGCCCACTAAGAATGAGTAATAGGTATATTATAATTTGGTTTTTGCATGCTGTGTCTATCACATCAATTGTACTTACACTATGCTTGTATTTTTAGGATAAACAGTGTAACAATTGTAGACAGGCCAATAAATAAATAAATGAGTTTGTAGTTGAGCCGGAGGCACAGGTGGTACTACACTTATTGTAAGTACAGTCAGCAACAAAAGTCGTTTAACACATCAGTGGGCCCATAATGTATTAAAACACGTCAGCTTTCTGTAATCGACTGACTTGACATTTTATTCAATACTAGCTTCCGCCCACGGCTTCGCCCGCGAGATATGTCGATAAAAACTATCCTATGTCCTTCCCCGGGATGCAATCTATCTCTCCGCCAATTTTTATCGAAATCCGTTCAGTGGTTTAGGCGTGAAAAGGTAACATACAGACAGACAGAGTTACTATAGAATTTATAATATTAAGTATGAATGATACTGTTACATAGAGTAAAACATAGACACATTTTAAAATTTTGTTACCTACATAAATAGGTACTAACATTTCTAAGTCTTAATTATTGAGCAAATTATTTAATTAACATCGGAACAGAAGTAAAATAAGTATAAATAATATTATCTCAAAGAATATTTTCTCTTAGATATTATATGAAACACGAACAAGGATATTATCGAATCATTTTGTTTCAATTCAGATGATGTGTAAAAGTAATAGTGTGGTCGACATTTGATGCTGACCGTACTAACAGGTACTTACTTGCGATGAGGACACTAGCAGACGCTAGGCAAAGCACGGAGACTGCCAGTGTGATCGCAGCTAAGATGAACACAGTATATGCAGGCGTTATATCATTGTAAATATTCTCTTCGCATGATGTTTCTAAAAAAGCATTGGTAAGTAGGCATAATTAACTATGGGTAGGTACACGACGTACACCTGCGGGGCAATTGCGTAACACATTATCAATCGGAATCGGTTTCATTTTGACAGTTCAACAACATTCGTTGCGTTATTTACGTGTTGAGCGGACAAATTTTTCGAACTTATGAAGCAATGGATTAGCAATTTGCTTCAAAATGATTCAGATTCCGATTGATAGTATGTTACGCAATTAGGGTGCTGAATTAGGTAACGTTCCCACTACTGGGTCACAGGCCTCTCCGTAAGAGAAAGAGCGGGCTATCATCAAAGTTCCCAGTGCGGGTTGGTATTAGGTCACATATCTTCAATTTTTAGGGCCACAAGTCCTCTAAATGCCTGGGGGAGCTGAGGCATAATTGCCACTAAGATTCTTTTGGACACAAGGAAACACGGTTTTACGGCAGTACAGAAAGCAACCTGCTATGATGTAAGGATCATAGAAGACTAGCAGCGCCCCGCGGTTTCACCCGCATAAGTGTCGATCCCGTGGGAATATCGGGATAAAAACTATCCTACTCGTATGTCCTTGAACGTCATCTTTGTCTACTCTTCCGTCGACAAACCGGTGCTCGTGCTAAACCTGCTGGGATGCAATCTATCTCTCTGCCAAATTTTATCGAAATCCGTTCAGAGTTAGGTACTTTCGAATTTATAATATTAGTATGGATGGCGTTCTGTAGTTTCTGCCGACCCCAACTGCCCGATTCGGGAATGAATCCAGAATCATGCAACCACTAGACCAACGAATAAATACTTAAGCGTACCGTCTCTAATAAAGGTACCAATGACGAGTGTCCAAAACAGTTGTCCGTTGATTGATGGTGTTTCGCATTCCGTAAATTTAGTTATTAGGGCCGCTATACACAGCAATATGTAAATAAGGGACAATGTCTGAAACATAAAAATTCAATAAACACCACATCTTTTCAAATTATAAAAAAAACGGTGCCTATTATTATGGCGCGCAGTTTATTGCAAGAAAACTTTAAGGTACCTACGGAAGAAGGTACTTAATCATCTCAAGATAAAGCCTAAGTACTATAACTTACAACGTGTAGCGTAACCTTCTTTCTTATATCTATGAATGTAACGAACTAAACGCAACTCCTGAAAGAAGTTCTACGAGAGATCGAATAATAAATCGATTACAGACATTTTCGTTACACAAAATTAACAAAAAAATGTAGGTATTAAAACAGACGCTTACGATTACGACTATGCAATAAGATCCAAAGTAGCTATAGGTTACAACTTGCACGAGACTTAAAACGCAATAGATTCTTAATAAAAGAATACTTAATTCATTGAAATTATCATCACCTTGTTTGTAAGTAGATACCTCATCATCTGATTACCCTTTTCCCAAATATGTTGAGGTCGGCTTCCAGTCTAACCTAATGCAGCCGAGTAGGTACGTGTTTTACATGAAGCGACTGCCTATCTGACCTCCACAACCCAGTTATTGGGTAATACGACATGTAAGTAGATATTTCTGATTATTCCTAATACGCTGTCTGAGGTCTTGTGCTCATTCTGTTAGGTAGGTACATGTTGTAGGTACTAATCATAGATTTAGTATATACCACGTACTAATAGTAAGAAGGAAAAGAATGCAAATAATAGGCACCGAGCTTCGATCAATAGTACTATTATTGATCGAAGGCACCGAGATACCAAACGGAAATATCGATACAACTGTCGGTTTTTCTATACGAAAATTATGGTCAGAAACATTCGTTATTTGCATTATTCCAGATTTGGTCACATGTGCAAAAGCTGTTACAACCCTGGAAAATTGCCAATAGTTAGCCGGTAACTGACATATTTGAGACAAATCATTACAAGTAGGTATAATAAAAAAATTGGTGAGAGAGTAAACATATTTATTGGCGCTAAATTATGACGCAAAGATAAAAACATACCTATTTTAAACCTATATTTCCATACAGGTATCTAATATTTGTGCTTACTAACAGTCCTTAAACTTCAGGCTATTGGAGGGCGGGGAAATATATCCTTATTTAATTCATTTAAATAAAACATAAAGGAGGTATTTGAATTTCGCATAGCCAATAAAGATAAAAATGGCAAGGCAGATATAAGGATCCTTGGACATAGAATAATATTATCCAATTATATGTTAATATACCAAAGTACCTATTTAGACACGACTGTAAATTGAACACGCAGAAAACAATATTTTTTCACATTATGTCGCGTAAGGGGAATTTTCTATGTAATAAATGAGTCACACACGTACGCATGCATCGATCGGTATTGTGGTGAGTTATACTATACATAATAAAAAGCTTTACTTACTATGGTTATTCCTCCTGACAACGCCGCCGTCAGAACAAGATGCGAAGAGAATTTTTTGTGCTTCGGAATATCCATTTTGCGTTTTTTTTTCAATCCATTTATTAAACACGCGTCATGTCGAGTTAGTGTTTGATTGTGAAGGAATCCAACAAGGTATCAGTATTAATCGCACTATGATAATTGTTATCGGTAATAATAACGCCCACTATCTACGTTGGAGGAGCTCCCTCCATATTTCAATGCTTTTCCGATCACTCCAATACTCATAACCATGGTCATTTAACGACTAGTGTACTCGCTCTCAGAACGTGTAGGAACCTATAGGTACTGCTCGTAGATTATTAACTTTGTATGTACTACAAACTTTGATGATGTAGAAATGCGTAAACTTGCCAACTGAAAACATTCACATTCAGTCCTGTAATCAAATATTTATCATCATCAGCCTACAACTGCCCCGTTGGTGTCTAGGTCGCAAACGTGACTGCTGATCATAGGTTCCTGAGTTCGATTCCCAAGTCGGGCAAAGTGTTGTTGGGTTTTTCTATTAAGAATTTCTCAGTAGCAGCGCGGAGTTTGGAAGCTGGCGGTGTGATTCCCCGTGCCTCGGAGAGCACGAAAAGCCGTTGGTCCTGCGCCTGACCTCTCCCCGGTCGTGTCGGATCGCCGACCTATCGGACTATGAGAGTGAAGGAACAGAGTGCACCTGTGTTTGCGCTCACACTTGTGCACTATACCTAATATCTCCTGCGTACATGGCTAATCTAATAGGAGCAGTGGTGGCCCAGTGGTAACGGACACGACTTACGAGTAGTAGGTCCTAGGTTCGAACCCAGACAGCCACTTTACTTTGTGTAAATTATTTCATCACCACTGCTCTCAAAACGGTGAAGGAAAACATCGTGAGGAAACCGGCATGTCCTAGAACCAAAAATTCGAAGACATGTGACATTCACCAACCCGCACTGGGCCCGCGTGGTGGATTACGGCCCGCTCCCTCTCACTGAGAGGAGGCCTGTGTCCCAGCAGTGGGAACATTATAGGCTGATTATTATGATGACATGGCTAATCTCCGCTGAGATTGGCCACCGTGACCGAAATCGGTCGGGAGGACCCTGAGAAGATCGTCGCTCCACCTAGCCTGAGGGCCTACCTTGCGTCAGCCGATTCGTGGTCTCCACTCAAGAACACGTCAACTCCAACGGTCATCGTTTCTACGGCTAATAAAATATTGCGGATATTGGTTGCAATGTTAGAACTTAGAACTACTGTAGGTCCTTGAAACACCTCAGACATACCTACTTACTGCTGCAAGGATCTTTTGACGTAATGACGGTATCAGGGGGGGCACTTTTGGTAAACATTTGTGCACTTGGTTTGTAAAATGTATAGAAAAAACAAGAGGGTAGCGTTAGTTCAGATTTAACCACGCGCCAAAAGCACCTTCCTTGTAGCGCTATAGGCTGTTTTTTCTGTTCCGTGGCTATAGGAGTGAATAACCATAACAATATAATTTTTATAGAAAGAGGATCGAGGTCCATCGTCATAGCCATAGATAGACAGTAGCGGCTAGCGGCAGTAGTCATTGCGTCACTGTCACTGCGCCTGACCATAGACTACTATCGCCTGACGTTGCAATTGCAATGTTATCAGCACGTTATCAGTAATATCATTATCGCGCAGATCAATTTTTTTTAAATAATATTTTACAGTCATGTCGTGTACCTACTCAGTTGTACTGTATACATTCCTCTAAAATTAGTGCCGTTGTATTAACGTAAAAAACAACAGCCAAAGATATAAACCTTTGGTAACACCTTATTGTGGATGTTCCGATGGTCCGTCCATTTAGGCGCGTCGAAGCTGATCCCTGAACTGGTATGAATAACTTAGACGGCATAGTAACAGGTCTGTTCTACCTGTACTGGGTATGGCGTTTCGGAAGCTTCTTTTACTCCTGCTACGCATTGGCAGATACTATGACCCTTCAAGATACAGGCATTAAAGTTAAAGGATTTTTTATGCTGTTATTTTGGTCCGCCAGCATGCTCCTCCAGTCAATGCCCCTGGAGGAGCACCCTCGCCTCAGCATCGCAAGTACTATATTGAGCACACCTTCACAGTTTTACTCAATTTACTTTCTGTATCGATACGTTGGCCGTACCCTGAATAGCATTAAAGTCACTATACTAATTTACATAATTTCTTTGCTGTCTGTCATACAAACCGTCTATCTAATTTATCTTGACTTCGAAAGAATGGAATAAAATATTTAATGTTAATTTATAATTTTTACCTTAAATCATGATTATTTGTACATTTTTCTTTTAACAGTCCGTGATTTAGGAAAGTATGTCCACAGCTATATACAACATTATTTTTAGTAGGTATATGCGAAACACGTGTACGTAAAGAATCTGTGCAAAATTTCAAAACTGTATATTATGAAAAATCACAAAGTGATAAGCTTACTAAGTTACCTGTTTGTCCGTACAAAAACATGCTCACCGCGCTTCGCCGTCTTTCGCTCATTGATAACAGTACCTAGGTATCTAGCCATTCGGCGCGGAGATTGGATAACCTAGGTACTTATTGTGTCGCTCGGTGTCCAACTTTTAACCTTTTTTAAATATTTTTGGGACGAAATATAACATGGGGTAAAAATGATTGGAATCGATTCAGTTACTTATTCTGAACAAACTATATTCAGGTTTCGCATATACTAAAAATAACGTTGTATATTGTCACAATCAATAATAAAGAGTCCTTAAGGTTAGATAGCAGAATATATCCAAAAACTAAACTAAAAAAAAAAAGATTTTATATGAATTTTATTGTAATATTATAATTATAAAATCTATCAATTAGGGGAGAACAGGGTAATTGGAGCCTACTAAGGGAAAAATTTCATAACAACCACATTTGTTAACATTCTTAAGATGTTTATTTAGGAACTCTTACATTTAGTACACCGTATGCACTTAACTAAACATACACCATGTGGGTACAGTTTCACGTCCATGTCTGCATGGTAACGACCTGACTCTGAAAGCGTGTACAGGCCGATTCAAACTTTATGGCGGCTCTGAAGTGCGCATTCTATACAAGGCGATAAATATAATATATTATATTTTGACGGGTTAAGCGAACATAAATGTAGGGAACAGCTGATTTTTTTTTCGCGATTTCAGGTTTGGTCCCATAGTAAAAGTTGTTCATAATGATGAGTAAAATCACGTGTTTAAGTATCGGTCACTAATTACCAGTCAACCTATATACACGATGAGTCCGTATGCGTAGGTTCGGCACTGTATATTATGGAATAAGATAGTTAAATAAGTCACTACGAAGTATACATACGCGAGTACTTGCGTACCTACTACTCTTGTACCTAATTGGAAGACCTTAGTAAAAAAGTGATTTCCGATTGGAAATCACTTTTTAGGGTTCCGTACCCAAGGGAACCCTATTACTAAGACTTCACTGTCTGTCCGTCCGTCCGTCTGTCTGTCTGTCACCAGGCTGTATCTCAAGAACTGCGGTAGCTAGACAGTTGAAATTTTCACAAATTATGTATTTCTGTTGCCGCTATAACAACAAATACTAAAAACAAAATAAAATAAATATTTAAGGTGAGCTCCCATACAACAAACGCGATTTTTTTTTGCCCTTTTTTGCTCGATATCAATAATGGCAACAGGTAGGCACTTGAAATATTCACAAAATACTCAGTTGTATTTTTAATTTATTAAATAATAAAATTAAAATAAAATAAATATTTATTTTTTCCCATACAACAAACGTGTTTTTTCGGCGTTTTTGCCTTGTGGTACCTACGGAACCCTTCGTGTGCGAGTCCGACTCGCACTTGGCCAGTTTTTTATTTTTTATACGCGATTGTATACCTAGAATGGAAATAAGCCTCACTGCGTAGTACATCACCCCTCACCCCCGCTGACTGGTGAATTTATTTATCACCTGCGCAAAGACTCGCCTCATGTTCTGAGCCGCAACAAAGTTTGAATTGGTGTCAAAGAATCATCGCTTATTATTACTAGAAGAGCTTAATCTAACCTCAAAATGCGTTGAGTTTAGTAAACTCTTCCAGATGTGTGTCATCATCTAAAGTTTGTAATACCTATAATAATCTGATATTGCACAAAGTTCAAGATCAGTTATAGATGTTTATTACAAAGTGTCATCAAATTTTATTTCACATTGTTTCCGTCCAAATAATTAAATTAATAAATATTGTTCGATTCAAAGATAAACTAGCATTTACCTTCTTATTCTATAGATAGTTAAAATAGCCTATGTCTATTAGTTATTTACATAAAAGTCATCGTCAATCTAGCAAGTTCAGCTATGCGAATTACAAATTTCGAATACCTAAGCTAGTAGTAGGTAGGCTCCAGCGGGGTAGGTAATTACGTAACGCACTAAAAGTAGCAATGGCTTTTATTTTGACAGTTCAACAACATACATTGCGTTATTTACGTTGTCGAGCAGACAAATTATTCAAACATGCGAAGCAATGGATTGGCGAATTCCATCAAAATGATTCATCTAATCGAATCGAATCAGATTGTGATTGACAGTGTGTTACGCAATTAGGGTGCTGCTATACCATCAATAATATAGATATCTATCAGACTGTTCTAGAATCACATAATAGTTAAACAGTAGTAGTGTATCGTTCTAAACCCGCTTATTGGAGGAATGATTCGAGATGTCTGTAAACTATACATGCCAGCCGTTCTATTCTGTAACAATCTCACCGTGAAAAACTTAGGTGAAGTAAGGCCGAAGTCAACTCATCATCATTCCACCTGATGACAGCTCGCTTCAAGTTCACTCCACGTAAGCTGTCACGGTGAGACTATTAAAGAAGTGATTGGCAGGTATAGGTACCTATACAATATTGGTAGAGGTACAGTGAACTAAATATTTTATTATACTGGTACGTCAGCCTCAAAAAAGTCCCATAGTTTTTATAGGACAGAACAATGTCAATGCACATGACTTGACAACCCAACACACTCACACGCATGTCTTAATTTATAAGTACATAGCTCATTTGCTGACTGTACCTTAACCACATTAATTTATAGTAACCTAACCTAACCTAACTGAATTATTAAAATTTCAGTTTGGGACATTTTTCGTTATTATCCATTTAAAATACCCAATCCGAAATGCGGAAAAGCGTAGCTTACGTCTATGACTGTAACAATGTACTGAAGTCAGTCAGAATCAGTACTGAAATAATAATAATATGCGCCATAACAAGCACTCAAATTGTACAAATATTGTTCATTTTTCTAATCCAGAAATCTGAGATTGTTCAGCTCTATTGAAATAATTCATTTCAAAATCTGCTGTTGACAATTCTTAAATGAGGTACTTAGTATAGAACGTCGGATTCATTTAACGCTGCTGAAAAGGAAAAGATACATGTTATTCATGATTTTCACGACATTATTAGGGTAGTTCTTCGAAATTTGATTCTTTGACTGATCCATATGGCCAAAATTTAATTTCACTTTCAGCTCTGTAACACATGTTCATATGAAAATAGGTATACCAAATAACATATATTTAAATGAGGGACTCGTTTTTATAAAGTAGTTTTCAAGATATTAATTTTGTGCCCAGATGAATCAGAAACTGAAATAAAAAGTAATAAATACACCGTTAGTTATGAATGTAAATTCTAAACAATAATTATTAATTCTTAAATAGGACTAAGACATATCAAAAGTATCATATTTAGAACAAGATTATACTCCTGTCATTTTTTATTATTCAAAAGGTTATAGCTAAGTAAATAATAATAAATAAGATTAAAACTACTGACTTGTACACGGTCAAAAATTGGACAAGGAGAATTACGCATCAAAAGCGCTCCTATCGTGCTGGAGAGGGGAAAAACTAATTTATTTTATTATTCATATGGGGTTTTGACCATACGAATCAGGCACAGATGAATCAGGATTTTGCCTACAATCATGCATAACTCATCGTACATACAGACTTTATTATTTTCATTTTTCTACACGAATCTATAACCCAAAAGCATCACACGAAACACAGATTGAAGTTTTAAAACAATAAAATAAATTTTATAAAGTAGGCATTGTAATCAGGATGCCACCTGAACCAAACACAGATGAATCAGGTATTTTCCTTCGTAACACCGGATCTAAGCCAACCAGCCGCACGTCCACCTTCTAGGTCGTCCGTTGCACGACTGGCTTCCCCCCGCGCTGGAAGCCAGACTCTCATTATTATTACCCGACCAAGTACGGTCAAGCGCAGCTTACGCCACATTAATCAGTATTATACGCCGGACACTTCTTTTTTACTTATTTATAAACAGACTAACGTAGTTATAACTAATACACATTTTTTTTGTAAGAGGACAATTCATTTCCTTTCGATATAATTAAATTTATATTGATGTATCAAAGGGAAAATGCGACATCGACCATTTTGTTCCGGAAAATGGCAAACGGACGCGCTATATGAATCAGAAGAACGACCTTCAAATATTTTTATTTTGTACCTAGACAGCAATTATTAAAAAAAATCATTTGTCCCAGTAACGGATAAAGCTAGACTGTACAAAAAAAAATATTACATGCCGTTTTTTTAGTTGGTTACAGAAATATACCCACAGACATCGAAAATTTTGTCCCTGAAGAATTACCCATTATTGTTTGCTTGGTTACCGGAAAAGATCGCTTTTCATGAGCGTAGTTAAAGATTACGGATCTAAAGAGGGAGCAGGATAACTGCTCTATTTCCTATAAACAATATATAGCAAAACTGCGATCAAAATGTCCCATCTGAACATACTACTTCTTTTATAACGGTTTAGTACTTTGGGAGCCAGGTCCAACAGAGAAAAGTTACAAATCCATATTATGCTGGAGGTGAAGAGCGGGTTTATGAGGACAACAGTCCGTTTGGACCCAGTTGCTGATACAACTTTGTGGAGTGCCTTTTTCACCGGCCCTGGTTTTAAGGATGCACAGACGTTCCTCAGCACGTGTTTTGACTTAGCATTATTTCTGTCACTATCGCACAACTGTCAAACTACAAATGCAAGATAGAGACGGGAACATAACTAAGCCAAAGTCCGTGCTAAGTAATGTTTATTAATCTCGGCCTTTTTGTACCACTGTCGGAGCTATCGCGCGTATTAAGCCTAATTAAAGAATCTAGTATAAAATATTCGTATACCGGCTAACATCGAACTCACTAGCATCCTTCCAGGAGGTGAAAACACTTATAAATATAAGTACCTACCTAACTTTAACTATAAGAATGGGACCATTGAAGCAACTACATCTGATGTAAGATTTCTACCCTGAGCTGCAATGGTACGGACCCTGATTTCAGAGGTTCCAAAGTAAACTTAGTTCAAGGAACTAAGTTCACCTATTGGAAGAATGCCTATGAATTGAAATTCAACCTGTATAATTATTGAAAGTTAGCATACATAAGGTTTGATGGGGCTTACTTGCCAAAAGATATACTGATGATTAAGTCTTCTTGTATGTGTAATACTCACAACGCACAGACCGTGATGACGTCACATAATCTTTCTTTTGTGTTAGAGAACTTAAACTGGATGCGGCTCGATGGACGGCTGAAATATAAAATAAGGTAAACAGGTGTTCATGTACCGACTATACTCAGGCTGTCAGGAATTTGAATAGTACCTATTTGTTGTATTAACACTTACATGCTTTTCTAACGGACTGGAGGGCGGTGTAGTCCGGTAGGGGGACAGGCGGGAGGTCCTCGTCCGAAGGGAGTTGATCCCGCATGCGGTGCGAGGACGCTGGTATATACGCCCAGGGAAGCTGCCCATGGAGCTCGGCCGTGGTTCCGCGCCTTCTGGATAATCATACCATCGTATATTACTTCACCATCTCCTAAGTGTGCAACCAGACTGCGGTTCATCGTCGAACAACAAGATCGTGACAGAGTACGTAATTTATAAATGGCGATATATCTTCAGGCAACGTTCGACGTCGATCGACCGCGGTCTCGTTGCACTACGGTTATATCCTCCGATCCTACGAAATCTTACCTATCAATAGCAGAAACCGATGACCCCGACACCAAATGTTCAAGGATGCAATTTAATTGGAAGGTGATGTCAGGAAACGAAATAAATAGATATATGAGGTGTAATTTAAATGCTGTTGGACCTGAAAAGAGGCCATTGTATTCATTATTACAAACAACTTTTACTGTGGAACCAATCCTGAAATCGCGAAAAAAAAACAGTGGCACTCCGGGAGTGCCTACAGAAGGGAAAACTTGAACAATTACGTGTGTATTTTTTTAATAGTCTAAAATACGCGCGGTGTCGGTTACGGTAACAGTGTCGCGAGTTCAATGGTTTTCACTTAAAATCAGCTGTTCCCTACATTTATGTTCGCATAACCCGTCAAAATGTAGGGAACAGCTGATTCTTTTTTCGCGATTTCAGGGTTTGTCTCATAGTAAAAGTTGTTCAAATGATGAGTACAAGGGTCTCTTTTCAGGTCCAACACCATTTAAATCTATACACCTTGTATGCATTCATAGATTCGCAGTTGCAGTTAATCAGGAATGAGCATCCAAATGCAATACCTACATATTTTTTGGAAAATTGGTGATGAAAAGCAATAGACTGCACTGCTGCGTAATGAAAAAGTCAATAAAAAATTGAGAATGGTGATACAGCTGATGTATGTGACCCGTTATTACAAGTAAATATTCTTACCAAAGAAGTCTCGAAGCGAGACAGAAGACTCATTGAGACTGAAATGATAACGATTGCGATATTTATGATCGATTCAAAATAACGGATTTTGATATTCTTTAAGTCAGGGCTAAGGTACCTATGCGTGGGCAGTATTTTTTATTTCCTGTAAACACACTATCAGCAGCAGCTGTGCATACCGATTGCTTATGCCAATTTATCATGATGCATAACACTGGGCAAAACCATCAATAATTGTAATGGTAGTTTCATTGTCCTCTTCCTCTTCATTTTTTTATTTTGTTATGGTATCTAAGTATTTTATAAATGTTTTTAAAGAAGAGACATACCCTCGTCCCTCTGGTTGGCTGGAGGTGGCAGCTAACTGCGGCATGGACTGCGACGCGCGCGGCTGGCTGGTCCGGCCCGACGTGTCGATGACGGCCCGGTCCAGCCGCCGCTGCTGCTCGGCTATAATATTCTCTAAGCGTTGAGGCAGGGACATCAGGCTCTCCGGGAAGTTCACGGTCCGTTTCTTGTCTAAGTTCACATCGAGGTGGTGAGCGCGTGGAGATCTGAGACATATTGTTCGATTGGGGTGTTTATGACTTTAGGTGGTCCCGTGGTTCTCCATATTTGTGACACGGAATCTTATGGATGTTTAATAGTTGTTAGATGTAACTCTGAATAAAGCCGAAACAACGCGTCTAATCATATCCCCCCATTATCGCTCCATGCACCAATTTAAGTAGATATTTACTGATAGTTTAACAACCAGAAAAAACTAGGATGATGGCCTCGTTCTATTACTTACTGCTATGTAAAAGAATCAAACCCTACCTTTCAGGTGATGCTTGTAAAGAATCTGGATTGGACGTAATTATTCTAATATGGACCTCCGGCGAAGGTGACTTCCTGAAGAGGAAAGCTTTCATCCTTCGGAAGGAACGGCTGAGTCCAGCGCGAGGTATCCTGGTCGTGATCCTCTCGCTGGGTAAGCTTGCCAATTCCTCATCCCTTTCACTGACTTCATCGGTGGTGATGATAGTAGGAGGACCCGGCTCTTGAGGGGGAGATGCTTGCACGGCAGTGGACACTTTGACGGGAACCGGTACTTGAGGAACTGCTTGAGCTTGAACTGGTTGCGGCGCCTCTATGTTCTAAAAGATAAGATTACCTAATTGGTGACTTGCTTAAACTTTTAGGCTTAGGGTTAGATGCGTGAATTATAAGAGATCTGCTGTAAATAAGATGATAGGATATCTTTATTGCATAGTGCACATCCGTTATCATAATGAAGACACAAGCATTTTTAGGAAGTTTACTACCTATATCTGATCTGTTATCTGACTGTGCAATAGAAACTACCAGTCCAAAAGTCCAAAATTATTAAAAATTGTCAATGCCACAATTCTTACGTCACTCTCAGTTTCTGGCTCCTTCTTGACATTGCAGTCCACGATAACGATGATTATAAGTATTATATTGACGACGAAGAGTATGACGAAGCGCGAGTATATTAAGACCATTATCCAGGAGGTCCACGCGGTATCCAGATCAACACTTCCGAGGCCGTTGACTTGGCCACCGACGAAGTCCATCATGTCGCGAAGAGTCTGTAATTTGGAAAAGAATTTAATTTAGTCGTTAAGCTACAATGGAGTGTTGAAGAGTATCACAGTACCTTACCCGGCCGTAAATTATACGACAACTAGTTTTAGAAAAAAAAATCTATGTTCTGCTAAGTAGAGGCTCCTGTCTGTCACTCATACTCGTGGCAGACCCTTTCTAAATCACATGGTGTCATAATATGAGTGTACTACGTGAACTCGACAAATGGATCTGCGACTAAAGTTTGTGCGACAAAACTGTACTGCGACTCACCATAGTTCAAAAACACGCTTGTGCGACACAATGAAGCTCGACATTACTCTAGTGCAACATGAAGAATTAACATTTGTATTCATATTCATTTGTATTACCGCCGGGTGTAGCACACACAATATGATTCAAAATAAATCCTTTTGTTGGTTTCCTCACCCTTGTATGAAATGAGTCGTTGGCATAAGTTACAGATGCTACCAAGTCCAGCCCACATGCTGCTGCGCTGGTTATTATCCAGGGCCATCGCATGCATTTCGTCTGCTTGTCCCTTGCTCCACCCACTACACATATAAGATGAATAAACTGATGCAATCTATAACTTCTATACAAATAAATAAACTTGAAGTGTCTGTTTGTAATGTCAAAATAACAGCTTTTACTAAATGCATATAAAATTATATACCTACAGTAGGTAGGTACCCAAAAAAAGTTTTTAAAAATTTTGTTTCTGTCTGTTTTCGGCTAGTCTCCGTAACGGCTGGATCGATTTTAAAGGGACTTTCACAGGCAGATAGGATAGCTGATGTTATAAGGAGTAACTTAGGCTACTTTTATTTTAGAAAAAGAAATAGTAAAGAGACATATTATTACACACATTACTACATCTAAATGAGAGCAAATTAGCTCTCATTTAGGTGTAGGTAGTGTTTATTAACCCATAACAGTATTTAGTTGTTACATAAAAAATTAAGACTGTTTACAACGGCCAACGTGCTTACTGTTAGCAGTTGTAATCAGTCTTAATTTTCCTGAAAACACAACATTATCCGATTATTTGGAAATAATATGGAGAGGAGAAAGTGAATATAACAAAGACAAAAATAATAAGTGAACGAATGAGAGGAAATACCTATAAATACCAATATTATAAGAGTAGGTTTTACCTTACTAAAAACAGCATCAGACGATAAGAAAGTACTCGTATCTAGTGATAAGAAAGTTCCAACTGACTTTCATTGCATTTTACTCTTTTTTGCTAATCGTGTTGCCATCGGTACGGGGAGGTAGGTATTGACCGATGGGGATGATTGACGGGGAGTTGATTTATTTGTATCTTAAGAAAAATTGCCACTTCATGTGATCTCAGAGATCGGAAACGGATATGACTATAAATTCTACACTGATAGTAGCGGATAGAAATTTAAAAAATATATAATTAGTCAAAAGTGATTCACTTGAGAAAGTACTTAGATGACAGTAGTTACTGCTTGGCCTGATAACAAGTTACATACGTATACTCAAATCTATTTCCCCACGTGGGTAAGCAGAACGCTACCTGCTACGGTCACGGTCCTTCAATCCTCCTTTTTATTTAACAACGTTCCAATTACTTGGGAGGATTAAACTTACTTAAAATAATCACACTGCTTATCAACCAAAATACGCTCAGTCCGAGGCTAGTACAGTTGATAACGAAGGTTCGGAATACGGTGAATGGTTCATTCCTAAACAGCACAAACGCCTGGTTGGCGATACTGTCAATGATTTCACCGATGTTAACTGTGGATCCGCAGCTGTTGGGGTCTGAAACAATCAACCTAAAATATAACATACATAAGGTTTAAAATTTAAAATGAGCATAGCCTACTGTCATCATAGTTTCAATTAGGTTGAGGAGACTTGGCGAATAAGAGCTAGACCGAAAATTTTTACACTTTTTAAGTGTGCAAAAGTTAGAGGAACTTCGTTCCAATCTGGTATCGTTGCGACATTTCTTAACTGTTTTTTTAAATAGGTAGAATAGAATAGAAAGAATAGAAATACTCTGGTAGGTTTGACCGATAACTTTATAATTGCTACAAAATACGAGTTTGTACAAGTACCTAATTGCTATACTTACTGTGGAAATAAAGAACTCTAATGTATACTAGAACGGGGAGTCCTCTCAAGAAGTCGATCACGCAGAAATATTGCGCTATGCCCAGAGACGTGAAGATCATCTGCCCCGTCGCTTGAAGCTGCAGTTCGAAAGAAAGAATATCCGTTAATACAAAAACAATTTTTTCCTGTATTGAACACTTTGAACACGCAGGAATCCGTTGGATGCGAGAAGCACAGAACCGGTCAAAGTGGAGGTGCTTGGGGGAAGCCTATGTCCAGCAGTGGACGTCTTTCGGCTGAAATGATGATGCTGATGATTGAACACTTTTATATAGGTAATAAAGTATCATTCGTAATAAGATGAAGCAGTAATATAATTATATTATCTCTTTTAGAATGGTGGATTATGGCCCACTCCCTCTCACAGAGAAGAGGCCTGTGTACCAGCAGTGGGAACATTATGGGCTGATTATGCTATGCTATGCTTTTAGAATTTAATCGGTCAGTAAAGCTTGGAATCGAAATCTCCGAGAGCAGTACAACTATCTTAATAGGTATAGCTAAAACTAGCGCAAAGGAGGTAAGTAGATCATGCGTGTTTTTTTTTTACACTATGATTGTGGCAAAAAAACCTAAGGGATTTCCTAACCTATTCATAGTTTCTTTGAGTTTACTTTGTTAAATTAAATAAAGTATCAAAGTCTCGCATACGTGGACTTTATTTGTATGCGATTGATGTTCAAATTCCATTGAAACGAATATGAACATCATAAGTAGGTATGCAAAAGAATTATGTTCATATTCGTAAGGAACGCGTAAAGTGAGATATGTGAATCTCGCCTTAAGACTTATCTAGATGCCATTGATTGGTAGGTATGTTAGAAATGTCGTAAAGTGATCATTGTGCGTATTTGCCATAGATATACAGGGTGAATTTTTCGTATGTATGTATACTTAGAGCAGTGATGGTCAAGTGGTAATGGCCGCGACTTACGAGTTGTTGTAGGTCGTAGGTTCGAACCCAGACAGGCGCTTTACTTTGTGTAAATTATTTCATCACCACTGCTCTCAAAACGGTGAAGGAAAACATCGTGAGGAAACCGGTATGTCCTAGAACAAAAAATTCGAAGACATGTGACATCCACCAACCCGCACTGGGCCCGCGTGGTGGATTACGGCCCACTCCCTCTCACAGAGAGGAGGCCTACTGTGTCCCAGCAGTGGGAACATTATAGGCTGTTTATGATGATGTATACTTCCCAGAATTTGATCCTTATTATAAACGCTATCGAATGGTGTAATAATCAAGTGTGAGTTTTTTTTTATCAAAATCAACGGGTTCGATCCCTGTCTAGAAATATTGATTTTTCAAAAATCAAATGATTCTGTTTTAGTTTAAATTTAACAAAATCGATCCCGAGACTCCTTTGAGTACTTTTCGCTACTCCTCATAGTTTTGAATTTGGCCATCCACGCCTAGTCGCCCACTTGAAAAATTCAGCCTGTATATTAGAGAATTTCTGTGCGACGTTATGACGAGAGCATGACGATAAGATAATATCTATCAAAATATTCTTTATCTAATGTATTATTATTATTAATAGGTCTTGTACTTGCTTAGTGTAATAAAGACATCGGACAAATTATTTTATGACTAAACCGATACTAGGTATTATTGATTAAAGACTGATTAAAACAATGTATTTCAAAATATTACAACAGTCATAGGTTACAGTGACCTACAATGTGAAATGGCTGTTGGTGTGTGTTCGGGTCTTAAAATAAAGAATAAATAAATGCTAATGACCGTGGGGGCTTCATAGTCTTGTTATAAAGGATTATTTTCCGGTATTTTCACAGCTAGCTACAGCAGTATAATAACAGTAAAGTGAACTAAGAAAATAAATCCGTCTAATCAATCTATGTAATTTTTATATATTTAAATAAGTACTTATGTGTTCTAGATTCCCAAGTAGTGGCACATAAACATAATGACACATAGATAGAGTACGAGGAATACATAAGTGTCTATTAAGAATGTAAATACGCAAATGCAGGCTACCTATCTTAGTCATGAAAATTCATTACAGACGACACAAATAATGGATGAACTCATATGATAATTTATTCATTAGATTAGGTGTGGAATGGCCATTAAAGGGCATTGATTTTTGTTAGGGAAGTATAGTAGGTATACTTGTAGAAGACAGGCTCTGGCAAAGGCCAAGGAAAGAAAGTAAATGATGTTATGGAGAAGATAGAAGAAATTCGCAGGAAAAGCAAGGTTGCCGAAGCCCAAAGAATATGCCAAACTTGGGATAGGGACAGTTGGCTCACTGCGCAGCACGGATGGCCGGTGGGGTGACTAGTTCTGGAGTGGCTGCTACGTATGGTCAGTGCTGTGCCTAACCCAACCACTCTTCCATGATTGTTCTTTGTAAGAGGGGTCAGGTAATGCAAAGTTTTGATTGATCCAGTTAGACTGGAAGCTGACCCCAACATCGTTAGGAAAAGCCTAGGCAGATCATAATGAAGATTTGGAACATAACATTACAAAGGTAACTACTGCAGTTTGTAGGTAGGTACCTAACAAGTTACTTTTCTAACAATTTTGATAACAGATTCCAAAAAGATAGAAGAAGAACATTCACATACTATACTACCTACAAGCACGGCGAGGCTTTCGGGACGGCTTCCAAGCTTGGCTGATATTATTTACAACGCATAATCAGCCAATAATGTTCCCACTGCTGGGACACAGACCTCCTCTCGGTGAGAGGGAGTGGGCCGTAATCCACACATTTAAATACCTAATATATTTATTTACTCATAACTTGAGTTGTCTTAACTATAAGAACATGGTGGCATGCAACCATAATATTATGAAAGTACAGTATCTTTATCATCTTTCTCACGGCGCGCGGCGGGCGGCGCGGCGGCGCGTTGCAATGGCGTCTCCTGTCCCAAACGTTTGGCGCTTTATCGCTATCACTGACAGAAACTCTCGACTGATAACCTGATATTCTTACTATCATCGTATACGAAACACTATCTATTACATTATTGCCATGCGTGCCATTTCCTTATACTCATTGGAAAGGTATGGGGACTTTTACTTCTCCTGAACGGACGATGACAAAGGGCCGGGTGACTCAACGAGCAATCGAGCATGTGACTTATATATTAGTTTATGGATTATATTATTATTATGATGCAATGAACAGGGGGCTTAAAAAGGCCACTTTGGCAGAATCATAAAAGGATGACATTATGAATCTTAAGGCGAAGACCGTCCGTGATTTTTTTTTTTCGTTGCATTACGTAGATGTAGCAAAGAGATTGGATTTGGATTGGATTGATTGATATTTTAGCACAGACAAAAAAAAATAACTGAAAAATCCTTCACCAATGGGATTTGATACGATTAACTGTCCATTATGATTCATAATGTTATCCCCTTATGATTCTGCCAAAGTGGCCTTTTTAGGCCCCCTGTTAATTAGGACATGAACACCTCTAGTTAAATTAAGTTAGTAAGTAGGTACTCAATTAGCTAGACAAATTGGCCACCGAAGCAGGCCCAGGCTTTTTTATGTACCTGTATCTTTGAACTTTTATTTTTGTAGAGTTTCAGCTCTCCTGTATTGACCAGGGTTCATAAAAGCATATTATCATTTTACATAATTATGTACAGTAAGTACATAGGGTAAAAATAAGAGAGGAGTGGACTCCTCTCTGTCTTGAGCTAGTGTGAACCAATGCTATCTGTAGGCGTCACATCAAGCTCGTCCCGCCATCTTCTGGGTCTGCCTCAATGTTGCCGGACATTGTCTGGGAACCCACACGGAGTCAGATTTGGCCACGGACATCTATGGATTTGGTTGGCCCATGACTTGTTCGACATACGGCAAACGTGTCCGGCCCAGTGTCACCGCTTGATTGCTTTTTGGGTGACATCGGCGATAAAAGCATTTGTTAGGTGTTAATGTCTATACCTACATTTCCTTCCTTAAATGAGTGTTACGGTTCAACTGATCTACATAGTTTAACAGGTAGATAATATCTTCTTAGTTTCCAAGATTTCGTTTCTAATAAAATTGTATTGGGGATTTTGTCATTGTAGGTAAGTTATAACGAAACTTATTTTCGAGATCAAACAGCAGGAATGTATTTCGAACACTTTGAAAACGAAAGTTAAAACAGAATTAAGAATAAAAACGTTCAGACAAAAAAACAACTGATCTCCAACAAAAAATTAAAATAACTTTAATTCGGTTTTTTTTTTTGTAAAAAATGTTTTATTTTTCACTTTTTATTTGTACTTACCCCACACAAATTCATTTAACACTACCTACTTGCTATTTAAAATATCAGTGACAGGAAGTTATTACCTAAAACATCATCAATATAAACTACATATTATGTGGAAAACATCGTATTATTGAAGCTAACTCAAAAACTACCCAAGCAAAGTTCATCATCATCATTTCAGCCGAAAGACGTCCACTGCTGGACATAGGCCAAGCACCTCCACTTCGACCGGTGCAAGATATGATAAGGCGAACTACTATGACACGAACCGCGACAACGAACTATCTAGTCTAGGTACTTATTATATTTTGATTTTATGAACTACTGAAAATTGAATGTGAAGCAAAACTTCTTTGCAACGAAAGGTAAATAAATAAATAAGGTACTGGCGTTCTATGCTTCTCGCATCCAACGGGTTCCTGCGGCCTTCACAAGGTCGTCGTCAAGGTCGTCAAGCAATGTTAATCATACTTACATGGGATCACCACCATAACCATTAAAAAAAGAAATTTGAAAATCCGTCTATAGGTATGGAGTTATACCCGTAATAAAAAAAATATAAACATCCTAATTGAGAACCTCCTCCATTTTTGAAGTCGGTTAAAAAGCCTGGCTTAATGAAAAGTTTTAATTATCCAATATCAACAAACGTTTTCCCGCACTAACCACATGTCTGCGCAGATAGGTGGATTATTATGTTAGTGTTCAATAGAAATTAATTTAGTGCTTTATAACATCTATCACGTATTCACGTACACAAAAATCCATAAATTCATTCACTGACAGAGAAAGCCCATCTTAAACGAGGTCTTGAAGCATGAAATTTTGCACAAGATTTCAATAAAACGATGGTAAGCAATATGGACGTTTGGAAAACCATTTGCCTAAAAGTGGACATGAAAGTTTGTACGGAAATTCGTAATTTTTGCTAATGTTATAAATCCGATCAGGCGCACGGCATAATACAAAAGGTAATCGAATAAATGTGTACCTACAACCTATCCACTGTAATGTAATAATGATAATACTGAATTACAATAAAAATACTAGATTGTCGCCTCACCTAGTAGGTAGATGACAAAATGATGAAAACAAGCATTTTTTGCGAACATTTATTCTGTTAGAACCAGGAAGGTCTGAACTTTGTTTACGCAAGTGGGTACCTACATATTATATTTACTGTTGCACAATACATCTTTCTTTTCATAAGCCGCTGCTATGTTGCAGTCTGCATCGCACAGCCAATAAAATTATAACACAAACTTGAATAACGCCAGCATGCACAGCTGTCGATAAAACTAACAAGCTTAGCGGCACACGTTACAGACACCATAAGTAAAAGAAATTACTCACCAGTGTGATGATGCCGGAGGTGACCATAATTTTGTTCACTGCCATGGTGTCAAGTATCCTTATAGAGCCACGAACGATAGATAGCTAACTATATCTCATTAGTCGAGGCTTGATAGGTTAACAGAGTGTGGTCGTGTCAAACATAAGAAGGAAGGCAGGACGCCTCATGTAGGTCCGCGCGCTCCGCCACGGCCCAGCATCACACTGATAGTGCAGATAGCCCAAAACTGTGTCTTTCTCGACTGATAACACACCAATATCGTAGATACTCTACAAGTTGATAGATGAACGTCATCATATCTTAATCGTTTAGTTCGAAATCAGATATATGTCGCTATTACCTACCTCAGAAAAGAAAACATTGTTGTAGGTGTCCAAACATATTTATCAGTGGTATTTCTTCTTCTCTTGTATCATAATAATATTATATTGTAACTAGCTGCGCCCCGCGGTTTTACCCGCGTAAGTTTCAATTCCAAAAAAAATCTGGAGAGGGCCACCCTTATCACCTGGGTATAAAAAATAGCCAACGAACTATTCTCAGACCTACCAAATATACACAAAAAATTTCATAAGAATCGTTCAAGCCGTTTCGGAGGAGTTCGATAACAAACACTCTTCTGTCTAGCCATTTCCCAATTATGTTGGGGTCGGCTTCCAGTCTAACCGGATGCAGCTGAATATCAGTATTTTACATGAAGCGACTGCCTATCTGACCTCCACAACCCAGTCACTGGGTAATACGATACCCCTTGGTAAGACTGGTTGTCAGACTCTCGGGCTTCTGACCACATGAGTAGACATGTGCTTCTGACTACCCGTAACGACTGTCAAAGATCCACGAAAGACAGCCGGGACCAACGGCTTAACGTGCTTTCCGAGTCACGGAGGGGTCACGGTATGTAAAGATGGTCACACATTCACAGACCAACCGCGGCAAGCGTAGCTTAACCTGATCGATCGACCTTTGTGGCTGTTATTATTTATCCACGGGCCCCTCCAAACACTGCGACACGAGATTTTTATAATATAAGAAGATAACATGTAACCTACATGATAGCCAGTCAGCAAAGTGGTGGCTACCTAAGTAGTGGGGCTGACTGTCTATGGTGCGCTAGAACTGATGGAAGTTTAATTAAATATCGCCCTCGTGGTTGCTATTCTATAAGGGGTAAACAAATGGGAGGGGACGCCCTAGATAGGTAGACCTTTTTTTTTTGTTGTCGGGGCGAAACCTTCTAAAGGCACCCGACCTCCAGGGAGGGAGCTCGGGGAGTTTGGGATTTTTACCTCACTAAAACCACCCCGGTGATCACCATCAGCACATAGGGGTGGTCCCGGTTCCTCTTAAAAGACCAATACCGGAACCCCCCCGTGCAACGCCTGTAAGGTACACTGGGGAGACTGTAAAGGGGCCGCCCCTGAGCCTCGCTATGCACGGCAGCACGTGACCACTGTGCCACCGTCTTCCCTGGGGTCACTTGGTGGACGGACAGAGTCCCCATTCTGTGCGCCCGCAACCCCAAAAGTCCACCTACCTTATTTGGTAAGCGGGTTTCGGCGTGTTAGGCGCCAAGGCGGTTGCCACCCTGACGCCTCCTTCTCCGAGCAGGATCAGCCCTCTCCCGATCCCGCTCCATCACGGTCTCACAGAAGGAGGCTACTTCCGTCCAATTCTCTGTCCCTGCCAGCATAGCCCTCGCTACTGCCAGCAGAGACAGGTCTCGCCCGGTCCTGGCAACCAGGACCCACCGCTCGGAGGCCCACGCAGGGCACTCCTCGAAGATAGGTAGCCCTAGAAGATATAGTGACCTTATAGGTGATAGTACTCGTGCGTGTATGACCACAGACGTATAAACGAAAAATGAGCAAAAGGAGTATGTACGGATCGTATCAGGACGTGGCATTCTGTAGTTTCGACCTACCCCCACGGGAAGATGGCGTGAGTTTGTTGAGCAACAGTTGATCAACATTGATGATGAGTACAAAGTTTATATCAATATGTCTTCTCTACACGCCAGTCTGCGTCAAAATGTTGCCCGAAGAAGTAGTGTTGTTGTGTTCTCTGTATCTAATGTATTGCACACACTACTGCCACAAAATACAGAGGGTTACTGCCATGTTAATAAACTCGTTGCAAACACGTCCACCCACGTCAACAGTTGTTACAGATGTTGTCGCTCGTCGAGCGAGAACTTGTCAACATGCGTGATCAACTCTACAACATGTTTTATAAACAAATGTTTACCATGAATACGAGGCTTTCATGTAAGATTTCAATTGCTAATAAAATCCAGTCTGTTGGAGTAGGTAATTGTTGAGCATACAAAAACTTATAATGCGAGAGAAAGTTTGCCATACAAGAGATAAGTAATGTTTTACCAATTTTACTTGCGAATCTACTGCACAGCTACCTGTTATAAATAAATAGGTACAACTACCTACTGTTTCTATCGCGAATATCATAAGCTTGTTAATAACGGTTCTAATTAGCGCAAAAGGCGTCTGATATCTCATACAAGAGCTAATTACCAGAGGCTATATATAGAAGGATCTCTAGAAATTTCTCATTGTGGACATAACATTGTGCTTCTATAACAAGAAAATGGAAAAGCTGGTTAGTTCAAAAGATTTTCTTTTGTGTATCATTCCATGCATGTTTTATTTTATGTCTTCTTGTATTCACGCAAGGATTTTAAGATGAGAATATGCAAATATACTTTTAAAAACTTTTTATTTGGCAAGAGACGGCGACTAGCTTCTCTTATGCAATAGCCAATGATTTTGTCTCCCAGATGCTGATATTGCTGTTGTCGCCATGGTTCTCGTGTGCCATGGCTGTGGAAGCTGTCAATGACACGGAGCTGCCGGTAAACTCTACGGATCCAAATAAAGATATGTAAGTAGATATAACATATTGCTGATTGAAGTTAATCATGAAATGATGGAGGCTTCATCTTGTCTTTCCAAAGCGGTAGGTACTCTTCTTGCATGAGATGGTTTTCTTTAGTGGGGCTATTATTTTAGAGAGTTTCGCTTACCCGTATAAAGCATGTAAACTATTATGTAAGTATGTTTTCATTTTTGCGACTGCGAAAATTTGCTAACACTACAACATTCAATCTCATTTTGATCGAATCTCTCTTGCCCATGATAATGATAAATTATATTTATTTCTGTAAATTGGTTACACATCTAAAATAACTTATGTTTTAAAACTAAATGAGTTCGGTGTTTTTTATCCGACTACTCAGAAAGAAAGACCAAAACAAATTCAGAGGTCACAGTCTCTTTTAAAATCCCATGCTTGCGGTTACATTAGATACCAAAGTGCCAGTAAATTGTACCATAAATATAATTTTGCCTTTCGGATGATAACAGCGGTGCTATTCTGTAAAAATCTCACCGTGAAAACTTAGGTGAAGTGAGCGTGGAGTGAGCTGTCAATAGTGTCAATTCCCAGCAAAAACCAACTCACTTCAACTAAGTTTTCACGGTGAGATTTTCTGGTGAGAATCGACCGGCTGGTATGTTTACCAACTCCTTGCCAAACACTAGTACAGTCCACAGTTATTTTATTTCTAATTTTGCATCACTGTAAATATTACAGTGATCTTTAATGTCGTGACAATAAGGTTGCTGTTGAGTGGCTGCAACTGTCAAGTCTGTCAAAATTACAGTGATCTTTATTGTTGTTAAACAAAAGATTACTGTTGGGTCGCAGCTTTCCGAGGTAAACTTATTGTGAAAGGACTGTAAGCTTATTATTGTCTGTGAGTAAGATAGGAGTTAAGGCGCTAGGTACCTCGAAAATAAATCGTAGCGACCATGAGCGACTGATCTACTAAGCGAGCTAAAGTGATGCAATTATGTACTTTTGAAACGCAAAAGAAGAGAGATGGCTATAATGTGCGTGCGCTCAGAATAAAACGACGTATGTGCCAAAAAGAAATTTACTCCTTTTTTATTTAACATAATAAGTGAATTAAATTTAAAATTACTTTGAGTAAACTTTGATATGATAATTCTCTATGTTTTAAAGTAAATTGCACAATAACTCTTAAGTGTTACGCCGTGATGTCGAAAAAAGTAAAAAAATAGATATAACTTTGCAATTTTTTTGTATCGAGAAAAATTCATTGAATCGTGTATTCCTTTTACATGATACTAGACCAAAGAGTCAAAAAACATATACCAAATGTTAAATCCCTATTCCACATACTTAACAGTTACCTACACGAAATAGAAAAACTACATTTTTTTCAATATATCACGTTTTTCAGGTACGTTATTCACGCCATGGTGTATCAAGTGGGCATCGTCACAAACAAAACAGACAATGAAACGGCCAACATGAACGCTACGTAAGTTGCCGTACACATAGAATTTTAAGAGTGGGAGCCTGTGAGCAATTTGAAAAATAGCTACTTATTTGAAGAAACTATTGTCGTCGCCTTGCCTCAAGTCTGCTCCCGTAGAGTGTGATAGGGACAGCTGCAGCTCAGACCGAAATTATCACAAAAATTTTGACGTTTCGTATTCCCCTTTTTTCTCCTCGAAAACTGAGCCGATTCAATTATTTTTTACATTAACATTTTATGAAAGAGTATGTTTAGGTTCCTATCATTTTTTTTATGTTAAAAACTTTCTAATTTGCCTGGTAGTCCTCTAATCACGGCGGTAAAAATAGGATTTTTTTTTAATTTTTAGAGGGTCATATTTTCTTTACTAATTAGTTGAAAACAAGAAAATGACAAGGACGTGTTTACAGCATAACTAGATATTATGAAAAAAAAAATTGCTTTATGGGTATTATACAGGAAGAAAAAAGCGGAATTTGTATGGAGAATCGCACGCCCTGTTCCCTCTTAATGGAGTTATCAGGACGTACCTAACGTCCTCTGCTGCAGACGTATTGCCATGTACCTACCTAGTGTATCTACATACTGATTGAACAGAACATAATGTAGAATGACATCCGAATGGCTAATCTTTGACCATTTGATCACATTTCTTGTTGTCTTACCTATTGTTCGGGTCAAAGATAATAGTGAAACTAGAAACAGCACCTACAGCAAAACATTCCCGCCGAGGGATCGCTGGCGAATCGATCTATCTAGGTACCTCATAAAATAGTAACTCATGAGGGAATAGGGTGTTTCCAGCAACGACAAAGACAAAGCTAAGCAACGTCTAAATATAAACTTGTATCGATCGCATTATGTCGTAAGATATAAATAGGTAGAGGCCAACGAGGCACATCCGTAATAATTGAATCCACAAAAGTACAACACTAGTGCAGGCTGTTTATCTAACGATAATCGTTTTCACGTGTACTGCCGCTTAAATGTAATAATAATAATAAAAGTTTATTTGGAACAAGTATACAAAGATCAGGAATGAAATTATCCGGGAAAGAACCGGAGTTACCGACATAGCTTGCAGAGTAAGCAAACTGAAGTGGCAGTGGGCTGGCCATGTCTGTCGAAGGACCGATGGCCGGTGGAGCAGACGAGTCCTGGAGTGGAGACCGCGTATCGGCAAGCGTAGTGTGGGACGCCCCCCAGCTAGATGGACGGACGACCTAAAGAAGGTGGCTGGGGTAGACTGGATGCGGAAGGCGGAGGACAGGGTGCTGTGGCGCAGTCTGGGAGAGGCCTATGTCCAGCAGTGGACTGCGATAGGCTGAGTTGATTGATTGATACGAAGATAGGCTCTACAAAAGTTAAAACTGTGGCGCAGCTATCAAAGCCCGTCAAAAATATGGTAACTATGTAACCAGCTTCTGCCCGTGACTTCGTCCGCGTGAAATTCAGGGCCCCGACCCACCGCGTCGCATCACTCGCATCTCCAGCCCGCGTTATTATCTGCTTCGTTTTCGCTTAGCGTTTTTCTGGCTCTTTTTCTTTTTGCTCTGCTCCTAAGGCTCTTAGCGTGATGATAAATAACCAAACGCCTTCCTCAATAATTGGGCTATCAAATGTAATTTGATTTTATTCCTGACGTTAATTTCGAATTGAAATATTGAAACGGGCCATATATGCTACAAAAACCATGGTCACCATGGTGACTGGTCCATTTATAGACGGCTTTTTTCGATATAATCACGTAGGGACAGGAACAACGTGTGTTTGCCATCTTTTTGCAAGGACGAGAATTCATCAAAATATTCTAAGCTTTTTTGTCTCCTAGTGGCAACCAAGAGGCTGTGACGTTCTTCCAATCCAATGGCTCTCAAGGACTGGATTTGAGTAAGATTCCGGCTCCTCTTCTTACCAATGTGACTGCTCAAAGTATGGTGGGAGTAGCACCGATGCCTGTCAACTCGGAGAACGCTCCAAACGCGCTACCTTGGAACACTCTGAATCATTTAACCAATATATCACCACATTCTGCATTATCAGGTAAATATTTTAACAGAAAACTCATGGGATAAAAATCAATCTTTCTCGAAATTACCAACCTCTATGTAGTGCAAACTCTTTTGAGAGTTGCAATAAAAAACTGGCATTTATTGCAGAAACTAATTTAGAAGATGCCTTAAAAGTTTTACTTTTCAGGATTTTTTATTTTCATGACATAGACTATATTTAAAAAAAACAGCCTGTTTTTCGTGGACAATAAAACCTTTTTTTGAACTTTTTATAAAAAATGGAATACATGAGATTAACCCACTAACCTCTATAATACAGCGTACTTGTATTAAAGAGGTCAGTGGATTAACCTGACCCGTTTGGTCGGGGTACCCTAGCTTAGTAATGTTCTGCGATCAAAATAAGTTTTGTGCATGTTTGTTTCTTCGCCAAAAATTGTGCATTTATGCACAAGACATAAAAATACTTTGTACATTTTACAATTCTCATTCACCCATCTAGTTTATAGTAGGTTGTCCATCTATTGAATTCAGTACTTTCACCTGAAGGTACTTACTTAGTATGTAGGTCATGTACTTAGTATTTAAATGCAATATACCTCATCATCTGCCTGGCCTTTTCCCAACTATGTTGGGGAATCTGCATCCAGTTAGGCTTCCAGTCTAACCGAATGCAGCTGAATACTAGTATTATACATGGAGCGACTGCCTATCTGACTTCCACAACCCAGTTACTGGGTAATACGATACCCCTTAGTAAGACTGGTTGTCAGACTTTCGGGCTTCTGACTACCCGTAACGACTGTCAAAGATCCACGAATGACAGCCGGGACCAACGGCTTAACGTGCTTTCCGAACCACGGAGGGGTCTCGGTATGTAAAGATGATGGCCACCCATCCACAGACCAACCGCGGCAAGCGTAGCTTAACCTGATCGATCGACCTGTGCAGCTGTTATTATTTAGCCACGGGCCCCTCATAATAGATCATATAGTAAATGTAATATACCTACACTGCTGAAAATAAGATATGCCGGTTTCCTCACAATGGTTAACTTCACCGTCTTGAGAGCAGCGTTGATAAAAAAACTGACACAAAGTAAAGCGCCTGTCAGGCTTCGAAGCTACGACCTACAACTCGTAACCGTCATGTCTTAGAACCAAAAATTCAAATGTGACATCTACCAACCCGCACTGGACTACTGGATTATGGCCCACTCCGCCCTATCACTGAGAGGAGGCCTGTGTCCCAGCAGTGGGAACATTATAGGCTGATTATACTGAAAATAAAGGTTTCATGGACATTTTTGAACGGACCTCGTATTTCAAAGCGAAACTATTTCGTGAGGTTGGCGAAATATGGGTGCCTATATCTACTGTAGTGTAGGTATCTACATATCTGCCTATCCTTTTGGGGAATAAAGGCGTGCTGTTATTTTTGTGCTCGTGCTGACATTTTAAAACTGCTTTTTTAGTTTCTAAATCAGGAGCGTAAAATAAAGGATTCGGTAAATAATTTCCGAAAAATAAAGGAATGCAACCTCTTTTGATAAACTGGCAATTATTGCATATAATAATGAAGATGCCATTAAAGTTTTGTTTTTAGTGTTTTTTTTTCTTGTGACAAATGGCTTCAATACATTTTTTTTATTAAACCAGCCTGTTATTTTTGTCAATTTATTGCAAAAGAACAGTCAAACCTTTTTGTTCACCATTTTGAATTTTATTGCACTCTGCCAATAAACAATTTTCCATCGTAGTAGGTCGGTCCATCAGAGGATCTTTAATACAATTATTTAACCTAGAGTATGCTGACAAAAGCAATGGATCAAAGTACCTCTCGCAACGAAGAATTTTAGCTATTTATGAACCGCAACAAATAATATGTTTTTATTTCAGGTTCAAAACCACTGAAAACTTTAAAGAGATCAATCCGCAATATTGATATAATGGATGACAAAGACACACCTTTTAATGAGTTCTATAAGAGTTTATTTAAGAGGGAGGTGCCTGTCGGCAAGACGCCTGTGGCGATACACAGCGGTGCAGCGGTCATCCCACAGTCAGCCGGGGTTCAGTCCATTGGCATCCCACCTCTACTCACCCTTAACAACAACATGTCTGACATCCCAGTGCCCATACCCAACACTTCAGTCGTGCATTACTCTAAAATTAACACCCTTGTGACTAAGCCTTAACTTTAGAATAAAATATGATTTTATACATATTTTAGGAATAAGTTAAATAAATATTGTAATTTAGTTAAATATAGGTAGTATTGTAAATTTTCTTCTTAATACATAAAGTTTGGTTTGTCAACAATTAACCCCATAACTATTTGTTTTAACAAAACTTTACCAAGATTAACGACTAACCGAGAAAATTGTAATAAAGTAACAATCTCGATGCTGTACCCACGTACTCTACCTAGGCACTGAAAAGTTAATATAGGTACCTAAAGACAATTTGCCGATATAACTGGTTAGTATTAATAAAGCCATGATGAAAGTATTCTATGAAAAAAATTTTTTGGAGCCAAATCACCAAGTCTGGAGGGTTTGTTCACAAGCTACGCACGCGCCAAAATGACGCATGCGCGGTCCTAATTTAATGATTTGTCGCACCTCGGCCAAAGTCCCTGCCACTAGCTAGGTAACATTAACTTTAATTCTACAAGGCGACCATGCCGCTCCAGTTATCACCGTTATAGCACCAACAAGTGAGGCTGAGCCGGGATGAGCTCACCCAAACTCAGTGAACGATGCCCCAGCACGATGAGCAACGGAAAAAAACTTCTCGCCAATGACTCGAAAGAGGACTCCTTGGACAATTCTGTAAGTACTTTTTATTTAAAATATACAATTTCTGAAAAGCTGTGCCTTTGTTTTAAAATAGGAATTAAGCGATCAATAAATAATTAAAGATGCAACTATCCTTTGTGTCAAGCTACATTTGGCTACATCGATAGGGTCAATAAAGTTTATTGACCCTATCGATGTAGCCAAATGTAGCTCCGTAGCCGACCGTAGCTGTAGTCCGCCAGTGCCGTAATTAGCCTTTTATGCGCCCGGTGCGAGCTGCTATACCGCGCCCTTTTTTTTTTTTTTTGGATGGGCAATCATCTAATGACCCGCTCTGGGTGGAGCGGAAGGGAGTGTCAGACTCTTACTGACTAAAACCCACCCGTGTTCCTTCCTTAGCCCTTTATGTTCAGGGCCAGCGGTAACCCTTTGGGACAATCCCGCTGACCCGGCAGGCTTCGGTCCTAAGGGGCCCATTCCTCGATGCTGATATCTCTTTGTGGCGCGCGTGGAACACGTACGCGCCGTCCGGCACGGGCCTGGTCCTGATCGGACGGTGAGCTACCCATTACTCTCCGCCCGCAGGTCCCCACGCCTACGGAGGCCGGGAGACGTCACGCGGCTCCCGACGCCTGGAGCTTCTCCCGCGGCGGCTAGGACGGGAGGCTCTCTCCCTGAGCCGTCCCGCCACCTCCTTTGCTAGCATGACTGCTTCGCAGAAGAAGGTGACTGCTTCCCACTTCCTCTCGCCCCGGACCATGGCTTACACCAGGGCCGGACGCGAGAGGTCGCCGCCGCTGCCAATCGCCTCTACAAGGATACGGCGGTGCTCCGCCCAAGCGGGGCAGACCTCCACCGTGTCCTCTGGGCGATCCTGGCAATGGTGACACCCCACCCGGGCGTTTCCTCCCGCCTGATGATATGCAGGAACCTCCCAAAACTTCCGTGTCAGGCGGATCTGCGTCAGGCGGTAGGTGAGGGCGCCGTGGTGCCTCTCTAGCCAGTCCTCAAAGAGGGGTCTTGCCCTGCGCTGAGTTGCGACAGTCGCTCTTTCCATGTCGCCATGAGGTCACGCCGGAGATCCGTCCGCTCCGCCGCGATTTGCCGCGGAAGCGGATTTTCCCCCCGGCGGCGGCGTAGTGCCTCCGCGCGCCACTAATACAGGCGCGCGAGGACTATCCAGATCCCATGGCGGCAGTCCGGCAAGGAGGCTTGCCGCCTCGCCCGAGATAGTGCGGTAGCCCCGGATAAGCCTTACGGCTACCACCTTCTGGGGCGCGTTCAGGTAGTGGGCGGCTCGCCGCTGCAGTGAACGCGCCCACACCGGGGCCCCGTATAGGGCCATGGACTGCACGACCCCCGCGTAAAGCCTCCGGCAGGAGGCGTTTGGCCCCCTCAGGTTGGGCAAGAGCCGCTTGAAGGCGGTCCCGGCCCGTTCTAGTTTGGGGGCCAAACGTCGGAAGTGCTCGACGAAGTTCCACCGGCTGTCGAGGACGAGACCCAGGTATTCTCGTCTCGACGGCGATATGAACCCCTCCTACCGTTATCTGGGATCCCGATGGTGGCGCGTTCCGGAGCCCATGAAACGACATGGCCTCAGACTTATGCAATGCCACCTCGAGACCCAACTGCCGGATCCTCTCCACGACTATCGCAACCCCGCGTGTCATCGCGTCGGCCGCGCCTGATGCGATTTCCCCTACGCCAGGACCAGCACGTCGTCAGCGTAGCAAACCACGCTGACGCCATCAGGGAGGTCGGCCCGCAGCACCCAGTCGTAGCCGATGTCCCACAGGAACGACCCCAAAACCGATCCCTGCAGGACACCGCACGACATCTCTCGCCGGTTCCACTCCCCGTCGCGACCGGGGTAGATGACGGCTCTGTCCGTCAAATACGCCTCGACTATTCGACGGAGGTAGGTCGGCACCCGGTGATACCGGAGTGGCTCCACAATGCAGCTCCAGGGCAGGGTGTTAAACGCGATGGCGATGTCGAGTGACACCGCCGCGACGACCCCACCCCGGGACACCGCGTCCGTCGTGAGAGCTCTCACGCGCATGATGGCGTCCACCGTTGAGCGCCCCTTGCGGAAGCCAAACTGGCTGTCCGCCAGATCCGGCCCCGTCCTCACCAGGTGCCCGACGAGGCGGCCCGCAATCAATCTCTCAAAGAGCTTGCCGACCTCTTTACGCGAGTAAAGACGCTTTTTACGCTTTTCAGGAAAATCGTCTTCGATATCACATTCTTCACAAACTTTTACGATTATTATTTATTTGTAAGAAGAATATACGCGGACGACGCGAATCCACACGTATAAATAAATAAATAATAGGTATTGTTAGTGGCCCAGGTCTGATCATTTCTGCGCCCCTCCAGGGTCTGCGCCCTGTGCCTGGGCACCGCTGGCACCGCCCTATTTACGGCACTGAGTCCGACCTACTGCAAAATAAGTTAAGTAGGTAGGCAATTTATTGGATATATAATGTATGTATACATTAGTGCATAACGTATCACAAAATAAACGTTATCAGCTTGCTTGTTATTTTGAGACCTATCTTGTTGGTGACATATTTATAGTCTAATAGAAGCTCTAATAGTGTAGGTATTCCAATATTCCGCTACTGTGAGATCTACCGTTAAATTATCTACGTTCCATTTACCGTTACCGTAAATAATTTCAATTTTTTTTTTCAGATTAGAGATTCTATAAAATCTGAGAGACCAGGGAAGAATGAGGAGGACTGGCGAAGGCGCACCATCATAATTGAAAAGAAAAATGGCAGCTACGGGTTCACGCTGCAGAGCTATGGGATCCATTACAAAAAGGTACGTCTTACTTATTTCAGTACTGAAAGTAGCTATACCTAGATAGCTTTAATATTAACCTACCTACTTTGTATCCAAGCATTAGCAAGTTTACACAGCGAATTATTAAAACACTTTACATCTTTAAGTTTGTCTGTCAGATTGCTTAAAAACTTTTGCGCAAAGTATAGTGTTACTACCAATGATTTCAAAAGTAAGTAATATATAAATAAGTCAATTATCCAAAAGCAGCACGATATAATCAATGTAATGGAGTATTTGTTTATCAACAGGAACAAGAAATCGAAGTAATTACGTACGTGGACCACGTCGAGACGGATGGTCCAGCTGCTGCGGCGGGGATGCGTGAGGGTGATGTCATCCTGTCCATCAACGGCACGGACGTTGAGCGCGCCGACCACGCCGCCATCGTCGACGCCATTAACAGCTGTGACTCCAGAATGCGTATGGTCGTCATCTTCGAAGACTGCGTCAGAAAAGTAGAGCTACACCTCAAATACATCAACCTCCAACGAACCCTGCAATCTAAAATGAGGGAACTGGAACAGCTCACCGTTCGAGAAAGACAAATGTTTGATTGTAACTGGAAGACGCACAGTTTGCCCTCTCAAAAGAAGAAAACGTCCCCATCTGATGTGATTTCAGACAACGAAGAAAATAACATAGGAGAAAATATAAACAACACGTATTGCAGACCGACGCTTTCCAGTGAGAACGTGACGGCCGCTAAACCTCCGCAGCCCAACGTGTTCATGTATCAATACCTCGATCCGCGCTACGGTGCGTGTCTCATACAACCCAACCTACGCACCGGGAGCTTTGTCATTACTGTGGGCTCCCCGAGGAACAGGCGCGAATGCCATCACTATGTTGTAAAAACGCCAGGTCAGGAATGTCACAGAGCCTCGGAGAATTACAAAAGTAGTGGGAAACATAACAAAGTCCACAGAAGCAGTCATAGCCACGGATGCGCTCCATGCATGCCTGCTTACAACAATCAAGATGCTAACAGTCTCGAGGCTTACGACCTCGCCAGTCCCTGCTGCGATCCGCATTGCGTGCCCAATACTAGGAAGAAAATACGAAGGAAGAGAGAATGCTCCAAAGAACACAAGAGGAAAGAGAAATGCCAACAAGTAGACAAATCCACACAGAAGCCGGACAGTGGTTCTCACATGCGGACTAAGAAAGTTTGTCAATCGGGACACTGCTCGAATCGCTATCGATACTTAACAACAGAGTCCACACAAACGAGCCAGTGCAGCCTTCAGTCGTACGCGACGAGCAATGCCACCGTGCCGTGTGATAACTCAGCTTCCAGTTATAGTACTTCCTTAAGCAGCGATACACTCTTTTGGGATAATGATAGGACAGAAAATAAGTCATCGCCAAAAATCCAGTACCAGAGCAGTAATCAAAACGTGAAACCGAAGTCATGGGATAATTTAACGACTAAAGCATTTGGAGGTTATGGATTTGGGTATGGCTACTTAGATACTGCAACGAAACAATCAAACCGGTCCAAGAGTCACGGGCGAAACCACAGCAGCCGCAGCACGCAGAGTCACCATGAGTACCAACACCACTCGCAAGAGAAACATGCTCACCGACAGAGCGCCCCGCACCACTGCTCCGTGTATACGAGGAGTCACAGCCACTGCCCTCCGACCAAGTCCACGGAGAGCCTCATCATGGTGCCTAAGTATCAGTTGGAGAGCAGCGGCTCTGAGAGCAGGCTTGCTTGTGAGTGCGTCGAGTCCATCGATTACTACCGCAGAGTGAGCAACAGCAAGAGCCCCGCGGACCAGCATTCGGCTGCGTACTACACGCAGCACTTCATCTACCCCACGCACTCGTACAAAAAGAAGGACCCCAACATAAGCTCAGAAATAACGAGACTTTAAAATGAGTGAGATTTAATAAGCAATAATCTTCTATAGTAATAGTAACCATCACTGCTCAACAAGAAGCCTGTAAAGATAACTTAGAGCCAATTTGTCATTTTGATGTAGATGTTAACTGTAATTTTATCAAGTCCGCCATTAACCGCTTTTTACCTACTGATTAATAGTTTTTTTTATAATAAATGAATATCAACCAATTCATTATTTTTATTTTAACATAGTAGGTACCTACTTATACCTTCGTATCGATATTAAGAATGACATTTCTTGCACAAACGAGCCCAAAATTGTTATTTTCATGGTTGATGCTTCTCGTTGATCTATCTTTAACACTAAGTTAAAGATACCTATAACGATCAATATGGGTTCAGCAGTTTAGCCATGAAAACGTTATAAACAGACACTTTCGCAATTATAATATTAGTAGTGATAACAATAATACCTACATCATTTGTGCGGTATCCTAAGGGTCAGCGCACACCAAGAGCAGAGCAGAGCAGAGCAGAGCATTTTCTGAGATTATTGAAAAAAATATCTTATGATTATTATCATACTTCGCAAAATTGAATACACCCAAAGATGCTCGACCATGCTCGAGCAAGCCGACTGCGTGTTCGAGTATGCATTCTACATTTTGGTCGACCATGCGCGAGCATTTTGCAGTTCGGTCTGCGCTGACCCTAACCCGAATATAATAATACTATTAATTGTACATATCAAATAAGTAACCGAATTAGGCTCCGCATGTTAATATTAACGGCCTAATTATGTAATTAAGGCAGCTCTGTTGTTTTAAATACAATGTAATTATTAATTAATCGACGAGGGATTTTTGGTGGACGCAGTAGTACGAAGTGGAGAGGAATCCAATTAGAGAGGAAGACACTGCTGACCATGCTCTTGTAGCCTAACTTTTATTATCTTCTGATATATAGTTAATCCTCTTTCTGCAACAACACACACACTTCTCATATCCTCAAATTTTGAGGATGTGAGAAGAGCATTGTTGTTGCAGAAAGAGGAGTAACTTTAGCTTCGCTGACGACATAGTTCATATTCTTATTCTCCTTTTCTGGCTCGGAACTCGGACCAATGCTTGAAGGTCAACATGTCAAAGACCAAACTTATGACTAACGCACCAACACACCATCTTAACGTTGTAGGTACCCTGCTTCCAATACGTATCGGACAGCATAACCAGCCTATCTATAATGTACCCACTGCTGGGACACAGGCCTCCTCTCTATGAGGGAGTGAGCCGTATCGTATCCACCACGCGGCCCAGTTTGTGTTGGCAAAAGTCCACACGCGCGGTTTGCCAGAGCCGTATGGAGGCAGTAGGTACTTTGGGAGTAAAACAGACCACGTAAGAAATATCTACTATACTAAGTTCCTTCTCGCAAATTGCCGATGTGGGGAAAAACGCTGCCAAGCTTTAATGAAATTGGGCTCGCCATGCACGTGTAAATAGTAAAAGTTGTTCCTAGTGATGATACAATGACCTCTTAAGAGGTTGTTAGTGTTTTACCAATATCCCTGTACCTATATATATTTTTTTATGTAGGTTATATAATTCCGTCATAATATTATATAGACGGAATGGCAAAATTCTGTAATGGGTAAGGTATGTCTCAGGGGTGGTCCTCGGATATCTATGGGTGGTCAAATATAAATTTGATTAACTTTGCTTGTGTAGTTTTTGAGTTAGCTTTAATAATACGATTTTTTCCAACTTAGTTTACATTGATGGGGACTTATTAACATCCTGTCACACATATTTACATAGCAAGTAGTGTTAAATGAATTTTTGTGCGGTATGTACAACTAAAAAGTGAAAAATAAAAACTTTTTTACAAAAAAAAAACAACTAATTTCGGAAGTCGGTCTCAAAAAACGAAAATGCGGAACCAATAATACCGACTTCCAAAATCGAAGATCGAAGTTATTTGTCACTTTTTAGTGTTTTTTTTTTAGAAATCGGTTGTTTTTTTGGAAAAAAGATTTTTTGTAGATATAATCAGCGAAACTGACTAATCAAAGAAACTGGCGAATTAAACTGACGACTGAGGGAAACTGACCAGTGATACGCGGACTCAATAGGTACTTAGTATTATCAAAAACAATAAGACATGTTATTGACAAATAGATAGTTATCTAAATATTTTATTAATGTCTTGAATGAATTTGTGAACACGATAGATTACTTAGAAATAGAAGCCGATTGAGGCAGGATATCAAAAGTTTATTGTGTAAGTAGTGACGTAGAAAATAAACGCCAAAAAAAAATGTGTAGCACCAAATAATTAGGTTGTAACATTATCTTTCGTTAAGAGTCATACTTCCTCAATCTTCAAGCTAAACTGTGGCAAATTCGCTTGCTATCGCCGAAATTAGGTGGGTGAACTTATATCTAGTGCGGGTTGTGAGTTAGGCCAAGGGTCAGATGGCGGACAGTGCGCCTGCGCCGGCGGCGGAGCGGCAGAGCATCGGCACGCACCATCGCAGGCATGCGTCCAGTCGCGCAGCTCGCCCGGCCGCGGCCCGCGCGCACCTACTTCCTCGTTGCCGCTTTTCTTCTTCTATTGTACTCCACTACCACCACAGCGTCGCCGCAAGTAAGAATTTTATATTTTCATTTTCTGTTCTCAGAGACAAAAGTGATGTGTGATAACTTCCTTCTAATGGAGAGATTAACTTGATCAGTTCAATTGCACTAAGCGTGGTGTTTAATATCCATTTATTTTCAGCAATATATTGTGTGCAAAGACTTTAATTCCCACCGGTGCTTAACATTGCAAACCGAATTCAAACATGATGTGGCTGGCGCAAGAGAACTCTACTCAGAAACTTTACCTAACAACTGCTTCATCAGCAATACAAAACCTCATCCAGGATCAACACAAACTATTACGGTAATTTAATTTTTTTTATAAGTTTGTTTCCTAAAATTATATACTTAGGTAATTGCTTTGCGAACGACTGAATCTCATTGTGCGTTATGGATAAGGCGGTAAAAGCAGTTAAAGCTTTGCGATATTTTATTGTTCTTTGCGCTCCAAATAGAATTCATATTATAAAGACGCCATAATCTTGCATGTAGATAGTATTTGAGATATGCAATCAATAAATCTAACAGTACCTACTTAATGAAGTCATAAATAGTAACAATAAATAATATCAGATGCCCTGAGTCAGGCGACGACTAGCTTGTGACCCAGTTAACATGAAATAGGAAGGCACTAATAACTTATCAATTCTGTTTTAAACGTAACGGTTTTGTTCTTCGAGAAGATTACTTCTGCGGAGGCATAAAAACATATCTGCTGATATTTAATTTAAATGTAGGCTATCTGATTAATTAAGGAACGATAGTAATGGAAGTCCAACATTAGAAAATATTAATGCCCTAGTCGTTCCTCCGGTATATCTTTACTCCGATTGATGCAATAATATATCGCCTCTGTCTTGAATAATTGCCTAAATGTGGGTGTGCTATATAGGTACAGCTCTGCCTTACCCTTCGGGGGATACAGGCATAGTGTTCCGTTGTGTCGTGAAGAACCAGTCGTAAACAAGTTGCCTAATTCACGGAATAGAATAGACATTTATTTTGCGGAAGCTTTCCATAACTACTTGTTTTTACAAGCTTTTCGTATGTTATTCTTTTATAGGTCCTTTATATTCTTACCGAAGTTGATGGACAGTCGTATGCTCATTGAGATTTATATTAAAAACAATCACCTTAGGATTAATTTAAAATATGACTTTTGATTTATTTTAATTATGTTAAAAATGTAAAAATAATGAAACATAATGTAAAGTTTCCATAACCTTACGTTATGTTTCATTATTTTCCAATTGTACTTAGATACGATTTATTGCCTTTCATTATTTGAGTTCTAAGAGGCAATACTTAGGTTAGATTTATTATTAGGCCGCTATCCCACTGGCGTTTTACGAGCGTTGGCGCTTCTGCAACGTCTGCGCAGCGCCAACGTTGCGCAGACGCGACGAGTTTCTAGTGGCAAGTGTTACATCCGCTGAACGCAACGTTAACGTCGCACACATGCTGCGATTTGAGGTGTATAATCAGAGACAAAATGGATTCCGACGAGGAAACAACACTACTGTTAGCTTTGCTACTTCGGCGAAAACGAAGTGAAAAAAAAAGAAGGTCTCATTGTAAATTTTGGGAAAATTGAATATTATTTTGGGAAAATCGTGGTTGTACCTGTTGCCAAAAAACGCAAGAAACTCGCGACGTTAACGTTGCGTCTGCGCAACGTTGGCGCTTTACCACTAGGAACTCGCGACGTTAACGTCGCGCCTGCGCAACGTTTGCGCTGCGCAGACGTTGGAGAAGCGCCAACGCTGGTAAAACGCCAGTGGAATGGCGGCCTTAACCACATGATTTAAGCTCAGGGCTTTTATCGTCATCCAACTAATATTAGGCATGAAGAAGTTTGCGAGTTTGTTTTAATGGATTACACAACTTGTATCCTCTGCTAGGAACTAACAAATGGATGCTTTGACTTGGGTACCTACATGAAGTAGTTCTTTTCGCTAGGATGAGAGTGAAAACGCGGACAAGAAGCCTAGGACCTAGAAGTAGGTACCTATACTATAACTAGCTGTTACCCGCGACTTCGTCCGCGTGGAATTTAACAAAAAAGTTATTGTTCAGTTCGCGGAGTTTATGATAACTTATTAATTCTGTATTCCGCGTAAAGAAAATCCTATGCTAATTTTAATGAAATTCTTCTATTTTATGAATCGATATTTTGTTTTTGTACATATATTTTGTACATGTTTGCATTTTTAGTTTCAATTATTATTTATTTTTAGTTTTTCGTATTAGCTTTATTGAAAAATTTCTGTATATACAATATTTGGTGTACGATTTTCTTGGGCTAAAACAACAACACTACTGGCATTCCTCGCACGTGAACATGCCACGTAGGTATATTTGGCCCATGGGTAAAGCAACCCTTAGTTAAATCTATGCCAGCTTTGCTTAACGTTTGCCCTTGTGACTTGTTGATTGTCATAGCAATACCGACATTGATAGAGAATTGCAATCTTGAATTCAAATGGAAAATTCGACGGTATTACCTATAGGAATCCGTGGTATAAATACTATCTCACCTTTTCCGCATTCGGATATTATACGACCTTCTATAACGTTTCTTTGCAACGACGCTACTTGCAACGCAGTAGGTACCATTGCAATGTTTGGGTGGGTTTAAACTCTAAATTACGGAGTCGGGAGTAGTATGATGGGCACGCCAATTTTAAGTTCTAGTTTGTGACGGAGTAGACCAGGCACAATTATTCTGTTTAAAAATTCTGTTGGGTAATTGACCACTTCATCCGGATTGCAAACTGTATTGATGGAAAGGTATGTTTGTGATTCACCAGATAGCTTATCTAAAACGCGCTGATTAAGCGTAGTAACTAATTGGTCGTTAATAGGTGATAAAATTGATCTTTCACACAACCACGAATCTTCTTTGATATTGAGATTGTGAATATCATCATAAATACTATGTATTAAAATTTCAGTGTCCGCCACAACCTGACAAAGACCGGTAGGTAGTTCTATATTATGAGTAGGTACTATTCACTTCTGGACACTTTCCCTCTCCAACATCAAGAAGAATTTTGCTAAATTCTGAATCGGCTGAATATGCTCTCATTACAAACAGACACTCCAATTTTATTTATTTGTATCAGAAGATGTATAGATTTCATTTCATTGGTTTTAATTTTTTTTCGTGGGACCCTATTGTTTTTTCTAAAATGAAAGTAGCCTAAGTTACTCCTTATTACATCAGCTATCTGCCAGTGAAAGTCCCGTCAAAATCGGACCAGCCGTTTCAGAGATTAGCCGGAACAAACAGACAGACAAAAATGGTAAAAAAAAATTTTTTGATATATATGTACCGTGTATACATACATATGCATTTAGTAAAAAGCGGTTATTTTAATATTACAAACAGACACTCCAATTTTATTTATTTATAAAGAGAATAGATGTATAGATATATATACTCGTAAGTAGGTATACCTACTACTGATCTTCAATTTTTTTTCCTGAAATTTTCCCGTTTTAATAGTTACCTATAATACCTACTGCTATTCGGGTCGTAGACAAATCCAACAAATCAAAGATCATAAAAATCGGTCCAGCCGTTCTTGAGTTATAAATGGTGTAACTAACCCGTTTTGTTTATATAGGTAATAAGATAGATATGGGTACTGTAGAAGTCACCTATGTGGTAGTACTGAAATGATTTTATTTTCATATTTCAGTAAGTCCTATAATAAAAGTTGTCCAGTCCCTTCCTTTACCTAGCATAGTATAATAATAGGTAGTTATATTATTAAGGGGCTTACAGGACCTAAACGAAAAAACGCAAGGTTTAGAAACAATAAAAGTATATGATCGACTACAGAAACCAAAACCAGAAAAATATATGATATTCTTCAGGATATATAGGTACACTAGGTTGATAGTGTGTTGAAAACATAATACAACTAATTTGATACGATAGAACAAAATCATGAAGATACCTCTAAAAACTTTATTTTTACAATAAAAACCAAATCATTCTGATTTTTTGTCAGATTATTTTACAAAAATTAAAACACTAGTGTTTTAATTTTTAGTCCAAACAATAGATTTTTTGTAATTAAATAATTGCTTCTTTTGCAATAAATTACCAGCATTGTGTCATCGCGCTTCTCTTTCTTTTCTATGCAGTCCGACAGTGACCGCGTTTTAGGTCATGTAAGCCCCTTAAGTAGGTTACCTACTGTGCGAAACTTTTAACTGGTTGCATGAAAGTTCAATTCTGCATTAGTTTCTTTTAACTGATTTTGATCAATTTTATAAAATATTACAGCCTTGTGATATTTATTATGATCGAGCTTGAGTTCTAAGCGTAGGCATTTTTCTTTATCATGCATGTATAATTAGGAGATAACTTCTTTTTGTCAAGGTTGACCGTGTTCCCTTGGCCTATGTTTCACAATTACATTATCGTAAATGGAACAAAGAAAACGTATTATTATGTCAAGGCGATCTAACACTCAATGAGTTATACATGAGTAATCTATTGTTTCTGAATCAGGTCACAACTTTTGGTAATGGTGCAACTCGACGTTTGTTCTGCAAATCCTTAGTTGTGGGGGTGTTGGATGGGAGAACTTATGAAAAAGTATTGGAAGGATTCCAAAGGGACCGTCGTGATGCATCGTATTCCCCTCGAGGGCGATACAGAGGCCAGACTCAGTCGCAATACCTAGCGATAGACCGTGGAGGTGGCAAAGATGAAGGAAAGGCTGAGGCGCATTCAGCCGCTGATTCGTCCAGGGCGACCGTTGGTGAGTACCGTGTCCTAACAATGCGAATATTAAAATGTACCATGAAACAAAAATCAAATACAATAATGTCATACCCATTTCAGTTGGAAACAGCGGAATGGGACAAGCCCAGAGTCAATCAATGTATGATCCGAGCTGCGAGGACTGTCTGGGTCGAACTGACTTAGGAGCAGAAACTCTAAAACGACGACCAGGTGATATGTATGTATCTTCTTTTGCGAGTTTTCCAACATAATTTTTTTTTATACAGTCCATCACAATGTTGGGAATAGTTAGATCCAAAAATGAGCTTAGTTGTTTTGAGTAGATTTTTTTATCTTCTTAGAATGTCGGTGATTTTTTTACGGTTCAAAACATACATACATACAGGGTTTCAAAATATTTTATTTCACATAAACCTACATGGGCATTAGTAACAGAATTTCATTTTTACTACGTGTATTTATATTATGGAAAATGCTTCTTATTTTGAAAAGTCCTAAGTTTTTGCGAACATACAAAATACTTTCTAAAATATAAAGAGACTAACTCTGCCTGAGTTAGTAAGAGACTCGCGAGGACTCATTTTATAGATTTCCCTGGAAGTATGTTTTGAACCGTAAAAAATTCACCGACATTCTCAGGGTTAAAAAGTTTGGAAATAACCTTGCCCACGCCCCTATTGGATTTGATCTATACTTCCAGGGACACCCTGTAGGGCCTGTATATTAGGACTGCATATTAATCCAGAAAATGGTTTATCTATGTGCCAATTTTCATCCAAATCAGTTCAACGGTTTACGCGTGATTGAATAACAAACATCCAAACATCTTCACAAACTTTTACATTTATAATATTAGTAGGATTATTGTATGAAACCGCATTTTGCGAATAAGGGGCCATTGAAGATATTGTTCAGAAAGGTCAAGTGCGTAATACTCGAACCGGCGTGCGTGTATGACCAGATGTATAAACGTAAACGAAGCAAAAGGAGTATGTAAGGATTACCATCCTTACATACTCCTCCACGCCACATGCTACCGCATGTGGCGTGCTGTACTTTCTGCAGACTCCTATGGTAAGACAGCGTGACTTTATGTATGTAGGTGTACTGAACTGTACATATGTAACCGCGTGTTCTTTATTGCCTACTCCTTTTATAGGTTTAACTTTGTGGTTATGGGCGTGTAGAACTTGTCTATGTAATGTTAATCTTTTTTAGGGTTACGTACCCAAAGGGTAAAAACGGGACCCTATCTATTACTAAGACTTCGCTGTCTGTCCGTCCGTCTGTCTGTCACCAGGCTGTATCTCAAAAAACCGCGATAGCTAGACAGTTGAAATATTCACAAATTATGTATTTCTGTTGCAAAAATAAAATAAAATAAATATTTAAGGGGGCTCCCATACAACAAACGTGTTTTTTTCGGCGTTTTTGCCTTGTTTTGTATTAGTATGTACCAAGTCAATATATTAAATAATTATTTCAGATCCAATCAGGGCGGCTTGCCAGGAAACACTGGTTTCGATAACGGGCCCAATAGGCTTGGAGGAGTAGGCCCTGGTCAAATAGTCGATCCCAGAACCGGTTATGGAGTAAATCAAGGCGGGACACCTGGCGGAGATTATGGTCGATATGGACATCCTGGTGTACAAGGGGGCTTTAGTCCCGGTAAAGATGGCACACAAGGGGGTTCCAATTTATACCCTTCACGAGGTAATCAACCAGGTACAATCAATAATGGAGGTTTAGGACTAAACGGTCAATCAGGTTTTGGGAACAATCCAGACGGCACGCCATTTGGAATGCGACCACCAATTATGCACGGTTCGACTGGAATACCAAATGGAAGTAACAATGGAGGTCAAGGGGGCAACATGGGAAATCAACCTGGAGGCTTACCTGGTACACCATCTTACGGGACAGGCCAGCCTGGCACCGGCGATGACACACATGGTGGTTCTAGACCTGGCATTCCTGGGACATACACTGGTACTTCTGGTGGACCACAAGGCGGTTCTATACCTGGGATTCCTGGAACGTACACCGGTTCTACGGGTGGACCTCAAGGCGGTTCTATACCTGGAATTCCCGGGATGTACACTGGCACTTCTGGTGGACCACAAGGCGGTTCTATACCTGGGATTTCTGGGACGTACACCGGCTCTACGGGTGGACCACAAGGTGGTTCAATACCTGGGATTCCTGGGACTTTCACTGGCACTTCAGGTGGACCACAAGGCGGTTCAATACCTGGGATTCCTGGGAAATACACTGGTACTTCTGGTGGGCCACAAGGAGTTTCAATACCTGGGATTCCTGGGACGTACACTGGTACTTCTGGCGGGCCACAAGGCGGTTCAATACCTGGGATTCCAGGGACCTATACTGGCACTTCTGGTGGGCCACAAGGCGGTTCTATACCTGGAATTCCTGGGACGTACACTGGTACTTCTGGTGGACCACAAGTCGGCTCCATACCTGGGATTCCTGGGACGTACACTGGCACTTCTGGTGGGCCACAAGGCGGTTCCATACCTGGGACTCCAGGGACATACACTGGTGTTACGGGTGGGCCACAAGGTGGGAATGGTAACATATTGCCAGGTAATCAAGGGTTTGGATACAGCCCAGGTGACCAAAACGGTGGGGGAAATATGCCACCAGGTTCCTTGACTCACCCTCAAAATGGGGTTGGAAGTTATGGTCCAAATCAAATCGGCAGACCGGATAATACCGGAATATATCCGACTGGCACCCAGAATGGCTATCCGGGACAATCAGGGCAACATGCTGGTGGAAATTGGCCATTATTACCAGGGCCAATTCTAGGTGCCGATGGTGTTAATTATTATTGTTGTGGTGTAGTACAAGGATCTGGTGGGCCAAGTTCGACAGGGAGTCAAGGCCCAGGTACCGGAGGAGGACAAGGACCTGGTGGAACATACGGCCCTGGAGGTCAATATATTCCTGGCAGTCCTGGAAGTCAGCTTGGACCAGGCACTGGAGTCGGTACCGGTGGAAAATATGGTCCTGGCACTGGAGGTGGAACAGCGGGACAATATGGTCCTAATGGTCCCGCCACAGGAGGCGGTACCGGTGGACAATATGGTCCAGGAGGTTCTGGCACAGGAGGTGGTAATGGTGGACAGTATGGCCCGGGAACAGGAGGTGGTACTGGCGGACAGTATGGCCCGGGCACAGGAGGTGGTACTGGTGGACAGTATGGCCCGGGCACAGGAGGTGGTTCTGGTGGACAATACGGTCCAGGCACTGGAGGCAGTACTGGTGGGCAATATGGACCAGGCTCTGGAGGTGGTACCGGCGGGCAATTTGGTCCTGGCACAGGAGGCGGTACTGGTGGGCAATATGGTCCTGGAGGAGGTACCGGCAGTCAGTATGGTCCTGGTGGTCAGGGTACTGGAGGTGGTACAGGCGGGCAATATGGTCCTGGCACAGGTGGTGGTACCGGTGGCCAGTATGGTCCTGGTGGTCACGGCACTGGAGGTGGCACTGGCGGACAATATGGTCCTAGTACTGGAGGCGGAACCAGCGGTCAATATGGGCCTGGTGGTACTGGCACGGGCGGTGGTCCCGGTACCGGAGGAGGTACCGGCAGTCAGTATGGTCCTGGTGGTCACGGCACTGGAGGTGGTACAGGGGGACAATATGGTCCTGGCACAGGAGGCGGTACGGGTGGACAATATGGTCCTGGTGGTCAAGGTACTGGAGGTGGAAACGGCGGGCAATATGGTCCGGGCACGGGAAGTGGCACCGGCGGACAGTATGGTCCTGGTACCGGAGGTGGAACGAATGGTCAATATGGTCCTGGAATTGGGAGTGGCACTGGTGGACAGTATGGTCCTGGTAGTCAAGGTATTGGAGGAGGAACAGGTGGACAATATGGTCCTGGCAGCGGAGGTGGAACCGGCGGGCAATATGGTCCTGGTGGTACCGGTACAGGTGGTGGTTCCGGCACGGGTGGTGGTACGGGTGGACAATATGGTCCAGGCTCTGGTGGTACAGGCGGGCAATATGGCCCTGGCACTGGAGGGGGTACCGGTGGTCAATACGGGCCTGGTAGTACCGGTACAGGTGGGCAATATGGTCCTGGTACAGGAAGTGGCACCGGTGGACAGTATCGCCCGGGCACAGGAGGTGGTACTGGTGGACAGTATGGCCCGGGCACAGGAGGTGGTTCTGGTGGACAATACGGTCCAGGCAATGGAGGCAGTACTGGTGGGCAATATGGACCAGGCTCTGGAGGTGGTACCGGCGGGCAATTTGGTCCTGGCACAGGAGGCGGTACCGGCGGGCAATATGGCCCGGGTGGTCCTGTCACTGGGGTTGGAACTGGTGGGCAATATGGTCCTGGAACAGGGACTGGCACCGGTGGACAATATGGTCCAGGTGCTGGAGATGGTACCGGTGGCCCTGGCACTGGGGGTGGAACGGGTGGGCAATATGGTCCTGGAACGGGGAGTGGCACCGGCGGACAATATGGTCCTGGCACTGGCGGCGGTACTGGTGGGCAATATGGTCCTGGCACCGGAGGAGGCACTGGCGGTCAATATGGACCTGGTGGCACCGGCACGGGTGGTGGTAACGGTGGACAATATGGTCCGGGTGGCGCTGGCACTGGAGGTGGTACTGGCGGGCAATATGCTCCTGGAACAGGGGGTGGCACCGGTGGACAGTATGGTCCTGGTGGTCAAGGCACTGGAGGCAGTACTGGTGGACAGTATGGTCCTGGCACTGGAGGTGGTACAGGCGGCGAGTATGGTCCGGGTGGCACTGGCGCGGGAGGTGGTACCGGGGGACAATATGGTCCTAATCAAGGAGTAAGTTGAATTTATCTACTGCGCATTATTACCTCAATTAAATTAATTATTACATTACTATCACGCAAGTTTAATTCAATTAAGAGTCTGTTCAAAACATATTAAACTATAACATAATAATTATGCCTACTCTATTGCAACAATAGTGAAGTTTTAATGGTGAAATTGACAGTGGCTGCCACTGTAGGGTGAGCAACAATAGAGAAATGACCAAGAATTTCCTGAAGAGACCCCTGTTGACTCTTTTCAAATACTAATTTTGTGTTCTTGATTTCAGGGTTCGGGCGGTAATCAGATAGGTAAGTTTACATTTTTTCTAGTAGTATAAATGTAACTGAAAGCTCATTAGTGAACTATTATTTCCAACTGAAATTACTCCTGTCTTATAATTAATTTGGTCCTGGATTTTCTATATTACCTACATAATTAAATCAGAATTCAAGACAAGGGTCTAACCTTTATAAGATAAATACCCTTGAAGGCCACGTTCTGAGATGGCACTTGAAATGTAAATAGTACTGCACAAACTGCAGTAGGATTTTCTCTCAAATTCATTTTATCACCTGTCTGTCGAGGTACAAATATTAAAAAAATATTTATAGACGCCGATGAAACAAGTCGATAATGCTGGCAAAGAGAGAATTTGCAAATTGTTAAAATACTTAATTTAGTGATAATCGAATTAATTACCTGGTTTATGTTATCTTTTTACCTTCTCACCACCCAGCAACTCTTCTTACGTTATGTAGCCAGGTCGTCGCGGCCAGTTTCCATGTTGAGACACCACTTATCAGTAGTGAGTAGGTAGATACCTATAACTTGCATTCGATGACTTGAATCACTGATACTGTCGCTTAATATGCGTGATTTTACTACTGAGTTCTTAGTTGAGCTTCACGATTTTTGACAAATGCGTGCACTGATTGGACAGGTCCGCTCAATCTGTGGTTCTTTCCTCAAAAGACCATTTCAGACACCAATCTACATGGTCTTCACACGATCTGACCAAGATTTCGTCTGGACTTTAAAAGAGTCTGTGACCTCTTAAGTTTGTTTCGCCCTTTCTTCTCAGAATAGTCAGATAGGAAACGCCGGCCTCATCTAGTTTAAAAAAATATAATTGACATGAAAAAGTGTTTGTATGTACAAACCTATTTACAGAAAATAAATCATTTATCATTTACTGTACCTACACGTACAAACTCTTAATATTTGAAACTCCTTCAGTTTTAGGCTTTTAACGGAGAATCTTTTCGTAGGTACCGCCTAAATGTATGAGAAAATAAATTATTTTCACAATTTTTTTTATTTTCACAATATTGGACTCTCAGTTCAGACGTTTTAGTAAAATTCGACTTTCATTTACTTCTTAACAATTAACTTTTGTGTCATTATTTCTTTTTAACTAATACACATAGGAATCTAAGTAAAATATGTTAAAGTCGTATCTAAGTATTTCATCATCTGCCTAGCCTTTTCCCAACTTGTTGGGGTCGGCTTCCAGTCTAACCGGATGCAGCTGAATACCAGTATTTTAGATGGAGCGACTGCCTGGATTACTGGGTAATACGATAAGTCTGCAAAACATGAATTTATCTAAAGAAATTCTTTCTTTAGATAAATTCATGTTTTGCAGATGTAGTTAAAACATGAATTTATCTAAAGAAATTCTTTCTTTAGATAAATTCATGTTTTGCAGATTGCTCAGTACAGACAATAATGAAGTGAGGAGATATACCGCCATAAATCTGTAATGTCATATTCTACAGATTTGGGAATTTCTTAAAATATTTAAGAAATTTTTAACAAAATTCTCAAATAAAAATTATTACCCCAGATATAGAGTTTAGACTATGCCACTATAAGCACGCGTCTGGATTGAGGGCCCAAGTTATTTAATCATAACAGTTTTAATTCCCGTATAAGGCCCTTTACTTAGTTTTAACTAATTTCCCTATCAGTCTTATTTCGTTTCGCAAGGGTCCAAAAAATGGGCCCCTTAATCCAGTTGCACATTCACCCGCGCCGCTCGCGCAGCCCGTCTTGCGTTCATTGAGAACAGTACCTAGCCGTTCGGCGCGGAGATTGGATTTAATTGGACTTAGTGTCGCTCGCAGTCCAACTTTTAACCTTTTTAGGGTTCCGTACCCAAAGGGTAAAAACGGAACCCTATTACTAAGATTCGCTGTCTGTCCGTCCGTCTGTCTGTCACCAGGCTGTATCTCAAGAACCGCGGTAGCTAGACAGTTGAAATTTTCACAAATTATGTATTTCTGTTGCCGCTATAACAACAAATACTAAAAACAAAATAAAATAAATATTTAAGGGGGGCTCCCATACAACAAACGCGATTTTTTTGCTCTTTTTTGCTCGATATCAATAATGGCAACAGGTAGGCACTTGAAATATTCACAAAATACGCAGTTGTATTTTTACTTTAATAATAAATAATAAAATTAAAATAAATTAAAGATTTAAGGGGGGCTTCCATACAACAAACCTTTTTTAAATATTTTTGGGACAAAATTTATCAAGGGGTAAAAATTATTGGAATCGATTCAGATACTAATTCTGAACAAACTATATTCAGGTTTTGCATATACTAAAAATAACGTTGTATAGCATCGTAAATCGTCTGATATTGCCTGTGCGCGTTTTAATAACAAGTAAATTTTTTTAAAGCCTCAAAATTTGAAGTTTATTACAGAAATATGAGTTTGTACGTGTGCAGTAGTTTAAAATCACGCGATCTAAGCGACAAGTGATCAGTGATTAGCTCGTCGACAGCGAGTTATACTATGTATACAAAAGTGGCGTATTAACATGCAAACTAGCCGCGACGACCTGGCTACATAACGTAGGAAGAGTTGCTGGGTGGTGAGAATGTAAAAAGATAACATAAACCAGTTAATTAATTCGATTATAATTTTGTATTTCAACAATTAGCGTATTCGAACTTTGCCAGCATTATCGACTGTTCCTTCGGCATCTTTTAATATTTTTTAAAATATTTGAACCTCGATAAATAGCTGATTAAAATGAAGATGTCTTCCCCGTTTGTAGGTACGCTTAATACCATAGTAAAATGTTGAGTTATCTAGTGTCAAAGTTCATGTTAGCTTATGAAATATGTTCTTTTAGAATAAATAATCTTTAAACCCAAATGACTAATAATCTTCTTGGTTTTTTGAAAAATTGGTTACGCCGAAAGGTTTTTTTTAATGTTAGGAACCCAATGGAATAGCAATGATGGCCATTTAATTTGATACCTAGTTTAGGGAAAAGTATATCACTTTTCCCTAAACTAGGTATCAAATTGATGACGAATTCTGGGAAATTTTCAAAAATACATGAAAATTGTTTTTTCTCGAATCCCATGAATTTTGGCCTATGCCTTATCTGCTTAAATATTGTAAATGGATCACACTGTCACGTCCTGAAAGGAATACGTCAAATTACAAGTCACCCTGTATAGTGTACCTACACAATAGAGAGCATTTTATCTATAGCGTCATTTGAAATCTCTCTTGCTACAAGATGAAAATAATATGTTCTATATATCTAACATGGCGCCATGTCGACTATGGCGTATAAATAAAATAGTCTATATATAATTACATATAATTAATCATTATTTTAATGTTTAGGTCCACCACAAAACTTCGTCGATCCCAATTCGATTGCTGATGGGGATGACTCTGAAGCTCAAGCGAGTGTGAACCAAGCTGCTAATGGCACCGTGGCGTCTGCATCATCTAAAGGTGGCAATGATAAAGGTCGCGCTCAAACCCATGTGCATGGTACATATACCGGCAGCGGCTCTTTTTCGGCTCAAGCTGAAATTACTGGTGAAAATAAAGGCGCCAACAGCCAAGTAACTGGAAATAAAAAAAGTGCTTCCAGCACAGCCCAAGGTAGTGGAAAAAATAACAAATCACAAGCTAATGTTGAACTCGGCTTAGAGACCGGATCGGTTTTAACTGGATCGCAAAGTGAGGGCATACTACACTCGTCTAACTCGCAAGTCCAAGGCAGTGTCAAAGGAGGCATGGCTGACGCGCAAGCACGAGGGCCCGGAAGCACGTCCTCTCAAGCTCAAATAGGATTCACACCTTATAAAGGAGACAAATCACATGACTCACAGAAAGCTCCATTTGTCGGAGGAGGAGTATCTTCGGCTCAATCAAGTGGTAGAACTGGCATGTCACAATCACAACTTCATGGCACCTTCAAATATGGAATAACATACAACGGAGCAGCACAGGCAGGATCTAGTTTAGACAAAGACGCAGTGTTCCCAAATAGACTACCTTTTGAAAAAATTGACGTTAACGACGAAAACAATAAAAATGTAGATGTTAATATGAATGAAGAAAATTATAACATTACAGAAACAGTAGAGTATTCGTCTGTCGCGCCCCAGATAGATCAGTCAACCACGGAATTACCATATGATACAGAGCCGGTAACAGAATCAAACAAAGAAGAACCACTTATCCAACCCGGCGACGATTCATACGGTATTCATAGACATGAAGATCATCATACATCAAACGATCCATCGTTGGCGCCCACGCGATCACCACCAGTGGAAAGCAGGCGCTCATTCCAACCATCGTATAATACCGAGGGCGACTATAACGAGTATCCTCCCGACAAAGATGATAACCAGCCAGAAGACTATGACGAAGGCTACGGACCCGAAGGAACTGATCCTGCTGACAACGAACAAGGCTACATAAATACAGGTTATAATGAATTCTCTAGAGATCCTGAAACCACACACCAATCTCTTCACAGCCCAAAAAGAAAAGGTGTAGAAGTGAGACAGACAACCGGTGGTAACACACAACATATTTTGTTAGGCTCCTTATCGGACCATGATGCAGAAATTACACAGAAAAATTCGGAACGCCCTGATGAAAGTAAAGTTTACCAACCTGGAGAGCGTGTGCCCGGCACTGGTGGCTATACCATTCCGATCGGGTTCACAGGTAGTGTCAAGTCCGTGGCGTCCAAGGATAAAACATACGTGGTCGGCTCAAAAGAATCTCCTTCACAAGCCCAAACAGTCTCACTGAGTCCAGGAAGTGGCAGACTGAAATACAAATACCCACCTTTCCCAAGAAACGTTAATCCCAAAAATCTAAGATCATTGTATAATTCCAAACCTGACGACAGTAACAGGTATGTCTCAGTGTCTAAATCTGTTACACGTGACTTTGATGGTGAAAACAATGTTCGCAAACAATATTCTCATACGTACTACACTAAATCCTCATCCTGTGGCTATTTTACATTCACATGTACTATGGTCAGTAGTGCTGAGGGTAGGAAAAAGGTTTGCAAACCCAAAATGCCAACCAACCCGGATGGAACACCCATGAGGTGTAATTAGCTATAACATAGAAAGTACAGTTATCTTACTATTTAAATATTAATTAAAATTGTACAGAGAATTTCTTGTGTTAAGTGAAATTGGTGCTAGTGATTTAGGTAAAACAATTATAACATTAAAATAAAGTCTTTATAGTATTGTTGATAAATAATTAATAGATTAATAATAGAAAGTAAATAATAACTCACTGTCCTAGTCTTTGTTTAAAATAATAATATTCATATTTCAATAAGATTTCAAGTTGTTATTTACATTACCAGAACAAAATATCAAAATTGTAATCTTGAGTGTGATAATAATATAAAATTAGCAATAAAGACTACACTTATATTTTTAGGGTGTTATTCTCTACTTTTCCGTAATGTTATCAAGTTTGAAAGGGCTAATAAAACACAATATTTGTTTATTACAATGATGACATTTTATTTCTTAAATATTTTTATCTTATGGTTTTAATTTATAATTTTAGAATTTGTGACATTTAGATAATTTACGATAGTAACAAGTAAATTTTTTAAACAGATAACTTGAAAACTACATACATTTTCTATTAATATTAAGTTATTATCCATATCATAACCTGCCCATACATGAACATATTTAGTAGAAATATGTATGAGAAGATTATAATTAAGTGAGTTACGCTGGATATAATAAAAGGAATGTAAAATACAGGTATGATAGATCACATATCACAGGGCAAATGTATTTTACTAATTTTCAGTCCAAATATAAAAAATAGAGATTTAGAAGGCAATAAGATTCATTATTGCAGTTTAGTAGAATATAATAAAGCTTATTTGTAATCAAACTGCCAAAGAGATTAAACATAGGATCCTAAAATTATAATTAATAATTGAAGCAGTACTCGATTCGTAGAATTGTATTTGCAATCAGCATCAAAAGTGGATGAAGTTCTGTTGTCACCTTTTTGAGTTGTACTTACATTCTGTTGTCACCTTCTTGAGTTGTACTTACATTCTGTTGTCACCTTCTTGAGTTGTACTTACATTCTGTTGTCACCTTCTTGAGTTGTACTTACATTCTGTTGTCACCTTCTTGAGTTGTACTTACATTCTCTTGTCACCTTCTTGAGTTGTACTTACATTCTCTTGTCACCTTCTTGAATTATACTTACATTCTGTTGTCACCTTCTTGAGTTGTACTTACATTTGCCGCTGATAGCAAATACAATTGATTAAATCGCCTACTGGTTGGATCACATAACATATTTAAAGCAAAAGCCAATACTGTTTTTTTATTGCCTCCAAAACACTGGGTTAGGGTGAATGAATGCAATGGAATGTAATTAGGTAACAAACATACAAATCAAATTCGTCAGTCATTTAAGTACAGTATAAACAAATATTTTGAAGAGAACTTTACTTTGTTTGTGTTACCTATTTCGTAAACCTAGATCCAGTCAAAGTGAATTAAAGTAAAATATAATAACTTACAAGAGGTTGAAACAGATCAATTAAATCAATAAGAGGAAAGGGCCACAGTATAAATTAATTAGAAGTTAATTCTAACTCTAACATGGCAACTTATATTTGTACACATAAAATTATTGAAATCGTTTGCGATCTTATAAAGTATGAGTATTAAGTACATAAAGAATTAAGTACAAATGTTACTTATAGGTATAATCGTGAACACATTTTTTTACGTAAAATATAGTTAAAAAGAATGATTATCGCGTCGTAAATACTAATGCTATATATATGTGATATGACACATAGATTTTAAATAGGTACATAGTCACTACATACATAACACATAGATGCATTTAAGAATCTTTTTGTTTCAAATATTTTAATTGTTATTTTCTGTCCCCCATGCTGACAATATAATTCAGTTAACTTGGGTTCGAGACTTTAAGTAGACATTTATTTAAATATTAACGGCCAAGTAAACATCTTATGCATAGTTAAACACCACAACTTCGTGCTTTAGTCCTATTTTTTTTTTTAATATAAAACATTAGAATGTCTATTTATCTAAATTATAGTGTAATAATCTAAATAGAAAACCATAAAATAGCTACTTTCGGTTTCGATCTATCGAAGGACAAAAAGGAACGCGTGCAATAACGTATGCACAATAAATGCATAATACTACACCATAATATACATATTATCCGTCACACATATACACATTCGGATACACGTTAAACACTTGAACACAAAAATATAAATTCAATCACAATGAGATCAATTTTCAGAATGCAAAAGTTAAAATAAATATTAAGTACTTACATTACGAGATTCATCATAATGGCGAGATTTAACAGGTAGCTAAATACTGATGCGTAAGGAACTTGGATTTAAATGGCCTCATAAATGAAGATCAAATAAGTCATGGGAACAATTTTAAAATCACACGTATATCATATTTAAAGTCAATGTAGTAAATTCCATAGTTACATTTATAACATTATCTTCTTCTTCTATCCGGTCTCCCGTTCTTCTATACGTACGTAATATTATGAATTACGATATTCAATTTATCGGAACTCTCATAATCACTCTACACACGAGGAAAATTATTTAAAAACTCCCAGTGTTTCCGTGCCAGCAAATTGTATAGAAGTAAAATGTTATTGAAACTTATTGAGCTTAATCGGATCCAGCCTGTCCCTTGCTGCCCTCCCCCAGCGACGCCCTAAGTCGAGGTCCGTACCCCGCAGGGCATTAGTACAGTCAACAGCAAAAGTAGATGATCAAAGTCAGAAATTCAATACTAATGAACGGAGTTCGCGTCAGAACTGTGTGGCGTCGAAGTGATTCAAAAGTATTCTACGTAGTAAGTATTCTAAGTAGTAGTACTTCGACGCCACACAGTTCTGACGCGAACTCCGTTCATTAGTATTAAATTTCTGATTTTGATCATCTACTTTTGCTGTTGACTGTACGTAGTCGTTTAGTTTTTAATTCCCTGGCTGGAGGCCTTAATTTATTGAGCCACAAAGCCCGGTTAAGCAGCCACCAGACAACCTTCTAGGTTGACCTGCGAGTTGCCATTTATTAAAAAAAAAAAACTTATTGAGCAGTTTGTTGATATGACTATCGTTGGTCGGTTCCCCATGAAATGAAAATACCGTTAACAATGTGGCTTACATTTTAGTAATGCCACTTAATTATTTTCTTAAATACCATCCATGTTCGAGCTGCTTCTATAAAATATTAATTAATTTAAGATTCACTAAACAATCCTCCATAAAAGGGTTATTTATGTTTGTGTAACATTTATTTTACTCAAATTGGGTAAGATCGTGTAATCTCACAATTGAGACATGGATAGTGAATGTGTGTTCGCTTATTACTTCTTTTTTTGTAATAAAGTATAACGTGAGTAGACACGTACAACATAAATACCTATTCCTCTAAGAAAAGAGGTTATAATACGATGATGTAATAATGAGATTAAAATTGGAACACATTATAGCGCCTGGTGGTTTACCTAGCAAACGTTGAGAGTATCGGGATTCCGACCGCAAAAACGAAGTATCGTCGTACCGAATTTAACTAGCGCCTCGTAAGCGTTTCAAGCGCTCCTTTTCCTGATGGTCCACTGGTGGCTCACGCTCGAAAGATATGATTTCCAAAGCTGCAAAGATTAAAAATATAATGTAACCTTTACGTCATTCTACTTGCAAGGTGTGAACAGACTTGACAGCATAACATCTGAAATGCTCATCTATTTCGTCAACCTACACTATTCATTTAGTCTATTTATATTTATGCGTTTAATGCCCAAAACGATGAAATTGTTACCCACTAAATCTTTACATAGTATAAAACAAAGTCGCTCCCGCTCCCTGTTAACTTAATCTTTTAAACTACGGAACGGATTGTAATGCAGTCAGCAATAGATAGAGTGATTCAAGAGGGAGGTTTATATGTATAATACATGCATATTATAGTAGAGAAAAGCCGTGAAATTCAAAGATTTGTAATGTGATGTCGTAACAAACATATTTTTATGCGCTTACATTGCAAACGCTGGCTAAACCTTACGAGATAGATCAAATTAATGTACTACGGAATTGTACCTACATCTTAAAAATATGGATAAAAACGTCCGTGATGGTATATGCGTGTGGGGTGAAAATCCTTTCACCCCACACGCATATACCATCTTTCGGGATTTTGATACGTACCCATCCGGGTACGTATCAAAATCCCGAAAGTTCATAATACCGATGATTGAAATACCGACGTCCAAAACACCGAAAGTTTTAAATGCCGATAGTCGTTATATCGAAACACAAAATACCGATGTTCAAATGCCCGAAAGGACGAAACGAAATGGAAAAGGAAAAAATATTTTTTTGCTTTTATCTTTTACATATTACAAAAAAAAAATGGGTTATTTACCAAGCTATTTTAAACAATACAGTATTATTCCTTATCGAATTAAATACATTAAATACGTTCTGTATTTCATGGACATCAAAATTGCCCTTTACAGCATATCCTTACAATTAATATCTTAGAAGATATCAGAGATTGAAAAAGCGGGGGCAGAGCGGCTGGCGGGTCGGTACGAAGTTCGCCGGGTCAGCTAGTATATTTATATACTATTGTTTTGCAAACTGATATTCCGACCATTATCTTTATTTTTACCTATTGCTACTAGTCCACTTAACAAAGCAGTTGTAGAGTGCGTGAGCTGGGCCCTAAGCAATTTCTTCAGAAAGGTGTTCAGGGTGCTGAGGGAGTAAACATACTAAAAGTCCCCGCGTCAAGGAGGTGAGCCGGAGTGGGGGGGGTTCCCACTTTTTGATTTTTCGCTAATATCTTTAAAACGGTGCATCGAAGAGAAAAGATATCTTCTACGTAATGAAAGCTAATACAATTTTCTACAACTTATAACTAACACACTTTTTCGAATTCCTACCCATTTTCGAACTACACGTTCCGGAAAAGTGAAAATTTTCGAAAAAACTACTTTTATCAAACACTATCTGTTGCCTGCGACTTGCGCGTTATTTCAGGATAAAAAGTAGCCTATGTGTTAATCCAGGTCCTTATCTATCTGCCTACTAAATTTCATCCAAATCCGTTCACTAACCGTTGAGCTATAAAAACTTTTATCTATGTACTAGCAGCACCCCGCGGTTTCACCCGCATAAGTTATCCCATGGGAATATCGGGATAAAAACTATCTTATGTCCTTTCCCGACACTCAAACTATCTCTATAACAAATTTCATCTAAATCGGTTCAGCGGTTTAAGCGTGAAGAGGTAACAGACAGACATACACTAGCGGAGCTTGTAGAGCGTGATGCTCGAAAGCTGATTAGAATTTAGAAAAAGTGTAGACAAAAGTTGTAGGAAATTTTATTAGTTTTCAGCTCCCTCCCACCAACTGAAAACGCAGCTAAACAGCATTGTCCTATACACTTTTTCTAAATTCTAATCAGTTTTAATAAGTAGTATCAGTTTTTTAATCAGTTTTTCTGTCTGTTACCTCTTTAACACCTCTATATATAGTACCGAAAGGCGCAGCGTGGATGCACCTTGTGGGGGACAAGGTGCATACACGACCTGGCGACCTGGTGACCTAGTGGTCGCTGGAGTCACAGTTGAAACTCAAACTCAGGCACTTTTGAATTGTCAAGGAATTGGTGAGTTAGAAAGATGAAGCTAGCTGCTCATTCCAAAGCATAGTAGATTCTTATGGAGAAGAACGAGCAAAAAACTTCAGTACCGGTACCCGTGGTGCCAATGCTTGGGCGACGCCTATGTCCAGCGGACTTTGAATAGTGATTGATGGAAATGGTGCCCTACAAAAACTAACATTAAATGTTTTGCTTACCGATCTCAGTGAGCGTGGGTCTATCGTTGAGGAACCGCCACACCGACAAGTGGGGAGTTGGGTGCGACGTCACAGGACTTTCTTCACTCGTGAGCCGTCGGCTGGCCAGCTGCGTACTGACGTGGCGGCCCAACAGTGTGCACTTCTCGAAATTCACCCGATTACCCGGCAACCTGTAAAGTAATAAAAATACTCAATTTTTCTTTTAAAAAACATATCTTGATTTGCTCTTTTTGGCTTGCGATGACCACTAATGAAGTACGTTTCGTGATACAAGAGTAGATTTAGTAGTTAAAACAGGTAAGTAAGAACTCACTTCGAAGGGGAACCTTGGTTGGCAAAGTGCAGATCCCTGCATGTAACAGATAGCAACGGCACGGCCGTCTCGGTAGGCGCAGCAGCCAACGCAGCACGGTATCTGAAAATAATATCATTAATATTTTATACTATACGGTTCATACCAAACCCATTGCTGTGACTATAATAAGTAGCAGCAGTGCGCCAAAGGAATAGTCATACGATGATCCAGAGTTTGGATCAGGATTCATCATCATTCCACAGAAAGTGGGGCGATGACGTGGTGACGGTCGCGGGAATACGTTAGATGCGAAGCGAAGCACAGTACCAGTCAATTCGATGATACTTGAGGGAGACCTATGCTATGACTAGAGCTTGGGTAAAATGAGTAAATTCAAACTGAATTGCCAAATGCACCCAACTGCTGTGCTATCCCCTAATATTTTTCTATGATATTAATAATGGTACAAAGGATGAATTAAAGGAATAGTCTTTACCTGGCGTGATTCCCGCTAGGTTCAACACAAAGTTCCAGCTGCCGCAACTGTTGACCACACACAGCTGATGTGCGGCTCCACTAAAACATAGTAGTTATTAACTTTACAATTCTTCCTACAAACTTAAATACCACTAAAGTATTCAAAGAAAACAGCATACCGTCTTTTTAAGACGTGTCACTGGCGACATATTCAAAGCGCTTATAATGGCCATGAGCGAATTGAAGTTTCCAAGATTGAAGCATTCTCTAGCTGTCATCACCCACTGTTCAATAACTCGAGCGCGGTATTTGCTTTTAGCCGCCTGTAACGAAAAAATACATAAGAAAACATATTCAACGAAAAACCACAAGTAAAAGTAAAAACAGTATACTGCCTTTAGTATGTCTGTTGCCACTAAATAACTGAGTCTGTTAAACCAATCAGCGTATGCTTCCAAATTCCGCGTGCTTTTGGTTTCTATGTGGTGTAAGCTGATAGACGCCTTGCCACACGATGCAGTAGATTGAGACGGCTGTGTTGGCGCAAATGTTTGCACAAACTCCTCAGGGCCAACAAACGAAAGCCTATGCAGCTCGACAATTGTCAACTGATTCGCCAATTCGACTGGTGTTAGACCAAGAGTAAGTATGTCGCCCTAAAACAAAAAAAAAACAGGTCAACTACTACTAACATCCAAATTGAGAAAGTCCTCCTTTTTTGAAGTCAGTTAATAAAAGGACCTGTTAAGATTTGATCTAAACTAACAGATAATCTATATAAATAAAACAAAGTCGGGTTAGTTACACCATTTATAACTCAAGAACGGCTGGACCGATTTTTATGATCTTTGATTTGTTGGATTTGTCCGCCCCCAATAGCAGAAAAACTATTAAAACATGGGAAAATTTTACGAAAATAAAAATTTAAAGATCATTTTCTCATACATTCATCCTGAGGCAGTACGAAGTTCGCCGGGTCAGCTAGTAGTGAATAAAACATGTGTGTTGTATGTATAGTGCAAAAGCATTATGCATGTGTTACCTGTGTTAACTGGTCCAGGGATGCCACCTGAGGTGGCTCTACTAAGGTCTCTTCATATTGTTCAAGCGCTGTTAGTTTATCGAGCAGTTTCTCTAATGTAGTTGACATTTCCACTCTCACTGAAGTCATATGATCTGCTGCACATCTATATGTAAGTTTTTTTTTTATTATTATCATTCGCATTTGCATTCAATATTCTACATAAAACAACTAATTTACTGTGAAAAATGCCTAATTTACCTCTGGGTTATACTGCGGACAAGAGCCATGACCCTGTCGTCACGAAAATCGTATGGAAACATACTGGTCCATTGGCTTAAAATCCTTACTAGGGAAATCATATCACTGAGTTCTTTTTCTACTAGATCCTTCACCTCTGCTTTTCCCTACAATTAAGATATAATTATGATATCAAATAATATACAAATGAGACTAATGCATTTTATACTAGGTATATTGAGTCTACACTATGCTGTAAAGAAGACCATAAAGTCCTAAGTATTTATTTTCTTACTTACAATTTTCTCATAGCTTTTGAAGTAGCGTTTGCAGAGCTTGTTCAGCAGTTCATGTGGTTTGACAAACAACCGTGAACATAATAGGAATGTGAATGTGAATGCTTTACTGGCTCCGGGTCGGAGCATGTCTACCAGGGCTTCTAAGGTGGCACTCACTACCTGACCATCCCTGTACTCAACCTCTGACTTGTCAGCTGGACCGTTCACATATGGCAGAGCTGTTAATGTCTTTACCCCAGAAGGTAACTAGAATAGGAGAATAAAATGTTATTGTAAAAACAAACACTTAAATAATTTTGATAAGAAAGGTTCACAATATACCTGGGGTGTATCTACTTTCTGGGATGCAACAAAATTGATTCCACCATTCATTACTATGTGCTTGCATGTATTTTCTGACATAAATTTGTTTCCCCTTACCATTGAGTAGTAATCATCATTCTGAAAAAATATTTATAGCTTAATAACTGTAAGCTTCCAGTAATGGTTGCTTGTAGCCAATTAGCAGAAGACCAGTCTGGTGTAGCCTAACACTATTACTCAGTGACTTATCTTCAAAGGGGTCATTCTATGAGAAAATGGTAGAAACTCAAAACAATAAAAGATTTTATCTGATCAATCATGCTTTTAACATAAAGAAGCCATAATATCTAAGTGGTAAAACAATACAACAAAAATAATATCAACAGACTTGGAAAGAAACTTACATCATAGTAAGAGAGGCCCGTGCCGTGCAGGAGAGATGGGTCTGGTGGTAGCGGAGCAAGATCGGTGGGTGGCGGAGGCACAGGGGCCGGCTCTGAGGGGGCGGGGGGCACTTTCATATTGCACCCACTACATGAGGCTTCATTCAATTTACTTGCGTAATAATACATAGCCATTCAATTCCTCAATGACAACTAACACTAAAGGCTTCAAATGAAGCTTCTGGCAGGCTTTATGTTAAGGAACCCATTGAACAATCTGTGAAGTCACAAGGAAAGTTTAGCTTTAGAGTTTGATGGTCATGTGAACTAAAATAATTTTTGGTAGTTTGTAATCAAGTAATTAATTTTGGCCACAACTAGGGTTGCCAACATTTCTTCGACGGTATATACCTAGTATTTTTCAAACTAAGCTATAAAAAAATATAGTAAGTACACTTCAAAAAAATACAGTATTTTTGGGAAAAACCAAAAAATAGACAAAGATATTATATTTGTTACTTATTTGTTTTTATAAAAACTATATTTTTTTGGACTTCTTGTATTTTTTAACAGCTTTTTGTCTAAAATAAAAGTGTCATTCATTATGCTTTATCACATTCAATTTTTAAATTAATGTAAACCAAAAGCTCATTCTCTAACATTCCGGCTCGGGATGTTCGCTGCCTGGCTAAACCACGGCCCATAAAGTCTTGGGATGATCTGTGGCAAAGATCTAGGGTAATTAAGGGCAAATATTATGGCAATATTCAACCAGACATACCAGCTAAACCCTGGTTCGTCAAAAATAAGAAATGTAATAAATTAACCACATCTATCATTATTCGTCTCAGATTAGGACATGTTTGCTCTCCAGTGTTTCACATTTTCGCATTCGGAATCATTCCCTTTGTGAGTGTGGTGTAGAAGAGGGTACTCTTGAGCACATATTTTTCTCTTGTCGTAATCTTTTAGTCCCGCTATATGATATTCTCCCCCCTAATTTCCCTAGACCTATTAATATCCCATTCCTCTTAACACTCGTTCATTCTCCATTAATTAAAACACTTAAATAATTTATATTATTAAATAATATCAAGCTATAACATAGCAACCCTTAGTGGTGGTTCATTGTGTTCGTCCCATAATAAAATTAATTTGTGTTGTCTGGTTATTAGCAATTTAATAAGTATAATTATTGTGTTGTCTTTACAGGCTACTCAAACAAACCCAGTTGTAATTAAACCGTACTTAAGGCAGTATAACCAGTCAATCTCAGCCAATACACTTTGTTTCCTTCAACCTTGACATTGGCCGAATCATCATCGATAAAATGATGGAGCCATTATTTAAAAAAATGGAAAATTGGAAATTGAAGAGCTCATTTTTAAGGTTCGGGAAACGGGACCCTATAACTAAGACTCCACTGTCTGTCTGTCCGTCTATCACCAGGCTGTATCTCATGAACTGTGATAGCTAGACAGTTGAAATTTTGACAGATGTATTTCTGTTGCCGCTAGAACATCAAATACTAAAAACAGCATTTTTGCCTTGTGGTACGGAACCCCTTGTGTGCGAGTCCGACTCGTACTTGGCCAGATTTTTATTAATGAGATACTGCATCTGTTTCTTTCTTCTCGCCACTTACAATTATATAGATTTATTTGGGTACACTATAGGAGGGAACATAGGTTGTTATATACAGGGTGTCCCGTAAGTCGACGTCAAGCCGGAATCGGGTGATAGGACAAATCATAATAGTTACCAGAAAAATATAAAAAAATATATTAGCCATGTATTTTTTAAATTACAGTAATTTCTTTTTTTTTTCGAAAAATGTACACCCTATGATGGATTTTTAGCTCCTTTAGCTACAAATCTTTACTTTTTTAAGATTTTCTTTTTTTTTTTGTGTAATCTTGAGTAGTGCTTGTGTAATCTGTTGTTTTAAATTTTTAGCTAACTGCTTCAACTTAGAAGAAAATGTCATATTTATCTGAACCAAGAATGAAAAATTAATACTTTGCTCAACTTTAACTTACTGTACTGAAAAAAAAAAAGTACTACGCCAGTTTGGCAAGTAACCTTAAAAGTTGATGCATTTAATAAGGATTCTAAAATGGTATAGTACTTGCTACATTATTTCTTAGATTACAGTAAAAAATAAATTTCTTCAAGAATCCCAGTTTTGAAAAAAATCTTTTTATCAACTAAAAATGATTTTAGTGTAACCAAAGCTTGCCTTGAGCATAACTAAGATTCTAGTTTTAGCGAGAGGAAGAATCATGTAGCCACAACTGTCTATGTTGGGGATGTCTAACCGAATGCAGCTGAATACCAGTATTTGGTGATAACTGTCTAGTTGTGTTATTTAAACGCTAACTGTATTTTTTTACTAACACAACTTTTATTTATTTACTAAATATTATGTTCTTAGAATTCTGTTATTAACATTCTATTTAATAGTTTTACATTGGAGTACATAATAACAACAAAACATCTTTGTTTAAGTCCCATGTAACAGGGGTCGAGCCTATTGCCATCAACCGGGCATTAGAGTAAGTCCTACATAATATAAAATTAATTGATAGATTAATTTATGTAACTTAAACAATTCACTATTGCAGTTACACATTAATTGAATAGTGTTACATTGTAACTGACCAATAGTCTAGTAGTTATTCAGTTAATATGTTCCTATTATTTAAGATTTATTAGAAATTCTAAAGAAAAAACTAGTTTGACTCATTCATTTTAGAAATTTCTGTAATCAATTTAACAATAATAAATATGTTTGTTTATTGCAATAAAACATATACACTAATTTTTGTTATTAATTTGCATTTAATAAATACAATTAATAAAGATTACCAATGCCTATTATTTACAAAATTCTAGATTTGGTACCCGTACCTGCAATCTGCGTCTTGTATCAAGGCTTCGGTATTTTAATGTTCGAGTCCATAAATAAGGGATTAAAAAGGGAAACACAATTTGATAGACAATATGAAACGAAACACTATTTGAAAATGTATTACTGAAATAAGTAATTATTACTTGCTTTTCTACAGTAAAGTGGTACCTAGATTCTTTTTGTCGCTATTAGAACATATCGATAAAATTGACAGAAGCGAAAGGAGAAAGTTGCTTTCTAGCTGATTAAATTGTTTGGAAACGTACCTTTTATGAAGCTTTTTTATTGATTTATGACCACTTACGAAAACTATTATTAACTAGTATTTCATACGCACAATAAATACTGTTATATTTAAGTATTAAAAACTATAAACGCAAAATAGCGCCAATCACACAATCACAATCAAATCATAGACAATTTTTCTTTTTACAATCTATTCGCCGCGGGCGGTTCTCAGTCTACAAAATATATTCGTCTATGATTCGTTAAAGCGCGATCTACACGGTTTAAAACGGTGGTTTCAAACCTAAGTTTAAAACAGTGTAGACAGTGGTTTGGAACCATTTTCGTATGACCTTTAAACGTCCTTGGTAGAAAGGCCTGCGTTGCAAACCAGTAGCAGAAGAAGGTATCTCGCAACAACAAGAACTTCAAGGTCACCTTGGTTTGTAGACTGGTTTCAAACCGTGTAGATCGTGTTTAAGAAAGTTTATTTTGCTAAATATCTTGTTTATCTTGGCCACAGATTAGGTTCTCTAAGACATGATTTTGACAAAAAAAAATTTATCAATAATAATAATATTATGATGATGAAATACTAAATAAATAATAGTTAGGTATTATAGTTAGGCATAACCAGCCTAATAATGTTCCCCCCGCTGGGTCACAGCACAGGCCTCCTCTCAGTAAAAGTGAGTAGGCCGTAATCCACGACGCGCAGGTGGATCAAACATATAGTTTCAAAACCAAAACACACACCTTTAGGCGGGAACTTTAAAGCAGGCCATACACGCTAGGGTGTACCTGACAGGTTTACCTGCACAGTTCTAAACCGGAGCGTGTATGTTGCACAACTGTGCAGGTTTCCATGCCTGTACAGGCAACCCGAAATAAATATGAACACTGATATTTTTTTTTTTGCAAACCTGAGCGTGTGTGGCGGTCGCCTGCACAGGCGTCAGTTGTCATTTATATGTATGACTGTTCAAAACAAAACCTTATCTACACAAGGCGGTAAGCTAACATTTTTTGAGCTCGCTCCTGACTGCCAAACTTTTCTGCATAAGTCCACAAGTCGACAAAGTAATTCCTGATTTCGTAAGAATGTTCATTATAAACCTAACCGACAATTCCGAGACGGGGTGCAAATCGAGCTTGTCTCGCTCGCTCTGTTCGTAAAAGAAATCGCACCTCCTTGGAAAAAAATATCCTGCTGGGAGCGAGGCCCATGGTGTTATGTAATAAATTAATAAGCACATTACGCCTAATGTTATTATACTAGAAATACCTAGATAAGTAACTACTTTACTTTGTTTACCATGCATTATATGGTAGTCTGTGGCACAGAGCACGTCTGTCTGTGGGTGTGGGGTGTTGTGCCATTGCCACAGAAAGTCACAAATTGTTATAATCAATAAATTCATAAAAATATACTTTTTTTATTAATTAAATCAGTTAAAAATATATCTATAAGTTTTTTTGGGGAAATCCGAATCTATAGAAGTTACGGGGAAACTTTTTTAATACCTATTTATGGTATTTTTTCTACACACATAACTACCTACTTAATTTTTTGGTCAAGTGCGAGTTGTAAGTCAGAAAAAACAGAGACAAATTGGAGTGATTTGTCTTATGATTACATACGTAGGTAACGTAGGTAACGTATGTAATCATAAGAAGATTCGGCGAATCTTAGATTTACAGAATTGCTTTGGTATAATAATTATGTTAACATTCACCGATGCTCCAGTCGATGCCAACATTCGAAATTCCCACCATTTGAAACTCCCTATGTAGGAGCTTCAAAATAATTATGTTTGACTTCTTTTATACTAATAATATAAAGAGGTAAAGTTTGTATGTAGGGGATAATCTCTGGAACTACCAGTCGTTTTTAAAAAAACAAACAAAAATAAGGGACAAATTAATTACAAACCAGATTTAGGGATGAAAAAATGCAACATACGCTCGTGAGACAGCAAATCTACCTTTAATACCTACCTACATTCACTGACCTGTATTATACCAGCTTGTACACTGACCTCTATAATTAGTACACTTGTATTAAAGATGTCAGTGAGCTTGTATGATAGAGGTCAGTGAATGTAGGTATTAAACACGTATTAAAGCTTGATTTGCTGTCTCACGAGCGTATGTTGCATTTTTTCCATAGATTTATAAGAACGTCATTTTTTCATTCATTCTGGTTTCCATGGATATAAACAAAATGTTGAATTGTTGACGACTGTCATCATCGATTGACCCAAAATAGTTATGAGCTGTAATAGAGCATAACTTTTCTATTTATGTACGAAACGGTATTCATTTTCGTCAAACATGGACAAACGTGTGTGTCGCAGAACAATCTCTACGACATTGCCAGCAATAGAGACATTACAGAAAAATATCAAGACAGTACCTACATACTACGCTAGGTAAGTACCTACCTAATTATAAATTATTATAATTGTTTACATAAGGATATAAACATAATTGATCGTACTCAGTTAGTAGAAGCAATTGCGCGTGAGGCGTTGAGGTGGTAAACGTATCATGTTCTGGTTCCCCGCTCAGCATTTTTAAGGTCGTTGGCCCACGTAGTTGAGGGACGTCCCACACTGCGCGTCTTTCAACAAATATGATCGACCCACTGCCACTTAGGCTTGCTAATCCTGCAAGCTACGAGGCATGTCGGTGACTCCGATTCTTTTCCGAATAATATCATTTTAGATCTTATCCTCTCAAGAAACTCCAAGCATGGCTCGCAGCAAAGCGCGCTGAGCGACCTTAAATTTGTAGACCAACCCGACTGTCAGTGTCCAAGTTCGACACCGTATGTCATCATAACGCAGGAAACACAGGTTGAAGACCTTGGTCTTCTAACATTGCGGTAGGCGTCTAGGACACTTGGCGACGTTTCATGTAGGTATACGCAGGCAGCGTATACCTACATGAAACGTCGCCAACTGTATCCTTCTCTCGGCCTCTTTCTCGAAGTTGTGTCTACCGAGCTGGATAATACCAGATAAAATATTCCAGAGAGAGCCGTATTGTATTTGGCGAGACACGGGAATTTTACATGACTTTGTCTTGTCCCAATTCACCTACACATTAAATAGGTAATTATCATGCTATCACATCACCAACTTTCTAACTCTGGGCTGCTACTGAGAAATCTTGTGCCTCATCGCTCTCCGGTCTTGTTTGATTGCTATATTTTTGAAACTTTCAAAATCTTGTTTCTTAATAAATTTCAGAAAGCCGCGGGAGATACCTTTTCATATACCGCACAAAAAACTGCTGGAAAAAATTGAATATGTGAAAAAGGAGCCTGAGCCTCTGGTATAAACATTTTATTATTTGTTATTCGCATAAACTATGAAGCAAATTTAATAAGTATTATAGTAAGTTTTATCAGTAGTAAGTACATCTACCTACATACAAATCTACTACTTAAATAAGACGTAACCTAGCCCTATGGTCGAAGGTCGGAAGAGCGTAGAGTTAGAGAGAGAGACTACTAAATTGTTCTTTACAGACGGGGTTTACGGCCGTGCAGGAGGAAAGGTTCAGAAGAGAAAGAAAACCAGGGCAACTAGAACCTATAGAAGAACCGGGTAAGTCGCACCTATTAATAGAATTTAAAAAAATATTTTGAAGTATTAAACAACATTTATAAATGACTTTTGTGGTTTCGTAGCCAAATGGCAAAAACGGAACTCATTATTTCGTCATGTCTATGTCTATCTGTCCGGATGTCACACAGCCATGTCACACTTCCTCATCGCGGAGTATAATGATATGGGCAAGTAATAATGTTGTAATTATTATTTTCATTTAGCTTCTAAAAAGAAGAAGACAATTTTGATGCAAGAGTCTCAAGCCAGCCTAGGAAAGTTTGTAACCACAGACCCTCTGAAGGTGAAGCCACCGGTGGCCTCGCAGACTGACGTGATCAACCACGTGAAAACTAACCCATCAGTCGGCTTCCTTTACATGATTTACGCCGTCCATCCTCAGAATGTTTATTTTACTCCTTATTACCTCAAGTGAGTATAAAGCTACCATCCTTCCTACTAGTATTAATAAGAATACCAGCCTATTATTTCCCTACTGTGTGGTGATCAATGCTCGTGCCCAAGGGCGGATCCAGCTTTGGCGCCAGGGGTCACATAGTCGTGGTCAAGTCATAAGAAGTTTTAATTAAATTTTTATAATAATAGATACAATTAAAAAGTAGATATTTTATAAATAAATGTAAGTACTGTAGGTACTTACAAATACCTACCTATAATTAAATAACGAAAACAATTTTTCTTTTACGTCTTCTCCCGAAACGCGATAACACTTCATCTACTTCAAAGTTGAAAAGTTAAAGTGTTAAACTTTTAAGGGGGAAGCGCTAAGGTAACCCGCGAAATTCAAATTTTCTTACGTTTTTTGCAATTTGCTGATCAGTATTACTTAGGTTGTACGTTGATTAAAATATGATTCGCGGTCGTAACAAATATGTATTTACAGAATTTTAATCATTACTAGCCGTTAAACTGACAACATTTTCGGGTGAGATTTGTGAACAGCCCCCTGTTTTGATTATTGATCGATGTTCGATTCGGCACGGAAGGGTCTCTAACGGTTCTGTAGCGGTATCTACCACGCCACATGAGAACAACATGTCATACTGACGTCACGCAGAATCCTGCATCTCGCAAGCAGAGTTTACCGCGCAAGCGCAACTAGCATTGATACAACGGTCCGACATGAATCATTGGGCAGTCAGTTTCAGTTGCCCGCCAGACACAACACCCGTCTGGTCGGAGGATCCTCCCTTTTCTATAGAAACTTACCACCCCCTTTTACACCCTAACTTACACCCTATTCCTCATACCTCTATAGTTCTGTTGTGTTGTGTGGTAGCGGAAGCCGCGAAAGATGAGGAATTCTAATACCTAAACATATTGTTTTGACTCGCAACATTAGCTGTTCTTCTGAAATCTGCAGCCTTTAAAGTATTTATAAAACTCTAAAACGGTTACCTATATCGACTACATAAAGTAGTTTCTTACTTGTTCGAATGTTCCATTTAATAAATGACTGACTTCCTAATCGATTTTCCAGAGTCGTACCGTACGAGCACATTGACAAACGTAATTTCTTTACAATAAGTCAATGTGGAGTGACGCACTATTCTCACGAGATGGTCTTCACAAAACTTCCAGCTTGGGAGCAGGAGTACAACATATTTGTTAAACTTACTGATGTAAGAATAATTATTATTTTGTTAATGCCCTTCGTACATTAACATTACCTAAGAAGTGCACACACTTGTTCGGGTCTGCGTAATTCGGAACAGCGGGCAGCAAAATCTATACTAATCTATTCTCTATAGGTAGGTATTAATATTATAATATTACAGGTAAAGTTTGTGAGGTTGTAGGGGGTAATCTTCGGAACTACTGATTCGATCCCGAAAATTCTTTCACTAATGGGAAACTACATAAAGCATAGCCTCTGACACTCAGGTGTGAGTAATAATATAATAATATAATAAGTGTCATAGGCTATGCTTTATGTTAAAACCAGAAACTTCACGCGAACGAAGTCGCGGGCAGATCAGTACTATAAAACCGGGCAAGAGCGAGTCGGACTCGCGCACCGAGGGTTCCGTAACATCATATGTTTTTAAATTTTCATCGGCGAGGGCTATATTCGTCAGAGAATTTTAACACTGCACGCTGCGGTGTAGTATATTGCAGTTTTAAGTCAGCGCCATCTCTTGACCAATAGTGGAACTAATGTAACTTTTGTTGATGATTTCTGAAAACGTGTGCTATTTAGAGACTTCGTTTTATTTTTCCTGTAATATTTACATAAACTTCTATCACATAGAATAATTTCAGATTTTTCTCTTTGCAAACTTCGGAGGTAAGGGGGGAGGGAACGGTCTAGTTTTTTACATTTTTATCAAAAGTCGAATACTACGCGGCCTTAAAAAAAAAATGTTTGAGTATGTGCAAACTGCGCTCTTTCATATGAAATATTGAAGCTCCACTTCTAATTTTTCAGTCCGTGTTGCAAAAAATACACATATATTTTTATTTCTTTCTTAATTGCAAAACAGTTGGGCAAACGTCATCTAAAACTGTTCCAAATTTCAAGTTGATAGCATTAGTAGTTCTTGAGATATATCCAGCTGTTACAGACTGACAGACAGACAGACAGACGAAACCCTTATGGTGAGACCATAAGGGTTCCGTTTTACCATTTTGGTACGGACCCTAATAAAGCTGAAGAGTTTGTTTGTTTGAACGCTAATCTCTGGAACTGCCCGTCGGATTTTATAAATAATTATTTTTCCATTTGGTAGCCTAATTCTTGAGGAAGGTTATGGCTATAATTATCTGTCATTGCTTCATTTTTCATTCTTTAATTTTGACGTTTAAAAGTGCCTTTTCCCGTTCAAAAAAAAAAAACAAAACAAAAAGAATCTTTAGGGCTATATTTCACCGGGACACCATGGCGGCGCAACCAGTCGCCGCCACCAACAAAATGTATACAGCTCTATAGAGCGTTACTCACCTGGTGTCCGTTTGGTTGCGCCACCAATTTGGCGGCGCGACCAACTCGGACGCGTGCACAGAATGTTACTGGTTGCGCCGCCACGCTGGTCGCGCCAACACTAATTACTATAGCGCTGTATGGTGTCTAACTCACTCGGCCGCCAGTCCGGCCGCCAGTGACGGTCTTCAAGGTCCATTTTGATACTGTCTCAGTGTGGTGTGGCGACGCTGGTGTCTGTATGGTGTCTAGTTTGGTAGCTTACGGACACCACGGTGGCGCGACTGGTTGCGCCGCCATGGTGTCCCAGTGAAATATAGCCCTAAGTAACGGGGTGCAGCTATAGGATATATTTGATTTTAAAACAACAAATTTCACGCGAAGGAATTCGCGGGCAGACACTAGCCGAATAAATGTAGGAAAACGTAGGTTCAGGTCAAAGCTGCTCGGAATAGTTCGAATTGAGCCGTCCTAAACTTGATTCAGTGTGGGTAGATGCCGAAAGGAGTTTGCCAATCAACACGCTCCGTAATTGCTTCGGGTCGGCTTTGTTAACTGCCGAATCGAACGTGCCGTACCCGAACAAGTGTGTAGAAACTAAGACTTCTACAGGTTAATGTCTTACGTTTCCAGATCAAGTTCTTCAAATTATATAGATATTGGAAAGCGTTTTATGTGTGGAAGAAATCTATAATGTACAGAAAATATACAAAAATTCGTAACAAGTTAGCCAAGAACCATTTCATTTTGACGCCGATTTTAGGAAAAGCTTTGCTAAGCATACAGGCGATGTGCTGTGAAATGTACCAGAAAACATTTGCTGATGTAAGCAGGGACATGGATACTGCATTTTTCTACTTCATCGAAGATCAGGTAAAGGAGCCTTATGTACAGTATTTTCCTGTTGACTTATTTTGTATTAAACCAGCTAGGCGTACTCGCTTCTATAAAGTAGATAAATAGAGATACCTTTTGAGTGCCTAGGCACTCAGATGTTATATAAATACACAGGGTATGATTGCCACAGAGTCACACGATTTGATCTTTATCAGCAACAATATCCCTCAGTATAAAGATTTCATTTTATTATTATTTTACAAAAGGGACTTTGTTCAACTTCTGAGTCTGGAAGAAACTTTTTTAAAAACAAAAATCAAGGTCATTGTTACTTTGACTTTGCTCTATTTAGATACTACCCATAATTTCAAATTTGGCCATAAAGCCCCATCTCAAAAATTACCTGTATACCTAAACTGAAATAAGTTTTATGCCTACCAAAACTACCAATTGCAGCAAATTGTCAATGAACTGTAAGAGGAAGGCGCCTGTGTGTGTAACACAGTTTATACTAGCACAGACACAGACGTTCACTCTGTCTCAAATAATGCATAGCGTTGTACTTCATTGTTTTTATGTTTTATTCAGATGGACAAATTGCATTTTGCTTTTTGATAATAAAAGATTATTATTATTTATTATTATAATTCTAATAACTCACTCAGTTCAGACTGATTTTTAAGCTTTACTGCGGTTCATTTCGTTCGTTATTTTCAACATAAAAACTATATAAAGTTTCGTTAATGGCCGCCGACAAAAAGGGGGCGTCAGTTTTGGTTTTGGCAGCATTGGCTTTTATATTTTCATTCTATTCCGTGAAAAGGTTTCGGAAGTAGAATAATATTAAATTATATTACAGATGAAACGTATAGAATACGTAAGAGACAAGTTGGTTGAATATCGCACCGTGGTCATGGATGTGATCACCCAATCATGCCACACGGCTCTGTACCAACAGGGGTTTGTGTATGACGACAGAAATATACCGCCCTTTCAAATGATTAGAGGCAAACCTACTGGAGGAATGTCTTACACAGAGAAAGCGAACAAGAGAAAGTATTGCGAAAGATTAGCATGGTAAAAGTATTGTTTGTTATTGGCATACCAGACAAAATAATAATATTGATAAGTACAGAATAAAATCTATTCAATTTTATATGCTTGCAGTTTCATAAAGTTGGCGGATTATATGACCAACTACATGTTACACCGACTAACAAAAAGGTCCAACACGATGATGGCCAACATGTTTCGTACTCATATCGAGTTCACTCCTACCCCTGAGGAACTGCGTGGTACTGACGTGGAAATTGTGATTGAAGTTGTGCCTCGTGTAACGGAAACTTGCAAGGTACTGAAACATCTACACTCCTAAACGTACTTACAGTAACTTCTTTAAGTAGCTAGGTACTTACAGTAACTTTAATTAACCGTCATATCTTAGCACATGTTAACTCAAGAATAATTTTTTCAAACCATCATACTTTTAACTGGCAGCTTTCGATTTTTATAATTGTTTTTTTGTGACGTCTGAGTGCAGCGGTAATTTATTAATAATTATTGACTGTGCGTTTTGCAGTGGGCTTTGTTCCAAGTCGATGCATACATATTACAGTCTGGTGACATGATACTTAATCCCAGTCAGGCAGTAGTAACATCGCACATGGAAAAAATAACAGCGTACTGGGAGGAGTACGTGCGCACATTCCACAACTTTCTAAACGATGATACGTTGCAAATGTTTGTGCAGCCCACAATAATGGGCAAACCCGTCGAATGGTCCGCAGGACACGCACCTAATCTATATTTCTTGATGAACCAGGATTTAAAAATGATGGATGATATAGCGTTTATTCCATATTCAATTAAATTCGGTTATGACAGCGTGTGGGCATTCCTGAACCGCTTCCAAATATTCAGGGATAACTTCCGTGAGTCTTGTGCAATGGATATTAACTTAATTAAAAATGAGAGAGATGTATTCAAGTTCAGAAAGCTGTGTGACAAGTTTGTGAAACAAATGGAATCTGTGGAAGAGATAGTGACCTACCAGCCCGTGGGCTTGTTGTTCTTGTGCCTGCTTCCCTTTCAAGAACTGTTTAGACCACAGCCTAGAAAACTATTCGATGTCGTGGCAAATGTTACACCTGAGTAAGTTAATTTACTGTACATTATGTGACCGGCACCCTAATTGTTTAACACACTATTACTCTCAATTTGAATCATTTTCAAGCATATTGCTAATCCATTGCTCCATAAGTTCGAAAAATGTGTCTGCTCAACAACGTAAATCACGCAATGAATGTTGTTGAACTGTCAAAATTAAACCCATTGCTACTGATAGTGTGTTACGCAATTACCCTGTTGATTTAATAAGTTGGGACAGATAAAATATACCTATATTAGTCTTTGGATATTTTAGTTTTGGATTGTTTGAGTAAGTATAGTCAACCTTGTTATCACCCTAAGGTAAAAACGGCAAGGTCTATTTCTCTGTGTGATGATGATGACTTTAGTCAAGTTTTTAATTTACTAGGATCTGTTGTCAAAACTGGAAAAGCAATTACGAGGTCGACTATACATATAACGACATATTATCAAGCTATAAATTTCCAGAATGAGCAGATCTCGCATTGACGCTAAATAGGCTAACCGTAATACAATAAGAGCTCGGCTTATTACTGGAAATGTGCAGTCACCCAAGAAAAGATGTAAACTTTGAAAAGAATTCATTTGACTGTCTATTACAATTTGTAATCCAGAATACTGTACAACGTTTAGCTAGAATTCACCCAATGTGCGCTTCTATAATTCTACACGTTACGTTATTGTGGAGGACGACGTCAACGACTTTACCATTGATATTATCGTCCACGAAAAATTTGTTTAAAACAAATTACATACCGTGGGCGTTGGTGGCACTTGTGCGGGTTTTCGGAAGAGTTTGGTGCGCCACGATATCGTGGACGGAAATTTAAAAGCGTCTTCATTATAATACCATACATTTTATTCTTCCCCGTGTTATCGTGATGCCGTGAACGTCCTCAATAATATCGTAACGTGAGAAATTATAAAAGCGCACAAAGCGTAATATGTTTTGTGACTACAACAATATTATAAAACAAAGATTGTAAGCAATCAAATTAATTCTTGTCGACGTAGGTACCTATACATCTTTTTGAGACTGACTGTACCTATAGCTTGAAATGTCGTCGAAAAAACAGGCGTTTGCTTTATTATTGTTTTATTAGATTATTTCTATCACGTGCAGTATCGGTCACGCTTGCATTGAAGAAATTGTATTGGGTATTGAAGGCCTCAACGACGATATAAATAAGGAACCCACAACTGCTGCGGAACTGGTAGCATTCAACTTTTTGTTGGACGGACTTGAACCTCGAATAGCATTCTTGGAAGAAAGGCTGGAATACCTTCGAGAGCTTTACGATCTAATGGGAGAGTTTAATATACCGATTTCACCCGATGATATGACTGACTTTTTAGGTACGTATTGATAAAGCGTAAATAATGTGAAGGCAGACTTAGCGTTGAAGTCCACTTACATAGACATGATATACTAGATAGTGCTAGAAGAATCGTTGGATACGTGGCCAAAATCAGAACTAACACCGCCATTTTGTTTTTGCAATGCGATTTCATAAATGTTCACCAACAACGCCCCCTTTGTCGGTATCATTTAAGTGCCAAAATATCCTTGAAATACTGTTTTAGATAAGTTCATCTCATAAGTAGCTAATTGCTGTACCACCATAGGGTTGAATGTCACTTATACGTCATAAAGCAAGGTAGGTATATAATATATTTATTATTTTGTCCTTGTTGCACACAGAGATAGTTTCAGCCTTAGTGAAATATAAATTTATTGCAGGTAATTGTGTGTCATAGACCTCCTGTTCTGAGCATTCAAATTCCGAGGGAAGGGTTGCAATGATATCGCCTATTTTCATGGCTTTAGTTTTGTTCACTTTTCAACCAAATGCCTACTTTTGTAAACTTCATAATTATGTTTAATTATGATTCTTATGACTACGTCAGGTTTGAGTGTGGCTTTGGGAACTCTTCGGACTAATGTGGACGCAAGGCTCGAGACTCGCAGCAAACTGGCAGGACTGTTCGCAAGCCAGATTGGCAAGGATATAATGGAACTCATGCTCGATGTCAACAAACTAAGGGACGAAGTTGCTGTAATTATTTATTTGATAAAACTTTATACTATCAATGAAGATAAGCTAGTTTTAATTGAATACACCTATGTTAACATTCTTAGAACAATTTTGAATTTCGGGATCCACACAGCAGATCCGATAGGTATAGCCATCATCCGATGACTTGGAGTCGTCTATAAATAACATAAGACAATCATGTCAGTCCTTATTTATTTAATACTTTAAGAACATTAATGTATAGAGGCGGACTTAATGCCATTATTATTTGCCTTTATTATTGCACACAGCACCAGGTCATGTTTAGAAATGCCAAAGTTAAAAAAACCATAGCTTAGGACTCTACGTCTTCTTCTTTCTGCTCCGTTTGTCCCGGGAATGTTACTTATGGTTATTGCAATATGCAGGGGTCGTGTGTGACCTGTCGTCATTTCATCAAACCCGAGTTGATTCGATGCTTAACGTTTCGGTCAGTTTACTTCGTCATCCCCTTGGATAGTTGGCCCGAGGTATCAAAAGCCGGAACCCGATCATAAAGGCATTTCGGCAAGATTCGGACTGGAACTAGAACTTAAAATAGATTTGCCGGTGCTGTACTAGTTGCTACTTTCACCTACAAGCTGTGATGTTTAACTTTAAGTCTTTTCATGTTTTTCATAATTTAGAAACCCTGGTTATACGATGAAAAGTCTGACATAGAGAAAGTATTGGAGGTCTTGCAGGACTTGCAGGAGAAACTTAATGCGTGTTCCGCAAGAGACAAACAAATACGAGAGTGGCAAAAGATATTTAAGGTAAATAATTACATAAGTGGAAAGGAAAATTGCTACAATTTCTGAAACACAATACGTACTGATTGAATTACCATCCAGATACCACCAGCACGGTTAGAACAATTAGACGAAGCGATAAACGACGTTAGACTCCGACAGTTACTTTGGAACTCTTCCAAAGAATGGATGGACATGTTCCAATCCTGGTAAGCATTTTCAAAAATAGAAAAGAAAGAATACCGGGTTTTGTTTACAAGAAAGTTTGTTTTTTTAGGTACGATGCTCCATTTAACACATTAGACACCGATGAAATACAGACAGTAACTATTAACTTTGGCAAGATATTCAATCAACTTGACAAAGGAATTCCTTCGAACAAGATCGTGCCAAAATGTAAGGCAACTATTGATGTTATCAAGGAGAAGGTCAGTAATATTTCATTAAAGATAATGTGAAAGTACCTATCATTAGATGGCTAACATCTTTCAATTGCCTGACAGGCACAAACAATGTATATTCTATTCTACGAATGTGGAATTAAGAGATGTTACCAGAGACGTTCTGGAAAAAGAGTTTGTACCGTTAAATTTTATTATTTTAGCTTCCTGTATTGTCATATCTCCGGAATCCAGCATTGAAACCTCGGCACTGGGTTAAAATTGAAGATATTCTGAAAACACGATTCGTACCCGGTGCACAGGTGACGCTCAAAGTGTTCGAGGATCTGCATGCCTTCCAACATGCTGAGGAGCTGATGGAAGTGGCGGGACAGGCCAGCTCTGAGGCCGGGCTGGAAGCTTTGCTGAAGAAGGTAAAACCAAATGTTTTCAGGTTACTCAAGAAACGCAAAACTACTGACGACAATTAAAAGACTGTGAACCTTGATACTATTAGTTATTAGGCCGGTGAAGTTCAGAACAAAAATGAGAGCGGGTGCAAAATCAATGGCATTGCGATTGCGATATCATTTTTCATATTTTTCACAAGAGTGATAGATTGTCTAATTAAAAACTTCGTACTACTCCACTGCTTCTTCCGTAGCCTACGCATATCAATTGTTTGTACTCTTAACTACTCCGTGGTTTGTAACTATGGAATTTGTGCAGGTTAATTTGGGCAAATTTAAAATAGAAGATCTCTATGTACATTTTAAGATGCAGATAAACCTTAATGATTAAGCATCAATAAGGTTTATTTGAATCTTAAAATTTATCATTACGATTAGATGCTCACCCAAATGAGCAGTTGGTCGAATTCCAATGAGCCTTCTAGCGAATCAACAAAGTTTGGCTTAGAACTTTTGAACATTTTCTGCATTCTATATTGCTATAGGCTTGCCTTTAGAAGAAGCTGAACTGTGTGTGTGATCTAAGACTGAATGAATGGTCGACCATTCTCATGATTCGCAGAGATAGTGCAAAAAAGACCAAATATAAAATTACTTTCATAGGTGGAAGAAATGTGGGCAGCTCTCGAGTTCCCTGTGATATTGCATAAAGATGCGAAAGATGTGTATGTGCTGGGTGGACTAGAAGAAGTCCAGGCTTGTGTCGACGAGGCTAACATTTATATCGGCACAATACTCAGCTCCCGCAACTGTGGACCAATCAGGGGCAGGGTGGAGGAATGGGCGAGAAACTTGGAGCTGTTCTCTAAAACTTTGGTAACGCTATACTAATTTTTTTTTTTTCTTAAATGTACTCATCACTTCTAAGTAGTTTAATATATTCATTATTATTTTATAGAAGCTTCAATTTATTTATACATACAATCTTACAATACTTTATGAATTTTATCGTCAAGCTGTCTAAACCCTGTCTATTCCCGACCTGACCCAAAATGCTGCTTAGTTAGTCTTCATCATTAACTAAGACAGGTTTATGTTCCTGCACTATTTCAAGTTATGGACGACTAGACGTCAATTAAATGCAACCTTTAAAGGTGGGTTTATACCAAACGAGCAAATGTCATTCTAGCCCCACTCTATCAAATTATTTTGGTGTAAACAGAGAGAGACAGAGCATTCATTCGTTATTCTGTCATGTTTGCGGAGGTTCTATGGAATGTTCTAAGAATGCTAAGAACGCTTGATCTAAATGTCGTGTCATTCGGTTTCTGCGGTGCTATGTCAAAGAAGGAAGTAAAAAATAAATAAAAAATAAACATCGTAATTTGAGAGCAGTTAATAGACATTTACATAGTTATGCTGTTAATGAGGTGCCAGGGAATCTACGTGCAGAAGGAATTATTGCCAAACTACCTTGTCTTCAACGTAGTCTTTAATCTTATAATATGCTTTTTTGATAAGGACTCGTTTGATGAGGGTTTTGAACTTTCCATCGCTAAGTTCTGTAACCGGCTTTGGCAACTTGTTATAATAAAAACGGATGCTGTTTACAAGAAATGACTTGCTAGTTTTATTTAATCTAAATTTAGGTGTCACAATTTCATTTTTACTACGTGTATTTTTATTATGGAAATCGCTTCTTATTTTGAAAAGTTTTTGCGAACATACGAAATACTTTCTAAAATATAATGAGAAGGCAGAGTTAGTATATCAATTACTTTGAATTTGTTTCTAAGAGACTCGCGAGGACCCATTTTATAGATTGCGCGGATTGCCCTCTTTTGTAAAATGAAAACTGAGTCTACGTCAGCTGCCGATCCCCACAGCAGAACACCATAAGACAATACTGTGGAAATAAGCAAAGTATACTAACCTAGCTGTGACTATATCTGTCAACAGCCTTATTTTTCTTACTGCATATGCAGCTGAACTTAATCTACCTGAAAGAGCTCTAATGTGTGCGCCCCATTGTAATTTTGAATCTAAAGTAATTCCTTAAATACAGTTTTCCGTAACAGCATCTAGTTTTTTGGCATCAAGTTTTAAATTCAGACCCACTTGAGGTATGTACATTTGGTAATGAGAAATAAAGAATATATAAGACACTATGGCGGGACGACCTTGTTGTGTTACAGTCTTTTCAGTCTTGTATTTTCATTTCCCCTGACAGGAGCAATATCAATCTTATTGTAAGGACTATAAAGATCACTGTGATTTTGACATTGATGCGAAATTGTATGATAACTGTGAAAGGACTCAAAGTTCAGGAATTAAGAAATAAAGATTTACAAGGTCATTATTTTTTACAGGAGGAATGGCATACTTGCCAACAAACCTGGATCTATTTGGAGGTCATATTTAGCGCGCCTGACATTCAAAGGCAGTTACCAAATGAAACAAGACTGTTCACCATTGTGGACAAATCTTGGAAGGATATCATGCGTAAGCTAGCTAAGGTAACGTGTTTATTGTTCTTTTTAGAGTTCCGTACCTCAAAAGGAAAAATGGAACCCTTATAGGATCACTTTGTTGTCCGTCCGTCCGTCTGCCTGTCAAGACCCTTTATTTAGGGAACGCGTGTAGATATCGAATTGAAATTAAAACCATATAGGTACTCAGGTCTGCGGTCCCTTGAAGCTGTGAAAAAATCAAACTTCTAAGTTACCGTAAAAAAAAAAGATTATGCAGCAAAAAACGTATATTTCGACACTCTCAAGGGAATCAAAATGTATAGGGTACTTTCCGTTGACCTAAAATAATGAAATTTGTTGGCAACAAGCAAGGTCAGGTAGCACAAGTAAAGAAAAAAATCCGAAAACCGTAAAGTAGATACATTAAAAAAACCCGTGGTAAACTGACATTCTTACGAATTTGTACGGGATCCTCGGTGCGCGAGTCCGACTCGCTCTTGACCGGTTTTTTTTATATAGTTTCGTAAGATAAATGATTCCATGTAAATTGAACCTTAACTTTTCGGGTTACGTAGTTCCGTACGCAAAATACGCGCTTTGACGTGGAGTTGCGGAAACCAGCCCGTATTACCTATTACCTACGTAGTATAAACAGGAATAATTAAGATCCGGTTAAAAACCAACGCGTCTTGTCTAAGTGGTAGCGCCCGTGTCCGTAGCCACGATCAACCGGCATGCAAAATTAAATTTATTTATATCTTTCTTGATCTCATACAAGTCCATACACTTGTGAGATAAATTTAAAATTGCATTACCTGTTGCTACGAAACTGCTACGAGAGTGCTACGCGGGTGCTACGATGCCGTAGACGGCATTTTGTTGACCGTTGCAGAAACGTCTAAACACGAAGACTTTCCAAAATTGTATACTTTAAGGAATCTTTCCACGCACATTTCATATTCTGGACGATGTTGGAAAGTCGTTAAAAGTTTTTACAAAAAAAATTGTATTAGGTACAGATGATTCGTTAACGCTCTGCAATTTACTTCTCACGACACGATTATTGCAAATGTGTTGTGTTCACCATCACTTTAAACGTTAAAAAATCAAGTTTTTCACTTATCTCTTTAATACCAATGCGGCTTTTTAATTTAACATGATAAGGACACCGACTAAATTGCACTGAAAAAAATAAATGTTTGCTAAACAGTAAAAGACAAAACTTTTAACGATTGAACATACTACTTATTTACTGAAAAAACAACAAAAAGAAAGGAAAACCACCATTACTTTAATATAAGTAAATTTCAATGCTTTTAACGATATCACCAAATGAATAAAAAAGTTAATTTTGTGACCTTTTAGCTACTTAAAACGTTAAAGTTTACTGTCATGACGGTAACAATTTTCCTCAAGCTTGAACTGTTTTCGGATCAGTAAAAAATACAGTTTTGAACGTTAGGCTCATATGGAACTGTTTATAGCAGTTCAGATCAATGTTTTTAATTTTTAATTTACTGCTTATTTTTTTCAGTGTGGTAGTAGTCAGGTATAAACGTATACAATACACCCTGTATAGCTCAGAGGACAGACATTGAAGCTCATTGTTATTCTTCAAAGTTTTATTAATGACCACATGGCATGAATTTTAGTTGTTGTTTATCTAGGCTATAAACTATTGTCTAATTTAAGCTATTGTATGTGCGTGTGTTATGTGTTGACCTTACTCGTCCTCACGTACCCATTCATATCTTTACTGTGCCCATGCCATAGTAAAAACAAATATTTACTCTGCCCATACACATTTTTGTACACTTGTATTTGTAACAACTCACCTGTTTGCCTACATTCTATGCAAATAAACATTTCAAATTTTTTTTATTAGTCCGGAAGCAATACTAGGCCGATTTTCATTTTATTGATATTAAAAACGCTTTTGCTTACCTAAGGTACCTTTGGCGATGCCAGCGGCGACTCAGCCCAAGCTTTACGAAGAATTTGTGAGAAATAATGAGATGCTCGATCAAATCATGAAGTGTTTAGAGGCTTATCTAGAAACAAAACGCGTGGCATTCCCAAGATTCTTCTTTTTGTCCAATGATGAACTTTTGGAGATATTGGCCCAGGTAACACTTATTAGTTATCATATCGATGGTGGGTGTAGTGTATATGTTACCGGAAATGTATGAAACCTAGGAATTTTACACAATTCCTAGGAAATATATGCAATTCCGAGCCTACTTAGGAAACGTGTAAAATAATCTTTCAAAGATTCTTTAATACACACATTTCCTGTGAAATGTATGTTTTTCCGAGGAATTGTATGCAATTCCAAGATGATACTAGGAAATATATAAAATTAGGCATAACATTCTAAAGCATAAATTTAGCATGCTGCATGTTTTATTTAGAAATAAAAAATGACGTCGACGTCGTCGTCGACATCGACGTCAGGTCGACGGAGCTCCGCTGCACGGGGCTCTTATTTCTGTCTGCAGGGTTTAATGGAACCTTACCCAATCCGAACCTCGGGGTGCCCTTCGCTCGCTCTTGCATCCACGTCGTCTAGTAGCACAACATATTGAATTTTTAAGATTTCCGATTGCTATTTAGGAAATGTATAGATTTCCTAGGAAAAGTGCATATTAAATAAAAAATATATTCCTCTATTTATTCTTATTGATCTATTTTAGGAATTGTACACATTTCCTAGGAATTGTATAGAATGACGGATTGCACACTTTTCCGTTAACAATTATATACGTTTTGTTGGTTGGATTTTTGTGTGGTTAACTCTTGAGAGTTTCTAGCTAATACAATCCTCTTTGTAAAATCTATGGAAAACAAAAAAAGAGAGTCGAAATCGCTGCCCGTTTACTTGTAAATTAGATACTCATTTAATATTTCTACACCAGCAATGGTAGTATATGTGATTCCGTCTAATATTAAGATCTTTATATACCATGTACTCAGAAATAAACGATTCTATTCTATTCTATTCTTGTCCATCATTGTTTTTGATCTTAGTATCTAACAAGCAATGACTACTATGTATTCAGACACGGAACCCTCATGCGGTACAGCCACATTTGCGCAAATGTTTCGATGCCATTGCTAAGTTGGAATTTGGCGTGAAACTCCCTGAATCTGAGATGGAAATAACTGAAGAGGGAAATCTGGTGGAACGAGAGATGTCCTTCCTAACGAGGGATTTGCTACAAGCCAAACTGGCCAAGACAGCAAAGCCTGAGGATCTGACCACTGATATCGTTGCCATGCTGTCACCTGAAGCAGAAAGGGTTAATTTAGGAAAGGTAACGATTATTTTGATGTTTACTCATATCAGAAATGATATCCAATGTAAGGCAGCTGTTTCAAATGACTGTAGGCTTTTTAACCCCCGACGCAAAAACGACGGGGCGTTATAAGTTTGACGTGTCTGTGTGTGTCTGTCTGTGGCATCGTAGCTCCCGAACGGATGAACCGATTTTGTTTTTTTTTTTTTTGTTTGAATGGTCAATTAGTCGGGAGTGTTCTTAGTTATGTTTGAAATCGGTCCAAGATGGCCGCCGCCACAAAATGGCGGATTACATATTTTTTCACAACTCCAATATACGCGACTAAAACAGATAAATTCATATGGATGTCGTGGGACCGTTCTTTGGAACACCTTCTATTCTAAGAGTTCCCCCGACTGCCATATGAATTTATCTGTTTTAGTGTCCTTACATAAATTCTTTAAGTCGGGGGTTTTTAAATTATTTTATCCTTATCCAATTACATTTAATTTTATTATTATTTTGTCAGGGGTTTTTTTAATTTTTTTATTTAATTTTTATAATTGGGACTGGTTTGAAACCTTGCATCACTTGCATTCATACCGTCAGAATAGCGAATCTAAAGCAAAGCTGAACGCTATGATGGCGCCACCTAAAAATAAAACAAGAAGCCAATTTTTTCGGGGCTTTTTTTTCGTTTTAGTTTCAACCCTGTTAAGAATATGTTTAGCTTAAAATAATAGCAAATGGTTAAAAACTTGCACATCAGTATTTCAAAAGATTTGTTTTGATTTTAATTTTTTTTATATTGATCGTTTTCACGTATTAATATACTTTTAGAAGTAATTAAGCAACGAAAAATGAGTCTTAGTCAGAGATCTTAGGTTTCTTAACTATTTTAATATGACAGGGTCTTAAAGCACGTGGTAACGTAGAGGACTGGCTTGGAAAAGTAGAGGAGGCAATGTTCGCATCGGTTAAAAGATGCATGAAGATTGCGCTAAAGGATTTCTCAGCCCGCCCACGAGTGAATTGGGTGCAGTTGCACCCTAATCAAGTAAAAGTTTATATAATTACTTTGTATTTTACTTTATATTTTATTTTATCCTTCGTACAAAAATCTGATTCAAAGATGTTGTATCGTTAACAGGTAATTCTGTCGGTATCCCAAATAATGTGGGCAGAAGGTGTGCACGAAATATTCGATCTGGGAATCCCTCTTCGCATTGACACCGCCCTGATAGAGTATGAGAAGAAGTGCATAGCTGATCTGAATGACTTGGCGGCACTTACACGAGCCGATATTGTTTCATTGTTCAGGAAGGTTCTTTGCGCCCTCATCACAATAGATGTACATGCAAGAGATACTATTTCACAAATGGTGGAAAAACACGTTCAGCGATCGTGAGTACTCATTCATTTTATATCTACAAAGATACTTAATTAATAAATTTTATCATAAAAGATTTTTCATAAACATTAAAACAAAAAATATTTCATTTGCTCTATTCAGCATAATATTATTGTAAAATAGTCGTCAATGTCATTATAACGAAATAACAGATATTTTTCCTCGACGAAATTAATGTATCCGATCTCGCAAATTTCGAGGCTGGGGAAACTCCCTAACTCAGCCGCTACCTTACTTAAAGAACCTATAGTATACCAATACGCGTAAGAGGAGACGGGTACAATACCTTCCACCTATGTCTCCAAAGTGGAGGTGAAGTTGTGATCGAAGAGCGGAAGTGAAACTCCAACTTGCAGTTAATAATATTGTAATTGCCACAGTTAGGTACACTATTTAGCAGATATAACTAATTAAATAAAACTAATAGGAACAATAGTTATTTGTGCAACAAGAGAGCAAAGTCGTTTTTTGCTGCAAGTGTTGATTTTGAATCCCTCGCCACACTCAGGATTCAACATTAGAATCACTCGCTACGCTCGTGATTCAATCTTTGAATCCTTCGCTTGCTCAGGATTCAAAGGCACGAAACGCAAAAACTTTGTTCTCGTGTAACACACATAACTTTTCACTTCAGCAGCGAGAACACTTTGTAAGGTGTGTTCGGAAATAGCACCCATGATATTTTATTATTCAAAATATATTACATAACATTATTGAAACTAGAAATAAATATTTACAGGTTAAATATCAGTTTTTTTGCAGTAAATACTTATTTTCGTTTAAATACAACAATAAGTTAAAAATTAAATAAATTACCTACATTAAAAGATAATTATCTTTTTGCTAAATTTCTTTAGTTAGTACGAAATTTCGAACGTCAAACACGTTCGGAATTTCGTACTAACTAAAGAATTTTTCTTTGAGGTCGAATTCAAAATCGGAACTTCGAAAGGGCTGGTCCCTCTTTCTAATGGCGGGAAAGAGATAGAGTGTGAATGTTTCGAATTGTATGATTAACCCAAGGCTGAATAAGATATTCGCGGCTTTCAGAAAAAAAAAATTAAAAAGTTACTTTGTCTCACTCAGTGAGCAAAATCGCATTTTGCTCACTGATTTCAGGCAGCAAAACCTACATGTTTGAGCTACTGAAGTGAAAAATAAATTAATTACTTGAATCTAGTCCGTGTCCCGTGACGGTTGGCAAGCAAGAGAACGCTACCTAAGGAACACTATGGGTAACGCCCAGGATCGTAGCTTCGTGTTGTTGTTGTTCTTTTATATTCTTTGATCTTTCTTAACAAGGGTGCGTTCCTGACTAATTTAAATACTTATACAAAACTTAATATAGACGACGCCACGTATTCTAGGTGCGTTCACAAATGCACAATACGTGACGCCACACTTTCATTGGATTCAATCACTTTTCTAGACAAGACTTCGAATGGTTGAAGATGATTCGTTACTATTGGGAGGAAGAAGTTGACAACTGTGTAGCGAGAATGTCAAGTGCTATGTACGTTTACGGTCATGAATATTTGGGTGCTGGAGGTATTTGGAAACTTACTTTTACACTGAAAACAATCATTTTTGCCAGAAACATTTTTCTCACTACACAAAAATAAATGTTGCTGAAATATTGCACAACTTTTTTCCCAAATTAATGGCTTTAGCACAGAAAGAAACCGGTTGAAAAATATACATTACAGGTGTACTCGTAATAACGCCACTGACGGATCGCTGCTACTTGTGCCTGATGGGAGCCTTACAGCTGGATTTGGGAGGAGCACCGGCCGGCCCTGCAGGCACTGGCAAAACTGAGACTACCAAAGACATGGCCAAGGCCGTGGCGATACAATGCGTCGTGTTCAACTGCTCTGAAGGTATGTATGGAAAAAATAAAAACCGATTTGATACAGAACGGATTTATGCTAAGTGTGATTGTAAAATAATACACGATGTAATCAAAACGTTCAAATTCTAGTCGCAGTCTCAAATAAATCTAGGCGACAAATAAATGTAAAATGTAGGGAAATTAGAGGTATTTTTAACAGATTGAAACTGAGATCAGACTGTGAACGTTCTTAAAATTACGAGAATTGCCCATCTGTTCGCTTTGATTTGTTATGAATAAGAATTGCTTTAAAACGATCTTATTAATATAGTTATGATCTTTTCGATGAGGTTTCGCCATGGACTGGCAATTAGTTGGTTTTAACAAAAAGTTGTAAAAAAAGTAATACAGTACATTAATTTGTAAAAATTATAACATTTCTAATAACATTGGATATTAGGGTTTCGTATCTATTTGAACACTTAACAATAATAGATACAAAGTTGTACATTATGATACATGTGTGCTATGTTGATCATTTGCGGCTCGCGCGCGTTAAGAAAGCCGAGTGTCTAATGATCAATGCACACGCGTTTCATACGACGTTTTTCAACACTCTTGCGAGGAAAAAAAGCAGACTTGTATTGTTATTAACTTTTATGGAAAATGGCGCGCTAGTTTTGTTTTTCCGCGCGCCGCGCTAGCGATGCGCGCGCAGCTGTAAATAAAGGCACTGGCAAAACCGCTAAACAGCCTATATAAAAATATAATAAACACAAAATAATGTTTAGACTGATCGTAGTGTTGTCGTATTTAAAAAAAATTAAATCTTTCTTTCTCAGTAAAAATTAAATCTCAGTATCATATTGTTTATTAATATTGTTTATTTATCTATTACCTTTTGTCAAAAAAAATATTTGCACTGTATTATAAAAACAATTACCAATAAGCCATTTGTGTAGTTTGGATTTAAGGGGCTTACATGACCTAAAGCGGTCACTGTCGGACTGCATAGAAAAGAAAGAGAAGCGCGATGACACAACGCTAGTAATTTATTGCAAAATATGAAGCAATTATACAATTACAAAAAAATCTATTGTTTGGACTAAAAAACTAGTATTCTATATCTGATAAAAATACAGAATGATTGTATGTATATTAGTATGGTTTTTATTGTAAAAAGAAAGTTTTTAGAGGTATCTTTCATGATTTTTTTACGCATCAAATTAGTTGTATTATGTTTTCAACACACTACTTAGCATTATATCCTGAAGAATATCATATATTTTTCTGATTTTGTTTACTGTAGTCGATCATATACCTTTATTGTTTCTAAAACTTGCGTTTTTTGTGTTTAGGTCCTGTAAGCCCCTTATAGTATTTGAGAGGGAGTTCCCTTATATATTTTGAAATAATGTTGCAAATGCTGAATTTTGCTTTTTTCTTTTTTTTTAATGTGCTTTGATGTGAAGGAATTCTTAGCCGTGTCAGGTATATTTTGAATGTAACTCGCATGTTATAACACTAATATGCTAAAACTAATTATAATTCTATCGAATTTAGAACCTCCACCTTTGTTTGAAGTAGATTAATAAAACAAGACAGTGGCGCCGATTCTGTAATTCACAAACTAAACTAAATTTAAGTTCAGGCATCTTTTTCTTTCTATTTCATTAGGACAAGGACAGAAGATAAATATTAGTTTAGTCCTGTCAAATTAGTCAGCGCCTGGCGTAAATTGACGTATTTTTAGTAGCCAATTTTTTAATCTCGTCTAAAGTTGTCTATGGAGTATCTTAATTTGACAGGACTAAACTAATATTTATCTTCTGTCCTTTTTTTAATGAAATAGAAAGAAAAAGATGCATGAACTTAAATTTAGTTTAGTTTGTGAACAACAGAATCGGCGCCAATATAAAATAGGATAAGGGTAGAATCGGTCATTACGTACTAGTTATTCATATCACCAGGGTTGGACTACAAGATGATGGGACGTTTCTTCTCGGGCCTCGCAACGTCTGGAGCGTGGTGTTGTTTCGACGAGTTCAATCGAATCGACATTGAGGTGTTGTCCGTAATCGCACAACAACTCATCACCATCAGAAATGCAAAGGTCGCAAGGCAGAGCCGGTAAGTATTCTTACATTTATTATTACTTACACTAGGTTTTTAATTTAAATAGACATGTATTTAATCGAACCTCAAATAATTCCCATTTTGCTTTCCTAAAAATATGATTGAACACTCAATGATTGCGGCTCTTTTTGTGAAGCTCTAATAATTCCTATTTTAGGGTCCAAAAATACTAAATGGCCAAGTACGCGCTCGCGTACCTACCCTAGCTTAGATACTGCGACCAACTGCGAGAAAAGGGCAAAAAATTAAAAAGAGGGTCAGTTATTTAAAAAGCGTTCGTCGTTAAAAGCGCAACATGATTTTAGAGGTTCATTAATTCAAAAAATCCTCGATCATTAGATGGTCAATAAGTTTTTACAGGATCAGAATACCAGCGTACTTGCATTATGGAATATCAGCCTATAATGTTCCCACTGCTGGGACACAGGCCTCCTCTCTAGGAGAGGGAGTGGACCGTAATCCACCACGCGGGCCCAATGCGGGTTGGTAGATGTTACATATCTTCGAATTTCTGGTTCTAGAACATGCCGGTTTCCTCACGATATTTTCCTTCACCGTTTTGAGAGCAGTGGTGATGAAATTAAATACACAAAGTAGTGTCTGCCTGATTTGAACGCCCAACCAATAACTCGTAAGTCGGAGCCTTAGCCACCACTGGTCACGGGCCACCTCAGCTCAGCATACTTACCTGTCTGCATAGTACTTACAAGGTGGTTTCCCGATGATCTTGCAGAGCATTGCACAGAAATACCAAGATATATGATTTAAAAAGAGTTTCACTATGATGGTTCTTAGACTTTTTACGTTTTACGCAGCCTATTTTCCGTTTCGTTTTAAAATATCAGTAACATTAATATGCGCTTATTCTCTCATGGATACTAAATTCTCTATTTCATCAGGTTCATGTTTGAAGGGCGCGAGATCAAATTGGTGCGCAGTTGTGCTGCTTTTATTACTATGAATCCTGGTTACGCTGGCAGAACTGAACTGCCTGATAACCTGAAGGCTTTATTCCGTCCTATATCAATGATGGTACCGGATTATGGTAAGAGGACAACAGGCCAATGATTCTTCCTGTTTTTCTGGTAGCTAAACGATTAATCTTACATTATAAATGTTTTTTTAAAGCGTTGATTGCTGAGGTGATCCTGTACTCCGAAGGTTTCGAATCGTCAAAAGGTTTAGCTAAAAAGATGGTACAAATGTACAAGTTGTCTAGCGAACAGCTTTCAAAACAGGATCATTACGATTTCGGCATGAGAGCTGTAAAGAGTGTACTGGTAATATAATTCTCAAAATTTTCTAATACTTTTTGCCCTCTTGCCTTTGGAAGAAAAGAAAACTATCCGACGACTTTCTTTGAGTTTTCGTTCATAGTGCTAGTTATGTTTAACATTACCACCAAATTTTATAGTGTACAAATATAGTGTACGATTTCTATAATTCTTGCATTTAGCTTACTTTATTTTCTTATGTAAATACCTCTCGGACTTGCTATTAAAGGTTTTTCTTGTTTGTGGTACACATGTGTACCAACTCGTCGAAGAGAGGATTATAATTTATTAAATGTATTTAGGTGATGGCTGGTGCCCTAAAGCGGGCGAGTCCTGACCAGCACGAGGAGATGACTCTGTTGTGTGCTCTTAATGACAGCAACCTGCCAAAGTTCCTGGCTGCTGACGCGATACTCTTCGCTGGCATATTGTCGGATCTGTTCCCTGGCGTTGAACTACCTGAGAGGGACTACGGTATCATGGATGAGGTCATCAGTACGTACCTCCTAAATGGAGATTTACTAACAAAATGTGCCAAATTGCGTTTAAATATTATTTCTGTTCCGTATTGAGTTGAGATTGTTAATTTTGTGGTAATACAGTCTGAGATTGTATGTGAAAAGACTGTCTGAGCCTCATTCTTAACCCGCGTTTACAACCGTGTGTATGAAACTTGTGATAGCCCAATAAGTCTTGTAAAAGACTTGTTGAAAACATAGCATAATCAGCCTATAATGTTCCCACTGCTGGGGCACAGGCCTCCTCTCTGTGAGAGGGATTAGACCGCCGTAATCCACCACGCGGGCCCAGAGCGAGTTGGTAGATGTCACATGTCTTCGAATTTTTGGTTCTAGGACATGCCAGTTTCTTTACGATGTTTTCCTTCATTTGACGTTTTTAGAGCAGTGGTGATGAAATAATTTACACAAAGTAAAGTCCTCCGGTCACGGTTCAAACCTACGACCTACAACTCGTAAGTAGCAGCCGTTTCCACTGAGCCACCACAGCTCTGAGAAACATGTCGTGTCATAAAACATAATTACGTATCGATGTTGTTTCAGAAACGTTTTGTTAACATTTTTAACAAGGGCGACTAGAATCAATTCTATTTTATCATAATTTTTGACGTTCAAAAGTGCCTTGTATGTGCCTATTTGAAATAAATGCTTTGACTTTTGACTTTAACTATTGCGTTCACCTTGTTGTCACAACTTGTCTACGGGTGTGAACGCGGGGTAAATAAATATCAAGAATAAGTAGTGGTTATATTATAATGATCGGCATCCCCTAATGGCGCTCATTAGGGGAGGCCTATGTCCAGCAGTGGACTGCTATAGGCTGATGATGATGATGATATTATAATTATCATACATACTATTTTACAGGACGAATAATTCTTGAAAGGAAACTTCAAATCGAGGAATGTCAGATACGTAAAGTGATCCAGCTGCACGAGACCATGATTGTACGATGGGGTGTCATGTTAGTCGGGCCGACTGGTGGCGGCAAGACTGTAGTCTTAAATGTAAGAGTCGATTATTTATTTATTCCTTGTCAACCTAGAGATTTGCCCGATTAAAAAGTGAGATGTTCCTAATAATTTAAAGGTGTTAGGCGATACTTACACAAGGCTTTTTGAAATGGAAATACCGGGTGCACAAAACCAACCAGTGCAGAAGTACATAATGAACCCGAAGAGTCTCGGTATCGGAGAATTGTATGGTGAAGTCGATCTGGCAACGCTTGAATGGCATGATGGAATTTTACCTCTCTGTTTACGTACTGCTGTGCAAGTAAGTGTAATCCCAACAAGTATGTAAACATAGATAAATAACGGTACAAAAGTCGTCGGCCCGCCTCGCCGATAAATGAATGATAGTAATCACGATCAATATTGACCCCAGATTCTATGAAGGAGAAAGAAGTTCCTTGCTACTGAATATGCAATTTGGCAAATTTTCAAAGGAAATTATTTTTTTATAACTGTTGACGCTAGCTTTGAAAACTTACCAAGTCAAGTAGTTAGTAACTTCATGATAAAAAAATACATCTCGCATAACGCTATCAATGCAATGAATAATATCAAATATTTGTACAAATCCAGCCCTGCATTGCTATTCACAACACAACCATCCGACAGGTTATCGTATCGAAAATGACATATTTCGATAATCTGATTTGCCTTGCTCCCGACAGCAAACAACTGTCGGAAGAATAGCGGTCGTATATTCGATTTAAACTGACAAAATTTTCGGATTTTGGACTTGAGAACAGCGGCAGCGTTGAGAGGACTCCTACGATAACAGATTGTTGTTCGATACGGTACGGAAGCGTATCGAGTGGGTGTAAATAGCTATGCCCGTGTTTGCAATCAATTGAATACTTTATGTATCTAACTGTTTAGTGTGAGCGACCAGACCACCAGTGGTTGATCTGCGACGGCCCTGTGGACGCCGTGTGGATTGAGAACATGAACACGGTACTAGATGACAACAAGATGTTATGTCTGTCCAACTCTGAGAGAATCAAGCTAACACCTTACGTGCACATGCTGTTTGAGGTACCTTTCACATTATTATACGATATTGTCGGTTACGATCATTGATAATGATTCCTATTTATTTCAGTGCTGGATGCATAGTCCAAACACGCACCTTGCACTCATTTTCAAATACAAGTTACCATTTTTCTTGGACCAGCATCTCTGACGTACTCAATGTCGTCAATAGAAATGTCATATTAAAATAATTGGCTGAAATACAATTTTATTTATTTGTACATTTTTATACTCATTTACAAAATTGTTAGGCATAAAAAGGCATGAATGCTATTTGCTGGGATTGGAATAAAATCACACATATCTAGTACCTATAGAGCAGGAAAGCAAATTAAAAGGCACGTGCGTTCAATACCTACAATACAGGGTATTTTGAACCTTAAAGCCGTGCAATAAGAGCCATTTTTTGAGTAAGTGTGTTGAGGAATGGTTTGTTTGGTACTTTCACTAACCTTTGGTGGCTAGTTTTGTTCTGTTTGATAGCAACACAGCAAGGTAAGGCTAACAAAATAATTACGTTTCATTTGGCATTGGCTAGTAGACATTCGATCACCTTCAGTTAAATAGAATAATGAATGGGTAACATTATTTTTGTAAATTTAATAGGTACCTATATAAGTTAGACATGATTGGGGGAGATTTACAGGTATCGATTTGTCGGTATAGGTCGGTACTGATAGGTGCAGATCAACCCACTAGTGCACGGTATGAATTAGATTGTTATACAAGGGGCTAAAATGACCCATTATACGAGGTAGTTTTTTATTTTACTCCCGAGCTTTAGTGAGGTATAGTTTTAGAGTAAATAGAAACCGAGCTACAATGGATTTTTAGCGCCGTGTGTTGCACTCTACTTTTCACTACGATTGTGAGAAAATAAAAAAATTCAATACAATATTAAATAGTTTATTGTATTAAAAATTAAATGTACAATTCTGGATATTTAACGAGATGTTTTTCCCGGCAACTTAATTTCAGTCCTCTGTGAAGATGAGAGTTGTCTGTGGGGTAAACGTGGGAGATACACGTAGTTCCAGGTTTGAGGGTACCTCGTTCGAATGTACTGAATAGAGAATCAGCTGAGTTGACTCATCCCTTGATGTCGATGGTCGTCGGTTAGTTGGGAGAATATTGATGCGTTCCGTGATACGCTGGGTGATATCTTTGTTTCTTTTCCTTTCTCTTTCATTTGCAAATTAGGGCCTTTATCCTCACTAGATAATGACATTTTCACTGTTGTAAAATAAATTACGGTCACCAATTCAATTTGCAATTAGAGAAACATTCTAAAGATTTCGCACCAATGTCTTTTTTAAATTTCTTCTGTTGCCGCAAGTCCGCCGCGCAATGCACGAATCTACCGAAGAGATCGCCGCTTTTAGTTCCATTTTCAAAAATAAAATGTTTTTCTTTTTTTATGAAACAGTAATAAGTCGAGTCTTTAATCATGATTATTCTATTTATGAATAGACTTTTTCGTTTTTGTAGGCTCGCACAAAAATAAAAATAAAAACTTTTTTCCCTAGAGCAAGATATTGCTATTTTTCCTCGCTCTGGTACGTTACCACAGAGTACTTTTTGATAGACTTACGTTACAATGACCGTCTTTTTGAGCAAGAAGAGTGAAAAAGTGTAGTTGGTACCGACAAGTTTCACCTATAGTAAAAGTGCGTAATGCTGCACACCCCCACCCTATTTCAAGTTAAACAAATATCAACTTTATTTCAATGATTATTAAGTTGGTTTCAGAGTGACTAGCACTATTGAAAAAGTTATAAAAATGTTTGAAATTGTAATGTAAACTGAACTTTATTGTGTAGGAATTAAAGTAATTTTTCCATTAATTCATATTTGTTTACAATAGTGCGAGATATTTGCCAAAAATGGCAAATATCTCGCGAACGCAGATTAGCTGTTTCTTATGCGCTAGCGCATACAGAAAGTATAGGACTATTTCACCCGCACCGATCAGTACCCGTCCATTCCGACTTGTACGTACTGGGAACATCTATCTGTATGCAAGCACCCAGAATTAATACCTACTAGGAAAGTCTATTACCTTATTTGGTGTTACCGTTTTAATTAACAATAAACAATAATAATAATTATAGGTGGCGGATTTAGCTCAAGCTTCACCAGCCACGGTGTCCCGTTGCGGCATGGTGTACGTGGACCCAAACGAGATGGGCTACATGCCGATGGTGCGCTCCTGGATAGATGAGGCGACGGAGAGAAATCTCTTCACTTTGGAAAATGCCGAATTCGTTTACGAACTGTTCAAACTTTTGCATGTTGGATTCAAGCACGTAAATAGCAACTGCCGCTTTGGGATCAGTCAGGTACCTAAATATTTTTGAAGACCTTCTTCCATACTTACCTAATAAGATTTTGGTACTATGATGCTGGTTTCATTCATACACATATCTTACAATGCCATGTACTTATTTTCTTTTTTTATAAGCCTTGTTTATGATTAAAATCTAAGTATTAACACAAGTACCTACTGCATGAATTTACAATAACTTCAGTGTCTGTTTTCAACGTATTGATCACTATGAATTGCGAACCAGAAAATATGAGTACTTTGTTGTTCTAATGTCACTCTGTGGTTGTAGGTAGACATAAGCAAAGTGTCTGCGGTCTGCTACCTCCTAGGAGCGCTGCTGTCGGAGCCAGGAGATCGGTTCCCGGACAAGGCATTCATCAAAGTGTACATCGCTCATTGCTTCATATTCTGCTACGTTTGGTGCATCGGTGGCAACATCCTCGAAGAAGGACGGAAACAATATGAAGAAGTCATCAAGAGACAGTTTGAGGAATTCGAGGAAGCAGAATTGTTAGTGGTTATTCCTTGGCTTTTTTCGATGTATTTTGGTTTATATGCTATATTTTACCATTTTATCTATTACTAGCATGCCGCAGGGCTTCAATTACTTCGATATGTTCATGGATACGAAACAGCGCAGACTAAAAGTGTGGGCAGATATAATTCCTGAGTTCTTATACGACTCCACAAAGCCGTTCTTTGAGACCCTCGTACCAACAATAGACACAGTTCGGTATGGATATTTGTTTGAAAAACTTCTGGGCTGTGGCAAACCCGTCATGTTTACAGGAAACACAGGTACGTTTTTAATATCAACTACGGTAAGAGAAAAAGTTCTTGCATTGTTTCTTACCCAATAAAGTCGTGCAATGGTCGAATTTATCTGACTTGAATAAAACGAAGGTTTCATTCCCCGCCGGTTAACGCGTACTGCTAGCAGATACCTAATGCATTTTATTGAATACAATATTGTTTTGTATTATTAACATAAGCTTTTAATTATGTAAATAATCTTTCAGGAGTCGGTAAGACGGTAATTGCGGTAGGAACGCTGAACAAAATGGCTCTGGGTGGTTACTACATACCGTTCCTATTGAACTTTTCGGCCCAAACCAGCAGTGGCCGAACACAGGTATACTATGTTTTCTTAATAATACTATCGGCCTGTTGTTTGCCCTTCTGTGGATCGAAGGGTTCTTTTCATTCGAAGAAGAAAATTTGATTATTGTTCACCGCGCTTACTACTTTACCGTTGTTGTGTGTTGGTTATCCAGACCGCTATTAAAGTGCAAAAGAGACTTACGAGTTGTAAGTCGTGGATTCGAACCCCGGTGGGCACTTACTTTGTGTAGTTTATTTCATCACCACACTCAAAACTCGAATCTAAGAAACGGATTCTATAACCTCAATTAAAATTAGTAGTATTCTAGCAATTCAAAGGTATTGCTAGAACAGGCCCACCGATAATATCGGGTTTATTATCAACTAGCTGACCCGGTAAACGTTGTTTTGCCATATAAATTATTTCTAGCTGCCCGGCGCGGCGCTATCGTTCGCGTGGTGTCCAACCCCTTACCCTATCCTACTCCTACCCTACTCCTACACTACTCCTACACTACTCCTACCCTACTTCTACCCTACTTCTACCCTACTCCTAACCTACTCCTACCCTACTCCTACACTACTCCTACCCAACTCCTACCCTACTCCTACCCTACTCCCACACTACTCCTACCCTACTCCTATAAGTAAATAAAAGTATTAAATACTATGTCCGTCTAAAACCGGATAAAAAGCCGGATCCTATGTCCGTCTCCTGGTTCTAAGCTACCTCCCCACCAATTTTCAGCCAAATCGGTTTAGCCGTTCTTGAGTTATAAATAGTGTAACTAACACGACTTTCTTTTATATTTATAGATTATAATCATTATCATTACTTTTTTAAATAAAACAGACAAAAGTATCAGAGTTAATAATACACATGATAATGTTTGAAAGATCACAATATGTTTTCTTTAGTACTATATCGTCCCAATAGATGTCGTTACGTGTTTCCACTTATTGCAATAAAAAGTTGTTATAGAATGCTTTAAATTGGTTACCTATATCTTTTGATAGACTGAAGCGATTGCGATAAAACAAAGACTAATCACTATTCAGAGTTCTACACTATATTTGAGTATAAAAATGAGCCATATTGGTTTGGTACTTTTGACGTTGAACCTGTTCAAATGAAAAATGTGTCACATCCAAACAGACAAACCGACAAAAATTCCAAAAATTGATGAAATGGCATCTGTTGGTTATCCTTTAACACCCCACCTATTTTTTTTTTAATATTTTCAATGTACAGAAACGCCTCGTCTACAGATTTATTATATGTATAGAAGATAATTATTCTCCTTTCCTAGGCGGTGATAGAGTTACGTTTAGACAAGAGACCGCGCAAGGCCATCGGAGCTCCATTAGGAAAGAAAGTGGTTATATTCATCGATGACGTGAATATGCCTCGCCTGGACATATATGGCGCACAACCGACTATAGAATTGCTGAGGTAAGACTTATCTTCATATATGAGTAAAAAATATTAGTAAAAACCACATTGATCCTTTTGTTGTGTACTTAAAGCGTTGAACAGTTTCTGTTAGAATCAAAGATTTGTATTGAATAATTCCATTCATTTCATTAAGGATCATACACTGCAGCGCGCCACGCGACGCGCGACGGGGTACAGATGACGCGCCCCTGCTCGTGAGTTTTTACATACAAATTCAATAAAACGCGCTATCGCGCGCGTATTTGTTTCCCTTTCCCGCGCGCGCCCCGTAGCGTAGTTGTAGTGTGTGATCCACCATACAAACCGGGAAACCGGAAACCGGGAATCTAAGCATATTATTTTAAAACTTTTCTTACACCATACATTTTTTGGTCCGACAAACAGGCAATTCCTAGATTTCGGCGGTCTGTACGACCGCGAAAAACTGTACTGGAAGGATATCCTCGACGTGGTGCTGGCGTGCTCATGCGCTCCGCCCGGCGGTGGTCGTAATCCACTGACCGGACGATTTGTCAGACATTTTGCGATGTTCTACATTTCTGCACCTAATTCCGAGGCTATGAAAACTATATTTAAGGTTAGTCACTAACATATGAAAACTTGCTTTTATTTATAAATTAGGTAATAGTCTATAGTGATTATGCCTTTTGGCGCAAAGCCTACGTTACGTACCCCACAAAATGCTTTCCACTTTCGGGATCTAAATTAAAAAATTAATCGATGGAAGCGGCTGCGCGCGGAACGGAAGGAAGTGCGCCTGCTTGTCACTTTGCATTGTGGGCTGTGCTGTGGCACGAAATTTAAATGTACTCTAGCATTTTTTTTTTTTGCGGAAGGGAAATCATCAAATGACCCCTCCCGCTCTGGGTGGAGCGGAAGGGAGTGTCAGACTCTTACTGACTAAAACCCACCCGTGTTCCTTCCTTAGCCCTTTATGTTCCGGGCCAGCGGTAACCCTTTCGGACAATCCCGCTGACCCGGATGTACTCTAGCATTACGTTGCGTATTAGTAGATTTAATTGATTGTTTTTGTGTGAAGTTATTTTATGTAAGTATCCAGCTTGGAATTTCGAATAGGTCCCCAAACATCCTAGGGTGGGCACCAGACCATTCTAGGGTGAACTCGGCCCATCCGACCCCCCCCCCCACCTACGCCTATGCATTTATATTCATTATTCCTCTTCATTATTTTGTACCATCAATCAGGCAATCTTGAGAGGCCACATGGAGGACTTCGTGACTGAAGTCGCAGTCCTCGGGGGTCCCATAGTGGATGCAGCCGTAGATGTGTATCTGAAGATTTGCGCCGAGTTGCTGCCGACGCCAGCCAAGTCGCACTATGTGTTCAATCTAAGAGACTTGTCGAAGTGTATGCAAGGAGTCTTGCAAGCCGAAGCCGTGTACATGAGGCTTCCGCAAGCAATGCTCAGGTATTTACGTCTTATCAGGTTCAACTGCCTAATTGCATTCGTTGCTCCATGCATACTGCGACCATCATTTTGAGAAGTAATAGGCAAGCATAATTCCCTTGTTATTTGCTTTTAAAACTTGAGCCCTGTGCAGCTGTGAAGTGTTTAAGTAATTTCAGATTATTTTATCATGAGTGCCTTCGTGTGTTCCACGATCGGCTGATCAACATCGAAGATAAGAGTTACTTCTACCACCTGATGAGGTCGGTCTGTGAGAAGAACTTCCAACAACCAATACTAGAGATTCCTGATGACCCTATAATTTTACAACCACCTCTTCTGATGTTTGGTGATTTCATAAACTCCTCTGTTCCGAAAGAAAACAGAAACTATGCTGAGATACCAGAGTTACCTAAGCTTATGGTGGTTGTGAAGGCAAGTGATTGTTTGTTGTTTGCACGTTCTTTTGTATTAGGTACTTCACAGGTATATTTTGGGAGAACATATTTTAATGGAGATGGTAATTACCATCTATGTATATGTATGTATTGTATGTGTAGTATGCTGATGAATTGATGATCTTCTATAAAACAACGATTTTCATTGAATATATATTCCGGTTGCAGGAAAGTTTATCAATTTTATTCTTTATCAGAACATCAATATAGTGTAGTATAAATTAAATAAAGAGCAACTATTAGTGCCTTTTCACACCTCCCGGCAACCGCCGGCTAGCCAGTGCTGACTATCCGGTAACCACTTGCCAGGCAAATTACGCCGGTACGTATGAAAGCTAACGTACATGGCTATACACTTCGCCGCCGGGTAGCCGGTGTAGCAGCTCATACTTACGATAAACAATAATAGACATACAAATTAGAGGAGCGCATACAGCCGTGCGCGATTTTTATGGTTTGGTACTGTATATAAGCAGCGCTTAATAATAAAATACACAGATCATAATTCGCCTTTTTACTCGCAACACATATACCTACCTAAAGTGGTGACCCCGCGTTCGAAATGGCTACGCCCGTAACGACAGAAGACAGTATTGAAACTACCTGCCAGCCGATATGTGCAAAAGCAAGACCACTACCGCCGCGTAAATACAACGCTGCAAAACAAGAATTCCAACTCATGATGAGCCAAGCAATTTGTCGACCATCTAATAGCCCATGGGCTAGTCCATTACACATGGTTTTGAAAAAGGATGGTACCTACAGAACAAATGTGGTGATTACCGTAGATTGAATGCAGTAACCACACCCGATCGATACCCGTATACCACGACTGCATGACTTTACACATAACCTCCAAGGCAAGAAGATATTTTCAAAAATTGATCTGCAGAAGGCCTACTACCAGATTAAAAATAGAGAAGATGATGTGATGAAGACAGCCGTGATTACTCCTTTTGGCTTGTACGAGTTCACTAGCATGTGTTTTGGTTTGAAGAACGCAGGCCAGACATTCCAACGTCACATTGACAACGTGCTTCGCGGCCTACCTGTTTTTCCATTCGTCGATGACATTCTTGTTGCTTCTGAAAACTAAGAAGTACACTAAGCTAAGTGTATCTTCGGCCAGACAAAACTCGATTTCCTGGGATACACAATAAGCCCTGAAGGCATTCCACCGACGGAAGAAAAGCTACAAGCAATACCATCTTACCCGTTGCCAAATATGATCCAAGATCTTCGTCGTTTCGTCGGAATGCTGAACTTTTATCGATCGAACATACCCCATGCTGCTGAACATCAAAAAGAATTAAGCAAATACTTTCACGACGCCAAAAAAACGATAAAACATGCATAGAGTGGACCGAAGAGGCAAAAGAAGCATTCAATCAATGCAAAGAAGATATCAAGAACTGCGCACTATTGTCCTATCCATCACTGAGCGAACCTTTCGCATTGATGACAGACGCTTCAAACACATGCGCCGCCGGTGCTGTCATACAACAAAAGATTAACGGCAAGTGGAGACCACTGCAGGCGCGGTCCGAAGGGGGGGGGGGGGTCACAGGGGACATGACACCCCCAAAATCTAAGGTCAAATTGAAAAATCTCAAAAATTTGCCAAATAATAAAAGGAAATTACTAGCTATAAATTTATAATAACAGCGGTAAATTTATAATAATAAAATTGTGTCTTGTGCAATAATGTTTATATTATTCCAGATACCTATTTTTTATTAGTGTAGTGAGTGATCCCCTCCAAAATTTCAGGCTGCGACCGCGCCTGCCACTGGGATTCTTCTCCAAGAAGTTCAGTGACGCACAACGTGCCTAATTATAGCACGTATGACCGTGGCTGTCAATCTACGTAGCAATACGTCATTTCCGCCGTGTGTTTGAAGGACGAGAGTTAATTGTTTACACGGACCACAAACCGCTGTGTAATGGATTAATTTCAAACAGCAAGTCTGAGACGCTCCGCCGAACAAGATACCTTGAATATATCGGACAATTTACGTCAAATATACATGTAACCGGCCAGAACAACAAAGTCGCAGATGCACTATCACGAGTCGAAACAATAACATGCCCGACACCACTGGATTACACCGAGTTAGCAAAGAAACAAGACCAAGACGAAGAATTGAAAATGCAGCAAACAAAGGAAAATACCTATTCCAGAAAATCACAATTCCCAACTCAACTGCTAAAGTTACCTGCGAGATGTCATCAAGCACTGCTCGTCCATATCTGCCTCCAGATTTTCGAAAAGCTGCATTTCAAGCTATTCACGACCTTAGTCAATCCAGCATAAGGGCGACAAGGAAGCTAGTAGCTGTGCCCGCTACTGGTGGCCCTCCATGAATAGTAACGTAAAGGAGTGGACTCGAACGTGTGACGCGTGGCAGCGTGCTAAGGTGCAACAACACACGAAGACTATCCGGTATCACTTGCCAGGCAAACTACGCCGGTACGTACTTATGTATGAAAGCTAACGTACATGGCTATACGCTTCGCTGCCAGGTACCTACCCGGCACCGGCTACTCGGTTGCCGGGACGTGTGAAAAGCGCCTAAGTGCAACCGGGTAGTCGGCACCGGCTATCCGGTTGCCGGGACGTGTAAAAAGGCACTTATTCTGTCGAATCTTTAAGTAAGTCTGGTTTCATCATGCAATAGGTATTTAGGCCTGTACCTATTAATTATTGTGGGTAGAATTTAAAACCTTGATCTTGCGATTCAGATTTTAAAAGTGAACTACAAATGACACAGGAATACTTAGAAGAGTACAATTCGACGGCGCGCGCGGAGATGCACCTGGTGCTGTTCCAAGATGCTATAGAGCACATAGTGCGGACAGCCAGGGTGCTGCGAGCAGAGCGCGGCAACAGCCTCATGGTGGGCCCGGGAGGCTCCGGCCGCAGAAGCGTCGCCACCCTCGCCGGACACATCAACGAGTGCAAGTAAAGTTACCTACATCTAAAATATGTTGTTTACCTTATGGGCTATTTTTCTCTGCTCTCTGCTTTACCCACTCAGAAATATATTATATTGCGTCGCAATGTCAATACCGCAGACTAATATTCAGCCAACTTCTTTACATGTCAGAGCGTAATAAACGAACCCATGTCATTGTTTGCTGACGACAGTACCTACTGTAACCATAGCGCCTTAAAATATGATTAACTACCATTCTGATTCTAATGATTCATTGAATTCTATAATTACCTGGCTTAATAAGCTAACTCAGTATCTAAGGATTGATCCAATTCCAATTGGAAATACGTTAGCAATTCTAGTCGGAAACTATGATGACTCACGCACACTTGAAACGCACCATGTTCAAAGAAATAACAATTCCTGTTCAAAATCCTTATCGAATACACAGTCGCAGTCAGTACTAAAACTGGCCAAGTGCGAGTCGAACTCGCACACGAAGGGTTCCGTACCACAAAGCAAAAACGCCGAAAAAATCACGTTTGTTGTATGGGAGCCCCCCTTAAATATTTATTTTATTTTGTTTTTAGTATTTGTTGTTATAGCGGCAACAGAAATACATAATTTGTGAAAATTTCAACTGTCTAGCTACCGCGGCTCTTGAGATACAGCCTGGTGACAGACAGACAGACGGACGGATGGACGGACCGACGGACAGACAGCGAAGTCTTAGTAATAGGGTTCCGTTTTTACCCTTTGGGTACGGAACCCTAAAAACGGTTTAAAGTATAAAGTTACGGAGTTTTTGAATGACTTTGAATTTAGATAAATTAAGTATTTGGTGCTTGGGGGAGGCCAATGTCCAGCAGTGGACGTCTTTCGGCTAAAATGATGATGATGAAGTATTTAGTTTTTTTGTTTTAATTATTTTTTTGACGATATTTTTTGTATTGGCTGTACCTAAATATGGATTTGAACTTTGACTATAATTCAATTATTTCCTAATCCTAGCATTTTCCCAACTAAGTTGGGGTCGGCTTACAGTCTAACCGGATGCAGCTGAATTATTTCCTAATTTATAATTCAAGATTTTATAAACTATTTTGTACGCCGAATATTTCAAAACTTGTTGAACCAGCAATATTTAACTCGTTTCCATCCATATGTGCATATCTATATGTATGATAATGTATGTATCATGTTACAAATGTTTAATACAAATAAAGTATCTTTAATAAAAATGTGACACTGACAGACTATCAAAATAAAATAAAAAGAACCGGTCAAGTGCGAGTCGGACTCGCTTACCGAGGGTTCACCACCCTTGGTTGACTGGTAGAGAATGCCTATGGCATTAAGTCCGCCTTTGTACCTTTTTGTGCGAAAAGTTTAAATTAATAAATAGTCAGTTCCATAGCTCGCTGAGCGACCTGGAATTTATGGACCAGCCATAGAGTGAGTGCCCACGTTTCGGCTCGGCAGGACGCACTACTTGACGACCTTAGTCCTTAGACTCTGTGGAATAAGCGACGAGAAGGCTCGACTTTTGGGAAGCTTAGTTGCCCGCTGCCCAGCCCAGCTAAAATCTTCCGTTAGCCTCCCTCCTAAAGTGGGTCCCCACCAAACTGCAGAGTTTTCGAACAACCTCTCCTAGCAGCCCGGGGGGGGTTAATTGTAGACTTTCGTTGAAATAATAAAAATTGTTCAAGTTGTTATTTCCCATAACAATTTTTTTCTGGCCGACACTTTAATGCTGGAGTACGAAATTAATGATGTCCTTTCATGTTCTGTTCGTCAGCTTTATGTCCATATTTCGTACGCAGGTGCATGGGAATGGAAATCAAAAGGAATTACGATACGCCCGAATTCCACGACGATCTTCGCAAGATGTACATGCGAGCTGGAGTTGATAACGAGGATACGGTGTTCCTCTTCACTGATACACAGATCACAAAGGAGGAATTCCTCGAAGACATTAATAATATGCTCAACTCTGGTAATTGATTCATATCTAAGTAGAGTTTAAAAGAAGATGTAGTGACGGATGAATAAAAGGTGACTAACAAAAGGTAGGTACGTGTAATGTAATTCACATTGTCAAGGAAGGCAGATGTGAGAGGAAACACCGATGATTCTAGGGCGTCTAATAAAGGCGTTTCCTCTAGTGCGTAGAATAATAGTGTCCTTATCGGTGATGTTCTTTAGAATGGTCAGTTGAGTAGTACTCGCAACCGCGTGTACGACAAGATGTATGAACGTGAACGAAGCAAAAGGGGTATGTAAGGATCGTAGCAGGTGGCGCTTTTTAGTTTCTGCCTGTGATGGGAAAAGGGCGTGAGTTTATGTATGTATGTAAGTGAAGTTATTAGTAAATTTCAATGTTGGGAAAGCGTCCATGGAAATAATTACCGTGTTGTATTGCCAAGTTATGGGATAAATGACACAGGTTATCATTGTGCATGTGTAGCCTGCCTAATAATAAAGTTAATCGCTAATTTAGGTGAGGTACCGAACCTGTTCGAAGGTGATACCTACGAAGCTGTGCAGAGCGGCTGTCGCAACGACGCTGCAAAGGCCAACGTCAACCCTGCTGATCGTGACGGTGTCTACTACTTCTTCATTAACAGGGTACGAGGGAAGCTCCACCTCTGTATATGCATGAGTCCCGTTGGAGAGGCATTCAGGTAAACTAACACCTTCTATTGCTATGCACTCGATAGTCAGTTCTTAGCAGGCCCGAAAAATAGCAGACAGCGCCTACAATGATGTGCCCGTTGACATCAAATCCACCCTCCAGCAATTTTCGGGTATCTAGCAAGTGCTCGACATGTTTAGAAGAGTAAACTTTTAATCATGGTCTCCTGATTATTAAAAGGTTGCGTATTTTAGACAAAGACGCTGATTTAATAAGGAAATAACTAAAAACTATCTAAAATCGTTTCGATCGCGAAAACATTTGCTTTGTGCTCGAGTGACCAGAATCTGACACAAATACCTACTTAGTCGCAACCTTGACCCTGGACTTTCACCCAACTCATCCATCTTGGAACGTTGCCAACACTTTCAGTTTGTGCACTAGGCGACATTGAGCTCGCAGAAAACGAACGTGGAGCGTTATTTGGATGTGGAATAGGTAAAAATTTACTTGAATATCTAAGTAGGGACAAATATGAATTTTGTACATAATTCAGATACCATAAATAAGTGATGCCTAGTAGAAGTGCAGGCCGGTTTGTGGCCAATGGATCAATAAATTGTTGATTGAGGTCAGCGGTACGGGCTCTCACGGCTGCGCTGTGCAACGCTCCCCACCCTGCACTCCCGATGCATTGACCTGCTACGCCCTATATTTTGTAATAAACTGAATGACGCAAATTGAGATCTAGAGGGCACGATTCTGTGTTGCCTATAACTTATCCATAATAAACGATGAAAGTATTTTAGTACCTATCTACCTAATCCACTGACCTGTATTATACAAGTACCTACGCTGGACTTCATCCTACTATCGATGACAAATTTATTTCTTATTTGCAAAATAGTTGGGCAAACGTCATCTAAAACTATTCCAAATTTCAAGTTGATAGCATTAGTAGTTTTTGAGATATCCAGCTGTGATAGACAGACAGACAGACAGACTACTTAGTCTCACCATAAGGGTTCCGTTTTTACCATTTTGGTACGGAACCCTAAAAACGTGCGAGTCGGACTTGTTCACCGAGGGTTCCGTACAAATTAAGTTTATCACGGGATATTTTTTTTTGTAACCGGAATTTTAGATGTTAGATCGGGAATATTCGCAATTTGTCAACATTGGTAGGTAGGAATCGACACAGAGATAATATATTTTTTTAATTAAACTTACTTTTATGTTTCGTAGACGTCGATGCCGAATGTTCCCGTCTCTGGTAAACTGTTGCACCATTGACTGGTTCACAAAATGGCCGCCTGAGGCTTTGCTCTCGGTAGCCAAGCAATGTCTACAGCCGCTCGAGAACCAAACAATCATTGATCAAATATCTACAATTTGCGTCACCATGCACCAGGTAATACCAATAATTCAAAAAACAGAGGCTTGAAAAAATGTATCCCTGAAAAAAGGCCAAAGCTGAAAAATGATTTTTTATAGAAGTTGTATGAAGTCAGCGAAGTATACTAATTAACAAAGGGCCTCTCATTTGCGAGCTTCTCCATATTAGAGATCAAATGCAAGAAACTCTGATGACTCTATCAATATACCGGTTGACTTATTGAATGCATTGGCAGATTAAAGTAATAATGAATCACAATCAATCAACTCAGCTCAGCCTATGTCAGTCCACTGATTGGCATAGGCCTCTCCCAGACTTCGCTACAACACCCTGTCCGCCTACTCAGTAGGCGGACAGGGTATTGTGGCGAAGTCTATCAAAAAAGTAAAGTGGCTGGTAGGTGGCTGGGGTAGACTGGATGCAGAAGGCTGCATTCAGTCTACCCCTGCCACCTGCGGGGGGTCCTCCCACACTACGCTTGCCAATACGCGGTCTACACTCTAGGACTTGTCTGCTCCATCGAGCATCGGTCCTACGACAGACATGGCCAGCCCACTGCCACTTCAGTTTGCTTACTCTGCAAGCTAGGTCGGTAACTCCGGTTCTTTTTCGGATAATTTCATTCCTGATATTATCCTTCAAAGAGGCTCCGAGCAAGCTCGCTCCATAGCAATAATGGATCTAAACAACTTTTACTAAAGGACGGAAATACTATCGAGATATTAATATGCTATTTCATACAACAATGCAATTATCTACTGTGCTTCGTTCCGCTTTAATAGCTGACCATGCTCATAAGTAGGTATACTTCATCCCCTGAAACGATGCTAATGAGTTCAAAGTTTAGGCTACCTACATTAATACTTTCGCTCTTTACGAATAACCTCTCAAATAAGATCATACATAATCAGCCTATAATGTTCCCACTGCTGGGACACGGGCCTCCTCTCTGTAAGATCATACATTTTATTAATACCTTTACTAGTTTTAAGTTAGACAAAATTAAATATTTGAAACGTCACGTAAAAACATAAGTATTTTGTTTATGTTTATTTCAAGGATGTGGACATAATGACGGATCGATTGTATCAAGAGATGAGGCGTTACTTCTACACAACGCCTAGCAGTTACTTAGATTTGCTGAAACTGTACATGGATCTGCTAGACAAAAAACAACAGCAAATTATCCGCGGCAGGGACAGAATAAGTTGTGGATTGGAGGTAAAATCGTCAATCGTTTTAAGCTGCGTAAGGGTCAGCGCACACCAAGAGCAGAGCAGAGCATTTTCTGAGATTATTGAAAAAAATATCTTATGATTAATATCATAATTCGCAATATTGAATACACCCAAATTTTATGCTCGACCATGCTCGAGCAAGCCGACTGCGTAAGGGCATTACTTTACTACATGGCATTACTACAGGGGGTCGTGGGATTATTTAAAATTAAGCTTTTTTTTCAATTTTATACATTTTCGTAAAAAAAACAAAATAACTTTGACCTTCAATATCTTTGAAACCAAAAGGTTATTAGGTGTCGCCCAATACAATCCTACTAGATATTTGGTCATTGTTAATGTTACGATTAAAATTAACTTTGACGGAAACTACCTATAACGGAGCTATGCCCAGCTACTTGATATAACAGAAATAACAAGTGACACCCGTTATATTTTAAGCTTTGATATGACTTTGAAAATGAAAATATGGCTTTGAATTTTATTAGAGTCCTTGAACTTGCCTATATCAAATCGATTTGACGACGACTTTTATAGAAATTAATATCCTTGACCTTACACGTACACAGAAACTATACCAAACATACGAAGTCGTAGGAGTGATGGAACAGCAAGTTCGTGAAATGGAGCCCATCCTTGCGAAGAAAGCAGATGAAAGCATTGCTCTGGTTGACAGGCTGAAAGTGGAGCAGAAAGCCGCTGACACAGTCAAACTTGCGGTCATGAAGGACGAAGCCGCCGCCAAGGTACCTACGCTTGATTCTCCTTCAAGCTTGGTTTTAAGCAGGACTTCCAAGAAAGAGATTAAGAGCGTTTACGCCGTACGGCATTTCATACAAACTTTCAAGCCCTTGTTTTTCGAAATGAATGAACCGATTTTAATTAAACTTCATAGCAGGATACTAAGGTCTAAAAAATTACTTAAGAACATTTTCGAAAATAGTGTTACCTCTATGAGTGTTACAGCTAGGGAATGCAAATCCGTTCTGTTTCAAAATCCGGATTTTTAAGAACGGATTTTTGGTCCAATCCGGATTATCCGGATATTACGGATTTTTCATGAAAATAAACAAATCTACCCATATTAGTTGGTTAATATGATATTTCTTATATTTGTGTAAATGGATTAAAATAAAAGCACACGAAAATCACATCAAACGATTTTTTAAATTTCTTGATTTGGAATTATTCAAACTATCATCATTAAATACCATAATTATGATGGTATTACTATAATATGTACTTATTCTTATTAAAATAATTAGTCTGTGTCTCGCGTGCTAAGTAACGATGATAAAATAATTCATCATCATCATTTCAGCCGAAAGACGTCTACTGCTGGACATAGGCCTCCCCCAAGCACCTCCACTTCAACCGGTTCTGTGCTTTTCACATACAAAATTAAAGGCTCCAAGGTCTCTGCTAGAGATTAATGGCCAGAGCCAGCTTAGGAAACTAACGACCGATTATGACAGGATCGTATCCGCCAAACCTGTGCTGTTAAGAGAGATCGAGAGGTTCTATGGTCAGTTATACAAATCAACAAGTAACTCTGTTACAAATCTGGCAAACTACCCAAGAACTAGATTTACCCAACACTACACCGAAGACATCCCGGACGTCAGCCTGTACGAGATGAGGATGGCTCTGAAGCAGCTCAAAAACAACAAGGCGCGAAGTGATGACGGAATTACGGCCGAGTTCGTGAAGGCCAGCGGAAAACCCGTTTCTAAGGCCTTTCAGAAGCTGTTTGGTTCCGTCATACTCGAGGGTAAATCACTACAGGCATGAAACAGAGGTGTGGTGATACTTTTCTTTAAGAAGGGCGACAATGCCCTTCTTAATAATTATAGGCCCATCTCACTTCTGAGCCATGTGTACAGTCACAAGTAATAATATGTCAACACTTGGCCACTTTCAACTGCGATTTTTTCGTAAAATAACAAATGCAACGTTGAAATACGACACTTTACATAAACCTATGGGTTCGAAAATACTATGTTCGTAATAACATAAAATTTCATTAAAAAATAAAGGAGAAAATTGGCTTTGAATAAAGCCAAGTGTATACATATTTTTGCTCGTGACTGTACAAGGTGTTTTTGAGAGTCATCACGAACCGTCTCGCGCGCAGGTTTACACCACATATATACGCTGCGACTGGTTATACAGTAGACCGAAGAATATAACCTACCTCTCTGCTTAGCGTTTGTGGACTACGAGAAAGCCTTTGATTCGATCGAGACATGGGCTGTACTGCAATTTCTTCAACGGTGCCAGATCGACTATCGGTACATCGAGGTGCTGAAGTGTCTGTACGAAAACGCTACTATATCAGTCCGACTCCAGGATCAGACCTCGAAACCTATCCTTCTGCAGCAAGGTGTGAGACAGGGAGACGTTATCTCTCCGAAATTGTTCACCAGTGCACTGGAGGATGTCTTCAAGGTTCTGTACTGAAAAGGGGCTGGCATTAACATCAATGGCGAGTACATAACCCACCTTCGGTTTGCCACCGATATCGTAGTCGTGACTGAGACCATGGAGGACCTCGGTACAATGCTCGATGACCTCAAAAATAATAAGGCATCTAAAGTGCTGTCGTTTAACCTGCTGCGAATTCACATAATTCATGCTGCGGAAAAAGCACGCTCTGATACGACCCTTGTAGGCGGAATGCACTCTGAAGACACTTGTAAGCGGAATGAACGGAATGATCAAGGACGCCTCACAAACTTTCTCGACCCGCGTCCCGCACCCTGCTCGCTTCCCCCAGAGCCGAAACGATTTTTTTGTTACAATTTCTTAAAAATTTAATTATTAAAAAAATCCGGATTCGATTTTCAAATCCGGATTTGGAAGTCTAGTAAAAATGTGCGGATATCCGGATTTTTCGGATTACGGATAATCCGGATTGCATTCCCTAGTTACAGCCTAATTAGACAGAATTTAAATTTTCCATAGAAACAGAATCGCTGTTTCTATGGAAAATTTTCCAGTTATCTTTTTTTAAATAAGACGAAAATGTTCTCAACTAAGTTTTTAGACCTTTGTATCCTAAAATCTTAAAATCGGTTCATTCCAAGGGCTTGAAAGTTAAACGTAAACGCTCTTAGATAAAAAATCTTTATTAATTATCAAAAGCAACTTTATTTTTGCAAGTCAGTGCCAAAAAAATAAATTAAAGCTATTTTTCGCCTTGCAGTGTTTTTTGGAAGTGGATTGTTTTTTTTTTTGTAAAAACGTTTTTTTTGTTTCTCTATTTAGTTACCTCATCATTTCAGCCGAAAGACGTCCACTGCTGGACATAGGCCTCCCCCAAGCACCTCCACTTCGACCGGTTCTGCGCTTCTCGCATCCAACGGGTTCCTACGGCCTTCACAAGGTCGTCGGACCACCTTGTGGGAGGCCTTCTAACGCTACGTCTTCCGGTACGCGGTCGCCACTCCAGGGCCTGTCGGCCCCATCGGTAAACATACTCGTCCACGACTTCGAGTGTAGCGTCTCCGATCTTCATGAGAGTGGGTGTTACATGGGCATTTGACATGACCTTCGTTTTGTCCATGTTTATTTTAAGACACACTCTTTCGGAGGCTCTACTGAGGTCATCGAGCATTGTACTAAGGTCCTCCATAGTCTCAGCCATGACTACGATATCGTCGGTAAATCGAAGGTGAGTTATGTAATCGCCATTGATGTTGATGCCAGCCCCTTTCCAGTCCAGAACCTTAAAAGACATCCTCCAGTGCAGCGGTGAACAGTTTCGGAGAGATAACGTCTCCCTGTCTCACACCTCGCTGCAGAGGGATAGGTTTTGAGGTCTGATCCTTGAGTCGGACTGACATAGTGGCGTTTTCGTACAGACACTTCAGCACCTCGATGTACCGATAGTCGATCTGGCACCGTTGAAGAGACTGCAGTACAGCCCTTGTCTCGATCGAATCAAAGGCTTTCTCGTAGTTCACAAACGCTAAGCAGAGAGGCAGGTTTTACTGTTCGGTCTTCTGTATAACCTGTTGCAGTGTATGTATATGGTCGACGGTGCTAATGCCTTTACGAAATCCGGCTTGTTCGGGAGGCTGGAAGTCGTCAAACCTGCGCGCGAGACGGTTCGTGATGACTCTCGAAAACAGCTTTTAGACATGACTCAGAAGTGAGATTCTTAAGAAGGGCATTGTCGCCCTTCTTAAAGAAAAGTATCACCACACCTCTGTCTCCATGCCTGTGGTGTTTTACCCTCGAGTATGACGGAACCAAACAGCTTCTGAAGGGCCTTAAGAAAGGGTTTTTCAGGAGCTCGGCCGTAATTCCGTCGTCACCCGGCGCCTTGTTCATGTTTTTGAGCTTCTTCAGAGCCATCCTAATCTCGTACAGGCTGACGTCCGGGATGTCTTCATTATAGTGTCGGGTCAATCTAGCTCTTTTGTCGTTTGCCAGATTCGTAACGGGGTTACTTGTTGACGTGTATAACTGTCCATAGAACCTCTCGATCTCTCTCAACAGCTCAGGTTTGGCGGATACGATCCTGCCATCATCGGTCTTCAGTTTCATAAGTTGGCTCTGCCCAATAGACAAATCTCTAGCAAAAATCTTGGAGCCTTTATTTCGCTCTATCGCGTCCTTAATACGATCTGTATTAAAGCGGCGAAGATCGCTTTTCAAGGACTTAGAGATCCGTCTATTGAGTTGCCGGTAATTTAGCGCATCATCTGAAGACTGCAGGATCATCCCGCGCCTCTCCTTCATGATCCGTAAAGTAAGATTAGAGAGCTTCTTTTTTAAATTCGTACGACGGGTCTTGAAGATCTTAAACCCGACCGTATGGACGGTTTCCACGAACCCATCGTTATAACCGTCCACGGAGCTCCCTAGGCATTAAAGCTCTCGGGGTTTTGGACCTGAATAGGTGCTGGGTGGAGCGTAGACTTCATCAGTCGAGATCATTCCAGCTTGATATTTAAGTTCAATGTACCATGCGGTGATCACTTCCGGTTTTCACCGCGTTGATCACAGAGACATCATTGAATACTTGCTTCTTCGTCGACATAATAAAGTCAATCTCATTTTTAGTTGCACCATCCGGGCTCTGCCATGTCCACTTTCTGTGCTCACGTTTTCTGAAGAAGGAATTCATCATAAAGAGGTCTTCCTTCTCCATTAAACTGGCCTGTAGGTGGCCGGTGGTTCCGGCGTCCAACTCCAAATTGCCCCACTCGCAGCTCATCATCATGTCGTTTACCCAGTTTCGCGTTAAAGTCCCCCATGACAACGGTAAAGTGAGTTTTAGAGCCATGCATACGCATAGCTCTGGAAATATCCTCATACATAGTCTCTACCTCATCGCCGGGGCGTGACGAGGTGGAGGTGTAAACCTGTACGACCTTCAGCGAATACCTTTCGGATATTCTGAGTATAAGGTACGCCACCCTGGTCGACACGCTCTCGATCTTCACCACGTTGCTCACAAGGGACTTATGGACGATAAACTAGACACTACCTTGGGACTGCTGGTCGCCCTCCCGGAAATAGAGCAAGTTTCAAGTTTTTTAGCACCCATTGCCTCACCGTAGTCAAGGGTAGGCGGGCCGCCGGGTACTAGGGGCCAAGTGTTTTTGGTGCTTGTCATTCTTGCGGGGATGGTTTGCCATAATCGCCACACTTGGCAGGCGGGTTGGCGATCGCAGTGTGGTATGGTTATGGAATGTATAGAGAACGCTGCTGCCCATTCTCTGGTACGACCCTTAGTCGCCTTTTACGACACCCACGGGAAGTATGGGGTGGTGCTATTCTTTAAGTCCAGCCGGCATATGCGGCACCACACAGACAAGTTTAGTTACCTACTCCAATAAATTCGTAATACCACTACTCGCTCTGTAAATAAAGTGAATTAACGCATTAATGCTGTAAATAAAAAAAAACAATATCGGTCCACAATTGATAAAGAAAATATCGATAAACATTCGTAAAAAAATACATACAGACGAATATAGAATCCTCCTACTTTTTTTAATCTTTATCCCTAGATAAAAGCAGAGGAGGTAGGAGCAATAGCAGCCGAAGCGAAAGCGGACTTGGCACTCGCAATGCCCGCTATGGACGCCGCAGCAGCTGCCCTGAAGGCGCTCAACAAAGCGGACATCAACGAACTGAAGGCCTTTCAGAAACCTCCCACGCTCGTGCGGTTTGTCATGGAGCCTGTCTGCATACTGCTGGGTGCAAAGTTAGTATCATTCAGCAGCCAAATGAAACCTGATCCAATTCTTTCTTAATTAGTTCGGCGAAACTTTACATACTTGTGGGAATTGATATCAGACATCAGTTTAATCTTATTCAGGTTTCTTTTCTATTAATTTCTTGATATCGACACCTAAAGCTTTAGTGAAGTTTCGCCCGTTTTATTTGAAAGGATTCATTTGATTTTTATTTTTTTTATTTGTTTTGGGGTTTTTATCTAAACAGATATGTCAACCCCATCGTGCCTTTTACCACTGTAACATTAACACTTATAATAATTTTAAATAACTAGCAAAAACTACTAACTACTAATATAAACTATAGTAAACAGTTCAACAATCTATACCTAAATAGTTTGTGATAAAAGATATAAGCCAAACAACAACAAATCAAATTAATTCCTGGTACTCATATGTTTTTATAATCAATCTCACCAAAAACATTTTCATGTAAAATGTTGCCAAGACGAGACCACATATGGCTCGCACTGCCAAAAAGTTATCAGATCTCATGTAGAGCCAAGCTTCTCGTCTCGTCTTGGCAACATTTTACATGAAAATGTTTTTGGTGGGATTTCACATCTTTTTGAAAGTTGCTTATGAAATATTTTTTTTTTGGGGGTTCTTTACTAAAAATCCCGAAATATGTATTTTATTATTTATTACAAGGAGTCCCTATATCAATTTTCAGAACTCTAGCATCAAAATTTGCGGAAGTCTTGTACAAACTTCCATCCCCTAGTATAAGGGGTTGGAGGGTAAAAGTTCCAAGTTTTAGAATTGTTTTGTTGTTTGTGTACTATTACTAGCTTACATACCAAATTTCAGCTTTCTAGGACTTCAGGAAGAACCTTAGAATATTGATGCTTATGAAATTGAAAAAAAAATTTTTTGGGGAGTTAGGGGGTTCTTTACTAAAAATCCTGAAATATGTATTTTATTATTTATTACAAGGAGTCCCTATATAAATTTTCAGAACTCTAGCATCAAAATTTGCGGAAGTCTCGTACAAACTTCCATCCCCTATTTTATGGGGTTGGAGGATAAAAGTTCCAAGTTTTACAGTTTTTTTGTTGTTTGTGTACTATTACTAGCTTACATACCAAATTTCAGCTTTCTAGGACTTCAGGAAGACCCTTAGAATATTGATGATCATCAGTGAGTCAGTGAATCAGTGAGTCAGTGACGAAATCGGGGTATTTTAGATATCAATAAAATCTAAAGTATAAGAGCTATGCAATTGAAACTTTATAGGTTTAATAAGTCAACCACTGACATCATATCCCGAAAATTTTGTTTATCTGGTATAATCCAAACCCAAGTTATGAAGGTTCAAAAATACGGCGAAGTGCTTCGAGAAAAGGTAGGTAGTGCCCTTGCGCTTCGCTTGGCTCGTCTTGGCGGGGGCACTCGCGTGCCCCCAGATAACATAAATTACATTGTCAAAAAGTTATCAGATCTCATGTACAGCCAAGCTTCTAACTCTACAAGCCCTGACTTCACAAACTCTACACCTTAGTCAAAATACGTGGCTTGGCCTTTTCGCTACCGTCACAGGTAAAAATTGATGTACTGTTCAATACTTTCTGTTATATAATATACAATAGTTCTTGTACTTAATGAAATGGCCAAGCCTCATATTTTGACTAAGGCTCCCTCCCCACTAGGGCTCCCATTAGCATCGCCATCATTGAGGCGATGCTAATGGGAGCAGTTACAGTTGTAACAAACAAACACGCATTGGGGTAGGCAGGAACTACAGAACATCATCGTACCTTATACCATTGGGGTAGTCAGGAACTACAGAACATCATGGTACCTTATACCATTGGGGTAGGCAGGTACTACAGAACATCATGGTACCTTATACCATTTTGGTAGGCAGGTACCTACTACAGAACATCATGGTACCTTATACCTATTGCTGTGTGTATGTTCGTTCAACTGAGGGGCAATTCCCGTATTTTTAAAAACGTTCCCATTCTAAACTCAGTCTCAATCTGAAATATACCTACAATCAATTTACCTACATTATTGACAAGTTTTTGACATTGATTGTCGCTGAGACGAGATTGCGACTTGAATTTGAACGTTTTTTATGTACGAGAATTGGCCTTTTGACAGATCAGAAGGCCAATTCTGGTAGAAGATCAGAATCTTCTTTTATTTCAATCAATCAACTCAGCCTATTGCAGTCCACTGCTGGACATAGGCCTCTCACAGACTGAGCCACAGTACCCTGTCCTCCGCCTTCCGCACCCAGTCTACCCCAGCCACCTTCTTTAGGTCGTCCGTACACGTTCCACACTACGCTTGCCGATTTATTTTATTTATTGTACAATAAATAAAAGAAATCGGCAAGCGTAGTGTGGGACGCCCCCCTAACACTTAGGTTGTGTTACAGGCCCGACTGGGACTCAACAAAGAAACTGCTAGCAGATGTAAATTTCCTCGGCAAGCTTGCAGATTATGACAAAGATCACATACCGGAGTCCATACTGAAGAAGCTGAAAGTCTACCTCGTTCATAAGGACTTTAATCCAGACACCGTCGTTAAAGTGTCTAAGGTAAAAACACCACGCCTGTTCTTCTCGATCCTGTAGGCTGGCAGGATAGGCATTTTACACCCACATTTCACATGTTATATTTAGGCCCATCCCATGTACCTAATACAGGGCGAGCGATTATTACCACAAACGGGAAATAAATCCATATACGGCTTTTGACAAGTTCCTAATGGAAAAACCCTACGCCCGTCCTGGGAACTAAGAACATTTTAGAAATGTCCTATTTAAAAAAAAAGATAACTGGAAATCTGTTTCTATGGAAAATTTTAAATCTGTCTAATTTGGCTTTATCACTATTTTTGGAAAATGTTCATATGTAACTTTTTAGACCTTTGTCATCCTTCTTACGCGTATGAAGTTTCATTACTTACTTACTTATGTTTCATTAAAATCGATTTATTCATTTCGAAAAACAAGGGCTTGAAAGTTTGTATGAAATGCCGTACGGCGGCGGAGTAAACTCTCAGTAAAATCACAATCCAATTAGGTATCTAGGTACCATACCTTTATGGATTGTGATTATATAAACTTGAAATTAAAGATAACATAGACTAACATAATAACATCACAAAGTAGCCAAGCCGATGTCTAAACTATAGTTTCTGTATTGTAGCGTATTGCCATAATATTTTATTTTTATTTATCTACTTACATCTACCATTACAGGTTATCCCATAAAGTTTCTAAGGTGACAGCATCACGCCTCGACCTCTTAGGAATTCATACATAACACATTATGTTTTCTTAGGTATGCCGATCCATGGTGCTGTGGGTACAGGCCATCGATATGTATGCCAAAGTGTTCCGAGAAGTGGAACCTAAAATAATCAAGTAAGTCCGATAAGGTTTCCATGTCACCCAGGTACTTAGTTCCACTTGGTAGTATAGGAGGTAGCTCCTACGAGGAACAGCGTAATAATATACTCACTGCATGTGAGGTTTTTAACAGGGACAGTTAGGCATTGCGTTTTGGAATATTTAAGGAAACTTAGATAATCAAAACCAGGCAATTATTATGATATTTTTATTAATGTAAAACACTTACCTACATCACATACACTTAGTTAAATCAAAGGTCACAAGAATATAACGTTATTACAAATTAATATACAATTCATACATTATACATTTACGGTTACAGGTGACACACACAATAGGCAAATACATAGTACCTAGATACGTTATTGCCTACTAAAATAAAAATCAAAATAATGAGAGAGTGATGATAAACTGCAGTACATCTTCACATATTTTAGGTTTATAAAATACACAAAAGCCTTATTGTACCTAGGTGTGTAATGTACAGTCAACAAAAGAGATAAGTAGGTATGCAGGATCGTCGGATATAGTTGAAGTTTAGTATGTACCTAAGTACTTATGATGGCGACACGAGGGCTGCGCTGCCGCAAGACACAATGTTTAGGATCGGGATATGAAATGTTCCCTCACGCAAGGTACCACGTGTTATACGGGCTACGGTTCGCACTGCACTGGCAAACTTCAGAAGGCGGTCGCCTCCGCCGCGGCGCTTGTCTGGATGCGGATTTAAATCATTTTTTGTATCTATTGTTAAAGTATAGACCAATTTTTACTGAAGAAAATTATCATGACGTCGCCATCGGTGTCTTTCATTTTGTTCAGAATATTCTGATATCAACTTGGATGTTCTTGAAAGTGGCACCGCATGAGCATGTGGCAACATAATATTTAAATGTTCATAATATAACCAACCGGTCGATTCTGTAAAAATCTCACTGTGAAAACTTAGGTGAAGTGAGTTTGTTTTTGCTAGGAATTGACACTATTGACGTATTGGCAGCTCACTCTACGCTCACTTCACCTAAGTTTTCACGGTGAGATTTTTACAGAATAGCAACGCTGGTCCTTTTAGTTGCAGGACGTTCCTTAGTGGCAATTTTTATGGAAGCACCTATTGAAAAGTTTTTACCGTGGTTAAACAAGTAAAATGTTTTGTTACATAGGCATAAAGAAGCAGCGGTTATACTGAAAAATGTAATGGCGGTGCTCAAGGCCAAACAGAAAGAGGTAGAGGCCATCGAGGCCCAGCTCGCTAAGATGTTGGATGAACTCAGAGTATGTTGTATTTAAATAATACCTATTAAGTATATTTGATTGTGCGACTGAGATAGGTAACACATTGCAAATTGCATGGCTATTAGCGACCGATCTGAGCCGAACTGCCCAAGGCTGCTGATCAATAACACTATCTATCTTCGTCACGCCAGCTTGATTATTTATGCACAAGCGAGATGCAATATATAAGTATCCCTCTAAAAGTACATTATACACTTTAAGTCGTGGATTCATTCGCTACCACCCCAACCCAAGGGTGAGATAGTACTAGATACCACCCTATTGACACAAACATTCATTAGGATTAGTTCCTGAATGTTTTAAAGTTTAAAACATTGAATGTACAACAGGGGGCCTAAAACGGCCACTTTTGCAGAATCATAAAAGGATAACATAATGGACAGTTAACCGTTAGGTTAATCGTATCAAATCCCATTGGTGAAGCATTTCTCAGTTATTTTTTTTTGTCTGTGGTAAAATACCAATCAATCCGATCCTAATCCATTCTCAATATCTTTGATTAGGTATACCTACCTACGTAGAGCAGCGAAAAAAAGAAAAAAACGGACTGTCTTCGCCATATTACAATTCATAATGTTATCCTTTTATGATTCTCCAAAATGGCCTTTTTAGGCCCCCAGTAGTGAGTTAACATGTGATTTGGCAGTGTACCTAGGTATTGGTTATTTTTTATGATAGTCAGCCTCTCAAAACCAGGTATTAATAATTATGTTAAATTTACCTACGCGTATGGCGTTAGGGTGCTTACATAAAGAAGCGGGTTTTCCGGTACCTACAGACCGCAGGATCTACGGAAAGAAACGGTCACAATGTCTTACCTGTTTCATTGTGTGAACGCAAAGTTAATACGGGGATATTTTACCCGCGCCGATCGGTACCGGCTTGTCTTTACCGAGAACCCGCGTCTTATAAAATAAGGACCACAAAATATCCATTTGTTTAAAAAGTTAAAGGTAGGTAAAAGTAGTTTTTTGATTATATTACACTCCCGACCTCCTAAATTCCACCGTTAATTTCCATGTAGGTATAAAATAAAACAATGAATAGGTAAGAAAAAGTTTATTAATCATTTTATTGTGATCATTAATGTAGCTAACTTTTATACCAAAAAACCTGCAGGGAGCTCGAGTTAGGGTTTCGGTCGGAGGTGTACTTTGCCAGTATTGTTAGGAGTGTCATACTCTAATATGGGGTGAGCGTGAGTCTATTGCTATTATCTTTCTTAATTAAAATACTAATATAGGTTGTTGAAGAAGAGCGGATCGTGTTACAAGCTGATGTAGACTTGGCTGCGGCGCGCCTGTCCCGCGCCGGGCGGCTCACGCAAGCGCTAGCCGATGAGCAGACTCGCTGGGAAGACACCGTCAAGGTAACCACCGCAAAGCTGACTTTATTTAAATGTCAGGAATAATCGTCTACGGTTGCAATATTTGTAAATATGAGAGCACAAAATTATTGTACACGCGTAGGTGTCGATCCCGTGGGAATATCGCGATAAAAACTATCCTATATCCTTTCCCGGGACTCAAACTATCTTTATACCAAATTTTATCTAAATCGGTTCAGCGGTTTAAGCGTGAAGAGGTAACAGACAGACAGACACACTTTCGCATTTATAATATTAGTATGGATTAAGGATTTGTACGAAATTACCCATCAATTTGTAATGCCCAGTTTCGCTTTTATGCGAAACATTGTTTAATTTTCTTTGTCATCATTGTGTATGTGCATCCCACAGGCCGCGACCGAGGCGTTGCATTGTACGACTGGAGACATCATAATAGCTTCCGGCTGCATCGCGTACTTCGGAGCCTTTCCCGCCACCTACAGGCGCGAGCTGGTCTTAAAGTGGATAGAACAATGTAAGGAGCTGGAGATACCGGCTTCCGCGACTTTTAAGTGAGTATGCCTTCTTCTTCTACGTGCCGATGGTACCCGATTCAAACTTTATGTCGGCTCGGCACATGAGGCGACTCTCTGCCCAGCAACAAACACTTCAGAGTCGCCATAAACTTGGAATCGGGCTGTACGGTATTTTTTTAATTTTCTTAAGGCACAAACTTGTTCATTTCTGCGGTGCTGTCAGTGGCAGCGCAGAGGGCGCTGGCATAAAGGACAAGATATGAGTTACTTAAATTAATAATAATAATAATAACCCCACCGCCGTATCTCTACGTTGACCCCACCGCCGTATCTCTACGTTGACGTCGTGGTGGGGCTTGCGCGCTCAGAACTCTAGGCCTGTGCCGGAAGGGTTTACTTTGCCGGAACAGGTCTAGAGTGAGGAGCCAGACCAAGAGAGATACAGAAATCCGCAGGGCAGCATGTGGCGAGCTGTTGGGCAGTAGCGACCCCACGGACCCTATCTCCAGGGAGAAGTCTTGTTCCTCACCTCTGGCTTGCCTTTATTGGCCGGCTGGAGTGAACAATGACGAGGAACAGAGCTCCCACCTCATTCTTGCCTTTATTGGCTGGCTTGAGTGGAGATTCGCAAGAGCAAACGTGCTCGGAGGAAGGAAGTATTCCAGTAAGATGCTGGTAGGGATCTTGACCGTACTTCCGGGATTGTCCTGATAGCCGTGGAATACCTCTCCACTCCTCATAAGCACCTCAGGACATGTTGCCCCCTTGCCGCTACGACACTATGTGCTAGCGACCGTTTTCGGGGGCCCATTATTGAGTGTGCAAGTCACCCCCTGCCATTTAATCTGTGTAATTTAAAGAGAACATCGGTCAGGCAGGGGCTATAGTTTTTCCATAGTCTTAGATAACCAGTTCACTTTAGCCACCAAAACCCATAATCCAATATTTTTGTTTCCTTATTTTGCAATAGTCCTACACCAACCGGGGGTTGTCCTTGGGTGCACTTGTATAGTGCGAACAGGGATAATCGTCGGTTGGTGCCTCATTTCATTGAAAATCTCTAACGGGCCTCTGCGAGTTGGCTTCGGCCCCTCGTACGCCTTCCAAAGGACCGGGACCCCATGGTCCCGAGATATGTTAAAATATAAAAATAAATAATAATAATAATAATATTCCACAACTATCACACAACGCCGTCTAGTCTCAAGCTAAGCAGAGCTTGTGTTATGAGTACTAGACAACTGATAAACATACTTATATATTTCTAAATACATACATATATAGATAAATTACACCCAGACACAGAACAAATGATCATGCTCATCACACAAACATTTGTCCTGGGTGGGAATCGAACCCACGACCTCCGGCATAGCAGTCATAGTCACTGACCACTAGACCAACAGGCCAGTCAAATTAAGTAATGATTAGCGATTATCCATACATTTTTGACGTTTAGAAAACTTTAAGAAACGTATGTTTTATCATAATAATGGGGATGGTTTGTGGATCACCTCTGCACCTGCTCCCTAGTCCTGTCTGTGACAAATAAGCCTATTCTTCTTTGTAGAGATAACTGACCAAACAGCCACCTTAAACAGTTTGGAAGTGCATCTTCCCATTTAGGCTCCAACTTGGTTGAGTAGGTAAGTGAGTGATTCAAGCAGGAATAAAATCAGTATAGTTAGATATCTACTCCTGTCCCGCCCCTGCAATTATTATATCAATCATTTTCTTGGATTGTCGTGTCCCGGAGTTAATATTTATGTCGAAGGCTAAAAAACTTAAAATCCTTGTAATGATATAAGCATAAGGTAACCTTGCTAAAGTAAGGTTACAAAAAAGTTAGTGACATGACATGACACTAACTTTTTTGAGTAGGTACCTACATAGGTACTTTGGTAATCTTGCTAGAGAATAGGGGTATTTACTAGAGAGGTAGTTTCGTTCGAGAAATGTTAAAACAGATTTAATAGGCTTTATTTTCAAAGCTATGGTTATTATGGGCCACATTATGTTTCAAAGAATAAGAGTTCTGATTCGAGTGGATTTCTCGAAAAACTTCGAAACTGCAACGCAACAACCACTACGATACGCATTGTGACGAGCATATAAATTGCTTAGAAACCATATTAAAGTAATCGAATCGCAACCCGTGAGGTATTTATCATTGAGTATTTTCGATGGCCATCTGTGGTCTTCATCATCAGCTTCACTTTACACTTTACTTTTTTTTTCTCATGGTCTGGCAGTTTGAGTAATTTATGTGGCCTACCCAAATGTCCTTTCTTTGGTATTGTTCGTCGAATCGTTGAGCTCCTTAAGTCTTGAGTTGAGCTGCACGATTTTTGACAAATGCGTGCACTGACTGGACAGGTCCTCTCAATCTGTGTGGTTCTTTCCTCAAAAGACCACCTCAGACATCGATCTACATGGTCTTCATATAACCTGTCCAAGAATATGTCTGGACTTTAAAAGAGACTGTGACCTCTGAGTTTGTTTCGGCCTTTCTTCTCAGAGTAGTCAGATAGGAAACGCCGAGTTCATCTAGTTTTAAAAAAACCATGATTGACGTGTAAAAGTGTTTGTACAAACCTACTTACAAAAAAATAAAAAATAATTTCAAATCATTTCAAATCATTACCAAATGATGATTTCCGAGAACCAATGTTCAAGTTACTTTAGAAAATACACAAGTTGCTATAAGTAGGTTTGCATATAAAATTTGAGGGTTTCCCTCGATTTCCATGGGGATCGCATTAGATTCCAACTTGATGACAATCAATGGGACCACCTCGAGAGTAGGTACACCATTTCAAACAAAAAAAATTTTTAATAGGTCCACAATTGACGGAGAAATCGGTGAACATACATAAAAAAACGTACATAAAGTCGAACATAATTATAACCTCCTCCTTTTTGGAAATCGGTTAAAAATACACAAATAAGTCGTATGACGTTGTCAGTCTTGTTTACCTCGTTCTGGAACTAAGTATCACTGTAAACATTGTTTTAGTCATAGATGTTTTGGGACAAAATGTTTACATTGTTTCGGTATAATAAATTGTATACTATGTCTACCTATACGGTAAATACAATGTTATGGTACTTATGGTTGTAGACAATAAAATGATTCCTTGTCCGTATATAGATCTTTTTTTGACTGTACGTACACACAAAGATATCCCAATTTTTAATGTAAATCTTTTGTCATCAGTTTGATCGAGGTCATGGCTGACTCGTTCACGGTTCGGACATGGAATTCGCAAGGGCTGCCACGCGATGCTATATCTACGGAGAACGGCATCCTGGTGACACGGGCAGGCCGGTGGCCTCTGACTATCGACCCGCAGGAACAGGTCATACACGTATAATAAATAGCCCTAAATATTTTCACGAATAGGTACTCAGCCCTAAAAATATTTTGAATGGTTTATTTAAAATATGTAAGCTATTGGATCTTACACTGCTGAATACGATATTTTTATGTAGTTTAACTTTCCTTTATATTCTGTTGAGCATAACTCTTAAAGTAATTGGCGTAGTCATTTTGATATCATTTTTAAGATTGACTCAAATACTTTTGATTAAACATAAATACGGTACATATTATCAACATTCCAAGGTTATTTTTGCATTAGAGTAGAAAATGTAATAAAATAAGTCATCTTTGTGTAAAAATCCGAAATTTCATTTTTCTTTTGGCTCTTTTTGCATTATTCAGGAAAAAATCTTTAGTTATTCGATAGCCTCAACGGTTACCTTTACAATTAGATCATTTGCACGTATGTTATTGATAATACCCTTTATCAGCCGATTAAAAAAAATAAGATGGCTGCCGTTCGCGGGGTGTTGAGTTAGGAGTACCTACTTATTTTATAGACGTGCATTTGTCGATAAAAATAAGTAACTAATAGTACCTTAAGTACCTATCGGAAACCGTTGTCCAAACACACATTAGTAAATACTTTCATCGCTGAAACTTGGAACTACCAGACGGGTTTGAAGAATTCTTAAGAAAGGTTATTATAGTACAGACGCCAGCACATGAAGCTACTACAATCTGTCAAATTTCTATAATAGAGATTCAACTTTATCGCTAAAATATAAGGTTCAAAGTTGATTGGTAAAATTTTACAGTTTCGGGTAGCTTGATGTGCTGGCGCACAGGAAGGTACTACTTAATTACCTATTAATGGAAGAAGTACCTACTTAGATTGATTAGTATTTTCTTAAATCCTAGTACCTATTAACTAAGTTTTTTAATCGCAGGCTAACAGATGGATACGAAACATGGAGAAAGAAAACGGCCTCATGATAACAAAACTGATCGATACAAACTACCTGCGGATCCTCGAGAATTGCATTCGACTTGGTTGGCCAATGCTAATCGAAGACCTTGGAGAGTCGCTTGAGGCCACATTAGCGCCGGTCCTTCTAAAGCAAACATTTCTACAGGTAACTAACGCATAAACTCGAAATACTGAACTCGAAAGCCCCGCACGGACGTAAAAATATCGCGGCGGGATTGTATCGCGCACTGGATTTTCAACTCTCGGTGTTGAGCGGAGCATTGAGAATCCAACAGAGCACATCCCAGCGCGTCAAAAAACACTATTGGATTTTCAACTCTCGGCGCTAAGCACTGCGTTGCAAAGAAAAAATCGCCGCAGCAAAAACACGCCCGGCCCGTGCGAACCTGGGCACACACACAACTAGGGGCTGTCCAATAATCACGTGAGGCTCGAAAAGGGTGGAGGGGTCCATAAAAAATCACGAAATATCACAAGGGGGGAGGGGGGGTGTTGTAATATAATATCACGTGTATTTATTTTTTCGGCCAACGCGCGATACTCAACCGAAAAGCGGCGTTACGTGTATTTATTTTTTCGTCAAACGCGTACAAAATCGAAAGCGGCTTGTAGTGAGACTTTGATTAGCCGTTGCCATGTATTAAAAAAAAAAAAAGTTTCTTTGTAGGTACTAAAAAATACACGTGATATGGGGGGTTAGTCTTAAACCTCACCATGTATCACTAAGGGGGAGGGGGGTTAAAAATGCCAAAAAAAACATGGACGGCCCCCTACACACTGGGCACTACATAGTTTGTTTTTATTCAAGCCCACACTAGCCTTTTGATATTGCAACACATTTGCGTTAGGTACCTACATAGTTACGACTTCGTGCTTCTTTGAATTAAAACGACTCGTCAATAAAAATAGGTTAATAACTAATAACTCAACAGGCTGGCAGACTGCTCATTCACTTGGGCGACAGCGACATAGAGTACGACACGAACTTCCGCCTGTACCTCACCACCAAACTGGCGAACCCTCACTATCTGCCGGAAATCTGCATTCAAGTGACCCTGGTCAACTTCACCGTGACACTGTCTGGCCTTGAAGATCAGTTACTGGCGTTAGTTGTTATTTTATCTATACAAATAAATAAAACTGAAGTGTCTGTTTGTAATGCAAAAATAACAGCTTTTTACTAAATGTTTGAAAGTTTATACGATACCTACTTACTTATAACAAAAAAGTTTATTCCATCTAATGTCTGAAACGGCGGGACCGATTTTATCGGGCTTTCAAAGGATGTTTTCTTTACTGATGCTCATACATAACAGAATCGAATGACACAATTAAAATATAATATATATATAATTCCTATATTTTTTCCTCAATCCGTAAATGCAGATAGAAATAACTTCAAAAGATACCTACTTAACATAAGACCGTTTTCCTGTAGCTACAGGTTGAGGAATCCGCTCTTATGGCCCCTTCGGAAATTACCGCCATTCCAGCATGTTTACATCAGGGCCATAATTTGCATGTAAATTTAAAAAAAAAACTTATAAAACAATGTGAAAAAAAAATTGTAAAAGAAAGCCAACTAACCGATTTTCTAGTCTGACAAAAATGTCATGATGAGGTTTTTACCTAAATTTTCTGTTATTAGCGACGTAGTAAGATTGGAACGCCCAGATCTGGAGGTTTTACGAACGGAGCTTATTCTTCGTATCAACGCCGACAAAGCAACTCTGCTCGAGATTGAAGACAAGATTCTCAGGTTGCTATACGCTTCGACTGGGAACATTCTGGATGACGAAGAGCTGATAGAAACGCTCAACGAGAGTAAAGTAAGGAATGCAATATTTTTTTTTAGTTTGGTTCGTTGGGTGAGGGTAGAAAGCATGAGAATGATTGAACATTTTTAGGTAGATATGAGGGGAAGATCAAAGAATGGTTGAATTTGATATGTGAATGATGATAATATGATGGCAAAAACTAGAAAATACACATTAATAGGTACTGACTACTGAGACAACGGAGAGTAATGGTGGCCCAATGATATCGGCCCCAACTTACGAGTTGGGTTAGGTCGTGAGTTCGAACCCAAACAGGCAGTTCACTTTGTGTACTTTATTTCATCACCACTGCTCTCAAAACGGTGAACAAAATCATAGCGAGGAAACCGGCATGTCGTAGAACCAAAATATTCATAGACATGTGACATCCACCAACCTGCCCGCGGCCCGCGTGGTGGGTTATGGCCCACTCCCTCTCATAGAGAGGAGGCCTGTATCCCAGTATTGGGAACGTTATAGGCCGATTTATCACGAGATAATGACTAATAGAGATTTATGAAAGATGAAGTCAGTCAGGTCCGTCCACGGATATCGGGTATTTATGTGTCCGTCCCAACTAAAAATAAATGGGCAGTAATAAGCTAATGGCGCCCACGATGAGCTTAGAAATTTTAAGAACACTAATTCCGATGTAAAAAAAAATAAACTAACCCATTGGAAAACAGGAAACATCAGAAATAATAAACGCTCGTCTAGAAGAAACAGAAGCGACGGAGTTGAACATATCGGCAGCCCGTGAGAAGTACCGCACAGTGGCCACCCGGGGGGCCGTCATGTACTTCGCTGTAGCGCAACTAGCAGACATCGACCCTATGTACCAGTTCTCACTGAAGTACTTTAACCAGGTCAGTAGTATCATTTTCTTATTATTATCGAAGTGTGTCCCCAGGGGTCCTAGTCTGCTATTTTTATAAATTCGTCATTCCAACACGATCCCATTGTCATTTTGCTAAAAGTTCGTATTATACTAAATTCATAATGGTCGATCATTGGTCGGTCAATGGCACAGAACATATACGATAGGTACTCGTAACGAATTAAAAGCAATGACTGCACAATGACGTTCTATATATATATATCTACATATTATGCCTATGACATGTGACCTAGACAATAGACAAAACAGCGCTCAAGAAAAAATATTTATGTTACTTTGTACTTATTTGAGTTTTTCAGTTTAGACATGCACCAACTCTGAAAGACTTTAAGAATGGCTTCTCCTCTTTTGTTTTACAATGGCCTCCTCCATTCACTTCTTGAATTTTCAAATCCCAATACAATAGCTTTGCAAGTCGCCGAGTTCAAGATAATTATATAGGTAGGTAGGTACGTCTTGTCATAATTTGAACTAAAAAAGACAAGAGTAAGCGAGGGCTTCAAAGGCAAGAGATCTTAAATGTGTCATACATAAACATAACTCACAATAGTCACAATTTGTCTGTAAGGTGTTCAGCCGGTCGATTCTGTAAAAATCTCACCGTGAAAACTTAAGTGAAGTGAGTTTATTTTTGCTAGGAGTTGACACTATTCACCTAAGTTTTCACGGTGAGATTTTTACAGAATAGCACCGCAGTACCTTGTGTACAGTAAAGGTTGTTTGCAAAAGTCGGCCTTTTGTAGTGTAGGCCGGCAATGAAATAACTCTGGTTGCATTCAAACAATCTAGCTACTTTAGAATGAGCTTTCAAATTTTTGCATTAGGTTTCTGTTTGGAAGAACCAGTGACAATATAGCCGTGGTGATGTACGTTCGCTTGAAATGAACGCAGAAAATATAACGTTGTATGATTTTAACACAATATTACACGTAACACACATACTACCTCATTTGACTGCTGCGCGGCAGCTACTGTTACCACCACCTTATCTTTGCAGGTCTTTAATCAAGTCATAGACAAGAGCGAGAAAAGTGACGTATTAGAAATTAGGCTGGATATCCTACGTCGTGAAATCACCCTGTCTGTATACCAGAACGTGTCCAGAGGACTATTTGAACGGCACAAGCTGGTTTTCAGTTTCCTTCTGAACATGGCTATTTACTTAGATGCCGGACTGGTTACTCCAGACCACTGGAATTTTGTTCTGCGAGGACCAGCCGGTACATCAGTGGTTAGTATCTACACAGTGGTTTTTTTTCCCAAAATATTTACGTAGGTAGTTATAGGTAGGTACTCTTTCCTACGGTAGCCCTGTACCTACTTTGTTGATGGGCGTCGCAATGCATAGTTTTCCGGAAAATTGAGACCTACCTAACCTAAAAAATAATGTTATCTTTTAGAACTAAGTACCTAACTCTTATTAGCAGTTGCTTGCTTGCATTTTCAAAGATCGTTTTAAATACAAATTTCTGAGTAACATTGCTTCTATGAGTATCGACGAGCCCGAAGCCACACTTTTGCGTAGCGTTTCGGTCCATTGCCAAATACTAGGTACGTAGAGACCTTTAGGTAGGTATACCTACCTACATCTTTTTTCACTCTCGGGCCTGCACGACATAAAGCGTGAAAACCTATAATCATGTACCTATAATACCTAATGCTTTTTTTTTTGCTTACTTTTTTTTTTTTGCCTGCATGCTTATGTTTTTGGCATTATGTCCGCCTCTGTACATTTATGTGCTTGAAGTATTAAATAAATAAATAATAAACATCCAGGGCTGATTTTTGAGATAGGATACTTAGCTATATAGCTACAGTTGGCCTCAAAACACATTGTCTACAAACTTTGTTCCATAATATTGTATCAATATGTAGTCACAAAACATGGCGATGTTATCTTTTTGTTGCTGACTGTACCTCAATCGTTGTAGCTACAGGAAAACGTTCTTATGAGACTGTCCTTAAGTTTTTGAGTACCTAATTGCTTACTACAGGCATAGGGTTTCAAAAAATGGTGCAATCAGCTAGAAAAACGTCAATTCAACGTAAGATTTGACGCTTTTCTAGCTGATTGTACCATTTCTCAAAAATCTGAGATGCCGTTATCAATGGTTCAAATAGTAAACATATTCTAAGTTCTAAGCGATTTCCTGTGGCTACAACGGTTAAGGTCCACCCTGTATAATCAAAATACCAGGTGCCACCTAAGAAACCTGCAGTTGAAGCGTTGACTGAACAAATGTGGCTAGCCGTCAATCACCTGGATCAAACTGACGAAGACTTCGCGGGACTAGTTGAAGATTGTCTAAAGAAAATTCCTATTACAATTGGAACCTACAATTTGGTAAGTGATTTTCTTTAAGATAGATAGACCTGCAGTCGGCAAAGAAATTCGATTTCGGGTTTGCGCGGACAGAGAGGCCACTGCGCGAGCATGCTCGAGCAAAACCCGCCCGCGGACGGACGCAGCGGATGCTCGAACATAGGCGCTACAGCGGGGTGATTGCGTAACATACTTTACAAACTAACAGTAGCAATGGCTTTTATTTAGACAGTTCAACAACATTGATTTGAAGGATTGCAATCCGCTCCGGCGGATCCGGTACCATTTGGCTACCTACTGGATCCGATCCGGATCGGGTGAACCCTATTAAAACGCAGCGAAGTATGTGTTTTTGGACAAAATAGGAGTACCTACTCATTACGCAGTTGATTCGGGAACGACACAATTGATACGATTTGTTACCCTTAGATTGTTCTTTCACACTCAAATACCTTTTTATTAGGTAAGTACTTATTTATAGGATGGCACAAATTAAAGTAAAACCTGATTTTATGTTAAAAAAATAATATTTTGCATCCACATTGAGTTGAGTTGACACACATTTAGGATGTACATTTTCACGTAGTGCTATTTTCATCACTTTACTCAACACGGCAACAGATTTGTCACTTCTTTAGGTAAATATCTGTTAGAATCGCAAAGGGTTTGGGTCGGATTAGACTTGTCTTCGAAACCCTATGAAAATCTGTAGCGGATAAACCAAAAGCGTAATCGAGAGATTTTCTGCCGGGAGACACAAATGCCTATAAGGTAAGTATTAGCTGTGAAAACTGGAGGGTCCGAATGACTCAATGTTGATTTTGCAATCTATCCTACTACTTAATATTATAAATGTGAAAGTGAAGATGTTTGGATGTTTGTTACTCAATCACGCGTAAACCGTTGAACAGATTTAGATGAAATTTGGTATAGAGATAGTTTGAGTCTCATGAAAGGACATCTAGGATAGTTTTTATCCCGATATTCCCACGGGACATATGCGGGTGAAACCGCGGGGCGTTTAACAAATAGTATTAAGGGTCCCCGAAAAAATCAATTGCCAATGTTTGTGTAAGTGATAGGTACCCATTGATGCGCGAAATGATAGTCTACAAAATGCAATTGAAGCCAATGACAATATTAATACGAGATTGTTAGCAAATGACCGCAAACTGCACCGTGTATTCATGTTCAATGACAGCAAATAACGAATTCCTACATGACGTTCGTAAAATTTTCTGTCTCATCTTAGTTTATGACATTATGAGAATAACATCATACATAAGAGAATTACCTCGTTGGTGTAGAGGTCGCAAGCGCTAGAATTACCTCGCAAGCATGAGATCCTTGGGTCGGGACCCAAGGACCTCGTGAGTCGTGCTCAACAGTAGCGCAGATTTCGGGCAAATTTTAAATATGGTGGACTGTGATTATTATGGTATTTATTGGATTATTAGCCGAGGAAGAGGAGCAAGAATAGCACGTGAATTTTTAAACAGACCAAGTGCGTATCGCACCACGTATACAGTGACGGGGTAATCATTGCACAACATTGATTGTAGCAACAGCAAAAATAAGTTTGTATTTCATAATAATTCTCAAACAAACTGAAAAGGTTATTTTTGCGGTTGTAACCGAAAATATCACACATAGCTAAGAAAAAAAAGAAAAAAAAAGAAAGAAAGTAAAAACAAAAAAGAAAAGATACCTAACCTATACCAATAGAAAAGTTACCTAGAAACAACATTATCTTTTTAATTATTGGATCCAAGTTTCCTCTCTTGGATACATTTACGCGGAATGCCACCACAAATTATTTCTTTTCTAATTTCTCTCACCCTTACCACCTTACTACTTTACAATTTTCCTTGCTATCCAATTTTCATTGATATTGTGCCAGTAGTCTTCAAAGTAAAATGGCAGTGTCATCAAGACGGACCGGCAGACGGACAGACGGACATCAGACATGACGAAGTTACCAAGGGTTCTGTTGTTGCCATTTGGCTACGGAACCCTAAAAAGACGACAGAACATTGAAGGGTAGGATGCAGCAGCCAGGCAAGAAAGACGTGTAGGTACCTCTTACTTATTTGGGGAATACCATACTCTGTGCTAAGGTTTAAAGTTCAGGGGGCAGATATTTTACGTTTACGTAAGGTACTGGTTATAAAATGGATTATGAACGATTTGAAAACCCAGCTTTGTTTCTGTAGGGAGGTTTTTACACATTGCGGCGACAACTGCAAGCATTGCGTTGACGCGCGCGCGCTCTAGCATGCTCGTTCAAGCGCACTACGGCCCGCGTGGTCGCTAGGAACAAACGCGCGCACGCCGGACATAATTATATCTTGTAAGCTAGTTTCAACTCTAAATTAATTGGATCTAATTAATCAATTATCAATGAAAACCTCTCGAGCATCTTGATCTATCGGAGCAAACCCTCTGTCTCCGGGTACACCTGAAGAACCTTTGCAGCTGAAACAATTCGCGTAGGTAATAACTTTGCCGCTCTGAAACCACTTTCGGAATGTCCGCGCATGTACGATTGCGAGCGGGACATAAAGGAAGCATCAAACAGTAAGGAACGATTTATACAGACGAATGATGGCGTTTCACACACATACAATACGACCGAGACGCGCGACGTAACTTGGGCCTGAACTTCGCGCAGAAGGCTGCGTACGAACGTTTTTTAGTAACCAAATGGTGGCATGAGGAGAGTGTGAGTGAGAGAACATGCGCGAAAGTTCGCAAAAACTATTCTCAGGCCCGCCAAGTTACGTCGGTCGTAATGTACTTACGCTATACTGTTTTGTTCATATGTTCCGCCCGATTCAACCTTTACGGTGGCTCTGTAGTCCGCCTGCTGCGCAGTAGGTACCTCACCCCTCACCCCCGATGACATGTGAATTTGTTACTGCGCACCGACTCGCCTCATGTTCGGAGCCGCCATAAAATTTTAATCGGGCTGTAATCGAAAGGGGATTGAAGATTTTTTTTATTGAGGCTGGCATACTACTGCCGCACCATTTTGTTTTTTTATTTCAAAATGGCGGCCACGCATCTAATTTGAACTTAAAATAATTGGGACCAATCCCCACGTCACGTTTCCGAGATATTAACGTTCAAAATTGATCACGTGACATCCGTATCAACTTTGAACGTATATCCAGATACGTGACGCTTAACGGGTTTAGTCCCATTATTTTAAGTTCAAATAAGACGCGTGGCCGCCATTTTGAAATAAAAAAACAAAATGGTGCGGCAGTAGGTATGCCAAGGATCTTCAAAGCCTTTTAAATTGAGTAGGTACCTACTGCGCAGCGTTTGTCCTAACTTCACAGTGGCAGAGTGTTATACGCGAGCTATACAGGCAAAGCGGGGAAAAGGCATAGCAGGAGCTCAAGACAGGACTGGGAGTATAACTACTTACCTACCCACTGTTGTGCGCTTTAATAATTTCTTACGTGACGATATTATCGTGAAAGTCCACGTCCACAAAATGTCAAAATGTAAAGAAATACATGCATTATACCGTAACGTGGACGTAAATAAAGCGTTTTCATATATTTCCATAAATTTTATGTCCGGTTTTGTGAAGTCGTGGACGTCCACGATAATATCGGCACGTTAGGAATTATAAAAGCGCCCACAGGTACTTAAATGTTTTGTATTTTGTTATCTATATTTAGAAATCTAACGAACATTCTTACGGAAAACAGTCGAAAGGCATCAAAATTTTAAGGAATAAATTCTTTACTTTTACCTACATAACATTTATGTTTCCAGGACATCCACGTCGATAAAAGAGACTCAACTCCCGTGAAAACAGATTGGAACAATAAACTGTCTACATTTGAAAAATTAATGATAATAAAGAGTCTTAAAGAGGAGAAACTAGTATTTGCAATAGCGGAATATGTCTCCACCAGCCTAGGATCTATGTTTATAGAAAGTCCCACCGTTCAACTAAACACCTTGTACGTATACTTTGTCTTTGTTAGTTTAAATTATTTCTTTACTTGCACGGATTGTTAACCTTTTTAACCGACTTCAAAAAAGGAGGAGGTTTCTCAATTCGACCGTATATTTTGATCGCCACAGTCATGTATAGATGACAAACCAAAATGTGCCCAGCACGCCACGGTTCGACTACATGACAAACTTTGACGTCGAAGGCACGTTTTTGATTTTTTGACGTGTGGCTGTCAAAAGGTTAAAACTAAGAAAGTAGATAGAAAAACGATCGTATACATTTAGTCATTTACATTTATTTATTATTGAGAAAAACACATGTTTATGCATAGTTAGTACATCAATGATATTAGGTATCTAGTACCTTTTAGAATGAGATTTACTAGGTAAGTACCTATTTAAATCATAGAATATTCGATACCGCACCGCATTGTTTTGAACAAATAGCGGTGATTTTATCACAACATCCTATAAAGGACAATATAGACATTTATAAAATTTGGACTTTAATAACAATAAGTATTTGGCAAAACACCTCATTTACTTAGTAAAGATAATATTATATACAAACAAAAACTATTAGTGCTGATTAATTGTATTTTGTATTGGCCACAGTGGCGTAGCTGTCGGAGGGCTAGGCGGTGCCGTGCACCGTGGCCCCCATGCTCAGGGGGCCCCTCGGCCCCTGACCAGCAAACTTCGAACTGACCTACCAAAAAATTTCTTTCACCTTCAGAACATAAATATAATAAATTCTTTCTGTTGTGTTAAGTTCTTCTGTTTAGCCACTTCAACCAATCGGCTGTTATGCGACCGATTTATGAATACTAGCTTACTCTACCGAAATATTAGTAATGCTAATGAACTGCACTCGTTTTTTTGTCCAAATTCCATAACCTTGAATATTATGTAGTTATGTTTTTTGCTTGATAAAATAAAACCTAGCCAGTACAGATAGAGCCCTATTTTTTCGGACCGGGGCCCCTTGTCACGTAGCTAAGCCACTGATTGGCCAGAAAAACTTTCAGCGTGTTTTACTCGTTAGCTTTTGTTCTTCGAATTCCTTAATATAATAAGCATTTTACATTAGCAACATCTCCTAAACAAACTTGACAAAATAGTCTTACACAGCACCTAGTTCTATGGTTTCTCAAAAGCACGGTGCATCAGTATCAAGTCGCATACAACGCCAAATCAAACTTAAATCGCTAAATCAAACAATCGCTTGCGCAAATAATTGTGCCTTATAATTAAGTTACAACTAAATTATGATACTTATAACATAAAAATATATATTATAGGTAACAAAAAATGCAATATTCAAAAGCGGCGCACGCCTATTATTTCTAACATCATTATCATCTGAAGCTACAAAATAATGTATACGTCGCCTGTAGACTTACGACTTTTTTGGAATTATTTAAACCTCAGTCAGTACGTGAGATACGTGCACCTTCCTAATTTTTATAAGCTCATTCATTAGTGGTCCATCCATATATAGAGAGCAAAAGATAAGTGATATCGAAAACACGTGAGATCACCTTCTCGTAGTTTACAACACAAATTACAATATCTTAATCTGACCTACCCTAAGATGTCCCTATTGCATTGAGTAGGGACGTTAGTGTTAAGATGGGGTACACAAGGGAAAAATACTCGTAAAATACTAATAATCTACGACTTCAGTCGCCCAATTGCCGAAATGTCAAACAAGCCGCAATCGGCATGAGATTATCTTCGTTTATTCATTCTCTGGGATGATCCCACTTTGTACTTAATACTCGTACATTCAGTGGCCTTAGTGTGAGTTTTTTCGACTCACGTAAACTCACGTTCGATTGCGTGCGCGTTAGAATTTTGTATGGGAAATGAGGTTTCTCGTAGTGACCACCAGATGGCGCTATAACTTTTTTCCATATAAAATTCTAACGCGCTCGCAATCGAACGTGAGTGAAAAAACTCACACTAAGGCCACTGAGCTAGAATTGGGTACTCGTAGGTACACAAGTCACTTTTAGGGCAAATCCTCGAAATCTACTTCTTCCTTAGTCGCTCTATAATAACAGAAAAATATTTTATGATTTTTATGTTATAGACTAGAACTTCCCCGGCGACTTCGTTCGCGTGCATTATGTGTTTTCTCCTACAAATTCCAACACCCCTTCCACCCCTATAAAAGGTAGTTGCCGAATACAATCTTAATTATTTATTAATATTTGTAAGTATTCGGGCCAAGTTTTTAGATCAAAGGAATCAAATTTTTCATATTAACTGATCCTTCCTCTTTTTATCCCCACAGGATCGGAATTTTGAAAAACGCGTTAAACCTTCCCACGGGCGAAGCCGCTTTGCAAAAGCTAGAGTAATAAAGAGCTTAATCATAAATTAAAAAAAAATACCTTTTAACGGGGGTGGAGCGGGTGTTAAATTTTTTAAGGGAGAATATGAAATGCACTCGTATAAAGTCGCGGGCGAAGTGCTAGTAATCTAATACTATCAGAATAAATAACGCTATGGATTACCGTTAACCTAACCCGCACCATTTTTATAATATCATTTTTCTAATCCCAGTACAGCTCACAAGTCTTAATAACATCATCAAATAGGTACAACTATCTTATAGTTAACATTTTGTATAACTAACTATTTGATAAAGTCTGCATTGCATTTGTTTACAATGCACTGTAACATTTAAAGCAATCTCCACTGCAACACACTACAATACACTATAATCTATACTAATATTATAGAAGTAAAATTTGAGTTTGTATGTAGGGGGTAATCTTCTGATCTACTGATCCGATTCTGAATATTCCTTCACTACTGGGAAATGTTATAACAAGAACACGCGGACGAAATCGAGGGCAGAAGCTAAGTAACTAACATCAATAAGTAACTTGAAATGTTCTTATAATATGTTTACTCAACATATTGTAATTGTGACGCACCACTCCTTTATCGTTGAAAATGATAAAATCCACACTCCTAGAACTATAATAATATGTTGTATTTGGAACGGGAGGTACTGCTCGATTATTGCGATGTAGCTACATATTTTATACGGATTTCTAGTAGTTGTATAAGATTCTCCATAATCATCAAAATGAGAATTAGTCGCTGCACCAATGGGGAAATACAAAGTTACAGCATTTATTTGAGCGTTGAAAGTCTCTTTGACAATTTGACAAACAACTTATGATCTTTTGCCACAGACATTCAGCTAACGGCGATTTGATACAGTTGCTAACGATTGACTTATACAGGGTGTTTGGTAGAAGGACCTATACAATTTATTGGGGGATTGGGGATGTCATTTAGGTACTACCACGTTTTATTATTAAGTAATTTATATTACCTATGTATATTGAATTTTTTTCTTTCCATAACACAATTTTACGACTTTGGAAGCACCCAAGTAATTTTTCGAACCATTTGTACCTACATAAATGTACATTGCAGATAACACCAAAAGAATTGCGCTCTATTACTACCACAAACAAAAAAGTTGCGACGTTATTTCGGGTGACTAAAACGAAACATATTATTATCTCAATTACCTACCGTGACACTAAAGACCGGTGTTATGGGTCAAAACTAGGATAATAAAACACTTCCTGTCCCTAAGAAAATTGTGTCGGTGCTTCTACCAAACACCCTGTATATTACTAGCGTATTGCTAACAGTTAAATTGATAGATATTTTAGTTTCAATCAGTAATTACGTAATATTTAAGGCAACATAGAAGTTTTATTTTTGATTTTAATGTTATAATAAGCCAATATTGGTGCCTTTTTTCCGGCAGCCAATAACAAAACTTTTTAAATTACAAAAGAAAATAGCAAACAATATTCTATGCTGCACTAAAGCTATCAGTTATTTTTGAGACGGCACTTCAAGCAAGACGAAATCTGAAACTATGGCTGGTAGAGCAAGGTGGTCAAAGGAACCATTCGAGGCTCGAAATTGGAGGAAAAATAAACGGTATTTTCAACTACCTATTGAAAAAGCTTGTACTGTTAACTTGTGTTTGATCCAATTTTTTTAATTGCCCTTTTTTTTTGTACTGACTAATGTGTAGCTGGTATGGATCAAATACTGTGATCAAATATAATGTTACAACACAAATTCTTTTTTAATTTTCTGTATTATACTATTAAAATAAAAATTGCAAAAACTGGCACTTCCTTTGATGCTCATAAAGTATTCCTTTGACCCTTACCAGCAACACTATAAACATATTAAGCATAAACTATATACCACTTTGCCCTACTACCCATATCAAATTTAACCCTGATGAGTCATTGCAAGAATCATGTTCATTTACGCGACTGACATTAATATATTCCCGACTCTTTTTTTGAGTTCTCCGACTATTTTTTTGGGTTATAGATGATCCTAAAAATCGCCATAAAGGGTTCTGGTGCGGTATGAAATTCCTTCTTTTACGTTTGTTACAACTTTGGAATCCCCCACTATTGGAACAGCTGATGCTCAGATGTCTCTAAGGAAAAACTATCATTATTGTTATGATTTTCAGCCGAAAATAAATTGTTCAAACTACACCACCTGTACACAACATACACTCACACACAACCGGCACTCTCCCGCATCCCGCAACCGCGACATTTAAATTAAATAAAGTCTAATTTTTTACCGACTTTTTATAGTTGCAACTTATTTGTGCTTCTTCTTACCACCTTTTTTAGATTCGGTGCGTCTAGGACGTGTATGTTAAACAACGGTGCTAGGATCCCATGCATACTTAACTTTGTTTTCAGAAAGCTTGCTAAGTATTCTCATATCTTCAGGAGAAATCTCGAATTTCAGAGCAATATTATCTTTCATATGCGAGGGGTTTGTTGACTTAGGTATGATAGCAATATCTTGCTGCAGTGCCCATCTTAACAAAACTTGAGCATTGGTGACGCCGAGACTTTGGGCTATTTTTGTAACTGAGGGATGCTTTAGTAGCTCATCATCATGCACAGATTTTCCTCCAAGTGAACAATATGCTTGTATTAATATATCATTTGCCTTACAATACTCCAGTAATTCCGTTTGATAGTAGAAGGGGTGCCATTCCACCTTTGTAAAAAAAAACGGCATTAGAAAATTATTAAATTTGTTGTGATATTATGATACGGTGAAATAAAGTATATCTACCTGATTTACAGCTGGAACTACACCATGATTCCTTTTCATAAGCAGCTCTAGGTGATAATTGTTGAAATTTGATACACCAATGGCATTGACAAGGCCCTCATCATATAGTCGAACCATGCTTTCCCATGTTGCGTGACGAAGCTCAGTATTTTTTTTATTATCGTTAGCAATTTTCCGTGTTCCAGGGAAATGGATTAAATACAAGTCGGCATAATCCAACCCCAAATTCATCAGTGAAGCAGTGTAGGCTCGCTTGATAACGTCTGGCTTTCCATGATCAGCAGGTGCTGTAATTATAAAATGATTTAAGGACATGCAAAAATAAAAGAACTATGGTTCACAGCCTATTCAACAACTATCACACTTTTCGAATCATGAAAAAAAAATTATAAGCTTAATACCTACTAATGAAAAAACTACCGGTAAAAGTATTGGTACGAATTTAATAGAACAATAAACCACATTGTAACACTGCTCCACTCAGTATGTGTAATATCTGTTGTGTGCAAGCAAGATGGAAATTACAAAAAAGCAAATACCTATTACTTACTTTTGTTTTAGTATTACTTTGTATAGATGGCTTCTAAAATCTTCTTTTAAATACCTATATTGTACAACAGCACTTACAGAGTTTTGTTGTAATGAAAATATCATCACGGTCCAAGTCATGTCGTGGGAGCAATCTTCGGAAGGCTTCCTTCAAGTGCGGTTCATTGCGGTAGACGGCAGCAGTATCTATATAATTTTAATTTAATGTGAGGGAAATTTACAGCATGGTAAATGCACTTATCGAAGCCAAAGAAACAATGTTCACCCTTTGTTTCAACTTTTATTTGGCAGACCATTGATAGTAACTGAGTCTATGCCACTTTGAGATGGAAGTTAGGGTCAACACACACCAGAGGAAGGCACCGCAGGGATTTATTAGAAGATCCTATAATCTACATCAAAAACTTCTCTACACCTAATATTAAACATCCAGGTGTGTGTTTGTTACTTTTTGACATCTCAACTGTTAACTAATGGCAATATTTGTCACAGAGCTCAAACATAACACAGTGAAGGCCATAGGATACTTTTCATTTGGGCACATGAAGTAGTTCCTATAGGATACAATTGAAACTGCAGTGCTAAGTTTTGCTATTTCACTTTACTGAGTGATGCATGGATGGCTATTGAGGGTAATCAATAGCTTGATGCCTGCATTTCAGTCATCACCTTCACAGTGATGCTTTGGTAATGACAGGTCATCGTTGATGAGGTCCAAACAGTGCAATATTTCTTTAAGCTGAATATTCATGGGAAACAAAGTTGAGAAACAATTGCTCTGCTCAACATAGTTGCCCAATTATTTGTTAATGTTCCTGGAAACAATGTTGTTCAGCGTTTTTTTCTAGTGAATACAGGGTATTAGCCAGACATCTAGTAAGACTTACCAAACATACGATATCCTGCTGACAGAGCCTGGTCTACTACTTCCATAACTTCATCTGGATCTTGAACACGGAAGGTTCCCACTACAAAAATATATTCACCATAAATATTATGTCAGGTAACAAAAGGTGTTCCCACACCCTAAATAATATGTCAGATTTGCACAGGCACCTATGTGGTTCCAATAAGTATCTATTGTAACAACATTGTCAAAGAAAATATTCTAGTGATTTTCTTGGGCTGTAGTTGCTATAATGTTTGAGTAATAGCATGCCATAAGTTACTTCGTTTCAGAGCAAAACACCAGCTAGAAATCGTGTTTTTCTTCCCACATTTTAATCTGCGATTGGTTATTACAAACCATATTCAGTTGGTAGATAGACAGTTTTATGTCATATTATCATGTTCTAATAGTGTTTGTGTTCATTCGTTTCACATTCATAATAAAACACTAGGTTTACATTGTAAGTCCAAAGGCAAGAGATTATCTTTAAACTTAAAAGGCCTTATTCACAAAGAACGAATAATTTTTTGACTGTCGTGTACTCCTGAACACTTAGCACACATCAAGATGACTGGTAAACTTTTGCAAAATGCAGAACTTGCGCTGGAGCTGTTTGAATAGCATATTGTAAATTGGGGTGCCTACACAAAGCCGTAACAGAATGCAGGAGGTTCCAGGTATTAGTTCAAGATTTTCTCATCCACTCGCATCTGAATGTTACTTTGTTCCGTGACATTTCTTGCAGTAAATAATGGACCAAAATAATTCATCATACAGCCAGAAATGAAGTGAAATTAAATTTATTTACAAGAATTGTAGTACTTTCCAGATTCTAAACAATTGGCTAAAACTAGCATCCAAAATGATTTATTACATTAATTAAATAAGGTTTTCGTGTGGAAGAACCATGAAAAATTCAAAATTATTACTCCAATAAAGTTATTGGCAATGGAAAAATCAGCCATAAGAATGTCAATCATTTATCAAATTATAATACTAAAAAGTGTGAATCTTTAGAGTTTTGACTCATTTGCATTTATGTCACATATTATGTCATTTGAGTAGAGCTCTTTTAATAATGATGGATTGGCCATACTATTTTGGTACAACATATAATATTAAGTATGTCCATTCTGGGAACAGTTAGGTAATGTTAATCATCATCATATTATAACATTATCATAGTTTGTCTACTTTATTAACCAGAAATGTTTATTTTAACCATAATTTCTAACTATTAGAAAACTTGGTTTTGGGGGTAGTTCTAAAAACATTTAGATGGACAACACAACAACAAATCTAGAACTAATCCTTGGAACCTCTCGTGCTTTGTTATTGCTTTGGAGGCTGCTCGCCCTTATGACGACCCACTGACCCTAGGTGTAAACACACTGTAAATGGGCCAAATTATAGCATAAATGCCTTACAAGTAGGTGTTTTATTAAAAGTGCAAAAATTGTACTTACTACCCACAGCAGGCATCTCACTTCCATTATTTAACGTAAATTTTTTAATCACCATATCCGAATTAACTGCTGCAGCCATGTTTTCCACAGTCTAATGAGACTAGGCCAGTTCGGGAAGCTGTTAAATTGAATTTTTGCTAGATATTATTTTATTAGCCACACACGCTTCGTGCCAACAACAAGTACCTACGAACAGTTTATATATATTAGTCTATGCCTACAAACAAGTAGTAAGTACTGTAGGTTAGTGATGTGAACCGGTTTCAAAAAAACCTACAAAAAACCGGTTTTAGTAAAAACCGATAATCACCGGTTCTCATTGAAAAACCGATTACAATCACAAAACATGTATCCGAGTCTTTGATATGTATCCGAACACTAGTCTTTTCCGTTTAAAATATTGTCTATGGTACGGGAATCCCCCGATATCCCATTTTATAACTTCACTATACTAAAATATTCCAATAATGCTATTCAGTAAAAATCTTACCGTGAAAATACTTAGGTAAAGTGAGCTACTGAGCTGTCAATAGTGTCAATCCTTAGTATCAGGTGGAATGACAGCTCACTAAGCTCACTTCACAGTTATGACGGTGATCTTTTTACAGAATAGCACCGAAGTTTTGCTTGCGAATTATTTGGAGTTGACATGTTTGTAAAATCAAGTACAAGAAATTATTTTGAGAAGATTGATAATCTTATTGCAAAGTGTAAGATATGCGCTAAAGTGATCAAAGTTGGAGGAGGAACCTCGAATTTATATTGGCACATATTAAGGCGAAAGCGCCAGGGTAGCCCGCGAAATTCCACTTTTTTTAGGTTTTTTTGCAATTTGTTGGTCAGTATTAGGTTGTACGTTGATTAAAATATGATTCGCGGCCGTAACAAATATGTATTTACAGAATTATAATCATTAAAGTCATCAACACAACTCTCTAAGACCATGTAATCCCCAAGAATGACTATTTCATGAAACCTTGACATTTGGGGATTACATGGGATTAGAGAGTTGTGTTGATGACTTTAATGATTATAATTCTGTAAATACATATTTGTTAGAACCGCGAATCATATTTTAATCAACGTACAACTTAATACTGACCAGCAAATTGCAAAAAACGAATGAAAATTTGAATTTCGCGGGCCACCTTAGAGCTTCCCCCTTAAGAGAAACCATCCCCAGGCTACAGTGGAGGTGGATCGAGGTGAAGTGGGTGATCAGCCAGGTGACACACAGGCACAGGGAACGTCTACTGGCACAACACAAGAAAAACCAACGGAGACTCCACGCGCACGCCCCATATTTCGTACTACTCTGAAAATGACCGCAGCAAGTAACAAAAAGAAAATTGATAAATATTTGACTGTGATGATCGGACGGACGTACGGACGACTGACCACGGACTTTTTAGGAAAAACCTAAAAAAAACCTTAAAAAACCGGTTTTAATAATTAAGTAATCGGTATAAACCGGTGTTGAAAATTGTAATCGGTTCACATCACTACTGTAGGTAATTAATGATGACAGATGAGCAGTGCTGCCAATAAAAATTTCTCGATTCCCCGCGTCAGTGCTGTCAATTCCCCGAAATTCCCCGCTTCTTTTTGATTAATTCGCCAAAAATTCCCGAAAATGATATTTTTGGGCTAAAAACACTGATTTATACAAAATTTGTTCACTGCTAAAATTTTTATAAAATACCTATACCTATAAAAAAAATCTTACATCTACAGACTACATCAGGGCATCCATACCTTATTTAAATTAGGGTAGGTAGGTTCTTACAAAAAAAAGTTTTTATTTAAATTTTTAGTGGTTTATTTTATTTGAAATAGTATATTATTTTCGCAGTAGTAGGTAGCATATTTCGATTAAGTTCAAATTTTAAAACATTCCCCGCTTTAGCTATACCTTATTTGGTATCATTAAAGCAGCAATGGAGTCATTGTTGAGACTCCTACGATGTAGTTTTGATGTTATTTAGGTTGCTGAAAACCCTCTGTAATACGAGTCTATAGTACCAATAATATAATACGCGTCTGTGGAGGCACAGACGCGTATTACATTATTGGTACAAAAAATTGGTCTGGATTCCCCGAAATTCCCCGATTTTTGTCATTCCCCGCGATCTCCCCGCGCTAACCCTTAATTCCCCGCAAATCGGGGATTTTCCCCGCGATTGGCAGCACTGCAGATGAGTGAGACAGTGAGACTAGACCACCACACTCACACTGTAGTCCACAGAACAGAACACTATTACTCCTGCTGTAGTCCACAGAACACTATTACTCCTGCTGTAGTCCACAGAACACTATTACTCCTAGCGGAGCTGTAGTCTGTACGAGAGGCGAGTAGCTGTACAATATAATCAACAAGCAAGAGAAAAACAAAGCAATCTCCGCTACGAACGAACCACAGAGTACAGATCACAGAACACTATTGGTAGGTATGAGCGTTATTTCACGTCACTAGTTACAATAACTGCTTATGGGGCATGTAACCGAATCACTAGTTTCGAGTCACACATAAACTAGTGATTTTTGTAACTAGTTACATTACCAATGCAGTGATCGAATGAAAAGCGAGACACGAAACAAAACGTTGCGAGTCGTTTCTACATGGTTACTACTCTGTGCCTGTGTGCCTACTTTGTACTGACCGGCAAAGCGAGCCGAGACTTCCCGAAATCACGAGTGATGACACGATGAAATCCGAACATGCACACACCAAGTCGCCAACTACGAAAATGATGCGTATAATTTTCATACGTATTACTTAGGACTTAGAGATTAATTTAGATTGGTCATTATTTTTAACCTTCGACGGGCGGCGTACGAACACAAATTTGAAATTGTATTAGTATTTGTTTATGATTACTTTGACAAAAGTAAACCTTGTTTAGTTCGTTGGTGAATATTGCACAAGTATGTACCTATGTATGTTGCATTTATTGTGAAAGTGACTTCCATGCATGTTTTCGTAATATTTTTGAATAAATTGTGAATAGTGTAGTACGTATAAAAAAAACTGTGAATAAATAACTTTTTCGTCATGTCTCGATGCAATTCGAGTGTCCTGTGGAAGTTCTTCCAAAAACTACGTAATGAAAAAAAAGCAAAAAAAAAAAAACAAAACAAACATAACAAGAAAAAAAAAATGCAACAAGTGTGGTGAATTATATAGCTTCAAATCCTCAACCGCCAATTTAAAAACGCATTTAAAGAGGAAACATCTCGTATTACGTTATAGCATTAATGATGTAACTGCTTAAGGTAACTACAAAAACTAATTCGTTCAAAAAACCTACAGCTTGTGACATGTAACGATTACGTAGGTAACCATATAAATGTTCGTTTTGCAAATACTTCGGTAACACCATTTTGAATCACTGAATAGAATATGACAAATAACTAGTTACAAAAATCACTAGTTTTTAAAACAGGTAAATGTTCGTTTCGCAAATACTTCGGTAACACCATTTTGAATCACTGAATAGAATATGACAAATAACTAGTTACAAAAATCACTAGTTTTCAAAACAGGTTACGCCTTTAAAGTAACTAGTTTCGTTACGTTTCGCGAAAATCACGTAACGACCCATACCTAACTATTGGTACAGATCACAGAACACTATTACTCATAGGTACAGATCGGTACAGATACAGACAGACCAAGTAGGACGAGTGACGAACAAACAATACACGAACGAACGGGAACGATATGCAATAATATAACGTTTGACGGTTAAAAGAAAGCGTGAAAGCGATTTTAGACCGCTTTCACATTTAGGCGACTTTAGCCATAGACTATACACTAATATTAGGAAACTTTAGCAGCGCGACTGTCGCCCAGTCAGAATTTCATATTATAAACAGAACCGTGCGTGAAGGTTTCTGCTTCTCCCGCGCTACTGTCGCGCTGCTAACGTTCTAATGTGAGAGCGGCCTAATAGTTGACATCGACCCAGTTACCGAAAAGCCGACCCACAGAGACCAGAGTACTTTTTGAGAGCCGACCACACCAGCCGCGTTTTTAATTACCTCGAGTTTATTAATGGAGCAAATAGTATTCGTTTATTTATACGTTTTTAAATTTTTCTTAAAATAGAAAAAATTAGCACAAAAACCATTTCAAAATATAAAAAATAGTGATCTACTGGTGTCGGGAGCAGGGTCCAAGCTACCGGTGGTTAGGGCTCCAGAGACAAGAACCTCCTCACAATGTGAGCCGTATCGGGTACTGACTTCTGAATCAGGCCTTTGATCCAACCGCCTAACGACTCGAGAGCCTCGAGAGATGTTGATCGAGACTTTTGGTCATCAGGCCATTGGCCGATACGGCCATCGGCAACTTCGTCAATGATTAGATTGCACAGACGAAACCTTCAGTTATATTTTTACGGAAATTACTATGACGATTTACGATTTTAGCTTAACTTTTTAGGGTTCCGTACCCAAAGGGTAAAAACGGGACCCTATTACTAAGACTGTATGTCCGTCCGTCTGTCTGTCACCAAGCTGTATCTCAAGAACCGCGATAGCTAGACTTTTGAAATTTTCACAAATTATGTATTTCTGTTGCCGCTATAACAACAAATACTAAAAACAAAATAAAATAAATATTTAATGGGGGCTCCCATACAACAAACGTGTTTTTTTCGGTGTTTTTGCCTTGTGGTACGAAACCCTTCGTTTGCGAGTCCGACTCGCACTTGGCCAGTTTTTTTTGTTTCTATGTCCAATAAAATTGACAGTAAAATGTAAAAATAAGGTATAGGTTTACCAGAATCTCATGGCTTAAAAAAAAACATTATGATTTTCATACGGCAATGTTAATCCATAAGGGTCAGTTCACACCGAGACGAGATAAGGTCTGTAATTGTATTTCTATCTTGAAAACTGCGCGTCGCGTCGCGTCTCGGTGTGAACTGACCCTAAGAAAATCAGTACCTACTTCTTCTATCATTTATATATTTCAAGGAGAAACTGACTGACGCAGAGCATGTGTTTTCTGACTTACTGACATATCAACGCACAGCCGAAACTACTGGGTCTAGGAATGTGGAATTTTGCACACGGCTTCCTTTTATAATGTAGGGGAGCACTAAGAAGGGGTTTTTGGAAATTCAACCTTTAAGGGGGTGAAAAGGGGGGATTTCGGGGAGATATAATGAGTTCAATTAGTAAGGTATAGTCCAAGAGCTAGATCGAAGAGTTTTTTTCGTGAACTCTTCGATCTAGCTCATGGACTATAGGTACCTACACCTATAAACCATCTTTTGAACCAGTGACCGAAAATTCAGATATTTGGCGACTGATTCCGACTAATTGGCGAAAAAATATGGGAGAAAACCGATCTTCGCTAGGTGCCCTAGTTTTTGAGATATAAATGTAGCCCTGCTGGGGAGACTCTCTCCAGATCGGCCACCTATAAACCCTTATTTCTTTTGAACCAGTGACCGACAAATTCTGATATTTGGCGACAAATTTCCGACTAATTAGCGACAAATTTTTTGTGTTATCAAAATAAAATCCCTGATGGTGACTCTGCCAGAGTCAGTGACACGTCGCGGGCAAAGTGCTAGTTACGTACCTACACCCCGAGGACAGCCGAACACATCCGAAGCGGGTATTTTTTAAATTATCTTATACGAAACACGCGCGGTGTCGCTTACGGTAACAGTGGCGCGAGTTCAATTATTTTTTCCCATCTCAAAAATGCCCAACGCGCCTAAAGAAGTTTTTACCTACTTCAATAGTTTTTGTAAGTAGTAATGAAACGGTCAAGCCTCATATTTTGACTAAGGCGTAGAGTTTGTTTTGTGAATTTTATTTTATTGTAGAGTTAGGGCTTATAGAGTTATGGCGTGTAGTTAAAAGCTTGGCTCTACATGAGATTTGATAACTTTTTGACAGTGCGAGCCATATGCATATGCCAAGACGAGACTGGTCTCGTCTTGGCAACATTTTACATGAAAATGTCTTTGGTGCGATTTATATTTCATAACTTTGTTTTAGATATGCGGATACAACGGAAACAACCCCACTCGTCTTCGTATTAAGCACTGGTTCGGATCCTTTCGGAGCTTTCCAGAAGTTTGCAACAGAGATGGGCATGCGTGAACGTGTGCATTCCATCTCGCTCGGTCAGGGACAAGGACCTGTCGCTGAAAAGATGATAAGCAGCGCTAAACCCAAAGGCGATTGGATTTTCTTACAAGTATGGAGAACCCATTCCCAATTCATAGGGAAAATTGGGCATAAAAAATTAAAAAATCATGATCAGTTATCTAGCTACTACTTATTACCTACCTACACTTAATTATTTTCAGAATTGCCACTTAGCTGCTTCATGGATGCTGTCTCTCGAAGTAATAGTAGCTAACTTCAATACTGAATCAGGCATACCTGCACCGGAATTCCGCCTCTTTCTAAGTTCAATGCCCACTCCCAAATTTCCTGTATCTGTATTGCAGAATTCTGTTAAAGTTACAAATGAACCGCCCAAAGGTTTAAAAGCGAATGTGAAAAGAGCTCTTTTAGAAATGGAAGCAGATTTCTTCGAGAATCATGGTAACTTATTAATCCGCTTTGATAATTGTACCTTTCTACCCTACCGTTTATTTACATTTGAAAGTACAGACGCCAGCTCATCCAGCTACTACAATCTGTCAAATTGCTTTAATAGATTTTCAACTTTATCGCTAAATTATAAGGTTCAAAGTTGATTGGGAAAAATTGATAGTTTCGGGTAGCTTGTTGTGCTGGCGTCTGTACCTACGTCTACGTAAATTTTAAACTCAACTAGGTCGAATAGCGCGTGTACCTATACGTTAAAAAAATACCTAGGTACCCAAGTACCCACCCGACCGATATAATCTCCCCAAAGCACTTAAGTCACTCACGTCTTCCTTCACTTCTGCAAATTCTGCGATTGACCCTAAAGAGTTCATGTTTTAGCCGAAGTTTTAATTCATGTAAGAAGGTTACCTATTTACGTATTGCTTTCTAATCATAATAATACATCCCATGGCGTTTCGGCTACGGTGACCTTTTTTGTTTCTGATGACTATGTTACAGCATGTGCTCTGGTGGCTGTGTGCAGACACGTTATAATACCACTTTGGAAACGTATTGTAGATACTTACACATATTGTGGAAACGTATTGTAGATACTTACACATACACATATTGTGGAAACGGCCTTTACTTGGTTACCTTCCTGTTCCAGTGTTGGGTCAAGATTGGCGTACAATGATAGTTGGCATTTGTATGTTTCACGCCATAATTCAGGAGCGCAAGAAATTTGGTCCGCTAGGATGGAACATTACGTACGAGTTCAATAACAGCGATCGCGAGTGCGCCATGATGAACTTACAAATGTTTTGTGAGGATGGGCACATGCCATGGGACGCTTTAGAATACATTACTAGTAAGAACCTGCACACTAATAAAAATATTTTGCAAAGCACACTTACTTTCTTTCTCGTATTTTTCTTTTACTAGGTTTTAGTACATATATGCCTACTTATACATTTTGTAGTTAGCCTTTAGCTTTCTCGAAAGAAGGTAACAAGATGCTGGTAACAAGTAATAACACTGGTACCATAATTATGTTAATGAAATGAACGTTACAGGTCTTATAACGTATGGTGGCCGGGTTACAGACATGTGGGATCAACGTTGCTTGACCACTATTTTAAAACTCTTCTTTTCACCTCCAACTCTTGAGGACGGATACGCGTACTCAGAATCCGGCACGTATTATTGTCCCCGATCAGATAAATTGGAAGTCTATCGTGAATACATAGAAACATTACCTAGTGTTGAAAACCCGGAAGTGTTCGGTATGCACGACAACGCTAATATAGCTTTCGAGGTACCCATTTTTATATTATTGCACTTGACTCAATTCGACTGTACCGCTATCGTACAGTAAAGCTAAGGTTTCCTAGAAGAGCGGTGGGCGTCACATAGCATCTGAAATTTACCAGCGAATGACGTCACTGAAACGTTATTTATGAAAGTAGGTAAGTTGGTGTTTTCCTGGAGTGTTTTTGACACCGTAACGTGAAACCCCGCTGCCATCATTTTCATGACAGCCGTCAATACGGCCGATAAGTGACGGCAATCACCGCTCTTCTAGGCAATCGTAACATATGTATACAATTACAGACCTTATCTACTACACTAAAAGATCAGTGTCTACTACATCGAGCTACGCCGCGGCGCCGCGCGGCGTAGCTCACTGAATCGCGTACCTACCTTTTTACCGACTTCAAAAAAAAGGAGGTTATCAATTCGATACGTATGTATGTAATATTATTGGAATTGCATTCCACATATGACAATCTACTAAGGCTTCCAAACAAATATACAAAATTTCATAGACGTATGTATGTATGTATGTATGTTTGTCCACGCATTTCTCAGCAACTATTAATCGGATCGTGACCATTTTTTTTGTATTAGCTTACATTTACTTCGACTTAGGGAACAGTGCAAGTTTCATCAAAATCGGTTCAGTAATTTTCAAGATATGGACTAATACGTGTAAGTGTGACGGCCTGGCGTATTAATACGAGCTACGGGTGTAGGTAGTGTCAAAGGGAGAACATCTCAAAACCTTGGTCAAATTCTAGTGCAAAAACTAAAAATTACGAAATAAAAAGTAATTTAAAAAAATTAAACCGACTTCAAAAAGAAATCAACTCAAAATTATGAAATAACTTTAATTTCGGAAGTCGGTGGCAAAAAACTAAAATACAGATCCCAAGACACCGACTTCCGAAATTAAAGTTATTTCATAATTTTGAGTTGATTTCTTTTTGAAGACGGTTTAATTTTTTTAAATTACTTTTTTGTGTAGTAGATAAGGTCTGTTTTGTATTTGTAATAATTGTATTTCTATCTTGAAAACTGCGCGTCGCGTCGCGTCTCGGTGTGAACTGACCCTAAAACGACAAATCCTGTTAAAATTTGTCAATAGGACGAATACCCGGCCTCTAAAAATGGTAAATCAATTACGAGGCCGACTATAGGTAGGTACTTACAATAATTTAGTACTTAATGTGATTTAAAAATGTAGTTCAAAAACCTTCTCTTTCCCACAGAACAAAGAAACGGTTACTTTAATTCATACAATAGTAGACGTGCAGCCGCGCGCTGGAGGTGGAGGAGGCGGCGACACTCCCGACCAGATCGTTTGGCGAGTTTGTGACCAGACGCGAGCCAGGATCGCGAAGCGCATCGACAAATCTCTCATCAATCCTGACCTTATGATACCCGACGCTATGGGGCAGCTCCATTCACTAACTACTGTGCTGATACATGAAACTGACAGGTTCAACGTGCTGCTAACACTACTGCACAATTCACTAAATGAGCTTCAAAAAGCAATCAAAGTAAGTTCATGTTTTTTAGCAACTAAGTATGAGGAGTTTAAAGTTTTTATTAAACATTGTTTCATAAGGTACGGCCATTAGTTATATCATTGAGCCTTGAGCTCAGTGAGTGTCCTGCGAGATTTTGTATGTGACCAGCGTGACTAATGCCGATTAATACCTAACTACTAGTGGAATTAAATAACCATAAATTTCTAAGAACTAGTGGTTTTGCAGAAAGTTAATAAGATGGCCTCGCCAGGATGAGCGTTCGTCCTGTCATGGCCACCAAAGTTACCAAACTTATAACTTGTCGCTTCCATATTTCGTAAATAATTAGTACTCGAACAACAAAATTGGTACCTTAGTAGTTTTCGAGAAAATCGACTTTGAAAGTGGTAGTCACGCTCCCTTCAGCAGGACCAATGAGTGCCGAAAAGCTATTTAAGTACCTATACAAATAATTAGTACCCATAAATGTGATTTATTTCGTAAAAAAAAACAGAACTGTAACATTTGTATTTACCGAGAAATCAACGATGATAACCAGCAGGACCACGGCTTTGAATGTTGATTCAAAGTTAGAGAAGCTTGTCGCTTTCCTCAAACCTACATAGAAAATTAGTACCCTATAAGATAAAATTAGGTAGTACTTACCCAAAATTCAAAGTTAGTACTCCAGTAGTTTACGAGATAAACCATGCCATTGGTGGGATGGCGGTAGTCACGGTGCCAAATTTACATTTCATGATTTCCCTATTACAAACTCTGTGATTTCTTCCCAAATTTATACAAAAAATAGATGTCCATGACTACCGCCGGACCACCAACGACAATCGCTTCCATATTTTGTAAATAATTAGTACTCAATTGGTACTAATTAGTACTCGAACCACAAAATTGGTACCTTAGTAGTTTTCGAGAAAATCGACTTTGAAGGTGGTCCGGCGGTAGTCACGCTCCCTTCAGCAGGACCACCATGAGCGCCGAAAAAGGGGGCACGCTACAGCTATTCCAAGTATACAAATAATTAGTACCCATAAATATGATTTATTTCGTAAAAAAAACAGAACTCTAACATTTGTATTTACCGAGAAATCAACGATGATAACTTTCTCGCAATTGTTCAGCAGGACCACGATTTTGAATGTTGATTCCAAGTTAGAGAAGCTTGTCGCTTTCCTCAAACCTACATAAAAAATTAGTACCCTGCAAGATAAAATTAGTACCCAAAATTCAAAACTAGTACTCCAGTAGTTTACGAGATATACTATGCCATTGGTGGGGTGGCGGTAGTCACGGTGCCAAATTTTCATTTCAAGATTTCCCTATTAAAAACTCGGTGATTTCTTCCTAAATTTATACAAAAATTAGTACCCATAAAGAAGTTATAGCGACCAAAAATTCAGATTCCTAAGTGTTGTATTTTAAGAGAAATTAGCTTTCATTACTTTTCCATACTAAATCTCCGCGTATAACCCGACCAAATTAAGTTGTGCTTGTGAACAAGGGAATCGGCGCCATTACCATTGACAACTTAATTTAAAAAAAATAAAAAATTAAAGAGTACTAAATAGTACCAACCAAATATGAAAGCGATTGGCGTTGGCGGTAGTCACGGGCATCTTTGCAACGGCAGACAGAACATTTCTGTTTTGTGTTGTGGTTGGGACCTAGGCAGGTGGGAACAGAAGGTATCAAATCATTAGCTTAATTATCAGCCTGTGTTTTTTCTGAGCTTAATTTTTAATTTGATTGTTTATTTCAGGGTGTTGTGGTGATGTCAGAAGCTTTCGAAGAAGTTTTCACAGCTTTCATAAACAACAAAGTTCCCAATATGTGGCATAAAAAAGGCTACAACTCGTTGAAGACACTTGGCAGCTGGATATTCGATCTCACTTTGAGGATTGATTTCATGGAGGTTACCATTTCAATATTTTCTTCATTCATTTCATACCCTATCCAAACGCGTACCGATCTTACGGGGAGTGGGGCAGGGCGACACCATTTTAACTTTCCACAGCAGTTCTAGAAGACATCGTGAAAATTTAGATTGGGACCATTTACATTGCTAAAATCAATGGTGCCTACCTGTCCCACTTAAGATTTGCAGGTGGGCCCCTGTGCTTTTCGCTGAAAACTTCGATAATCTTCAGAAAATGCTTCAACATCATCATGATGGCCGACTAACTTTAGAATAATCGGGCCATAATCTTCGTCTAGGCCGGCCTGGCCTAGACCAAGATTATGAATAATTATGCCCTGATCAGCAACTTCAGCAATTCAAATCCTACTGTTGCTGTCGAAAATGAAAAGTTGGAGATGGTTGACCAGTGCCTGCCTATGTCGATTTTGACCATATCTTTCATTTGGCAAAGAACATCAACAAACAAATGTATCTAGAAGAATACAGCTTGTGTGAGCCGCATTTAGCAAATTGGATGACATTCTGAAAGCGTGTCACTGACTCTGGCAGGGCCACCATCATGGATTTTAATTTTGATAACAAAAAATTTGTCGCCAAATATCAGAATTTGTCGGTCACTGGTTCAAAAGATATAAGGGTTGACTCTCCCTAGCAGGGCCACATTTATATCTCAAAAACTAGGGCACCTAGCGAAGACGTGTTTTCTCACATAATTTGTCGCCAATTAGTCGCAATTTGTCGCCAAGTTACAGATTCAGTCGGTGTGTAATTAAAAAGATATTAAAGTATTCAATTTCCCCATACAGTGGTACAGTCAACAGCAAAAGTAGATGATCAAAATCAGAAATTCAATACTAATGAACGGAGTTCGCGTCAGAACTGTGTGGCGTCGAAGTACTACTACTTAGAATACTTACTACGTAGAATACTTTGACGCGAACTCCGTTCATTAGTATTGAATTTCTGACTTTGATCATCTACTTTTGCTGTTGACTGTACCTATATTACATTTTTTCAACATCGGAAAACGAATTACGGAACTCAAATGGTGTCGAGCACGACACCTAGGCTGGAAAGGCGCAGTGATGACAGGTGGAGTAAGGTGACAGAGTGGCGTCTAAGAACAGGAAGACGAAGTGTAGGTCGTCCGGCAGCAAGATGGGTGGACGACACTGTTACCATCGTGTTTAGAATAGAACCTCGATGAGGCTGGCACGGGAGCGTGGGGGGGGAATGGCACAAGTAAAGAGAGGCCTATGGTCAGCAGTGAATGAAGTCGGGCTGTGGATGATGATGAACCATTTCAAAACATTCATAGGTAAAATATGAAATCCTGGAAAAATATTATGGATATACCTACCTACTTAGGTATAACTCTCTTACAATTCATTTATTTTAACACGGTTAAATCCAAGCACAAATCTAGCTATATATTAATTGGGTTTGTTTTAGAAATGGTTGGTGGAAGGTCTCCAGCCGAGCAGCTGGGTGTCAGGACTGTTCTTCCCACAAGGTATGCTCACGGGCTCGCTGCAGTCGTTCGCGCGGCGTTACCGCGTGCCCATCGACGCACTCATGTTCGACTTCTTTCCCTTGCCAATATTCCTGTCGCAAGAAGACGTTTTCAAGCAAAATACTAAAAAGAAGGTTCGTGAACTGGTGGTATTTTGGATATGGATTTGAATCGGGTCTGCCCGTCTAATTTTCAATGTTGTTATTATTATAGATAATTTATGTACATACCTAGGTATTTATGCATGAACATATTTTCCTGTTGTCTTTCAGGCTGAGGAAGGGGGGCCCAATGTTTACGACTTTTTAGAACGACCAGAAGACGGTGTAAACATTCATGGTTTATTTATTGACGCCGGGCGCTGGGACATGAAGAATACTCTCCTTGTAGATGCTCTCCCAGGTCAGTAAGCTCTGCTGGCAGTCCCAAAGCCCAGATCAAATTTGGGAATAAATCAGAGATATTGAAATAAATATAACTCGACAGAAACGAATGAAAATTAAACAAGAGAAAGTTTATTGCCTTAAAAATAGATCTGTGGCATACGAGTATATTTATACAATATTTTTCCTATTTTTATCAAAATTAAATCGTTTACTGGCTAAAAAGCTACATGAACATGAGAGCAAAATAAAGTACGTCTGTTGGTTCGCATTTGCCGTATATTAACTTAAACATTAGTGATGCCTACTGTACCTATAATGTTACGAATCAATACCTCATGCGAGTGTTCTGTGCGACAGGTCAGATGAATCCTCCATTGCCGGTAGTGTGGTTCAAGCCTGTGCTGACACTGCCCAAGCCTGATCCTCGGTATGAAGCACCGTTATACAAGACGTCAGAACGAGCGGGTACGTTGTCCACAACTGGACACAGCACCAACTTTGTCCTGCCTGTACTATTGCCAACGAAGCAAACGCAAAGCTTTTGGATTATACGGGGCACAGCTCTACTCACACAGATCACTGATTGAAACTTTCTAATATTTATATTATCTAAGCAAGCAGCATCCATTGGGGATCAGGGAGTGTGTATTTTCATTGCATGAGATTGATTTGTTAATTGGGGTTCAATGCGACTTAATACAAGAAGGTAGGTATTCTGGTAGACTGTGTATTTCGCTATAGTCGTTTTCACAATGAGTCATCGGCTATGCAACTAGAGTAGAGGCGGGCGCAATGGCGCTACATTCAATTTTTTTATTAAAATTTGAATGTTGCACAAACGGGAACTCCGGCTGCGGAAGAAGCGGGTATTATGGATGTGTGACTTTAAGAGAGTAGGTATTGTATTGTTATTTCATTCTTATACACATTTACTTTTACACGTATTGTTGTACCTACATCGGTCGATAATCATGTTTTCTCGAGATTATGTATCTGTACAATAGGATAATGTAGTGTGTGTGTGTGTTACCTTGTATGTATTTTATAGATGATTACAAACAAACGTAGGTACATGGTATCTATTTTGTTTTATTTCTAAAGCTCCACCGAGAGAACAGAACATCTCACCATGTGATGTGAAATGTTCCTTAATACAAAAATGTCTCTATAACCACGGTCACGGCTGGCTGTTGCCAGAAACAACTCGAATATTAAAACCAGTTCATTTGGTAACTTCAGCCTTTTATAAGGATTTATCTATTGGATGCAAAGTAATACACATAATAAAATTATCAGAAACTGATTTATTTATTCCGGTTCAATATTATCAATTATCATACTTAAATTGTCACAATGATAAAAGAGCTTGCATAGAGAGCCGGTCAAGCGTTCCGCGTGCCGTCTATCCCGTCAATACGGGTTTCTAAGAAAAAACGCGGGACGATTGACTGCGTGCTGCATGCGCAAGCTCTGACAGAATGTGGAGATTTTTTGTTTTTTTCTAAATTAAGTCCTGCGTGGAGGCAACGTTCCAAAGTCGCTTAATATATTAACTTCAAATATTACTATCCTAAGTTTACGGCGGGCGATTTGACAGGTCCCTAGTTAACACTAAAATACGGTAAAAAGACGACGGCGTGAAGTACGACGCTCCGGGTTTCTATTAGAATTTGTCAGAGACCTGATTTCAGAAGCCCTAAAAATATAAATTAAGTGATTTATAAACAGAGTGCACCTAATTACAGCTCCACACAGGCCTTTTATACATAAAAATGTCAACTTCTATTAAACTTGTGAAATAATGAATATCACAGTAGTATTTCCTTTGTATGTATGCATTGGTGTTTTAATTTCAGCAGTTCAAACATAATATATTAGCCCTATAATATTAGAAAAATAAAAAGACCTAGACCGGAGTTTGTTTTTACCTAAATAATGATTCACTATGTTACTCATAGAAGTGAATAATATTTATCCATTCACTTCACTGTGTTGCACTTTCAAATTCAAAGCTTGCGATGTTACTTGTTTTACTAAAATGATTAAAGTTTTAAATTAATTCAATCATTACGGCTTGTAAGTCAGTTTGGTAATATAACTAAAAATACTTGGTTCTATAAACGTTCGTTGGTCAGAACTGAACAGCAGCAGCGACAAGCTCCGTGCGGCGCGGCGGCGCCGTGTCTGTGACGACTGTGCCGAGCCCGCGCATGTTTCGCTAAGTGCCTACTAAACGCGACATCCGATGTCACGACGATGCGTATGAACTATTGAAATCATTCTCTACCAAATACATTATTCAATAATTTAATTTTTACAGTAAACACATTACAAAAGACTGTAGTACCCTTACATTGACAAATTATCATTTATAATCTAAGAATGAATCAACGAATAATACAATATACTATTAATTATTTGTATTAAGATTTTCGTTACTGATAGAAAACTTGAGAATCAAAGTTCTTGAATTATTTTTGAAAAATAAGTGTAGTTTGTTAAATTTATGCGAAGAAAGATATTACTATAATATGATCTCAGCTTCTGGACGCGCGCTGCGTCGTTTGTCCAGTCGTACCTACTTAACCTATCTACATAAACAATAGTTTCATCAAAACATACTTCCTTTGTATTACAATTACATAATTATATTGATTAACCAACATCTCGATACAAATCAAATTGAAGCCGAATTAATTTTGAACTTCGATTGAAATATCCGAATTACATGCAAATTGAAAAATCCTGCTTAAAAGTTTAAACATCAAATCACACAACACAAGAGTAATCATTCGATCTAAATTACATAGAAAGTGAACGGAATGAACAATGTTTAGCATTGACATGTGAAAGTTCCCCCGGGAGGGCGGGAAATGCAGCGCGCGGGCGAGGCGGCGGAGCAAGGGGCGCGGCGGGCGCGAGGAGAGCGGCGGGAGGGCGCGGCGTCCCCGCCCCGTGCCCTAGTCTTCCGACATGAACGAGTTCTGCGACTTGAGCTCCTCTAGCCGTGAGATCTGCTGCCGCAGGTACATTATTCTGTAGGGGGTACATTACACACTCGTCAAGAAAAACAAGACACATCAAGCTATGCTGCGCCGTGACATATTGCTCTATTTAGCTAATTCGAAGACTCCTCATACATTATAATGGCGCACATTCTTCGATCTCGCTCGCACTTTACATCGCGTCGTATGATGCAATACGTACCGACTCGGACAACAGCTCAAAGTTATTTCTCAAGTCATTTCAGCGTCTGTTAATTTATATGAGTACGGCGGCACTGCAGCAGCGCTGCTTCGTGCGCTGCGGTGCTCGTACAAAATACAAACGGCACCATGGCTAGACATGGTACTATCCTAAATGTTAGATATATAAGATGATGAATAAAATTGTTGAAGTCAGGGGTATTGATTGTTGTGGATTATATTGCAATAATTGAAAACGATAATAATGAGGTTTTATGATAATCTAAATAAGGAGCATCGACTTTTTCGTTGACTATACAGCAATCGTCCAAGGGCAGTTAAACGGCGTCTTTTTACATACATTAATGTTTGCTTTGCAGATAGTGCAGAGATGCAGTGGCTCGTTTGTACCACTATAAAAACTAGCTGTGTTTATTGCTGTAAGTCATTCTAAATATAATTTAAGTGTACTTACTTTTGTTCCTGTAAAGTGGCCCGAATTTCTGTGTGGCGTACAAGTGACCGAGAGCACTTGAGCTCGGCGGATACCCGCGTGCATTGCAGGCATCCCAGCTGGTATGCTTCCTCAGTGAACTTATTTGCCTGGCACAACAGAAAGAAAGATCATCATCATCCTCTTTGTCATCACAGATCTGTAGGCCGTCCCCGCTGGTCGTGGTCCCTCGCGTGCTCTAGTTCTTTTCTTATCGCCATCCACATTCATGGAACACTCATAATTATTATCACATGGTATAGATAAGTGATAGGGTTAAACTGCCAAAATGTTAGGACGTTTGTCCACCACCACCGTCATCAAGAACCGCGATTATTTCGGACAGTTTACCACAACGTGACGGTGATCGTGAGTCCACCGAAAATGTCGACCTATAATAACGAACATAAGACAAAAAAAAAGTAATTAAAAAAACTAAAAAACCCGACTGCGGTAAAAAACTTAAAAAAAAAACTGAAAGCTAAAAACCCTTTATTTTGATACCCCCTACCGATAGGATTAAAGGAAGACAACAGCGCCAAAAATCGGCCGTTTTTTTTTTTTTTTTTTGATATTACCCAGTGTCACTCTCACAATTATGACTAATCTAACGGTACCTCTCAAGCTGAAATCGATCAAGCAGTTTAGGCTACAGAGCATACCAACTGCCAAGAAACATACACTCGAAAAACATAACCCTCCTTCTGGCGCAGTCGGGTAAAAACTAGCGCCCGCTGGCTATTTCGAAGGTGGTGGACAAGTCCTGGCTTGTTGTCTTGCCAAACTACTTACAATCTCCACGATCGAAACTGCGGAGCTTGGACGATCCCCTCGACTGATGGCGGCCGTCAGGAAGAACGCGGTCGCAGTGATGTAGTGATCCTGGGAAAGTTTCAAGTTACCTGCTTCTCTAGGATATCTGCAGGCCAGCCAGTAACGTGTGACGTCAGGTCCGAGCGCACGTAGTTCACGAGCGACGGCGTCAGCATCGGAGGTGCGTGGTGAAGTGTCCCGCCCACAACTTGCGAATAACTTCCTAGGCATTCCACTGAAACGCAAACGTACTTCATTTTCATACTGTTACAAATATATGACTTTGGAAATATTTGTTATAAATTCATAGTGTTTATCATATTCATAGAATATATCAACCAATTATATCAATAATTTCATCATAGTCAACTAATGGTCCGTATTTCAATTCAGAAATACGGACCAAGTAGTTCAACAAGTTTTCAGACTGGCTAAAGCGGACTTCTTTCATTAGGTACTGTATAAAATGTTAAAATAATATCCCACATACTTCAAGTGAATGAAATGAAATTTAAAGCTTGTAACGCACACTATGCAGCCAAGCATTTTATAAGTTGGCGGATTACAACTCTGATAAACATGCTTGCATTCACGCTGGTCTTGCTCCACAAGGGCGCATGTGTTTAACAATATTGTTGGAGCTACTGAAATTGTAAAACTTGTAATCTTTGCATTGTAAAAATTTATCTTTTGATGCGAATTTGACTTATGAGATGCTGAACATGGTCTGATTATGAAGCAGGAATGTGGTTACAGGAACTTGGCCTTATAAATCTTATACCAAATGAGTTTGGATTGAACCCATCATTGGATTTGAATAGATGAGTAGTTGATAGACATACAGTGAAAATTATCTGACGATACAGCAAGGTATTTAGTCAGAGGATGTCAGGTTTTGTCATTGAAGACTCATATTTCAACTCGTTCAAACCAAGCCGGCATAGTTTTCACAATCATTGTTGAATTCATTAGTTAAATAATAATATGCAATGATATAAATAATAAAATAGTTGTTACATGCAAAAAAATTGCATGGTAAGGTACAGCCACGAGCATACATATAACAGCTCGGCAATAATATCTGATTTCATGATTCATCCAATAATACGACGGCAAATATATTTGATCATTTGTGGAAGGCATATATAAACTATCTGGCGAGATAAGTGACATAATAATATAGGATTCTGCATCGGCTTCAAAAATATGTGTCCATGCAATATTAACAGACTATCAAATGCCAAATGATCACTCCGTATGTGGGGTTGGGAAGTCTATTGTCTTATTGCCAGTGATGACTTATGGCACTGAAACGTGGTCGCTCACAATGGGCCTTATAAGAAGGCTAAAAGTCATACAAAGAGCAATGGAGAGGGCTATGCTTGGAGTTTCCCTGCGTGATCGAATCAGGAATGAGGAGATCCGCAGGAGAACCAAGGTAACCGACATAGCCCGAAGAATTGCCATACTTAAGTGGCAGTGGGCAGGGCACATTGCTCGCAGAACAGATGGCCGATGGGGCCGAAAGGTTCTGGAGTGGCGACCGCGTACCGGTAGACGTAGCGTTGGAAGGCCTCCCACAAGGTGGACCGACGACCTTGTGAAGGCCGCAGGAACCCGTTGGATGCGAGAAGCACAGAACCGGTCGAAGTGGAGGTGCTTGGGGGAGGTTTATGTCCAGCAGTGGACGTCTTTCGGCTGAAATGATGACCAAGAGGAGGCCTGTGTCCCAGCAGTGGGAACATTATAGGCGGATTATGTGTTATATTTATGCTAGTGACTGTACAAGTTTGATGACGGGTTTTAAAATTTGCAATTTAACATTTGTTTCAAGATGAATGTTTCTTGATAACACCTAATAATGTCACAAGTAACACTGAATCTTGAGGACTTACTTTTTCTAGGTAACGCTGTGTCTAAGTGTAGTGGTGGTGCATGTGGGTCTGTGTTCTCAGAGTGTGTCGGCGTAGGTGGTCCCGGGTCACGGTGCGGCGTGCCCGAGCCGCTGCGGTTACCATCGCAGATGGGCGATGCCGTCGCGCCGTTATTATTGGCAGGCGGTATCGTCACTGGCGGCTGAACTGCCACGATCCGCGGTAACGCCGCTGCTAGTAGCGACCCACTCTGTAAGATTCAAGAAATAATCATTAGTTATAGGGACTTGATATGTAAATTCAACAGTAACACTAGGTAGAAGAAACATACCGGTTGATTCGAGTTATCGAGTACAACAACAGGCGGAACTGCATTATTCTCTGCGTTATTCCGTACGGCAGCATTTGCTTCTCTTGCTCCATATGAATTCTCAGAGAGTGGCGTACTCCTATCCGGAGAGATATCCATGTCTTGTAATGACTGTCCATCTATTGAAAAACAAAGATGGTTAACAAAGACTTTTACAAAAAAAAGTACATACTTATATCATAAAATTAAACGAATGTTTCACCTTTCCCGTCGTGTGGAGTCGCCGAATGTTTTGGTCTAGTTCGATCATGCACTTCTTCATCTCTACTGCTATTCCAGTACCTCTCGGAGGCACTATTCGTTCTTTTACTAGATTTTTCAACTTCTCTCCTCCCCGATCTGGAACTTGATCTCTTATCCCGACCTAAACATAAATAACAGTATTTTTTAAATGCTTTCATTTAAACCAAGTCTATTGGACTGGTTTTGATCTGGTTATATCCCTTTATTTCATTAAATATCACATATAAATTATATTTTTAAATATTAAAAATATTTAAAAATTTAAAAAATAGTAGCCCACCGGTATAGTGATCTGCTTATATTATTATTATAATTTCTGCTGCTTAGACGCTTAGCTATGTTCAGATTCAAAAGGGTGTTAGTGAAATTACACAGTTGAGACAAGCCGATTTGTTCCCGTTGCTTGAACCTCTCTAGTGACAATCATAGCACCAGTTTATAAAAAAATAATTTTTGCGTGGTGGGTGTGCGAGGTAAAACAATAAAAATACCGGTCAAGTGCATGTCATAGGGCGCTTTCAATTCAGACGGGTGGTGCCGGTCTGCCGCCGCACCGGAGACACCGCCTGGGTTGACATCGCCGTACTGATGCCGACCGTGCGATGTACGGACCTCGCACTGCTCTCTCGTCGCATCAACTGTATGCAAAATTAAAAAACAATCACCATGCTCAGTCCGACAGCCGCATTGCTCCAGCTCAGCAACAGTTCGATAGCAACAAAATTATTATTATTAATTAATAATTTTAGAGAAAGGTGGACAGAGTAGGGAGGCCTTAGCCCAGCAGTGGGACATTACCAAAAAACAAAAATTTGCTTTAGGAGTTCGATGAGAAGGTTGTTATAATTATATACGTAGATACTATTATAGAATAATTAATGAGGTTCACAGACTCGTTAATAAAATTACAAAATCATTTAGTGTCATGAATATTTTACTGCTACAATCCCTGACATTAATTCATCTGAGTTAAGCAGTCTCCTGTCTGTTGAACAAAATCGAATCCACTTTAAAATGGCCTCCACTTAAATTTTAACTGCTTTAACGGTCGTACTTAAGGAAAGTCATACTAACTGGTGAAATTACAATAAAACTACACCGCATTGATACTGAGGTCTAATCAATTACATTTAGATCCTATTGAGCTCCCTATTATAAACCAGTTTATATCCGCGACTTCGTCCGCGTGAAATTTCACCCTCCCCCTTCACCCTCTTAGTGGTGGAATTTTGAAAAACCCTTTCTTAGTGGATACCTACTCTTTACAAAGAACACTCCAAATTTAATGTCTGTAGGACCAGCGGTATAGGCTGTGCGTTGATATATCAGTCAGTCAGGACTTTGAATTTTATATATATTAGATAGATAAATTAATTCTATTTCCTTTGCTGATTGTAAAAAATACCTAGCTAAAATTTCATAATGATCATAGAGTAGCCCCAAATGTGCTGAAGACCAGCTTGGACGAAGTGAATGATAAATGTTAACAAGACTAACTAGGTAAATGTTTTGACAATTAAATAAAGATTCCAGGGTAGCTGAACATTTTTAAATGATGATTATTTTAAGCAAGTACTGTCTCACTAAACGCCAGTAGCATCGCTGCTAAGGTAAAGCTATAAAAATTATGCCTTAATAGACGCTACTCTTTGTAAGACCATATTTTTTTTTAAAACAAATTTATTTGTGCCGTATAACTACATTATTGATAATATGTATTTAGCTTGTAACTCATCGACAGTCGGGTACCACGAGCGAGCCGGTACCTGTTCGCGTGGGGTTTATCGACAAACAACTCGCCATCATTGTGTATCCTTACATGATAAAGCACCCCGCATTAAAATAGCCTATACGAGTGGTGATGTTTAAATGTACGTCGGCGTATCCTGGGGAGTGAGGCCCACAATCACTTTGCATACTGGCTAATGTCAATCCATGCTATGATATTTATACTTGTACGGAAAACAACATAAAACAATAGTGACATACTGTATCCATTATTAACAATAATAACAAACATTAGTGACCAGCACCCTAATTGCGTAACACAATGGCGCCGATTCTGTTGTGTCACAAACTAAACTAAATTTAAGTTCAGGCATCTTTTTCTTTCTATTTCATTAAGAAAAGGACAGAAGATAAATATTAGTTTAGTCCTGTCAAATTAGTCAGCGCCTGACGTAAATTGACGTATGTTTAATAGGTATTTTTTTAATCTCGTCTAAATTGTCTATGGAGTATCTTAATTTGACAGGACTAAACTAATATTTATCTTCTGTCCTTTTCATAATGAAATAGAAAGAAAAAGATGCATGAACTTAAATTTAGTTAAGTTTGTGAACAACAGAATCGGCGCCACTATCAATCTCAATCTAATTCATTTTAAAGCGTAGACAGAAAAAAGTCTATTTAGACGATGAATAAATCATCGTAAATGTTAACCCTATTATTGCTTGTCGTTTTCGCAATAATAAAAGTTCAATAAAACTATAAATCGTATTATTGAAAAAAAAAAAAACAATAATAAAAACAGAATTTAAAAAAATAAATACTAACTTATACTTATTTATTCACTAAAACAATACATTAATTAAAATAAAATGTTTTTGCAAAATACAAAAACCAACTTGGGCCTATCACGGATTTAAACGCACATGTCTTTTGGGGGGTAACCACTTAATGGAGCTGCGTACATCCGTCCAGAACCTCAACAAGGCTATTGATTGAGGGCCAAATTATTATAGTATCTTACTTAACCATAATCCACATACAAAAATACCCAACATTTATGATTATATAATAGCAATTTGCAGTAGCACATCCCTATACAGCCAGTTTATTGGTCAAGATGAACAAGCTTCAACCTTTATTGAATAATAGTATGTAGTGCATTCTTCTTTTCCTTTATAAGTAAAATGAAGCTACAGTGCATTCAATGAGTACAGCTCCATTATTTAGTTGTTTTGGTTGTTATATATTTTTCAACATACTTCTCTTTTTTTAAATTTGTGCCATTTTGTTAACAATACTAAATGAGGCAAACAGCATTGTATACTGACTGACCGACACAAATGCATACAGCCTTACCTACTGGGACTAGGAACATAAAATTTTGCACAAGGGTTTCTTTTACAATGTAGGCAAGCACTAATAAGGGGTTTTGGAAATTCGATCTTTAAGGTGGGTGAAAGGGAGGATTTTGTCTGTATGAAAAATTTTATTCCTCGAGTTAAGAAACTTCTAATTTGGCAGGAATAAATTCCAAAATAAATTATACTTTTGTACAGTCTGTCGTTATTTGTTTTTAAAAACCCTTCAAAGGGTCTTAAGTTTGTATGGAAGAATCTCAATGCGCGGCCGATTAACTCGAAACAAGGTACTCACACTTTTGACAGAAAAAAAAAGAAAGACAAGTAAATGGGTATTTAGAAAATCGACCCCAAACGAGGCAAAAAAGTTTAATTTCGTTATTAGGGGAGAATTTTACTATCCGTGCCCTGATTAAGTAAAAACTTGTAAACCTAAACTAAATAATATGATGAAATTATGTTTGGGGAGGACAGTTCATATAAAAAATATTTTTCCACTAATCAATTAACTTTAAAATTGCCTCGAATGCGTATCTAAATATTATAATAAAGATCATAATCATTCATTTTCTAAAACTACCTTTAATGGGGGTGGGAATTCTATTGAGGAAAATACGAAACGTCGCGGTCGAAGGTCTAGTAGTACATATAAAATGCAGTGGCTTTCCCTCTAAGTTAAATACAATTTTAAAAGCCCTCAAAGATCAGTAAGTAATCAATCACTTATTTACCAAAACCTCAAACGGAGCAAATATAACAACCTTATTGGGAGCTATATGTTTGAGCCGTTTAGGGTTAAAACACTTTGTGTGGCTTTGTGATCCGAACGCTCACTCATCGAATATTTCGGGACATCGACAAGCTGTCGCGAAAAAAAAAATCAGCTGTTCCATACATTTGTGTTCACTTAAATCGACAAAATGTATGGAACAGCAGTTTTTTTTTTCGCTATTTCAAGGTTGGTCCCATAGAAAAAGTTGTTCAAAATTATGAGTACTATGACCCCTTTTCGGGTTTAGTATAAACAAAAACTAATGTTGTATACTTGTACCCATACTGTTAATCTTCGATCAATAATAGTACTAGATGCTCGATAAGCGCTTCAAAAACGGCCCGAAAAATATGAGCACGAATACTTTTGTGCTCTTATTTCAAATTAGTATGGTCCAATCATAGCCAATGTTAAGACGTCAAAATGCCTCAGTACGCGTTCAAAAGTTGTGTAAATAACCACCGTAACACCAAGAATTTGGAAGGAATATCTTTTTTCGGTAAGTTTTTATCATTTTAATGTTTTTCATAAAATAGTAACACAAATAAATAGTAAATATAAATCAATTAGTAAATATTATGATTGTATGGCTAATGTTTGCGACAACGCGCCAACTATTCTAACAAACATTGAAGCATTGAAATGTAATTCCAATAACTACGTCTAGTTCTAAATTCGAGTAAGTACGAAATTGTCAACAAAATGTTTTTAACCTTAAGTTTCATTTTAGAATAAATATTTTTGTACCTATTATAAAAATAACTTTTTATTTTCAAGAGACATTTTAAATTTATTGCTTCGATGACAGAAGGACTTAAATATTAATCATTTGCAATCGTAATTAAACTTTATGTTAGTGTGCTAAGGTTTATAATAATCTGAAGTTGTCAATATTATTAAACTTTTTTCTATAGTTCATAGTAAGAAATATAAATGTTTATGTGTGTGCAAACGTGGCCACTTTAGCGACTTATTTTTGTTCCTAATCATTCATCTAGTACTATTATTGATCGAAGCTGTTAATATTATAAATTCGAAAGTAACTGTCTGTCCGCATGTTACCTTTTCACGCATAAACCACTGAATGGATTTCGTTAAAATTTGGCAGAGAGATAGATTGCATCCCGGGGAAGGACATATGATAGTTTTTATCCCGATATTCCCACGGGGTCGACACTTATGTGGGTGAAACCGCGGGGCGCTGCTAGTATAATATACAGGGTGGTTAAAAAGTAGTGGATCAAACGAAATAGGGAGACAAAAGAGGTCATTTCCAACAAAAATCTTTCTACAGCATGACCATAATTCAATTGCCCTAAAAGTTATGAATATTTTTGTATACCAAGTTCTTTTACAATTAAACAAATTTAAAAAAAAACGTGATAATTAAAACAAACGGTGTTATATTATTATTACTAGATAATGTATCAGCACTACAAAAGTTCTATTGCGGCTCTGGGTACCAAATTTCAAGAGAAAATAATATTTTTCCAAAAATTTTGAAGCATTACCAAAAATTATTTCCCACTTTAAAAGCGTTGGAAATGACCTCCTTTATCTCCCTATTTCGTTTGATCCACGAATTTTTGACAACCCTTTAAATATATTTTAGTGTTAGCTTGTAAATTGTAATTAAGGCTTTTTGTTAGTAGCATTGTCTTTGTGAATACATATTTTACCAAAACAACTTAGTCTAAGGTCACATCAGCGTTGTTTCTTTAATAGATGGGAATGGCTATGACAGATAAGTAATAAACCTTCAAACTAAGAAAACCTTGTATTTTGAAGGACAGTGGTGGGTGCCGATTCCCTTGTTCACAAACTCAACTAAATTTAAGTTCAGTGCATCTTTTTCGTTCTATTAATTAAGAAAAGGACAGAAAATAAATTTTAGTTTAGTCCTGTCAAATTAATCAGCGTCTGATACTACTCCATACAAGTTTAGACGTGATTAAAAACTTGCCTACTAAAATTACGTCAATTTACGTCAAGCGCTGATTAATTTTACAGGTCTAAACTAAAATTTATCTTCTTACTGAAATGGAAAGAAAAAGATGCACTGAACTTTAGTTTGTGAACAACAGAATCGGCACCAGTGTTGTTTAGTGGCACTTAACAAAGTATTCATAATTGCGTAATAATTTTGATGTGGTAACATATTTTTGAGCAGATTTAATAGTTCATTGTGAGGAGTGTTGGTGAGTATACTATATACTTGATTTTTATTCCAAAAAGATTAAGATTATTCATTGACAATTAATTTCGAAGCTTTTTTTTATTTTCTAGAACTTTGTGTTGCTCGTTTTTAGGATTCCATACCCAAAGGGTAAAAACGGGAACCTACTCGTATTACCACAGTCTATACATCATACAGTCGTTCGACGAAGCCGTCTAGACAGGGCAATCGTGCGGGGTGTGAGGGGCGAGACGCGGGAGGTGCGAGACCGAACTGCATACTGCCACCGTGTTAGTAGTTCGGGACATAACTTTCAGGGTTGATGATTTCGACTTTTCGGTATTGATTTTATTATTGGGATACTATTTTCAAAAATGTAATGGTACACATTTTATTTTATTTTTAATTTATGAAGACAAATACAGAGATACGACATGTAATATTTGAGTGCTTGCTTATTTAAGTTTTTTTTTCTAATTATTTTACTTATTATTTTTCTTTTCAGTTTATTTTTTTACTTGACATTTCCATGGCTTTTGAGGACGCTAAAGCCGATAGTGCAGTCAAAACGAAAATCCAAAATGACGGCTGCAAAAATTTTAAAATTTTTCATCATGGGTGTCGTTTCCAAGAATTTCAAGGGTTCTGACAACGAATATGAGGTCATAATCAAAAATCAAGATGGCGGCTGCGAAAATTTTCAAATTTTTCATCATGGGTGTCGTTTCCAAGGATTTCAAGGGTGCTGACAACGAATATGAGGTCATAATAAAGATGTAGACTGCTTTTACGCTACGATGCGTAAAAGATGCGCATCCCTGGTGCGTAGAGTACGTGGCAGCGCCAACAGCATCCTTAGCATGATAGCTAGTCGGCTGGACTGTAGCTACATCAATCATTGCGGCGCCATTTGTCATGGAATGGCGCAGTAATGATTGTTTGATTGTATTTCTTTTATTATTTTTTTGTTGTGGGTAGTTTTAAGTATTACTAACACTAGTTTATAAGAATCATTGTTACTAACAATTGTGGACACCTTGGTCTGAAATAAAGTATTATTATTATAATCAAAATTTAAGATGGCGGCTGCGAAAATTTTTTTTTTTTTATCATGGGTGTCGTTTCCAAGGATTTCGAGGGTGCTGACATCGAATATGAGGTCATAATCAAAATTCAAGATGGCGGCTGCTAAAATTTTAAAATTTCGTCATGTGTGTCGTTTCCAAAGATTTCGAGGGTGCTGACAGCGAATATGAGGTCAAAATCAAAATTCAAGATGGCGGCTGCGAAACAATGTAATTTTTCATCATAGTTGTCGTTTGGCCTGTTGTTTGAAAATGGGACTGCGACACTATCTGATGTAGAAAAACGTATGTTATTAAGTAGAATAATTCCATTCGTTAAAATGGTCAAACTCAGCGGTCGTAGGTACCAGTCATCACTCCAGTTTCCTCATCAATGTAGGAAAAAAATAATTTTCAAGTTTTACTTAATATTCCACATTCCCTTTCAATATAGTGTACATTATTCTACTTGTCAAGCCCTTGCATTTGATACTTACCTATATTGAAGGAGTTGTGAAAAAAAAAAAATTCGCCATTTTGTGGTAGCGGCCATCTTGGATTTGAAATTTATCATAGTGTATAGTATTCCACTAGTCAAGCCCTTTCATTTGATACCCATATTGAGAGAGTTGTGAAAAATTATGTAATCCGCCATTTTGTGGTGGGGGCCATCTTGAACCGATTTTCATCAAACATAGCTAAGAACACTTCCGACTAATTCACCATCGGTTCATCCGTTCGGGAGCTACGATGCCACAGACAGACACACAACACACAGACACGTCAAACTTGTAACACCCCATCGTTTTTGCGTGGGGGGGTTAAAAAGACGATATTTTGATAATTATTGTTTATGATAATAGTAATGTTGATGACGATGTTGATCTCAAATAAATTAATTAATAAATTAATATTGTTTACTTGAGACAAGTGACAACCCTAGCTGTCGCGATAATGTCTAGACGTTGTCGGCATTTACCACGAGATCAAAGGCGTCGACCTACTGTATGGTTTTTATACTGTGCTATTACTAAGAGTTCACTATCCGTCCGTCTGTCACCAGGCTGTACCTATCTCATGAACCGTGATAGCTAGACAGTTGAAATTTTCACAGAAGATGTATTTCTGTTGCCGCTTTAGCAACAAATAATAAAAACAGAATAAATAATTAAGGGGGCTCGCATACAACAAATGTGCTTTTTCGGCGTTTTTGCCTTGCGGTATGGAACCCTTGGCCAGTTTTTTTTTTCTAGTACCTATATGTGTAATAGTAATAGCATAAATGGCATTGACCTAATATAATTTTTTTTTTTTTTGTTACCTTATGTTATGCAAAGTCCTCCCCTTTGTTTTTCCTTTCAAACCTATGTCTGGTGTAATTTGTGGCCATAAAATAATTAAAATATAAATAATCTACTAGCTTCTGCCCGCGACTTCGTCCGCGTGAAATTTCTTGTACCCCCACCCCGTCGCAACACTTCGTATTCGCTTAGCGTTCATTCTGACTTTTTTTTTGCTCGGCTCGTAAGGGTCATAGCGTGATATTAAATAGCCTATAGCCTTCCTCAAGAATTGGGCTATCAAATGCAAAAAGATTTTTTCAAATCTGACCGGTAGTTCCAGAGATTATCGCGTTCAAACAAACTCTTCAGCTTTATTATTAGTATATATAGATATAGACTATAAACATTTTCCTCAGATATGCTTGATAAGAATCTGTCCTGGACAGATCAGTACTGTAACCCAAGTAAATTAGTATGACCATGTCTTGGATAGCTACCTCAACAAATTTTGGCAAGTCAAGATTTCATGAAATAGTCATTCTTGGGGATTACATGGTCTTAGAGAGTTGTGTTGATGACTTTAATTATTATAATTCTGCAAATACATATTTGTTACGGCCGCGAATCATATTTTAATCAACATACAACTTAATACTGACCAGCAAATTGCAAACAAACTTAAAAAAAATTGAATTTCGCGGGTTACCCTGGCGCTTTCGCCTTAAGCCTGATTTACATGGTGCAATTTAATTGCCTGTGGCATGCCTTTTGTCATTAGTTGAAGCAACAATAAAAGTTGCACCATCTGTACTTTTGTGATTAAATTCATATTTTTTGTGATTAAATTCATATGTTTTTAACTTTATTGCATGCCACAGTTAAGAAACAAGTGTAAATAGGGCTTGACATTTCTTGATGCCATCATCATCATTTGTTTTCTAGATTATACCAGTAACTGTTAGTTTTTACAAAAAAATAAACTAACGAAAATAGAAACCCCAGCTAGGTTTACACTGCTCAGTCCATTACAGACAGGAGAAGCATTCTCTATTGTAATTAATAGAATTCCAATATAACATTAGCTTGATACAATCTTAAACAGTTTTGAGTTTTATATGAACTTGGATTAATCTTTGAGTTTTATATGAACTTGGATTAATCTTTGAGTTTTATATGAACTTGGATTAATCATGTAACAAGTTATAAGATTGGTGAAAAATTACCTACAACTGAAATATTTGAAATTGAATCAATGTAACTGGACAACTGGACAATGTAATATTTGCGCTTTAAATTAGTGTGCAATGCAGTTGCAGGGATGAAAAGAGTCAAATAATGTGTTAAATTTGCTAAAAAGACAATTTATGAGCTAAAAAACTGGCCAAGTGCGAGTCGGACTTGCACACGAAGGGTTCCGTACCACAAGGCAAAAACGCCGAAAAAAACACGTTTGTTGTATGGGAGCCCCCCTTAAATATTTATTTTATTTTAATTTTATTATTTATTATTAAAGTAAAAATACAACTGAGTATTTTGTGAATATTTCAAGTGCCTACCTGTTGCCATTATTGATATCGAGCAAAAAAGGGCATAAAAATCGCGTTTGTTGTATGGGAGCCCCCCTTAAATATTTATTTTATTTTGTTTTTAGTATTTGTTGTTATAGCGGCAACAGAAATACATAATTTGTGAAAATTTCAACTGTCTAGCTACCGCAGTTCTTGAGATACAGCCTGGTGACAGACAGACGGACGGACGGACAGACAGCGAAGTCTTAGTAATAGGGTTCCGTTTTTACCCTTTGGGTACGGAACCCTAAAAAGGCTAGAAACAAGAAAATAATAAATAAATCATAATCATAACTTACTGCTTCTGGATGAATATGTTGAATCTTTGGATGACGTTCTCCTGGAGTCCCATTCTCTAGGCTTTTCCCACTGTGACACTTCACTGATACAGTTATAATAATACTTCTTCCCTGATGAACTAATATGTTCTGACCACTCACGGCCAGAAGAAACGCTTGCTGAAGGCGCACTTCTCTTGTCATATTTACTACTCCTACTAACACTAATGTTCATGCCACTAGTCCTATTCTTTTTATCAGGTTCATTTCGCTCATGATTACTTCTTTCTCTTTCACTGTCTTTGCTACGTTCCTTCGGTGATCTGACACTATCTGAAATTACGTGAAACCAGGATTAATTACATTCAAAGTAGTGAATTGTTTACCATAGTATTATCTGATAGTACATAAAATCATGAATTACTTGTTCTCATTCGCTTTGTCACACAAAAATTAATCTAGCGGTTCAATCGCAGTGCAATGCCGCATTCAGTTTAAAAATATTAGTGATTCCTATATGCATCTAATTTTAACTGGCGTAACTATCATTGATTTTCATATTTGATTTGGCATAGTAAGAAAAGTTGAAATAGCAACATACAAAGCAATATGTTCAGTGTAGTATTTGTTATTTAAAAAAAAATCTGAAGTATTCATTAAATAATACTTGGGTGTTTTGTATAAAAAGGGTAATATTTGAAATAAACATGTAAATAGCCCAGCTTTGTAGTAAATCTTTATTTAAACAATACTTCTATGCAATAAAATGGTAGACTGTCATAATTATGTATTTGAAAATGGTTTTATCTTAAGGATAAATGTTTGTTTATAAGGTTTAAACTTCCCAATACTAACTTAAATTTAAACATTCAATGTGCAAGCATCTTTAACTATTATGAGCATACATTGACCATAGTAAAACCAATCAGCTGTATTTACTTGTGTAATGTGTATTTATTATATTACAAATAAATTATGAACCTCAAACTTTATATAGGAATTGTAAAATACACTAGGTAATATTAATTAATAAACAATTTTTGAAAAAGGAACTTATATGCTTTACAGAAATATTATCTGAAAGGTAAATAAATCTTACCTGTATACTTATTCCTAGAGGATTTGTAGTCTCTATCTCTCTCCTTTTCAGAACCCTTCTGCAGGTAGGCATTCCTGGATGATGGATATCCTCTGTCATCAGCCACATGACTGTAGTGGTGGTGTCCATGGCCTGATTGACTGGAGTGTGTGTTGTGACCATGTGCTGACACATTACCATTAGGGGATCGAAGAGTGTATCGGTTTTCAGAAGAGACATAATCATTGGCTGTCCTTCTTTCACTTTTTGAATTGTATTTCTGTTCAAAGAAAACACATTTTCAGTATTATGATCATTAGTACAAGTCTATTAAGCTAATATTTGCCCAGGTATTTTGTTAACCTACTTTTTTATTCATGTGAGCATAAACAACTAGAAGGTAAACAATGATAAAAATAAAGCTCAGTGGACATAAAAATGTTTGTTTATAAGTTGAGCATCCACAAAATACAGAGAAATATCAATTTGATGCCAATTCAGTCATTTAGTTGCTGGTTTATACAAGTAAACAAGCAAAGTTACATGTTGGTGTGTCACTATCATTGTTATTAACACCATAGAAGTAAAACAGTGTTACAGTCATTTCATAAAAGAAAGTCCAATAAATGGAATATTGTCCTCTTTACAAGTACCTACTTAACATACCTATAATTCGATTATGTGAAGAATGATGAAGAAATAATTATGAATTGAAAAGAAATATTTTGCTCTATGAAACTCTTGTAATTATAATATTAGTTTCTATAGGTCAAATGTGGTTGATAAAAACAGGAAAAGAATACTCGGGATCAATTATTACGTAGAGTGAAGTACATAATTCAAGCAAGGTTTAACCATCATCTTTGGAAATGCTCCTGCATCAGTTTACAGCATGAGGAAGGGTCTTACCTGATACGGATGGGACTGATGCTTCTCAAAGTACCTGAAAACAGACAAAAATATTTATTACATTCACCTAAATTACAGCAAAACTCAAATCGGCGACCGCCATCTACAGACTGTAAAGCCGAAGCATTCAAAACCATATCATACCCATCACTTATTCGCTGAGGTTTCCTTGCATGCATTACCATCAATGCAAATGTACGATTTATTACGGCCTCAGTAATAAAATGCAAAATGAAACCACTGTCATTAAAAACAGTTTTACAGAAGGCCGTGATATATCTTGATGGACGCCATGTCACATTCAAGACACTCAAGCAAGAAAGAGTCAGTCGAGAAACGAGTGAGATAAAAAATATGTCGATGATCGACGCTTTGATGATGATAGACTTTTTGAAGACTCTATGGTTAGTTAGTTCATGGTTCTGAAAAACTTTTGTATGTATGTTACAAAAAAATTGCCGATTACTAATGTTCGAGTAGCTCGGCGCCAAACAAACAAAAAGGCGCCAAGTAAAATAATGGCAGCTCGATTGATCTTCGTTGATTGTTTGTTTTGTTTGACGCCGTCTCAAAATTAATAACTTTATTATATTAGGAGCTTATTTTGACAAGATGGGTTTTTTATTTTTTTTTCGCTAAAGGGGTGTAATGTGATTATGTGAGTAATGCACTGACCTCTATTATATAATACGCGCGTACTTGTATTATAGACAAGGGTATTAAGAGGTCAGTGGAGTAATGTCATCAGAACTAGAAGAGTATTATTATACTCTTTGAGAGTTAGGCAGGCACTCTCGTAAACTCTCGTTAGAGAGTAGTATATTCCTTGGGCAGGACACATGAATTTGAGCTTGGAATTATCGAAACTTTTTATATGGCAACATTCTCAAATTGTAGAAAGTGGCCAAATAAAAAGTATCGACATTTTTAGAATCCTGCATCTGCATTTGCCTTTTCCCAACTATGTTGGGGTCGGCGTCCAGTCTAACCGGATGCAGCTGAATACCAGTATTTTACATGGAGCGACTGCATAACTGACCTCCACAACCCAGTTAAGCGTAATTCACACAAAGAGCGGGCGCGGGTCGGGCGCGTTTCGGGACGGGAGTACGGCGGGTCTAGTTCTTTGTATTTATATAAAAGACATCACACTGAAAGCGTGTGCGGGTCGGCCGCGGGGCGGGTCGTGCGCGGGAGCGGCGCCCGTCGCCCGCCACTACAGACAGCGCGCGGGTGCACGGGTCGGGACTTCGGGAGCGGGCATAACGTCGTTCTATTCTTCGTAAAACACGTACTCTACGTAAGGCACTCACACTGGCGCGTGTGCGGGTCGTGCGCTGCGCGGGTTGAGAGTTGTTTTGTGAATATTTACAAAAAATAGTTCGATTTTACCACAGACATTTAAGGTCTGTGGATTTTACTATGGACCGCAAGGAAAAAATTATTGAATGTGTTCGTAAACATAGTTGTTTGTACGAACCAAGTGATAAAAAACTACAAAAACGCTGTTTTGAAAGCTAGGCTATGGCAGCAGATTGATTGATGATTCTTTTTCGTTTCTGTGCTCTTCTTTTCAAAATAAGTAGAAATAATAACTCTTCGTCCGTGTCCGAATCCCTGACATTATCGATCACACTGCATGTGTTGCCTGCTGAATCCGCTGTTACTAACATGGCAAGCCCGCAGCCTACCCGCCGATGTCCCGCGCCCGCGTTGTGTGTGAAAGCGACGAACAGCGCGTGTCACGCGAGAAACACGACCCGCGCCCGCACCCGCTCTGTGTGTGTATTGCGCTTTAATACCACGTAATACGATACCCCGTGGTAAGATCGGTAACAACTGTCAAAGATCCACGAAAGACAGCCGGGACCAACGGCCTAACGTGCTTTCCGAGACACGGAGGGGTCTTGATATGTAAAGATGGTCACCCATCCACGGACCAACCGTGGCAAGCGTAGCTTAACCTGATAAATCGACCCGTGCGGCTGTTATTATTTAGCCACAAGCCCCTAACATTTTTTATAATCCTAATGTCAGTTTTATGTACTCTGTGGATGCAACGAATGTCACCCCAACTATGGTCAATAACACTCATGGCTTACTAATATAAAGTATATTATTATACCATGCTTACACTGACTTTATTATAAAAAAATAATTTATAAAAAAAAAACACTGACGTTACTAAATAGCCTATTATTCTACTGTAGTCTATAATTTAGATTGTTGCATAGAGTACATACATACCTACCACGGAATAAAAAAAGAAATAGGTACGCAAAAGAACAGCAGAAACGTGATGCTTGCGGAAATTGAAAAAACTGCATGTGGTATCTATATACCACATGCAGTTTTTTCAATTTCCGCGCTTTTTAACCAATTTCAAAATAATTTTAAAAAATTAAACCGACTTCAAAAAGAAATTACCTAACTCAAAATATTATGAAATAACTTTAATTTCGGAAGTCGGTGGCAAAAAAAGTCGGTGTCTTGGGATCTGTAGGTATTTTAGTTTTATGCCACCGACTTCCGAAATTAAAGTTATTTCATAATTTTGAGTTAATTTCTTTTTGAAGTCGGTTTATTTTTTTTTTAAATTACTTTTTATTTCGTAATTTTTAGTTTTTGCACTAGAATTTGACCAAAGGTTTGAGATGTTTTCCCTTTGACACTACACCCGTAGCTCGTATCAATAAGCCAGGCCGTCACACTTACACGTATTAATACATATCTTGAAAATTACTGAATCGATCTTGATGAAACTTGCACTGTTCCCTAAGTTAAAGTAAATGTAAGCCAATAAAAAAAATGGTCACGATCCGATTAATAGTTCCGGAGATATGCGTGGACCATAACATACATACATACATACGTCTATAAAATTTTGTCTATTTGTTTGGAAGCCCTAATAGATTGTCATAAGTGAATATAATGCAATTCCAATAATATTACATAGGTATATACGTGTCGAATTGATAACCTCCTTTTTTTTGAAGTCGGTAAAAAGGAAGTTCTCAGTTTGTCGGAACCAATTTTTTTTTCAGGATCGTCTTTTAAGAGATGAAGATTAAGCATGTCGATGTGGTAAAATAAAATTTTTGAAAATATTTTTTTTACGGTAGCTCCCCTTCATTAGGAAGTGGTAGATCTAAAATGACTTGGGGTTGCTAAAATTATTTTTCTCTAAAAGCTAAACTGCTGGCTTGAAAAATCTGGAAAAATTCTCGATGATATTGCATTTCATGAGTATTAGTCGTTGAACTTGGGTGTTGGATAATTTTGTATCAAATACAAAATACTTAGCATTAATTCTTTTAAGTGACTAAGATGAAGTAGTTGCTTTATTTATAACGGGTAAAGACTTGCATTGAAAAACAAAATAGAAAATAAAAAACTATAAAAAAAACCTTGATAAATCGCACACCCAGAACAATACTGCACTAAGTCTTAATAGCTAATTTTTCAGAATCGACGAAAACCCGTTATCTCATATTGATTGTGACAGTTATGTTATTGCGAATGTTCTGCATTTCAGCTGTGTTGCCTGTGTTTGATTCTTTACATGCAATGTGCAGGACATTCGCAATAACTGTCACAATCAATATGAGATAACGGTTTTTCGTCGATTCTGAAAAATGAGCTATTTAGACTTAGTGCAGTGTTGTTCTGGGTGTGCGAAATTATCATAAGTTTTACAATACTGCCGATTATGTTGATATTACCTATACCTTCGTCAACATAACTAACTCATCTCACCTTTCAATGTTTACCTAGGAATAAATACTTACCATAGTTAAATAATAATATAATACCTACCTATATTGTCATAAAATGTATTACAGTTTTTATTTCACAGTCCACACCAAATTGAACCTTAAAACAACCATTGTAAGGAAGGAACATATATTATTGGAAGAAACTAGAGGGATCATTTGCTAGCAAGCGATAAGCTTGCTCCATAGAGTAAAGTAATGTATCGGGGCTTGCTCATTCCGACCAACACCAAATACCTAATAATAATATGTTTACTTAATAAAAAAAATCAAATTATTGTAATGCTTTTTTTTAATTTACCTTTTTACTTTTTTGCTTGAGTGATTTTATTGGCCAAAAAATTAATTTAATAAAAAACAAAAAGTAGAAAACAGCTAAACAAAATTCTTCAGCTGGGATCGAACTCACGTCGCCGCGTCGCGTCGTCGTCGAGCTTACATCAGTAGCTATCGATTCGCAGATCACGCTTACACTCTATTCCGTGCTTACACCAATATTAGGGAACTATGATAAACTAGTCTAAGGCCGCATTCCGATTTAGCTATTATCGCTCACACACAGCACTCTCGCATCATCTCACATGCGTTCCGATTTAGATATTATGATTATGACAGCTGACAGCTGTCAACAATTCGGTACACTCGTGAACGCGCTCACAGTGCTTACTCAATGTAAAAACGATATTATTACAGTATTTCTTTGTATACACCGCCGACACCGCATCGCATTAGTGGCAAACTGGCAAGTAAACTGAACGCTACCGACCCTCAGTCGCGTCGTCGCTTGATTTTGCCCTATCACATTCACAGCCCATACTGGCGGTGCAGTAGCGGCGGCGGCGCGGCGCGGCGATGGCAACGTCGCCCTGAGCCCTTATTAGTTCAGTCGATTCAGTTCAGTCGGCATCAACTGAAATGAATGGTAAAGTTTGGTTGAGTAAAAATAAAATAAGGTTGAAAATCGAAGTTTTATTTCACAATGCACACTTTTTCGGGTGATTATGTACGGTAGCGATATAAATATTTGAGAAGAGTGAGTTCCATGTTACTTCTATATATTACGTCCATGGTGAGTTCACAGTTTCCAAGACAATCAAGTCAAGTCACTGCATCATTGTGTGACAGAGGTGTCAAAACGAAACAGAAACGCGACTATCTTTGACACGTTATGGGCAGGGCCGTCTTTAACCTTTTCGAGGCCCTGGGCACATAAGGATCACGGGTAACTTTGCCAGATGTCCCGGTTTTGGCGGGATGTCCCGTTTTTTAACCCTCTCAGAACGTGTCCCGCCAAACGCCTGAGCGGGACGCCCAAAATCCCGCTTTTTCATGAAAGTTACTGTGCGACGCAATTTTTTTTGTTATGCTTTGAAGCCTTTGACTTACTCACTGATCTCAAGAAAAAATAAACCAAAGAGTTGAATACCAATTTTTAGGATTTACATGATTTCTTGATAGGTTTGTTTGTTCTTTTAAAAAAATATAAGTTCCTAATAATAACAATATAATATTTGTTTATTAACATATGGTTTGATTGATCTCAGTAATCTGTAGTTTTTTAATAAAGGATTTTAACTATAATTTTTACTAACGTCCCGATTATTTTATCCCAGTCCCGCTTTTTTTACGTTTAAGTCCCAATATTAAAAAAAACGGATCTGGCAAGCCTAACCACGGGGACCCTGTGTAGATAGGAGATAATAAGAGAAACATACTAATATCTATTATCCTTATTAATATTATAAATTCGAAAGTAACATGACAGCCGTCAATACGGCTGGTATATGCGGTCACCACATTCTAGGAAACCGTAGCTCACAGAGTACTTTTTGATAGACTGAAACAGTAGCTTTAGTGACTTGCATAGACTACTATTAAATACTAGAGAGTGACTTGTCTACAATACGTAGAGACCCATGGACGTAATATAGAGTTACTTCTATATATTACTTCCATGTAGAGACCAAGCAAAGTTTCAAGATACTCACCAAAAACAACAAAATAAAGTTTTTCGATTTCGGCCAGTGGGCTATTATATTATTTCATCGTAAGTTTTAAATATTATTTACAGTAATCGAAATAATAATTTAAAATATTCGTATATTCGTGGTTTTTAATGCGGGGTATGAATCATCCCTAGTTCTCTACATGGTCGATTTAGGTCAGCCAAACCACAGACTAAAAAAAAAAGAACCAACTTCCGTTCAACTAAAGGACATTTTAGGTCCATTTATTATAATAATTTGATAATGTTACAGATTAAATGTAAATAAAAGCCCAGAAAATGGAAGGTAAATAAATACTTCCATGTAATTTGCTCAGAGCTTTATGAACATCTTTAAAAAATCTTTAATAAAAGAGTGATTCACTTGTATGTACAACTTGTGAACTGTTATGGCGTTTGTGTCTCGATATACACAACGCATATTCGTATCTCTTCTCTATTGTTTCATCTGAAGTCTTCTACTGATGATTGATCGTTACTAAAATATGCTAATAACATAAAAATGAAGTTTTTGTAATCGTATAGAAGCAAACAGTGAAAGCGTAGCGTTTTAAGGTTATGTTTCCATCTTTCATTGGCATTTTAGGTGGGTTCACTAAGACGGGATATCAATTGGAATATTTTTTCGAAGACAGTATCCCCAAAAGTGATGTCTGAATGAATTTCTCACGGTTTCTAGATATTCAGTCATGGTGGGAAGTGCCCAGCATCGCGTACTTTTGTTCTTTATTCAGAACTGCATTCAACCTTTTGGATTTTGACATTGAAGTAAGTAGCTACAATTTGTTTAATGGAATACTTGCTGATGCAATTGAATGGATAACGTTTTACATCCTTACTTGTGTTTTAGGAACTAGAAGAAGCTTTGTTGACTGATGGCACGGAGGAATCCGCCAGTTCTCTCCTGACTGAGTTAATAGTTCGTCTTTTGAATGGCTGTTTGGGCAACAATGACATCTCTGCCTTTAATTATCAGGTAGATCATCACCATTCGGTATGTTTATTTGGGTACTCCTAAATATTGACTCATTAATTGTTTTTGTTATTTTCAGATGTACTTGAGGCGTTTGTTTAGAAGAAAATGTACTGATACAGGGAGATATAACCCATTCAATACAGACATTGATTTCCAATTTTTGCCCCTACGTACCAAGGTTGAGATATTGTATGCACTATGTGATTTTCGATTAGATGCTGACGATGTTTTTGATTTATTTAAAAACCTTGAAGCTGAAAGTTTAAGAGTTGAGCCACTCGGGTAAGTTTTTTTCTAATATTTATTAACAATCTCTTACAGAATATTATTTTGAACTATTTCTTTATCACCAAATTTTACTGTTTAGTGAACTTTTTACAAAAGACAGGTTAAAGTAACTTTTAAATTTTTACTACAGGTGGGATGATAACTATTCAGCATATTGGTATTTCTACGGTACAAGATTATATCGGGAAGACATAGTAAAGAAACAAAAGGGCAAAAATAAAAAGAAAAAAAATAAAGAGAACAAGAAACGTGGCTGGTTTTATGGTGATGATTGGCTCGATGACGAGGACACTGAACGTGTCTGGCAAGTGGTTTGTTTTACTGAAGAAGACTGGACCCACCTGACAGAGAAGTTCAGCAAGGCGACTAGCAAGGTTGAGAAAGAATTGTACCGTTCATTATCACAAAACTTTTTGCCTGAAATACCTAGGCTTTTTCAAGAAAAGGAACGGTTACAACGAAAGAGGTGAGTTCATTTAACTTTTCATCTGTTACAGGATATCTTGATTGACGCAACAGATTACTAATAACAGTAAACTTTGTCAGTGCATTTTTAATGAACATGTTATAATTACCAGTAGTACTAACAGTCAAAACATGTTGTATGCACTATGCTTACATAAATACAGTAAAAAGTAATTTTACTTTAATACATATTAAATGCCATCAATATATTTTTTTTTTAGTTTTCACTCTCTGTTTTATCTATAAATACATAAAATACATAATTACAATAAAAAATAATTTTACTTTAATATATTATAATGTTATTATGTTACATATTATATGGCATCAATATAATTTTTTGTTAGTTTTCACACTCCAAATAATTTCATTATTTTTTCACAGTTTAATGATTATTACGAAATAATTATGAAATATTTCTATTTATTTTGAGTACTTTCTAGCAAATGACAGCTATATTTCAAAAAGGGCATAATAATAATAATATTTATTACAACAAGGAAACATAATTTTATATATAATTCTGTTTTAGAAATTAGTCCTGTATTATTTATGAATTTTTTGTACAATTTTTTTTTTTTCAGACTTCATGGTTTTCTTTCACTGGCATCTATCTTATCAATCAAGCTATCTTGTAGTTGCTACAATCAATTATTATGTGGTACATTTTTATATTGATATTGATTGCGATAGTGCGATGCGTCCCGTGACGCGGTTCGGAGAAACACAGCAAATCGACCCGCGCGCGAACTCTTTTAAAATAATTTATAAGCTCCCACGACTTTGCCAGCGTCTATTTTGTATTTAATTATTTTTTCCATTTTTCTCCAAGTCCCAGGATATGTATTTGTCAAATTTCATGATGATAGGTTTATAATATTAGTATGGGCGTAAAGAACACTCGCGTGTCTCCGTGCCGCAACCAGTCGTATTACAGTTGTGGTAAAATTTTCTAAATTTGATAAGTCCTTATAAAGAGCCGGGCGGTTGGTAACCTGCCTAGTCACAGAGTGTGATTCCCAAGACATTGCAAAAAATATATTTAACGACAAAAAACCGGCCAAGTGCGTGTCGGACCACGCACAATGAAGGGTTCCGTAGTTGGAATGAATTCATCCCAAGAACAAACTTAACATTGAAAATCATGTTCTCCCATACATTGCAACTGCAAATTTAAATTGGTTGACTATTACTCATAAACTTGTAAAGCCTACTTAGCTGTGATAGTTTTCCTTTTAATTTCGTTATTATACTACTGCCGTGAATTTTTTCACATAACCAAAGGCAACCATTTAGCTGGCAGGGGACACACACTTGACTAACAAAAATTAGCACTTTAAAGCTAAATATTTCACAAACGGCTCCCTGAATCAAAAAATGGTGTACACAAACCCGCAATCTTTTTGATAGACCTATCCAACGATACCCCACAGTATGGGGTAGTCGAGAAAAAAAAAACATCCCCACTTTACGTGTAGAGGTACGTACCTACCCTAAAAAAATGGTGTTTTCAACATTTTATTTTACCTCTTTGTCGGCGCGATAAATATGTATATTCATGCCAAATTATAGCTTTCTGGTACTAAGATTCTCTGAGCTTGACTACGGAACCCTAAAATTGAGCCTTATAAAAAAAAATTGTGTTGTTGTGCAACAAACTATTTATTTGACAACTAGCTGCGTCCCGCGGTTTCACCCGCGTAAATGTCGATCCCGTGGGAATATCGGGATAAAAAGTAGCCTATATGTTAATCCAGGTTGTTAGCTACCTTCATACAAAATTTTATCAAAATTGGTCCAGCCTTTTGAACGTGAAAAAGTAACAAACATAAACACACACACTCACAAACTTTCGCTTTTATAATATTAGTGTGATTTAATTGTTGGACACTTATTTTTTGTCTATTGATTGATTTTTAAATCTAAAACTAACTCTAGCTAGAATAGAACAGAGATGACATTTTTCATCATACTTCTTCTTTAGGAATCGAAAGCAAAATACTTTTGCACAATAGTTTAACAAGAATTTCAAACTTCCATTTTGTGTTCTGCAAGTAATCCTTTGTAGTTAAAACCAGTATTCAGCTAATACTTAATTGATGTTGGTATTTAAAGCAGTACATTAAAATAAATTCATGAATTTATACTTCAAATGAAAGTTTTAAGTAGACAATAAATTATATTTTCACTTCTCAAGGTGTAAAAGTTCGTCTTTATGTTGTGCATAGGCGACATAAAATCGCTTTTTATGCTCTTGTGCATAAAGTATTTTCTTTTTCTAAGACTAAGATAATCAATGCACAATAAAATGTCGCAGATTAAAGTCGTTATTTTATTTTATTTGCTATAATTGATATCACTTCCGCGTTTTCTATCGTTAATTTAATAAAACCAGATAAAATAGTTGTCATATATTATTTAAAATCGCAAATAAACATTTTTTATGACTTGGCACTGGCAGTATGAAGTAGGTACCTACACAAGTCGAATTAAAAAAAAAAAACTTTAAAAAAGTTTCGTGGCGGGAATTAGCTATTCTCTTCTTCAATTTTTCAACATTTTGCAACAGTGAAAATGCTGTTATATACTTTATGCCAGTTTCATTTTCTCGCAATCGAAGTGAAGAGCAGAGTGTATAACTCAGGCATAAACGAGCCATTTTACCCCTAGACTTAACTATCTACCCTTGCCTGCGGCTCGGGTGGATATAAATGTCTCGGGATGCAATGGCTTCTTTTATGTACTAGTTGTACAATCTACTATATTACTAACTGACATCTAATTTCATAAAATCATAATTTTAAACCCATACAACATTATCATAACACATTTAAATTTGATATGACATAAGATAGTCAAAAAGGACACCACAGATTTTGTTGGTGAAGTGTGCTTTTATTAAAGGTATCAATAATTTAGTATTTTTACATGCCCATGCAATTGGAAGTTAACGCTCAATCCTGCAATGCGAATTGTTGACAAACAATGTTTGATGTTTTTATTTAAAAAATACAAGTACGTACAGCCCGATGCAAACTTTATGCCGGTTCGTTACATGAGGCGAGTCGCTGCGCAATAACAAATTCACGTATCAGCGGGGGTGAGGGGTGAGGTACTGCGCAGCAAGTAGCGCATTTCAGAGCCGCCATAAAGTTTCACGCTTACTATACAAAAGCACGATATAAAATAATAAGGGCCAGCGCACACTGACGGACGGCATGGCCGAGGATTTCAAAATTAATCAATCTAAATAATAGAGAATAATAATTCAATGCTTGTGTCGAAAAGAAACGCGTTGGATCCGTTTATGTGCACCTGCCCTAAACTTTTATGAGTTACTTATTAGAGATTGGTGGTGGTTAACTAGATCATTGGCTTAAATGGCTGAGCTGGCTATGGTCTGTGTTACTATGTTAAGGTATAATGGTCTTATGTGACAATTAGTAGTGTTCTTAAACATTTCGGAATTACTAAAGGTTTCGACTTCATTGACGAAAGCATTATACTAATAACATATTGTCCCACTGCAGGGTAAAAGCCTCTTCTCTTACAGAGAAGGTACGAGCATTGATCACCACGCTTGCTCAAGGCGATTTGGTGACTTCAGACTAACTGTAACGTCCAGGTTTCCTTACGACGTTTTTCCATCACCGATTTCAAAGCATTAAATAACAATAATTTTGATTACTACATGAGTTACATTATGGGATGGCCTTTACCCAGCTGTGGCCATTAGATAGTGTAACTACACTATCTAATGGCCATCACAATGTACATATATGTTACTGTCTACCTAACTAGGTAGACAGTAACATATATGTACATTGTGATGTCATGTTTAGAGCTTAAATTGAGTTGGTAGACTGTTTTGCATTGTGAAAACTTGTAATTCCTCAGAATATCTTGCAAATTGAGGAATACCTATTATTATTCTTGCGACTCCTGAATCGATATCGATTTTGAATTGAGGTGGTGGCTTATGAATAGTTTTTATTCCAATAGTTGGAAGTTTTTTGATTATGCCTTGGTGTAATTTGGGTTTCCCTACCTACTAATTTTGGTAAATCTCCGACCATTTGTCGTTGATTTCTTCTCTTTGGGAGGTGATTTATAAGTAAGTTGTAAGAATATGCACGAATACGAACTAGAAAACTATTGGAGATGAGATAGAAATATTGTTATGCTATGAACAGGAGCTGATATGCAAAATTCTACTAGAAATGGCCGCGCCGCTCGAACTTGATACAATCTGAATAAATTGTGAATGCAATAGCGGGGGACACTAGACCAATATAATTTTTTTGAATATGATAAGTATCGATTTTATGGAAATGTGACGTACATCAAAGTTACAGTGGATAACTGACATAATTATATCGATCATGGAAATAATACCTTAATTATTTCTACAGAACCGGTTTTTCAGTTTGATTGAAGCAAAATTGTCAGTATAGCTTTGAAAATTTTAAAAGATTGTTTGACGCTTTTTTTGCTTGCTACTGGACTTTAGAAAGTCAATTTTTAGTAGATGAATTTATATTCTGTTCTTTTTTTAAGATGATAAATATGGCGTGAGCTGAGCATACCATAAATCTAAAGTTGGATTATTATTAACTTTACTAATGCGCTGTACGCTAAGTAAGAAGCAATAAAGGGTGTTTTTGTTTATTTCATTAAAATTTATAAACCATCATAATATGAACAGAGTACAGAAAAGTCAGAAAAAACTACCTATGGATAAAAAAGAAATGCTTTTGCTTATCGGTGGAGGATTTTAAGCAGCTTAATATTGTTTTAGCTTAGTTTAATTAAGTGAAATTCGCTTAGCGTGACACCGTTTGCGAAGTTAATTTAACATGAGCATTGCTGATTCTTTGTAAAGAAAATATTTAGGTTCGAAAGTTTGGCCCGGTTGCATCAGAATTCTTGATTTTGGGACAACTAGGGCCTGAGTATTAAAAAGACAAGCAAACCCCAAGTACTATTTGCAGTTTTAAAGCTGGCGCAACGCCTTTCTGGTGTAAATACAGAGTAACTTATTTGATTGTAGGAAGACAGTAATTATATATATTTTTTTTGAATTTCTTTTTTTTTTGTGTTAAGAAATGGAGAAACGCATTCGCGAAAAACTGGTTCTCTTTAAATATAGCGATATTATTAAAAACATGCATTACCGCGTGCTTTTCTGAATCATTTATGAATTGGAGGATCCACTCCATTGGGAGAAAGGCTTAACATACTCAGCTGTTGCGATGCTTTGCGTCAATTCGTAGAAGCGAATCTTCTGCTACAAATGTACTCAAAATGGCGCCATTATCAGACAGCCTCAGGGCGTACTGTATGCCCTGTGCGTACACTTCGCTTTTATTAGAAGTTTTTTTGTCTATGATAGAATTTAAGCTCTTTACTAAGCTCGTGTTTTTATTATTAATATCATAGAAAGGCGAATTGTGGCTTTACTTATAAGTCATCTGTTATTAATGTTATAAAATCTTATAAGAATGATAAAAAAAAATAGTAACGTCGCTACACTTAAATTCCTGCGACTTTCTTCATGGATAGAAGATAGTTAGCCCCATCCAGATTCGGAGAACATGTTACAATCGCATAGCTAGGCCTACGAGGTTAGGTTAGAATAACTTTATATGAACATGATTGATATTAATTGTCGTTAAATATTACATTTTATAATTGATTTAAGTATATTATTTTATTTATTCGGTTAGACTGGAAGCCGACCTCAACGTAGTTGGAAAAACGCTAAGTAGGCAGATGAATGAAATTGTGTTCCACATTATGTTGTTTTGAAATCAAAATTCATTAACTTATCCATCAGTCCCATGTACAGTCATAGACTGATAAGTTTAGGCTACTCTAGGTCAATTCTTTTTTATGTCGTCCACGAGACCTATTTTATCGTCGTACTGCCAACAACTTGAATGAAAACTAAATTTTATAAAAGGTAGCATTTGCCCGCTTTGCGGGAAAGGAGTATATTGAATTAAACACTGCTAACTTTTTCGTAACTCGAGTGTACACTTAAAAGATACTAGCAGTTTTTGTTTTGTTTATCACGACTGATAATAATACTAAGTCATATACATTCCTTTATTCTATAATACTAAACCAAGCTCGATATATTTTTAAGGTTGTTAGAGCTAGCGCCGAGAAGAACATCCAGTCGTGTTTTACAAAAAATAAAACAGAAGGAAGAGGAAACTAAACAGACTACGCATGACGTTAAAGAAGAGGAGGAAAGGAAAGAAACACCTGATCTTGCACGGGAGAATCGAGCCAAGCGGAGAAATCTCTTGAGGTATGCATTCGTTCTTCTTTTTAGGGTTCCGTACCAAAATGGTAAAAAGGAACCCTTACGGTGCGACTCAGTCTGTCCGTCTGTCACAGCTGGATATGTCAAGAACTGCTAATGCTAACAACTTGAATTTTGGAATAGTTTTAGATGACGTTTGCCCAACTATTTTGCAAATAAGAATTTTTTTTTTTTTTTTTTCTAAAAGAGGGTCATAGGCTTGGTCTTGGCCAAGGGCATGTGGGGTATCTTATGAAAGAGCGCTGTTTGTACATTCTCAAACATTTTTTCTTTTTTGACGTGACAACGTCTTAAATTAGGTTGCGGCTGGGAGTCACTTATGAAAAAGTGTAACGCTCGGTAACGTTACGATGAGTCACCGAACGAGAGAGAGGCCCGCCGAATGCCTTGCGTCTCTCTCCCACTCAACTATTCTACCGAGAAAAAGACGTTGTCACGTAAAATCTTCGCCCGTAAAACCGACTTTACAGGCAACCATTTTTTTTTAGGCCGCATAGTTTTCGGCTTATGACGAAATTGTAAAAAAAAAACCTATCCCCCTTATCTACGAAGATTGCATAGAGAAAAATCTGAAAATATTGTATGTGATAGAAGTTTATGTAAAGCTTACAGGAAAAATAACACGATGTCTTTAAATAGCACACTTTCAGAAATCAACAACCAAAATTACATTAGTTCCACTATCGGTTAAGAGATGGCGTTGACCTAAAACTGCAATATTCTACACCGCAGTGTTAAAATTCTCTGACGAATATAGGCCTCGCCGATTAAAATTTAAAAACATATAACGTTTTTATGGTTCCGTATTTTTAATTAGCAGGCGTATCGCCTTAACATAACAACACAATAAAACATTCTTATAAAAATAAATCTTGTGTATATGAAAGACTTCCAAACTTTTCCCTTAATTTGTTACACTATGTCGGCTGGAGGCCATACTTAGGCTCCGTCGAAGTGCAACCCAACAAAGACTAACTATAAATGTTTGCCAAAAATAAGCAAATCAAATGTTGAATTTTGAGATTGGATTGAATTGGAGAGATTTTTTTTTTAAGAGCTGTCTTGTCCTTCATTCCATACTAACCTATTCCTTTGTTTTGGCTCTGGCTGATACTAGTCCAAATATTCGATGATTGATGTACTTACATTAAAATCGCGCTAGAGTGAAGTCAGTCTGCAAGTCTGGACCTAGCCTCAACGCTTGGCATGTCTACCAACCTGTCTGTCAACCTTTTTTTTTTATCGTGCACTACCACGGGGAGATAGTGCAGTTATGTGGGACTCTAACCCACTGAAACTCCACGGTGTCCTCCTCTGCCGCTTACTGCGGGAACACGGGCACGCGTTAGCACTCATCCGTGAACCCGTCGCGGCTGTCCGTCAACCCCCCCCCATCTCCGGCGCACCAGGACGCCGTGACCACCCCAGGGACCAAACCAGCACATGGGCGCCAGACACCCGTCTCCCCGCCGCCTGCCAATTTTCAGCCGCAGAGGATAGGGAGAGCGGCCAACGTCATACAACACTCCTCCTCCCCTGCGGCTCCACCGCAAGCACTCCTCTCCCGCCGCGGCCTCCAACCCTCAACCGCGATGCCTCCAACCCTCAACCGCAATGCCTCCTATACGACATCGCGGCCCGCCTCAGTTGCGATGTCGCCCATGCGGCACCGCAACCTACATTGTTGGCCGCTACGTCGTTGGCTTACCGGCAAAAGCCCTGACGAGCGGCCCCTCCTCGGGTTCCTCTTCGCTTCACCGTAGGTGACCAAGCCACAGCTACTGAGCCTCCCGCCTCGACAATGCGGAATCCCACCGGGGGGGTCAGCGTGTCTACCTGACGTAACCAATTTGCCCTATAGCTTCCTTCTGCAGTTTGGTCTTACTACCTAACATAAACACGACAGCTGTTAAAAAATAATTCCGGGCAACTAAAATCTCAATTTGTTGATATGCACTGAGCAACTCCAGCTGATCGGAACAAGTCACAGCTTTATCTTCTCTGTGCATTGCTGACAACTTCACTCTTTATGCCCATACGTTTAAGGATATTTGGTCCTAAGTTTGGATAGGTTGGCAGAGATCAATACTGAAATTAGTTGTCTCCTTCTGTGATTCCGAGGCTGTACGGGATTGGGGGAATTCCGCTAGTCACTAGTTCGAAGACCAAGGGAGGTATCGAGGTGACAGTCACATTGGCGCCAGGCCTCCTGGATTTATGACGTTCCCCGCTGCCAATGCCTACAAAGACTGGCAGTGGGACGCATGGAGTAGTGAATTGCCTCTGGAATATCGATAGTATACTTAGTAGTCACGCGCTACTGTAAGCTAGTGTTGCTAAGGATAGCTACCATGGTGGCTTTAGCTAGATAACTCTTCGTCTAAGCTTGACGGCAGGAGTCCATGTGGCTCTCCAACTCAAAACAGTAAAGGTCCCCCTAACATTACGTTAGATACATAATGCTGCAACCACAGAACCGTCTCGGCGTGCTCGTGAGGAAAGATTATTCCGTCTAAATTTATCCCAGCGTTGACTAAATGGAATGACCTGATGGCCTACTTAGGGTTGTGCCACAACCACAACCCAATTAAGTTTCCCGATTTGTTGTTGTGAGAGTCGCAAGTGTGACATTATATGGTGCCAAGACGTGGCCATCAAATTCACTCGCATTATTTCCCAATAATTGATGGCCTAGCCACAAGTTATCGGGAAATAATGGGAGTCACCAAATTGCTTTGTAAGTTATTAAGTGTAATTTGCAGTAGACAGACTGTGTTTCTGTCTACCGAAGAACCAAGTAGTCGCTGGAGTAGCCGTTGGTCCTGCGCCTGTTCTCTCTCCGGTCGTCTCAGATTGCCGTCCCATCGGACTATAATGAGTGAGTGAAGAGGGAGTGCACCTGTGTCTGCGCGCACACCTGTTCACTATAATATCTCCCGCGCCGAAGGCTAATCTCCGTTAAGATAGGCCGCCGTGGCCGAAATACGGTCTGGAGGACTTTTTTAGTCGCTGGAACAGATAGTGCTGTAGTGAACATATTTGTGAATAAGGTAGTTGTAACTGTGACGTAAGCCGGAAAACTAGAGCACAATATTATGGAGCCTATGATAGGCCGTGTAGATATCGATTTGAGTTAAAATAAAGCTTCGCGCGGATAGTGTGGTTCCTTTTCCTTAAAACTGGCCAGTAGGTGACCCCGGTGGTTCCGACATCAAACTCCAAATTGCCCTACTCGCAACGCAACTAACCATATTCTCGTTTGCCCAGTTTCGCGTTGAAGTACCCCATGACAAAATTGAAGTGAGTTTTAGAGCCATGCATGGCTCTAGAAATATCGATATTCTAGGATTATCGAGCCCTCCCCCTCTTTGGACTTAGATAACCTATCGTAACTTGCTCATTTCTACCTCGAGTTCAGTGATCTTCTCGTCGTCGGTCCAGAGTGTACCCGTGTTGTATGTTGCTAGGTTTCGGTGATTGAGGTAGCCATTTCTTGTCATTTTTGGGGGTAAGCCATAACGCCACGCTTGGCAGGCGGGTTGGCGATCGCAGTATGGTTTTAAAAATGCATTGAGAACGCTGCTGCCCATTCCCATAGTCGCCTTTTACGACACCCACGAGGAATAGGGTGGTGCTATTCTTAAGTCTGGCAGCACACTGAACAAGCACCCAAAGAGATGTACAACTTGCGGTACCAATTACAACAAATATCTTTACAGTAGGTCCATTGATATACATAGTCTCGTTTAAATAGAATTCCGGAATTTTCGTCATTCAGAACTTCACTTTAATTTCAGGTCTAAATCTGTTTCGTCGGATTCATCGGATAGTTCATCCAGTGTAAAAGAAGAAATGCCTCAGAAAGTAGCAAAGTCGTCAAAAAGTCATGACAAGCGTTCAAAAAACTCGTCTGCTACTCACAAAGGAGAACCGCCACCAGAGCCGCTCATAAAAACAGGAAGGAAAACGAACAATTCGTTGGCGTCTGCTACAGGACAGATTGTAATACCTGACAATGACGAACCTGTCAGCAGTACACGAAAAAAACTCAAGACATCTCAAATGTATTTATCTGTTATTTGGCTCTCATTATATCAATTCACTATAAACTTAGAGCTACTAACCATCTTTACTTTTTGCAGATTTGGTCAAACCGACGAGGACATCCAGACTGACATGTATAAAGTTCTGAAACAATTGACTGCTCATGACGATGCATGGCCCTTCATGGACCCTGTGGAAGAGGAATATGCGCCCAATTACTACGCCGTTATCAGACGGCCGATGGATTTGCGGAAAATGGAAGAACGCCTTGACAGTGGCTATTACACTGACTTTTCTATGTTTAAAGCGGATTTTAAGCTCATTGTTAACAACTGTCGTTTGTACAATGGCCAGGATAATGGTATGTATAAAATATCTATACTTCAATATTATAAACAGGTCAAAGCAGATCAGCCATATTGGGCCCAAAATCCAAAAGGCCGATATTGTGGCCGGGCACCACTTTGGGTTTTGGGCCCAACTTTATAGGTAACGTGTCTGATCTCCTTTGTGAGTTCGTATGTAGCGGGTAATCTTCGGAACTCCTACTCTGATTTCGAAAATTCTTTCACTAATGGGAAGCTACAGTACTGCTGAGTGTCAGGAAATATTTTATGTTAATACAAGAAATCACACCAAGAAGAAGTCGCGGACAGAATCTAATCGACTGTGATTTAACCCTTTGAACGCCATTGTCACATATACGTGAGAAGCAAGCGCGTGCCCTGTACGCCAGTCGTGTGTCGCCTATCCTATTACGAGCGACACAAATAAGTGACAAAAAATGCGGTGCACTTTATCACGAAATAAACAATTAAATCATTACTTTTGTGTGTTTTTATTTGTATTCCTTGAATATTTAAAATTGTAGCTTGGCGTGGAGGACACGCGCGTGCGTTTATGCTCTGGCGTTCAAAAGGTTAATGCACGCATAATTTCTTATTGTTCTTTATTCAATAAACTCTACTTTCTTTCAGAATATACTGTGATGGTAGATAATTTACAAGCTGCATTTGATCGACTGACTGAAAAATACATACATAGACTTTCATCGTCTGATGAAGAAATTGCTGTTGAATACCAGTTACCAACTCCATCAAGAAAACACAAACTGAAAACGAGTGAATCTCCAAGTCACCACAAGAGAAAAAAGCGAAAGTCACATTCTGAAGAAGGTAAGATTCGCGTTAGGCATTTAACTGTAATGCCGGCTTCACAACCATCTTCTGCAAACGTAAGTTAAGTAGAGTCGCGAACTTAAAATGTTTATCTCATTTTATACAATTCCTTTTCATGCGCAATAAGGTCTAAGATGTACACGCATTTCCCCTATTTTATTGTGGAGAATCGATCATAGGGCTGGAACGACGTTATTTAGGGATAATGTGAAAATTAAAAAATGAATAAGACCTATGCTTATATTCTATTTCCATTTTCAGGTGAACCCAAGTCCAGTTCGTCAGACATTGTACAAGAGGAAAAGCCCGAAGAGGAAGTACCTGAACCAGAAACAAAAAAGATTAAAGAATCTCATAAAAGTAAACAAAGTAAGGGCAAGAAGAAACGCAAAGGTCATCATCGTCATGGTAAACATTCCAAAAATCACAGAAAGGACTCTCATAAATCGGACCACTCCGAATCTAAAACAAGACACAGCAAAAAACAAAAGCATGGTAAGAACAAAGACAAGGACGGCAAGAAGTCGAAACAAAAGAAGAAAAAGAGCAAACATCATGAGCCTGAGGTTGCGGAAGTTTTGAAGCGTAGCGTCTCACAAGAATCTTTAGAGAGTTCTAATAGGAGTAGGAGTGCCAGCCCATTACCTTCTATTCACACACCGTCGCCGTCGCCCACCGAACTGGATCAAACTGATCCTCCTGATCAACTTGCTGATCCAGATTTTGTCAAGGATAAATACGATAAAATAAAGGAAAGAAGACGACATGCTGCCAAGGACGCATGGGAATCACTATTTGACTATAAACAAAAAACTGTTGATAAACAGAAGCAAAATATTAATATACCCGAAAAAGAGAAGAATCAAAAGCTAAGAGAAACTATTGAAAAGCTGAAAGCTAAAAATGAAAAGTATAAAGAGAGTTCTTTGTTCAATACTTTGTTCTCCTCAAGTCAAAGCAATTTAGATAATTCTGAATCAAGCAACACAAATGATTTTACTGTCAAAGATGTTGACTCTGAAGATGAATCGATAGAAAATATAAGGAATAAGTCTGCACCTAAGAAAGGTAGTAAGAAAAATTCAGCTAAGAACGAGTCTGCTTCTGAAGCGTTAGAACAAGCTGTGAAAGATATAAGCAAATGGCTTGATGATGCTCCAAAAGGATCTAATGTGAGTTCTCCGTGCGATAGTCCAGCTCAAACTATTTCTACCGAAGACCACGAAAACAGCCGGCTGGACGATGAGCTTTCTCAAGGAGAAAAACCTGTCCATACTAGAAAAGAAATTTCTAGAAAACGACCTTCATCGCGTGAGCCAAAGTTGCTTAAAAGAAGAGAAATTCAAAGGACTATTGAAAGACTTCAACCAGGAAAGAGTAAAGGTAACTTGCTTACTAATTTGAGTAATAAAAATACAGAAAAAACAGAGGAAATTCTGCCAGTTGGTCCTCAAAACAAAGTTCGTGATGCTCAAAAGGCGGAGGAATCTAGCCCTAAACTTAGCCTCGGTTCTGTTTTACCAGCTGTTGAGTTTGCTCTAGGTAATGATCACAACTTTGGGAATAATGATGAAAATAAAACAGAAGATCAAAAAGATAGTGGTAAAACAACAGAAGTTCAGAAAGAAGACAAAATTGAAGATGCTCCTGTTGAGAAAAAACCAGAGGAAGTTGTTGTCCAGCCAAACAAAAAAGACGCTGAGGTCGAAACTGAACCGCAAATGATAACTAAACCAAATCAAGAAAAAGCTACTCCTAACCTTAGTGCGTGGTTTAAAGCTTTTGGTGCTCCCAAAAGTATTGGTCCAACTGCACCAGCTGCGAAGAAGAAACCAGATGAAGCAGATTCTGAAGAAAAAGTGCCAGAAAGTGTAACCACTGATACCAAGGTCAACAGTCCTAAGAATCCAGTCAAATATGACTCTCCAACAGGGCCCGATACTCCGAATCCTGAAGGCAGAGAAAGTCCACTGCCTAATGTGGGCACAACGCCGAGGCAAAGAAGAACCAGCACTGGTAGTTCTGTATCAGAGAGATCATCCTTCAGTCAGGATCTTGACTCGCCCAGACATCAAATGTCACACACTTCCCCGCTGCTACGCTCGCCCGCATCTCCGAGAACGGATGATTTCCAAAAGATTACATATCCTATAATAAACGGAACCGTGAGAGCTGGATTCTATCAAGATACAACATCGATGAAAAGCAGCCCAGAGAAAAGCTGCAGTCCACGTGAGGCTCCACAGTCTCCTTATTCGCCTTATTCCCAACATGTTTATGCCTCAAACAATGTCACGGGTCCATCGACGCCGAATTATTTCGTGGACCATAACAAGAGTCCACTTCCTGCATATAATCAGAACCCACCTCCCTTCTTTGATAATGCAAAAACTCCAGCAGCTAACAAAACCACACGTGCTCATGATGATTTCACTCCATTGCCTCCAGATTCATATCAACAAAATCAATATACCGGTCCGTTCTCGCCCGCGTATACACCATACCCACAGAACTCGACAAATTATTCCCAAGTACAAAATTCGCCACAAACGTCGATTTCAAATATTCCTGTCCCCACTAATTCTACACAAATAATGGCTGATCTTAAAACTGCACTGTTTCCTGTTAAAAAACGGACTTACAATGAACCAGATCATTCCCCAGTACCTCCCACCTTAAAAGCAGAAAACAAAGAAGTTACAATGGTATCAAGTAAGAATGAATACCCGAAAAGTTCATCGTCTTTGCATTCAATGACTGCGACCTCAGTTGACGACATAGCATTGGCGTTAAGTGAAAAATCGGAATTGGCCAAAATGAATAGCTTACGGGAAAAGGCTTCCCTGGAATTTGCCACTGAAAACAGGGAAGTAAAATATGAAATGAATGAATCATTACAGAATAACAAGAATACCATCAACATTGATTTGGATAAGCCAATTGGCATCATTAAAAAAGATAATGTCGACATGGTAAATATGGGTTATTTGAACCCTGAGATTGATCGCAGAAGCAGTAATGACACACATTCACACGAAGTTGATTACTTGCCACGAGACATATCTAAATCGAATATGAACCCACAGCAAAAGGGGTATGATGTTGATGCTATTGCTATTAATTTAGGATTAAATAGCCAACATCTGCAAAAAAGTATTGCTAAAGCTAACATGAATTCAGGAAACATACCTCCAGCACATAATCAGGCCCATAATGAAATGAATATGAACCAAAATATTATTCATGCACATCACAACCCATATGTAGAAAGTTTAAGTGGACAGAGTGTAAGCAACTTTTCAATAAGCGACATAGACCTGGCAAACAAAAAATTGTATTCTTGTAATACCACTCCTACATCTGCTGCAATAGATTATGGCAATTGGAAAATGACAAGTCATATGCGCAAACAAGAATTGCTACCTTCTGATTATTCTACGCCCTATAGTGCCAATAATGTGGAAAAATTGAAGAATGAAATGAGTGCAATAAGTGCTAATACTATTGCTTATAATAAAAGCCTTCAGCAACAGCAGTATAATTCATATAATGTGGCCAGGCCAACATTACAAAGAACTCAAGAGTTGCAACAGAATCTTCCTGGTGAATTAAGAATACCTAATCCAAGAGGTCATCTTAAAAATGATCACATGACTACAGCATCATCGATAAGTGATACTGATGTAATTGCCAAAAATATAGACACACTTGCCAAATCTCAAAAAACTGAAAAACTTGTACAAAATCATCCATTAGTAAGTTCAAATCCGTATAAAACACCATACAGTAATCCTTCTTCACTACCCCTTGATACTTTGCGTAACTTGCCTAATATTCCTCAAATGCTAGAAAGATACACTAATGATGAGAGGTATTTGTCCAGTTTTGCAAGTAGCCAAGCAGCTTCATTATACCATGATAAATCATTTCAAATGGCGCAAATGTTTAAGCAGAGTATTTCTTCAGAAATACACCCAGTCAGCACATCTGTTAGTATATATTCTCAGCCATCCATGTCAATGAGTAAGGACAATAGTATTTACAAAACCACCAGTGTGGCAGCTTCACAAATAGACACGAAAACAAAAAATAAAAGGAAGAGAACTTCTGACGCTAAACAAACGGCACAGATCAGTCAAGCTTACCACCCTACTTCATGTGGGACAGATGTGTTATCATCGGTGAAGTCGAGCATGATGCCTGGGAATGCGTTCAATTTTGGAACATCAACGAACATGGCTTTAAGTAGTGGGCTTTACGGAGACAATGGCAGCTTTACAATTGAAGATTTCCGCAACAGTACCGCTAATCAGCTCATGGCAGCAAACTATATGGTTGCAGCAGTTGCTCATCAGCAACGCAATAATGCCGAAGCGAATGCAGACAAGTTAGTGAAACCTGCTCATCAAAACTCGACTCATACTGCGAGTACGTTTCCTTTCATTGGTCATTCACAAGTTCGGGCAGGTTATCCCTTTGTTGGAACCGACCCGACATCGCCATTGTACCAACAGTATCTCCAGCGCCATCAGGAAGAGTTACTGAGGCAAACAGGTGCACAGATCATGAGCTTGTACCCCGGCGGCTACCCGCCGACCCTCGGCGTCAGGCAGCCGTACGACATCAACCGACCTTCATGGCTCTAGAGAAGATAACAGTAGCATAGCTTCATAATGTGGAATCCTAAATAAATAATCATAAATGTGACTATTGTTATAGGAAATTGTAATTTATATTGTTTGTAGATTTAAATATTTTATGATTAATTCTTATTTACATTATTGTAATGGCAATGTTTATTTTATATCATGACAAGTTAATCTTTAATAAACTATTAATATACTTATTTTATAATAGTATTCACATAGCCTGTGATGACTTGAATGAGAGACTGCTTCTTACAAACTGTGTCAAGATAATATACAAATAGTGGAGAATCCGTTTGTCTTTCCTATATGTTTAACGAATACGATGTTATTACGTGCCCGTAGTTGCGTAGGCTATTTCCTCAAGGTTTATATGTTATCCTTTTAAGGAATAGAATACGCTTTTTAGTACAATTATTGTATTGCCCATTCCATATAAATACTCGAATATATTTTATTAAATAGTAAAATGTTAAAAGTTAGTACATGATAATATCTATATATATATATATATTAAATGGTTATTAATTAATAAAAGAAGCAGTCTTTGCAATATCACTAGGTATTTTATACTCATATAAATATTTTAATGTTAACATTATTTAATTATATTCATTAATAACAATCAATGCTTTTTAAGCTTTTTTAGCTTTAATTTACTGAACATTATTACCATTTTATAAGGTCACATGAAGTAATATTTGTTATTATATAAATTTAAATTTTACGTTAAACTACTTAATTTAGATTGTTGTGTAAATATTTCACTATTTTATTTACGATCAACGTTTTTTTAGCAATTTTAAGTATTTTTCGTTAAGAAATAATTTAGTTTAAATCAAATTCATCAACCTAGTATTAAAAAATTCATATATAAGAATTATTGAAAACAATTCTTCTTGTGTAAAAATAAAGATTTTGAAAATAATTGACGTGTTGATCAAGATAACCTTAGTATTTTTTACTGTACCCTTAATTACAAATTACTAACGTGTAATAGGGTGAATGGGTAGTGGTAGACAGTGAATTTCAAATTTTCCTAAGTTTTTTTGCAATTTGCAGTATCAGGTGGTATCTTGATCAAAATATGATTCGCGACAATAACAGGTACATATTTAGAGAATTATAATCATTAGAATCACACTAATATTATAAAGGCGAAAGTTTGAGAGTGTGTGTGTTTATATGTTTGTTACTTCTTCACGCTCAAACAGCTGGACCAATTTTGATAAAATTTGGATGGAGGTAGCTGACTCCCTGAATTAACATATAGGCTACTGTTTATCCCGCTATTCCCACTGGATAGACATTTACGCGGGTAAAACCGCGGGGCGCTGCTAGTCATTAATACATCTTTCTAAGTTAGATTTGTACCATAAGAACCAATCTCTTATTGAAAAGTGCGTGTCACTGACTCTGGCAGAGCCACCATCAGGGATTTTAATTTTGATAACAAAAAAATTTGTCGCTAATTAGTCGTAATTTGTCGCCAAATATCAGAATTTGTCGGTCACTGGTTCAAAAATAAGGGTTAGGTGGTGGTGGTTGTTGTGTTATCAAAATAAAAATCCCTGATGGTGGCTCTGCCAGAGTCAGTGACACGAAGTGCTTATGGTAATTTTGGCTTCTGTCGAACAACGTGCAAACCTGCGAGCTATCATGTTAGCCCGCACTGCCAGCGCCCTCCATTCCCTCTCGATGTCATCATTGTCCTTGAGGTCAGAGGTCAGCATATGACCTAAGTACTTGCCTATTGTCTTGTATTGTCCGTACTAAACTAACTAATGACGCGGGGAGACGGTGTAGGCTTAAGGACGGTTCAAACTGATGCGAATTCCGCGAGGGACTAGCGAATATCCGCGCCACACGCCAGTTTGAACACCTCCATACAGTTCACACAATCGCGGCAGCAATTTTCGTCCAGCATCGCGCACGGGATTTGCCTTAGTTTGACCAGAGCTTAAGGGTCTAAACATACGGACTGCATTTCAGCTGCAACATCGCAGTTCAAATGCAGTTGACAACTGCATCCAAACTGCGATGTTGCAATTTGCAGTTCAAATGCAATCCGTCTGTTTAGACCCTAAAGTAACGGTCCCATTTGGGTTCAGGAACAGAATATCAAATTTAAAAAAAAAATAAAAAAATTATTTTCCGAAAAATAAGGAGTGCCCCGCGAGTCCGCGACAGCCTTCCGTCTCCATTGTCAGACCCTCGATAAGAGTCATAAACCAGCTAGATATAAAGTTCTCATCAAGATTAATGAAATATGTCTAAACACGATGTCATCATCATCAGTCTACAAGAATCCAGCGCTGAACATAGGCCTCTCCAATCAACCCTGTTTTTGGCAACCATCATCCGGTTTTGCTACCAGCCGCCCTTTGGAGATAGTCCCTGCAACGATGAAACACGAGCTCTCATAATCATTTTTATTTGTGTAACATAGGTAGTGAATACAGTTCTTAAATTAAAGTTCATAGTTCGCTATGTTATGCCAAGAGGCGTACAAATATGGTTGCATGCTAAATAAAAACAATATGGAATAATTTCTACAGTCAATGCATAAATAAATAATCATAAATTACAATTAGTCACAATATTCAATTAAAATTTGTTTCTCCAGTCAAATAAATAAATAAGTCCTTCTACTCCTGACTGTCTTCCTCCTCCATGACCTGCATCATCAGATAAACTACAGGTCTCTATTAAGTTGTAGTGTTATTTGAAATAGTTACCTACCTACATTATTGTCAAAAAAGTTTCAACAATCGTTCACATGTAAAAATTCAGTAGGTGAAAAATCAATCAATAAAATAAACCCCCATCTACCCGTTGGGATGTTGTCTTTTTCAATTTTAAATGAACCAATTTGAGTTAAAAAAATAATAAAATTGTAAAAATCGGATCTGTAAAAAGTAAGGCCAGGCGTCACATACACAAAAAAAAAACAAGGTAAGTAGGGTCATGTGTTCAACAATGAAACACAAAAAATTCAAAGTCTCATACACCTTTTGTTTTTATAGATAGAAGTCTAATTTTTTACAGGTGTATAGGCAATTTTATTGGGTATAGGATGTAATTTATGGTTTTTTAAATTAAGGTGTAATCAATCAGCAAAAAAATGAAAACAAAAAAATTGGAAATGTTTCACTGTGTCCACAGTGGTGCACACAATGAAACACCACAAATTCAACAATGAGACATATTATTTAATAGTGTGTTCAACAATGAAACACTAAAAATTCAATGTCTCGTACACCTTCTGTTTTTACTGATACAAGTCTAATTTTTTGAAGGTATATAGGCAATTTTATTGGGTAGGTATCGGATGTCATTTATGTTTTTTTTAAAATTAATGTGTAATCAATCAGCAAAAAAATATAAACGAAAAAATTGAAAATGTATCATTGTGTCCACAGTGGTGTACACAATGAAACACCACAAATTCAATAATGACTATAATGTTGTAATAATAAGTGTTTGTCTCATATTTTGTGAAATTTATGGAGTAGGTGAATGATAAAAAATGCTTGAGTTCAATCAAAAAAGGTTTTATTACTAATTTCACTTTAATCAGACTCTTCTTTATAATAAACTAGGTAGCACAATTATTAAATTTGCTATATTTATGTCACTCGTTAATTAAACTAGTTAAACAATAATGACATACGACTTTTTAGGCATTTACATTCATCTCAAAATTATAAAATCACAAACTCTTCAAGTGTTTTCTTCTTTTCATTTCTTCAAACAGTGTTTCATTGTGTCCATTGTGCAACTGTTTCATTGTTGACTAAATAGGGTTTATATTAGTTACCTCAAAAAAAACCACTAAATTGTAACACTTTTAACATAATGATCTATTTCACTTAATCTACGAAATATGTTTAATGCTAGGTAATCATGAAAAATATGAATTTTTCAACCATAATTTAATGAAAAATCTTTAAAGAATGCCGAAAATATTTACATTTTTGTCAAAAAAACTAAAATACTCCACAGACATGTCTTCTCCCACGTGGCGCCGACGCAAACTGGGGTGGGGCGGGGGGTTCTCGAGAGTGTCCTTACGCGATATAATGCACGATCTGGTAACGCAGCATTTTAGAAATATTACAAAGTTTTATTGTGTACCACTGTTTCATTGTTCGACATCTGACCCTACTTATTATTACCTATACCTAAAACGTCCTCCTTTTTTTAGATTTCCGCACCAAAATGGTAAAAACACTGACCAAACAAGTTGTATAATTATACAATGGGTAAAAACTAAAGGAACTCATGGTGCGACTCAGTCTGTCACAGCTGGATACATAGACTACTATTAAATACTAGCTGGATATCTGAAGATCAAGAACTAATAATGCTACTCGTATCAACTGGAATAGTTTTACTCAGTTTTAGATTACCTACGTTTGCCCAATTATTTTGCTAGAAAGATTTTTTTTTTTTGCAACGGACTGAAAGGGTTTCTAAAACATTCGAAGTGGGGCTACTAGGGCATGTGGGGTATCATAATAATATGAAAGAGCGCAGTTTGCACATTCTCAAACATTGCTTTTTTAGGCCGCATAGTTTTTGACCATAGATTTATTTGACTTTTGATGAAAAATTTAAAAAAAATACCGAGAGAAATTTGAAATAATTCTATGTGATAGAAGTTTATGTACAGATTAGGTACAGGAAAAATAAAACTGTTTTTAGATTTTTTGCAATTTGCTGTTCAGTATCGAGGTGTACCTACGTTGATTAAAATTGATTCGCGGCCGTAACAAATATGTATTTACAGAATTATAATTATAAAGTCATCAACACAACTCTCTAAGACCAAGTAATCCTACTGAATGACTACCTATCTATTTCATGAAATCTTAACATTTAGGATTATATTAACGTAACAAGTTGTATTACCTACCTACTGGTTCTAATGATTATTATTCTTTTAATTGGAATGATTCATGCGTCGTGGGATGAGTGGCCGTGGATTACGGCGGGCGCGAAAAATACGTGGGCTAGCATTATGCCAGACTTCATTCGACACACTCACGATATTTTTTTAGCTGTATAATATAGGTACAGGGTTCTTGGTAAAACATTAACAACCTCTTAAGAGGTTCTTGCACTCATCATTATGAACAACTTTTACTATGGTATCAAACATGAAATCGCGAAAAAAAAAATCAGCTGTTCCCCTTCCCTACATTTTGACGAGATAAACGAACATAAATGCAACAGCTGACTTTTTTTCGCGATTTCAGATTTGATCCCCTATTAAAAGTTGTTCATAATGATGAGTATAGGTACAATGACCTCTTAAGAGGTTGTTAATGTTTTACCAATAACCCTGTTTAACACTCCAATTAACCGTGTATGTATCAGAGGCAAGCAAGAGGGTGTCGACTAGTCGCTCTATTCGTTATACTACCTTTGTAAAAACATTATTTTTAGTATATGCGAAACCCGAAACACGTGTCTAGTATTTTTATGTAAAGAATCTATGTACAAAATTTCAAAACTGTATCATGAAAAATCACAAAGTTATAATATTACCTGTTTGTCCGTACAAAAACATGCTCACTCGGGCCGCGCCGTCTTGCGCTCATTGAAATGGAATACCTACTTGAATGCGAAAGCCGTACCTATCATCGAATTTTGTTTCTTCGAAAACCTTTCAACGACATCTCTTTAATGTGACGCCTTGTTAAATCGACGCCTTGTTACTGCGATATTTCGTTACATCGAAAAAATGTACTGCGAACGATTTTACTGCGTAAATATCATACTGCGAAGCCTTGTTCAATCGATGTCACGTTACTGTGATGTTACTTAGGAAAACTTACTTCGGACGACCTTACGGCGATAACCAAGAACATCAATTTTCTTTTCCAAATTACTACCTACATTTTTCACATTTCTTTAAAAGCAGAGAGCAACAACTTAACTTTGCAATGATCTACAATCTTTACTTTTACACTGATGTTCATGACAGATGGTGTTCTCTGCTTTTAAAGAAATGTGAAAAATGTAGGTATTAATTTGGAAAAGAAAATCGATGTTCTTGGTTATCGCCGTAAGGTCGTCCTAAGTAACATCACAGTAACGTGACATCGATTGAACAAGGCTTCGCAGTATGATATTTACGCAGTAAAATCGTTCGCAGTACAGTTTTTCGATGTAACGAAATATCGCAGTAACAAGGCGTCGATTTAACAAGGCGTCGCAGTATAGAGATGTCGTTGAAAGGTTTTCGAAGAAACAAAATTCGATGATAGGTACGGCTTTCGCACTCAAGTAGGTATTCCATTGAAATAATACTAGGTACCTAACCGTTCGGCGCGGAGATTGGATAACCTACGTAGTGTCGCTCGGTGTCCAACTTTTAACCTTTTTTAAATATTTTTGGGACAAAATATAACATGGGGTAAAAATGATTGGAATCGATTCAGTTAGGTACCTACCTACTTATTCTGAACAACTATATTCAGGTTTCGCATATACCTACTAAAAATAACGTTGTATACTGGCGATTCGTCCACGGCAGCAGATGATTGTAAGGGCCGGGCCGAGTGTCTACAACCATGGACCTTGAAGAACCAGATGTGGGCATTGCAGATTACATAAAAGCAAACCATACATGGAGAGATTGATGAACAGAGGAAGTTTTTGTTTATAGTGATGCCCACGCAATTTGCTGTCTTGTCAGCATCTTGGTATCTTATTCAATGCAATTTACCTAGAAAATCACAACCAACAAGTCAACAACTTACACCTTTATAGCTAGGTACAGTCTATGTGACTCAGGCTGGCTGGACAAATCTTCAAAATAGGTCGCATATAAGGTCAATAGGCATTGACATATATATTACTAGCGTAAGGACCGGGCTAACGGCGGCGCGACTAAATGGTACATACCAACGCGCTGGCCCTAAAATGACGGTTTTAGGGCCAACGCGACTCAGTTGACAGTGGTGCGCGCGAACTTCGAATTTCGAACGAAGAACTTCTTTGTAAAATGTTCAGACGGGCGTATCCTTACTTTTGAAATCATTGTCAATAGGGCATTTTATGTGACGACTAAACACCCTTATTTCAGAATTTGTGACGCTACAGAATCTTAGATAGGTAATCGATCGAAAACGTGTCCAGCCAGCTTGAAAAATCACTTTTCGCTGGTCTCTCAATCTCGGTGACGGAAGTGATTTTGACGACTTTTTGAATATCAACATTACGGCCTATAACACCGGAGAGTACCCACCACTGGAATCTTGCATAGTAGTGGTAGGTATTATTACCCGACTGCGCCAGAAGGAAGGGTTTTTCGAGTGTATATATGCGTAATTGCGATTTGCGTATGAAGTTTCATTAAAATCAAACTCTAAACTCAAAGCATATAATATTTCAATTAAACCTTGTACAGGCACTTTTGAATTGTCAAAATTAGGTAAATAGTCTGTCAGTTAGTCAGAAAGTTGAAGCTAGTTGCCTATTCCAAAACGTAGATCTCTATGGAGAAGAATGGGCAAGAAACTCCATGGACACTCTTTTAAATCAAGATATTACAAAATCCTGGGTACATTATTCATGTTGCTTCTATATGTGAGAACAATGTAAAAAAAAAAGACACAAATGAAGAAACAATTCAAAATAAGCCCTGGCAGTTAAGAGATGACCAGTCTCAACCGACGGCGCCCGTTCACGAACATGACGCGTGGATCAGCACCATCCAGCTCAACCATTTTGTAGGGAACCGAATGATCCAACACACGAGCCACCATCGGTGAGACATTTAAGTGAGCATGACAAATTCTCAACTGCCATGCTCTTTCAAGTCAACATAAAAAAAAAACATAATAAAAAATGGTTGCCTGTAAAGTCGGTTTTACGGGCGAAGATTTTACGTGACAACGTCTTTCTCTCTCTCGTTCGGTGACTCATCGTAACGTTACCGAGCGTTACACTTTTTCATAAGTGACTCCCAGCCGCAACCTAATTTAAGACGTTGTCACGTCAAAAAATATTTTTTATATAAATTTTTAATATATTAAATATTTTTTTTTGTGTTATCAAAATTAAAATCCCTGATGTGGCTCTGCCAGAGTCAGTGAAACTGTTGTAAACGCTCTTAAGTATTATATCAATGGTCAAAAGAAAACCTAACCTTCATTTATCCAGTCCACCACTGAGGTTATTGTCTGCGGGGTGTGCAGCACTGTATCAGACATAATGCCATCTAAACTGTCTTACAAGTGCAATGTAACTACTAAAAATATTTATTCACTGATAAGACAATAATGTCAATTAATTTGAACTTAATTAACTTGACTCCTTCATCAAGAATTGGTCCTTAGCAGCTTTGAACAGAGAGAAGTGGAAAGACAGTAGGGAGGCTTTTGCCCTGCTGTGGGACATCACAGGCTAATAATAATAATTTAAACTTTCTGTTACCCACAGACTACAATATAATAAAGGGTACCGTTAGCCTGCATCATCTCACTGCTGGGCAAAGACAGCCCCATGACTAAGTTTGGGTTATAAATTTATTTATTGCAAAAAGGTAAATAATTTATGTTATAGCATTCTAACCTGCTGTCTCCCTACTAAATAAAACATTAATGAAGTAGAAAATATTTATTTATATAACCTATTTTGGAAGAAACATTTAGAAAGCTTAAGATTAACTCAAGGGGTCAAGCAGGTCACAAAATTTAAAGAAATTGTTATCACAAATACACATGACATTAATAAATACACAATTAAGAAGACAATACTTGTTAGTCTTTAGTTAGATTTAGCTTCGCTCTGCTCCTTCCTTTGTTGTACCATTTCTCTGATGTTGTCTTCACTCTCTTTCAGATTTTTCTCTAAATACTGTTTATTGTTTTCTAATTCTGTTGTACGAGCTGTTAATTGAGACTCTCGGGTTTTGAGGTTGTTCTTGACTTCGTTTAAATTTGTGAGAAGAAACATTCTGCCAACAGATTCGTAAGTTTTAGTATCAGATGGGAATGTACTGATCTCTCGCTGAGTAATATCTACATGTTGCATGACACGCTTCAGTACATCTATTTGAGAGTCTATGATCTGAATTTTTTCACTGGTTTCTACCATTTTCACTTGCAATTCAATAAATGCTTTTTTCAATTCTAAATCCACTGGTTTAGCCATGTTTGTTAATGTAACTTCGAAACTGATGGATCTCGCTTCTTCTTCAATAATGCCAATGGCGAAGTGAGGTTATTCATCTGTCATGCATTGCTGTCAATTATAAGGAAAAATGACTATGGATTTTGAATGTTTTTTTTTTAATAGTAAAGAAATTCAGTATTGTATTTTGTTTTAGCAGCATGTCGAACTATAGTCTGACAGGGTCTGTTGTCTTTATCATAGCAGGGACGGTTACCGTTACTAAAAAAATACCGGTAAAATTACCAAAACGTTTCGTTCTGTTACGTTAAATATTTAACGTTAAAAATAACGTTATAACACAGGATTTACCGGTATTAAAATAGCGTTACTAATAGCGTTATTTCGCTAAAATTTATCTACGTCTGGTGCGACGCGACGTTGCCAAACCGAAACGCGCGCTGTGCGTTCGCCGGGGCTTCTAAGCGGAGCGGCAACAAAAGTATGAATACGAGACGGCTCTCGCTCGTGCGTTTCATTTTATAATCATACTAGCTGACCCGGCGAACTTCGTACCACCCCGCCAGCCGCTTGCGCTTTTTAAATCTCTGATATCTTCTAAGATATTGATTTTAATGTTATGCTGTAAAGGGCAATTTTGATCTACATGAAATGCACAACGTATCTAATGTATTTAATTGGATATGGAATAATACTGTATTGTTTAAAATAACTTGTTATAAACATGATATTAATCCTTATCCAAATAAATACTTTATTCTTCACAAGTATTTAATTTTGAACAAAATTGCCCTTTTCAATTCAATTCAATTTTTTTTAATCAGTAACAATTCACATTGCGTTCGAATATAATCCAGCATGAAACATTAAAATATACAACATTATAAGATATAGGTAGGTACAAATATATAAGAATACATGCAATTCAATTTAAATTAGAAAATATGATTATGAATAATACCATGCAAACAAAAATTAAAAACCATACGTCAATAAATTAGTAGCAATTTAAACGAAAACAATAATCAACTAAAAACAATAAAAGTCATAAATGAAAACCGAACACAATCTAACACCATACAAATAATTACATGTCAGTTTTACGAGCAACAAGTCCATTTACAGTTCATCTAATGAGTAGAGACATTTTTCCAACAGGAATGCTTTGAGTCTTGCTGTAAATGAGCCTGTGTACAGTATGCTTTTCAATTCAAGCGGTAACATAGTAAATATCTTAACTGCCTGATACTGTGGACTATGTTTTACGAGTACTATACCAAAACGCGGTAAGATTTTGTTTCCAAGGTCTTTCCTACGCGTTTTTTCCCTTAACAGCCTGTCCTCGTCTGTTTCGTAGTCATACACATATTTTTTTTAAGGTGTTTAAGAGTACTACTACGTAAAGGCTAGGTACTGTGAGAATACCAAGTTCTTTAAAATATGGTTTACAGGTGTCTCGTTGAGAAATGCGGACAATGGTTCGTATCGCTCTTTTTTGGAGAACGAATGCCCTATGCCAGTTATAATGGTAGCTGTTTCCCCAAAACTGTATGCTATAACTCAATTTATACTCTATCAGAGCATAGTATACCATTTTCAAATGTGTTATGCTCACTTCATCCCTCAGACTTCTTAAGACATAACAAGCAGATGATATAGACGAATCCAATGCTGCTAATTCTTTCTTCCAATTTAACAATTCATCAATATAAATGCCTAAAAACTTGACTTCCCTGACAATTCATCATTTGATTTCAATAAATATCTTAGGAGATACAAAATACGGAGCCCTCGGTGCGCGAGTCCAACTCGCACTTAATCGTTTTTTTAAGTATAAATCGCAGGATGCAGCACAGAAACAATATTTATTTTATACACGCTGAAGCTAGTCGTACTTAACACCAAAATATGCTAGAATAAATATAGGCGTATAAATTACCGGTATAGCAAATTGTAATGTTTACCGGTACTAATCCTATTAGATAACGTTAACTGACTGATGGGTATCGTTATAAATATCGTTACTTTTATCGTTATCATAACGGTAATTGGTAACGATACCAAAAATATAACGGTAATTCGGTCCCTGTTTCATAGACGAGATTTTGCGCTTGCTTGCACACAGGTTTGATCTTTGCATGTGTGTGTTGCTAATCTATACCACGGTAAAATATTATAAGACAGCAAAATAACTGGTCACACCGACGCGACGCAAGGAATACTACTCTACTCTATCATAGTCTTGTAGTAAGAAAGCTATAGAGCATCGGGTAGCGTGGCCACACATGAGACAAAAAATTGGTTACTTCTGTTACTTATAATAACTCAATACGTTATCCCTTTCTTGTGGAAATGAAATGCCGCTACCCGCCGTCTATACTTTTCGCCGGTCCGGTCCGGTCCTGTGAACGTCAACTTCTGTCAATTTGGATTTCAAACTTAGTACTAAGTGCTTTCATCATGATATCGATTTTTGATAACATGTATCAAAACCATTTATTTTCGGAAACTAAGAAGATCAGACAGGCAATCAAAGTTTTCGACGGGAACCGATGGCGTTCAATTCAGTGTCCTGTTTATTTGCTTGTTATTGTGTTTGAACAGGGTTTTGATTCGGAAAATGGGGTTGTTGAAAAGTGGAATTGAGTAGAGTCGATTGTCACTTTAAAGTGACAAGCGACTCTACTCAATTCCACTTTTTTCTACTTAATCAAAATAAAATAACATAACTGAAAGCTTCGGAATGTGCTTCTTCGTTTAACGTTACTACCTATTTTGTGTCGAAAAATATTAACTGAATAGTGGTCGACAAAAACTCGACACAGATTGAGACAAAACAGATTGTATCTTGATCAAAATATGATTCGCGACAATAACAGGTACTAGATACCCTATGTGCCATTTACCGGGTAATGTGCATATCATTGGTAATATGCCTTTCATTGACTTGAATGTGGCGGCTGATAGTATGTCATGCTCACACAAACGTCTCGCTGACTGTGGTGGCGTGTGTGTTGGATCATTTAGCTCCCTTCAAAATGGTTGAGCTGAATGGCGCTGATCTATGCGTCATGTTCGTGAACGGGCGCCGTCAGTTGGGGCCACAGAGTACTTTTTGATAGACTGTTGGGGCTGGTCATCACCTATCTGCCTCGGCTTATTTTAATTATTTTAGTTTTGGATTGTTGTTTTCTTACTATTTGCTGTACTCTGGACGCTCTTAAGGCTACTCTTTCGAAAAAACCTTAAAAACAGCGTGCAGATGAAGCAGCTTTTCTCCGGAACTTACAGAGAAATTACATCTGAAAAAATAGTTGGTAATCTACATGATATGAATCGTAATTTGGTTTAGCCATAATTTTTCTATCGATATCACCTATTAAGAAAAAAAACCACCAAATCACCTCCAAATCGTTGAGATGAAACAATTTTACTCCTTAATTTTTTATCAAAAGAATATAAAAAAAATATCTAGTGCTTTGCAATACAAACGAAAACGATTTGGTTTTGTTACTTTTTAAAAACATGTATATTTTTTAATATAATAAATTAAAAAAAAATGGTTGCCTGTAAAGTCGGTTTTACGGGCGAAGATTTTACGTGACAACGTCTTTTTCTCGGTAGAATATTTATTGATATGAATATAATTAAATTGCACAATAGGAACAAGGAATGGGGATTGTCCAAAAATTCTAACCATTAGATTTTATTTTATTTTTTGAAAATTTAGAGCATTTTGAGAAACTAATTTGAATATTTTGATGATTGGCTCAATAGTTATTTAAAAAAAAAATATTTAATTATTTTAAGTTTTTAAGGTAGGTGACGTCATCTTTGGCTTAAATAGATTAAGTGCCGTTGCTTCACTAGTACATAATTAAAAATTTAAATCTGTCAACACAACGTCATCCATATCACATCTGTCAAAGTGTCAATACTGAATACTCAAATACTGTCTTATATCGAATTCGAATCCTATACTATTATCGTATTTGTTTACAAATGGTTTTTTTATGAGTAAGTGTCGTCCAAGGAATATACTACTCTCTGTCGTCACTAGAACAATCTACGCGGCGACTTAGAAATAGAATAATAACGCACGCGGCGACATAATTTTATTGTTCGTTTTCCTGAACCACAAATGACCACAATGAGCGATACTTTTGTTAAAGCTGACTCGCGAAACCTGCCTAAAGTTGAGACCGTTATGATATTAGAGTATATTTCTACTAGCAGCCATCATAGCGTAGCTGAAATAAGGGGAGCAAAAATAATAATATAATAAATATAATTTGACACTTGACAGATTGTAGACAATACTTGCCTCTTACTTTTTACGATAACGAGGTAACGATACAAAACTGTACAGCCAAACCAAAGGGCAAACAAGGTCAATCGTATTTTATCAAAAATATCAATAAAATATGAATATTTTTCGTAATTAATTAGTCCGTAATGATCAGTAACGCTATTCTTCGAAATGGTTTTTCAATTACAACATTTAAAAAAATATGAACAATGCCCATTGAATGAAAATAAGAATTGCACAAATTTTAACTATAGAAAACACTATCAACATTTATCAATATGACTCATCGTAACGTTACCGAGCGTTACACTTTTTCATAAGTGACTCCCAGCCGCAACCTAATTTAAGACGTTGTCACGTCAAAATGCGATCGTTGAGAGTCCGTATCTATATCATCCCCGCACTCGTCCACGAATTCAGTGCGGGGCGCCTCGTGTTGCTAGGCAACGCGTTGGCATGCGGGTGCATGCGGGTGGCGGAGTGGCGCGGAGAGGGGTAGTTAGCTCCGCCCAAATGCACAAGGTCGTTGGCATGAATACAAGCCTTAACGCTTACGTCTTTTTTACACAGTTCTCCCATATAAATAAAAAATCAACATTATTGATGTAACTAATATTTTTGTAAAAGCATAATTTTAAATAGTGTCCATGGAGTTTCTTGCCCGTTCTTCTCCATAAGTACCTACGCTTTGGAATGGGCAACTAGCTTCATATTTTCTGACTGACCAACTTCTTGACAATTCTAAAGTGCCTGTAAATCGTTTCTTTGAGTCTGAGTTTGATTAGTTTATTAACCGACTTCAAAAAAGGAGGAGGTTCTCTATTCGACGGTATGTTTTTTTTTTTGTCTTTGATTTAAAATTTTTTGTCTGGCAACATTACGTTCGTCATTCGTGCTTCTTGCATTATTTTTCTCTTGCAACCCTGCAGTTAAATTTGTGAAACCTTACTTTTTCAATCAGTCAATCGCAAATGCAAATTAATTAATTTAAAGCCTGTATTTCAGTTATTAAAACCACCCAATGCGATGGTAAGTAGTAATATTTATAAATTAATTAAAATATATATTTTTTCCAAGTTTCATGAAGAAAACAAACATCCTAATGTTAGAAAGGTCATACTTCAGTTTACGGGGCGCTAATTTAATTTGTTTAATTTATAAATTGTTGCGTTTGTATTTACATTTTAATACATATTGATTAGTTCTTTCCTAGTCAAGTTTATCGTACCGTTTATCCATGAAAAGCAACGAATAACAAGACTGTATCTAATTAAAAATTGGTATTTGCTTTCTGATGATTATTTTGTTTGTTGATAAATTATGAACAGTCTTCTGTTTGTAATGATTCCGATTATTGTAATCGTAAATAAGTTGACAAGATTGTGCGTTAAATATTGATACACATCAGTCCGACATACTTGTGATTCTTTTAAACTTAGTGTCTATCTGCTGTGTTTATCCTTTTTTTCATCAACATTTTTTATCACAGTAGGTACATGCCGTAGTTGGCCATCATGCCGCGGGATATTCTGAGTGATAGTTTAGCTGTCCTGAGGATAGTTGAGGTATATTTTAACTATATCATTTTATTGTCTTCCATTGTGTTATGTTATTTCATAAGACTTGTTTTTTTAACAATATCACTAAAATCACAGTCCTGAGACTTCTTATTTCAGTTATACTTATTGTGTTATTTTCCTGTGCTTTTTTGTGATGTTCCAAAAAATATCCACATTGCATCTTTCCATAACTCATCATGATAAAAATTATCCAATAAGAATGGACATGGTTCCTTGCATGCTAAAGAAACCGAGTTTCTTGAGAGTATTATTTTGTATATTTTAAATATTTATCTGCAACTGTCAAATATTGCAACTGAAAAGAATGCCAAACAGGTTTGGTACTGTTTGATTATTTAATATTGTACTAAAAAAGATAATTAACACGGGATATTCCTGATTTATGGATTATGTTGAACTTACATAAAACATTGCAATTTGTGTTAAGACCTCTCTCTCAAAATATTGCAAATTTTTACTTTGTTTGATTCTCAGATTGGCCAAACCATTGTTTGGAAATAATCAGTAGTAGCTAATTGTGCATTTTCAATGGCAATACGATTGCTTCTATTTAATTTGGATTTCACATTAAATAGTTACTTCTTTTACATTTGCTGCAACTTTTATTTTTAATCACATTGTTTTCTAAATAGCTAAGAATGAAAGGAATCAGCAATCTGATATTCTAATATTATGTAAGCATAGGTATACATATTTGAGTAGCTATGCACTCTAGTAACGATAACATACAACAGGCTCCATTAAAGGTATGATATCAATTTAGCTTTTAAATATTATGATTGATTAATTATGTACTTAGATTTATGTCTCATGACTCTGATCATTACTAATTAATAATGTAAATGACTATTACCATGACTATACTAACATTGCTTAAAGTAGTGATTAGCAACTGTTTAACCATACATTTTTGAAGTTTAAGAGACAATTAAAATAAATCATCATTCTTAAATAAACCCCATTATGTTTGTTAAGCTGATAAACTTCAATGCTTTCATTGGTTATAAAGAAGCTTTGTATTATTAGTCTCCTAATTATTAGTTGACTAACAGTACACATTAAAATGCAGCATGATCGAAGAATCTGATGTTGTAGCATGCAATTATTGTTATCAAGGCCCTGCAAATTGTCAAAGAATCATGGTTGCTTTTGTATCAACAGCCTGACCTATGTTTACAAACCAAAAATTTGTCAACGTTATTTAACAGACATAACATTATAACATCACGCCTGTAATCCCTGAAGGGTTAGGCAGAGGTCCACCTATAGTAGTACCCTCTCATTTTGCCAGTTATTTTTAAGTCCCATGTAATAGGGGGCGAGCCTATTTTCTTTAAAAACAGATGTCAATTATCTCCATAGACATGTATCAATATTTCTGGTAATTTCTCAGTAAACTAATGGTATTTAATAAGAACTGAGTTAATCTTATTTTGCCCATGATTCTTTGTCATTTATTTAATATTTACCAAGCATATTGGCTGCATAGCCTCTATGCTTAATAATGCTTCACAAATATTGGCTTACTTTGTCCAGAAACATTGGAAACCAGTGCCAAGTCGGGGAACTTGATTGATAAGCACATTAAGCATCAATTTAAATTGTCCCTAAATTCAAAACACAACTGTCATTCTTTGTCAGTCATATGGAATATCTATCACATAGCAAATTGACATAGGGCAGATTTTTCCAATGCCAGATAATTTTATCAGAGGAATAATTTTGAATTTTTGACAGTTCTTCCATACAAAATCGAAAAACGTGTCTTAATCAGCTGTTAGTTCCATGACTGTTATAATTCAGAACATCTTTCTATTTAAAAAAATATATGGCATGCTGGAAACGATTTCTTATGAAATAAGCATCACCTTTGTACCTATTTTTCTGTTCTGTTTTTTTTCTTGTCTGTTTATGATTATGTGTGTTCATAAATGGTAAAATAAACAAATAAAAAAAAAAAAGATGTTTCAGCATGAAGATGAAGAGAACTGGCCACTTGAATCCAAGCCATCATGTAAACAGAGTAATAAGAAATCCTCTAACATTCCTGTGAACAGCCAGAAGACTATAACTAAGGATGACTGTGCCTGTTATTACAACTATGGGTATGAATCATATTTGATACATCTTATTTCATCATTCTGAAGGCTGTGGAGTTGACACCAGCCGGTTATAGTATACTATTCATTATTCTCCTGCCATTATCCCAATTTATTTGGACTCGACACAGCATGCCTTCTTCTTCCATACTACTCTATTAGTCGTCATATCTATACTTACCCCCCTTTCTGGCCATATAATGATTTAGACATCTTTGATACATGTTATTTATTCAATTTATACTCAACTAGCAACGCTCCGCTGTTTCATCCGCTTAAGTGTCGATCCCGTGGGAATATCGGGATAAAAACTAGCCTATGTCCTTCCCCGGAATGCAATCTATCTCTCTGCCAAATTTTATCGAAATCCGTTCAGTGGTTTAGGCGTAAAAAAGTAACACACAGACAGACAGACAGAGAGTTACTTACGAATTTATAATATTAGTATGGATTTCTTATAATATAAGACAAAAGTCTAAAAAATATCGCGGCGTTTACGATGAATTCGATAATTCGTAAACGCCGCAATAGTGCTACGTAAATTTCTTATCAATGAAAGACCTAATCAAGAGCAATATTTCAGTGCCAGTCACAAGTCGCACTTTTCAGCTTTTTGAGAGAGAAAAAGTAAAACATAAACCTGAATAAAAATTAATAACACGGTAACCAGAGGTGATAGAACCCCAAAAATAAAACTGGAAAATATGCGTTTCAAGATACTTTATCAAACTATATTAGTCAATAAAAAATCGATCTACCGACCGACTAAATCGAATTTTAATCTTTTTTCTAGGTGAAGGTCACGAAATAAAATTGTTTTTTTATAAAAAAAAAAAGTATTTGAAATACACACGTGGGTGTCCTACTCTTGCGTTTAAAATGCATTTCTTGATCGATTTATGCGATAAACAGCATAGGGATTTTTTTCGAGTAATATCAAATACTGTACGGAGTTATATGATATTATAATTTTTTATCTGCTTAGAATACTTTCTAGTCCTAATAGTGTTTTATTCACACCCATAGATAATGTTTATAAATAAGGGAGCCGTTGTTCTTTAACAAATGATTGTTATTGCATGCAATACAAGAGGTCATTTGAGATAATGTTATCTATTATGTTACAATAGTTCTCAATAATAATTGACTTGTATCAATCTTCTGATGTTTCTAAACAAAATGGACTGTCAATACATTACACTTAAGTATATTATTAGTGCCTGTTTCATACTATTTAGATTTCATACTTGAGATGTGTTACTTTCTAATTTATTATTTTTATACAGCTGTTATAATGCATATTGAATGCTCTATCACAAAACAAAACGACTTTACTAAAACTGGTTCAAAGTTGTTATAGTACCTACTGCCAATATGGTCTGAAAGTGCTTATCTTTTTTAGTCTTATATTGTACGCATTCATTAGGTACTTTACGGGATACTATGTTATATGGTTATGATACTGTCGTGTTTATATATTAGCCATAACTACGACATAAACAACACAATAGTAGTAGTACTTATCCAAGATATACGAGTAATATAACCAGCTTTAATATAAGTCGATCCAAATCCACTTGCCATTATGGTGTGATTTAGTGGAGTCATCTGCAGGAGCTGAAATTCTCATTGCTCACTATTATGCTCATTGTATTGTTATTATGCAGCCACGGTGAAAACGGAAATGGTAGGCAACATGATCCTGTCTACCAGTACAAGACAAGCAGTCTGCCACCTGCTTCATCCATCAACCAGTCCTGGGATGAGATAGTGTGCTCAGCACTACGCATCACCCCTGAAGATATTGCTAATCAGCTGACTCTGCTGGACTTGCCTTGTTTTAAATCTATCAGACCAGAGGAATTGACTACTTGCGGATGGAACAAACTGAACAAATTGACTGTGGCGCCCAACGTGGTAGCTTTTACTAAAAGATTTAACAGGGTAAGTAAGTTAATGATGACTTTGCTATTTATTATTTGCTAATTATACTAATGAGGACCCTAGAACAAAAAATATATAAACTAACATTCCAATCTTAGATGTTTTATTTTCACATTTTTTACATGCAGACTTTAACTTCAGTCCTTTCTCCAAGCCATAACACAATGCAATAATATAAGTCAACATAATTGACTTCAATAATGGTTAAAGAAGTTATCTCATACAACAATGTCAGTAATTGATCATTGTAGATGATAACAATCACAATAAGTGACCTCATAAGGGGGTATTCTTACACTGTTAAGAGGCTGCAACTCGATGTAATTGATGATTATGATTTCCTGCACTGAATAGTTCACATCCTTTCGTCTACTCGTAGATCCAGTTATTAGAAGACTAAGGATCGAGATTGTAATGTGTGATCTGAGAATGTGTAACCACGCAACTGGGACAGTTTTCGCTCTTATCTTAGATCTGCCCTCTTAAATTATCTAATAATAAGAGCTTCTGTTAGCAGTCTGTAGGCTGGTTAAGTAGCAAGCATTATTTTATTACTTCGAGCTCCGTACACAAAGCGGTATTTATTCAGTATCAATGCTGTTTGCGCGGAATCAGTTGCGATAAAAAGGACAACTTCCTATAATCATGACATTGTTGAAGCAATAATTTTCAAGCTAACAATGCAATATTATTAATGATACATTTATTTTTGTTCTCAGGTCAGTTTTTGGACAGTACAGGAAATACTAAATGGGCAATCGCCAAAAGCACGAGCTGAAATATTGGCGCATTTTATCAAAGTAGGAAAAAAGTTGCATGAACTGAACAATCTGCATTCTCTATTTGCTGTTATCTCCGCGTTGCACAGTGCCAGCATATACAGGTGAAAAAATTACAAAATACCTATAACAATTGAACGATTGTGTAAAATTGAGCGACTCACAATAGTGCAATGCTGTTAGAGACATCAAAAACCTTGTTATTTCTTATTAATTCGATAAATGTGGAATCACTGTACATTCTAGTGACTGAATATCCATTTAATGATTGATATATTTTCTCATTTACAGGCTGACAAAAACATGGGCGTGCTTATCTAAAAAGGATAAACAACAGTTCGATAAACTCGCGGAACTGTTTGGTGAGAAGGACAACTGGACTGCATTGAGGGAATATTTAAGATGTATTCCTTTGCCATGTATTCCATATCTTGGTAAGTTATGTATGGATTGCGTTAATTCGCATGGATACCTACTTGTAAAAAACAAAACCATTATTCCAGGAAAAATTAGTAAGATAAGAGATAAGCCTACGTCAAAAAATGTGTATTTTTTTAATAAAAAGGACTGGCTTTTTATTATACAACACATTTTTTGACGTAGGCTTATCTCTATTCTAATACAAAACGTTGTTTCACAACGGTGTGAACTCGATGTGGGTAAAAACCGGGACTAAAGAACCGGTCTTTAGTCCCGGTTTTTACCAAAGAGTCATCGTGCATTGAATTATGCTGAAGTTAAGCTGAGAGGTATCAAAATAACGCAATCCTACTGGTTTATCGACACATCCCTACTCTTCGCTTCCACTTTGGTGGAAACTAGGCACTATCGTGTTTCAGCTCGAATGTCAAGGCGATAAGGGAATAATCAGGTCGCAATCGATCGATAACATGGTGAATGGTCGCATATTACACAAATGTAGTCTTTAAACTGATTTTAACTTAATCTGGAAACTTGCATGACCTTTTTCACTACGTAAACTAAGAAAGCATCCAATCGGCCTTCTTTGTATCAGTTTTATATCACACTAGCTTTTGTTCGCGGCTGCGCAGCTCTTGTTCGCGGCTGCGCCCGCATGTAAGTTGGACATTATCCCCCGGGAAGATACTACCGGCATAAAAGTATCCTATGTCCTAACCCAGGTCTGTCCGTGTACCGAAGTTTCATTCAAATCAGTTCAGCCACTAAGGCGTGAAACTTTCGCATTTATAATATTATACTCCATTTGTAATAGCATTAGAAAAAAGAGGCTCGCAGAAGCAGGAGTACGAAACCTTTTATTTTCAAGTTAAGTTCAAACGATTTTAATAAATAATGTATGTGCTTTTTTGTAAGTAACAATGTATGGCATACAATAAAGCATATTCCATCCATCTACTCGTCACAATGGTTGGATAGGTACATAAAATGAAACAATTTTTAGTAACAATCAGTTTATTAAAAACAACTTTATCACAATGGCATGTCCTTATTATGTTTTAAACAAACCAAATAAATTACGACACAAAACGCTACTTGACTGATGGTGACAAGTCATAATTTTAACTATGATAATTTAGAATGCCAGAGGATTAACAAAAATACACTTTCGCAAGCTAAATACCAACTATAAAAACATTTTCCAGAGACATAGAAGTGCGAGATGAGATTTATTGCTATTAAAGAAGAGAAAAAGTTTTGCCACCTTAATGATATAATGGAGATGATAGATGTTCCATTCCCAATTATTCATCATCCTCTGATGATGATGATGAAGAAGTTTCACCAACGTTAATAATAAATCTTTCTACAACATTATCCAAAACCTTTCCTCTTCTTTAATTGTATGAGCAATGCAAGATTGCCATTTCTCTGCAGTTATGTTTATGAGTGCTTGCCGCTTCACTTCTTCTAATTTAAAACTTTTATTGTTTTGGGCTACATACCCCTTCATTTGAGCCCAAACTAATTCTATTGAGTTGAGCTCGCAGTGGTAAGGGGGGAGGCGCAATACTAATATATTTTTTTCTTTAGCCATCTCATCCACAGCAAACTTTTGGTACAAATGTTTTATTTGTTTCACTTTTTCTAATAAAGTGGCCCTAAAGTCTTTTTCCTCAAAAGGAATATTTTTGTTTTTTAGCCACTCTTGAATATCTGCCTTTCGTGTGGCTGTAGTTGGCAGCTTCTCCACTTTCCTCGAATGATATGGCGCATTATCCATAACAATAACAGCACCATTCTCAATTTTTGACAATATTAATTTGAACCACTTTTCAAAATTGTGTGCATCCATTTCAGAATGGTACTCTCCATCACCCTTTTTGGCTTCAAATATTAATTCACCATCCATTAAAAACCCGTCTGTAGATCCTGTGAAATGAAATAAAAGCAAATCAATAATTGTGCACCGGTGGCATAGATTACTTGACTGCTGGAAATAGATCTCAACCTTTAAATAGCAACCGAAATTGACTGCATCATTACTGTCCTTGAACAGGTAAATCTATTACCATAAACCCAGAATCTACCCATAAACATCTTTCTCCGAGGGGAGGCATTAAATTAAGACTTAATTTCAGTGACAACGGAGAGATTATTTTATTCATGATTTGTTATGTAACAATGGTAAAGTAATTTAAAAAAAAATACATATAAATCAAGTTTTACCAATATGGCCAATGATAAGCCGCCTTCCTTTTCCAGTTAGCTTGCAGAATCTTGTCCAACGTTGGTAACTCATTATCAAATAAAAAAGAATTATTTTTTCTTGGTATTCCACTTAACATAATATCATCATAATCATCAGATTTTGAGTATTTCCGTTGGCGAGGAGGTGGCGATTGCAGGCGACCTTCTGTATTGTACTCTTTGAGCACTCTTTGTTGCACGAGATATGCCTATAAATTAAGATTAGTAATGTATGTTATTACCTTACAATGCATGTTACTTTCAAATACATTTATTTTTTAAGGTAATCATTTTATGATCCTTACCCGCAATTTCTGCAGTTTTGTTAATTAACTGCGTTCTATAAACAGGAGTACCTTCGGGCCCCCTTAACATCTTCATAAATATTTATCACTATTCTTTTTTCTGTAGAACGAAGCGGTGTTTGCTTTATTCTATTTTTCTTAGGAGACAATATTTTAACATCGTGATCTACTTTGGGGCCTCGTTTTTTTCGTTGCTGACACTGATCAGCGCTACTAGCAGTTCCAGAGCGCACATGTTGCGCTTGCAAGCCACTCGGGCCTACACCGGGATCGTCCGTGTCCATAGTTCAACAAAACGTACCGCTTTGTACGAACAACACAAAACTAACACTAATAACGATAACAAAACAATAACAACAGAAAAACAGTAACAAATAACAACTAAACCACGAAAATTCAGCAATAACAAGTATCCACAAGTGAGTGAATGACAATTTGACAACTGTTCTGCAGATTATTTACGCAATTTGACGTATGGACGGATGATATCATAAACCGACAAAATAAAAAAACACGTGCTGCCACCACTTAGAAGGGAATATGTAACATTTTAGATTTGGTAGAGTTATATTGACATGAAAAACGTTCCGGGTCCTGTCCTCCCCTGCTTCTTTTAGATTTTAAACCTTGACACGACAATATTTTATGTAAAAACTAAATAATATTAAATGAAAGCCTTGTAATTTCAGAAGGTAGATAGGTTAAATAAGTACAAATAAGTGTGACAGCTGTTACTTAAATTTATTATATTTACCTCCACATCAATCTTGACTGTAATAATGTTTGTTGTACTTTTATTACAAAGTGTGCCCCTAAAAGAGTCTTTTTTTACTTCTGTCTAATGCTATTGTAAATGGAGTATAGTATAGAACTATTATGCTGAATGGGTCAAGTTGGATGCATAGCCTAAAGCCTTGAACTTATATCATAAATTTTTCTTAAACATGCTTGGATATTTGAACTTATTTTGACAACCTTCTTCAAGATAAATCGAAAATGCTGTAATAGGCGAGCAACGGCCGGCAATTATAGTATGATAATCCATATATATCGTATTTAGCGGCCGAATAAATGAATATGAAAACTCATATCTATCGTATACCTACTTAAGAGGGCCCTTCCCGGCGCGTCTATCGTCAACGCGAGCACGGTCAAAAAGCTTGTTGTTTCATCCAACGCAATGTTTGAAAAAGAGGCAAAGCGAATAGAAAGGGATAGCGCCTGAACGCTCGGTTTTCATTCGGTAACTACTACTCAGTTGTTGACTACGAGTAGTGAGAACGCAAAATAGTGTTCGAAAATTTCCTAAAAATTGTTCCAGGAAATACGTGTTTTTGAATAAGCCTTACAAGTTTTTGGAAAAAATATTTGTCATATTGAATTTCCATTACATGTGCAAGGCTTCTATCGAAATGATTTCTTTTTTTTACAATTTATGAGTACATTATGAACGGCCAAAGTTCAGGTAAAATTTGTGCAAAAAAGCAGATTTTTGGAGGCTCATAATGAATTTGTTTCTTCAAATTTTTTTATTTTTGCTTCGATAGAAGCCTAGATATGCTGCACAAGATATCTATTAATTTAAAAACATCAAAGATAGATGTCTTCTAACGACATAAGCACGCACGAGCGTTTGTATGAAAAGTACGTCGAGTTGGCCGCTCTTAATTAATAAAAAAAATAACGAAATTTTTACTTCGGAACATGGCATCTAAGGAGGTAATTTATCAAAGATTTTATTTTAAATTCGGACTGCCTTGCAAATAAAGCTCAAAATTAAAAAAGAAACAAACATATTGGCGCGTGAAAAATTATTGTTGCTCGGCATTGATTCTGAAAATCATTAATTTACTTAGTTTCAATTTTCGCGTATTATTTGAGAAAAGTACTATACAAATTGCATTGGCCGCAACCAGGCATTGGAGGACTCGCGTATGTGGGCCGAGGCGAAACGTTCGTCCGTCAATGCCTCGTTTTGCAAACTCAAACTCAAAGCATGTATTTCAAATAAACCAATTCCAGGCACTTTTAAATTGTCAAAGGGTTGGTCAGTCAGAAAGATGAAGCTAGTTGCCCATTCCAAAGCGTAGTAGGTACCTATGGAGAATAACGGGCAAGAAACTTTACGGACACTCTTTTAAATAATAAAATTGTTACAAAATATTGGTTAAATCAATTATTTTGAAATTATACATGTGAGAACGATGTAGAAAGACGTGTACGTTAAAAGCGTCCGTACTAAAAAAGATGAAAACAAAAAACTAATTCAGAAATGAAAATAAATTAAAATAAGCCGTGGCGGCTAAGAGATGACCAGTCCCTACTGACGGCGCCAGTTCACGAACACGACGTATGGATCAGTACCATTCAGCTCAACCATTTTGTAAGGAACTTAATGCTCCAACACACACGCCACCACCAGCGAGACATTTGCAGGCCGCAGCAGTAATGTCATATTAATAGATAATTATGCTGAAGCAGTATTTATTGACTTGTCCGTGTGAAAATGAAAATGACATGTGCGATACGCTTACGTTCGATACGCATATTGTCGATATCTTGTTATGGCTTCGATGGCCTGCATTTGTAACGTAACGTAACGTAACTTACTCGTGATATAGCTCGATCTTTTCTATTCATCTTTTCTCGCGTTGGCGCGAATCGATGTATAAACTGATTTAATTAGCCGCTTAATTAACCGCCTAGGCTTTTAACTAAACGGCGGCCTTTCAACTAACGGCCTCAATGATATTCAATTATAGTGTAGGTTGGAAGTCTGTAACAAATCTTGCGCGAGCCGAATTGGTCGCAGTAACTAAGCCAGGGCACCCCGACCAAATGGGTTAGGTTAGGTTAGAATTGTGATCAATCGCGTGCGAGCCGAGAGCGAAGCGAGGCGAGCACTACTTCCAAAGGCCAGGCTGTTAACTAAACGGCTAATTTAACCAGTTGGCTGCGACATATACATACTAATTTAAAGTCGCTTTTCGCGTCTGTCTGAGTGACCGCGTTGTTCTTCTAAGCTACGCAACGGATATTGAAGCGGTTTTCACCAACATTCATTAAGATAATTTATTTCGGAAGGCTTATGTCTTTAATACATTAATATTTAACTTACTTATAGAAATCTCTATGTTTTGTTATGTAGTACAGACCGTGCGAAGCAGGGGCGGGTCGCTAGTTGTATTGTAAGAAAGCTCTAGCTGTTATGGGAATATTTTAGCTAGTCGGCAAGATTGTAACGGGGATGATTGGAAAGTGCACCGGAATTACCTACTTGTAAGAATCACTACTCGAGTGCCAAGCACGGTGGCTTCCTAGCGAATTAGGAGCGGTTTTTATTATTACTTAATTAGCAAACTTTAGGTCGAATTAAGCTAAGAAGACCATACCATGTCAACTTTTTCCAAAATAAAGGCAAGTTCAGTTTACTCATTTCTATAAATAACTGCCACGCCACGTCTCTGCTTTACGACGATAAATGCGGCATAGAGTACCTTTAATGGGCACACAATGGATGTAGTCTGTTAGTCAAATCATAGCTTGCCTACGCGTGCATTCTATATCATGTAATTTACTGACATCCACAGACTTATTGAAATAATCATGTTTGATACGTTATGGTATGGGCGGGCGTTAGTTTTAACAAGTTATTTCATACAGGCAGAAAATCATAACCAAAAGGTTTTTCTTGCATACGGGATCTGAGGGGCAATTTTCGTAATTTTAAGAACATTCAGTCTGATCTCAGCCTCAATCTGCCAAAAATACCTCTAATTACCCTACAATTGTGACATTTGTTTGTCGCCGAGATGAGATTGCGACTAGATTTTGAAAGTTGGAAATTACGAGAATTGGCCTTCTGAGCTTCAGAGCAGCTGCTCCAGCAGTACCCGAGTCTAAATTAAGAGCATGTCAAAGTTTAAAAAAAGTTATTTTAAAGCGATTTCATACCGCCAAGATTTTATGGGACAGTTTTTGGGATCATCTTCCACGTAAAAAAAATTGTCAGTCGCATGGAAGTGTGTCCCATATACATGTCAGTCGCGTAAATGAATAAATGATTGTTGCGGTGGCACATCAGGGTTAAATTCGAAACTATAGGTAGTAGGGTAAAGTGGTCAAAGGTCAAAGGTATCATGAACTCAGTTTCGAAGGAAAATAAAACTACATTTTTTGTTTTTGAAAAAGCTTCTGTCTGAACCAGAAATTGAACCCGATTTATTTATGCTTCCAGTGGGATGTCACATATTTTGGCAATATGAGCGGCACTGATTGCGATTTACAAGAAAACTCGAAATATTGTGGGGCTTGTTTGAGGCTAAGTAATAAAAGCCGTATGGGTCGATCGGTCAGGTTAAGCTAAACTTGCCTCAGTTGGTCCGTGGATGGTTGACCATAGAGCGGGAGGGGTCATTTGATGAATTCCAATACTCAAAAAAAAAAAAAAAAGACCCCTCCGTGCCTCGGAAAACACTTTAAGCCGTTGGTCCCGGCTGTCATTCTTTGATCTTTGACAGTCGTTACGGGTATTCCGAAGCCTGAATGTCTTGACGACCAGTCTTACCAAGGGGTGGGGCGTATCACCCAGTAACTGGATTGTGGAGGTCAGATAGGCGGTCGCTCCATGTAAAATACTGGTATTCAGCTGCATCTTGTTAAACTGGACACCGACCCCAACATAGTTGGGAACAGGCTAGGTAGATTGAAGAAAATTCGAAATATTATACTTTATGAGGCAGATATTTATAATGCAAGACATGTTCGTACTTGTGATATTTAATTATTATTTATGCAATCTGAAAGCTGACACGTCATTTCTAAGCCCATGCGGTATCCTATATTTTGGCGTTGCTTGTCTCGTCCGATAGTTTTGGCGTTTCTTGTATATGCCTTCCGCAGATGATCACATAGATTTGCTGTCTTATAGAGAACAGATATTTATGAATGAATCATGAAATTACACGGATTAAACGGATATTATTACCGAACTGTCCATAGTAATATATTTATGCTCGTGACTGTACTTACTATTTTTTATTTATGTTTTTGTATACAAATTTCCCAAGAAAAGTATCCACTTCGTGAATCATCGTCTATCTTCGGAATCACGAAGATTACCGGAGCGCATACCTTTTCTAGTTTACTTGTATTTGTTTACTAATCAAACTCACGTGTTCTACAGGTATATTCTTGACGGATCTTGTGTACATCGACATCGCTCATCCTCCGGATTCGCCCCACCGCGTCGCAAAGATGGCAGTTGTTTTGAAAGCGCTCGAAAAGTACCAAACGTCGGAGTATGATATCGCTCCCTTGCCCCACGTCTTTAACTACCTAAACAGCGTACGTTATATTGAAGAACTACAGAAATTCCTCGAAGATGATCAGTATAAGTAAGTATTGTATATTTATAATTCTAGGTTCATAGTTCCTAGGAGTACCTACAATAGGACCGACGTAACTTGGCGGACCTGAATTTCGCGCAGAAGGCTGCGCACGAACGCTTTTTAGAAACCAAATGGTTGATGGCATGAGGCGAGTGTGAGTGAGAGAACATGCGCGAAAGTTCGCAAAGGCTATAATCAGGCCTGCCAAGTTACGTCGGTCGTATTGTACATAATGTTAAGATGGTAACATGCGATAGATCTGTAGTTTAAAAAAGTCGTGATAAACCATAAATTATTTTTATGCGTACTCTCATCCTTTCAAGTAAACTTACCAATCATAAAAACCTCCTATTTAGGCATAACAGTGATTCTGTAATCCTAGATGTTGACGCATATAAAAGCACGATTGCAACTTACCTACGAATGGAACTGTGGAGTGCTAGTATGTATGTGCACATACATCTTAAGAATGCATATAACCAATAAGTGGCGTGGTGTGCACGGTCAGGCCACGTTCGCCAATTACCATTGTGGCGGCGCAATGCATCCGTCAATCTTCATGTTCTCCAGAATTACGCTCTGATTGTAATTCTGTTAACTGAGACTTTAACTGTAATCACAGTGCTTGCTAGCCCTCCAACCAGTAACTAGTCGATCCTGGGACAGTTAAGTTCTTTACGTGCAGTGCTTTAATTAAGGGGTAAGGACGCATAGCGAAATTGTTTGCTTTGTTTTTCTAGCCGCAATCATCATTCGTCTTTCTTCTGCCCTTATCCCAAAGTATGTGGGGTCGACTCAGAACGCCATCTTCTTTACATATCTGATCTCTATTACCCGGCATGGCAAAATTCGCCTAATTTTTTTAAAAATTATACTTAAGTATAATTTTTCTTGCAATATAAAAGTGACAGATTGCCGTTTCGGGTGACGTCAACATCGCAAGAGACATAATCCTTTTTGGGTCTTCTTTTTTACTTTTAACCTTTTTTTTAGTTTCAACCAACTCATTCTTTAGTCATGTTAAAATAGTAATTAGAGCACCTGCGATTCAAAAATAATTGCGAAAATTACTGCGTTTTTATGCTACAATATTTTCCCCTGCAAATGTTTTGTGCTTATTTGTTATTTTATACTTTTTGTTTATGAGCTTAGCTGACATAGATTCTGTTTTTGTTCTTGTAACATAATCAATTGCAGGGCAGGAGATGTGCACTTGTGCAGGCCAGGTCAAGGGGACAGACAATGGTTGGCAAAGTTTCATGCGATTTTGTATAATATTAATCTGCTCTAAGAGTGCGGCAACCCACTTGAGTTTTGCATAATTATGTGCTTATATGCGTCAAGATGAAAGTTATTAGTCAAAACAATACGTACCGTTTATTTTATTCAAGTACCTACTTTGTAAATTATAACAAAATATTTAATTACAGGTTATCGCTAAAATTGGAACCACCATCACCAGTGGGCAGTTGCGCTGGTTCCAAGGAGTCCGTGAAAGAAGTGATAACTCCGGGAGCATCGAACACGGCCAACATATCACCATCCCACAAACTAGGCTCCGGCTCGCTTCGCCTGCAGGGTTCCTGTCACCAGGGCAAGTTCATCCCGACACATCGGAAGTGCCGATCCCTCGGTTCCAAGTACGTTCAAACTATTTGAATAAAGCAATTTGGTGTCTAATATTTCATATTTCCGATTAACACTCATTGCTACCTTGTAGAGTCCTGTTTTAACTTGGATATGCTGAAAAATTAATTTCTAATTCAATGTTTTTTGAAATACAAACATTATATTCGGTATTGGAGGGTATTTTTTGTTTGTAAATTATGATATATTTTTAGCTTTTTAAATACATTATTCCAAAATATAAAAAAAAAATATAAAAAAAAAAAAAATATAAATATAAATATTTTTTTGTCTGGGCAATTGCCTCAATCTTTTGTCTGTTAGTATGAATCACACATCTTCATTCGTAAGGCGAAAGCGTCAGGGCAGCCAGCGAAATTTAAAATTTCTTACGTTGTTTTCGATTTGCAGGTCAGTATCAAGTTGTATGTTGATCTAAATATGATTTGCGGTCGTAGCAAATATTTATTTATAGAATTACTACCTGCGCCCAGCGGTTTCACCTGCGTAGTTTCGATTCCAAAAAAAACTCTGGAGAGGGCCACCCTTATCACCTAGGGGTATAAAAAATAGCCTACGACCATAGATATATCCGACATTTTCTCAGACCAACCAAATATACACAAAAAAAATCATAAAAATCGGTCAAGCCGTTTCGGAGGAGTTCGATAACACGAGATTTTTAGGGTTCCGTACCCGATAGGTAAAAACGGGACCCTATTACTAAGACTCCACTGTCCGTCTGTCTGTCACCAGGCTGTATCTCATGAACCGTGATAGCTAGACAGTTGAAACAACAAATACTAAAAACAGAATAAAATAAATATTTAAGGGGGGGCTCCCATACAACAAAAGTGTTTTTTACGGCGTTTTTGCCTTGTGGTACGGAACCCTTCGTGTGCGAGTCCGCCTTGCACTTGGCCAGTTTTTATATATAAGATAATCATAAAAATCAACAATACATCTCTCTAAGTTCATAATAATAATAGCCTCCCCGACCGTTTTCGGTCGCAGTGGCCAATCTCAATGGAGATTAGCCAGGTACGCAGGAGATATTATAGTGCACAAGTGTGTGCGCAAACACAGGTGCACTCTCTGTTCCTTTACTCTCATAGTCCGATGGGACGGCAATCCGACACGACCGGGGAGAGATCAGGCGCAGGATTAACGGCTTTACGTGCTTTCCGAGGCTCTACGTTCATATTATCCTACTGAATGACTATTGACATGAAATCATGATAGTTGAGGCCAATATTCTAACTTATAGAGTTGTATTGCTGAATCTAATGTTTATAATTTTGTAAAGTCATTATTTTTTTACGGTCGCGAATCATATTTTAATCAACATACAACCTGACACTGACCAGCAAATTGAAAACAGTAAGAAAATTTGAATTTCGGGTTCAGCGCATCCCGCTCAAATCTAAGCTAAGAAAATGTCAGCTAAAAAAAACTGCTATTTAACTGTGTAGAACCATCCAAGATGTTGTTTTCATTAGGTTGGTAAATCGCTAGCATTCTGCCATCATCACGCTGGCTGGTTTTACTTTTAACTTCCTATCGATCTCATATCGTCAGCAGACTATGAAGCTTAAAAATAATTATAATATTATATCTTTTCAAATTTCTCTGCAAAAGTCGGCGGACTCTTTAGTGTATATTCAAATTCAAATAGCCTTTATTAGCAATTTTACAAATTAGTTTAACAACATATTTAAATTAAAAGATTAGACCGAAATCTCTAGTTTGCTTTGCTCTTTAGCATAGGCCTCCCCCAGGCTTTTCCATAGCTCACAATCGTGAGTTTTTCTCCTCCATGTCCCTCCCGCATTAGTTTTCAGGTCGTCTTCCCATCTTTGAAATGGTCTTCCTCTTTTCCTATTTCCTTCTCTGGGATACCATTCTGTCACATTTCTGACCCAACTTTCGGTTTCACGCAACGAACTCCCAACATTTTTCAACTTAATCGTTTTGTTATTACTACAATATGGCAAAAATATCCGAAGAAATGTCACAGCTAATTTGCACGATGAAACAAGAATTTGATAACAAATGTCTATTATTACTAATTCTGTCTCTGAAACTGTCATGCAGAAGATAAATGAAAAAATCGAGCCCTTAATAGAGAAAAATTAAAAGTTTGTTCGGAAATAACATTACAAAAATGTGAACAGAAGAAATAACATCATAGTCCATGGTATACACGAAATTGAAAACAACTATGTGGGACTTCATAAAACAATCATAGAACTATTTTCTAAAATCGGCCTACGTTTATAAAGCTACGATATCAATAAGATGCTTTTTTTAAAATACTTGTACCTATTACATATATTTTAGTGTTAGCTTGTATGCATATTCTTGGCAAACAAATTACAGGCAAAACCAGACCAATAATTATTTCCCTTGCAACCTTCTACAAAAAAAAATGGAAATTTTAAAGAACAAAAAGAAAATGCCAACCATCACATACTCGTACATTACCTACTGAAGATTTTTCAAAAGCAACTTTACAAAAGCACAAAGACCTAAGTTTTTCTAAAAAAACAAGTCTGTTTGACTTGTTTTTCTAAGTCTTTGTGCTTTTTGTGAAAGAGAAAATGGTAATGAAGTATTTATTAGAGGAGATAAAATAGTGGTGAAACGCAAGGAAAATTAGAAAAGAAAACGCGATAATTGCACGTCACCAAAAATTACAACCCCACTTAAGGAAAATGTTAAAACTCTAAAAAATATAATTGTTCCAGCAAAATTACAATTAAAATTAAAATTACAATAAAAAACCGATCCACTTGCCTACATGAGAGTCAGATCTCACTCTTTCACGGAACAACCTGCATCTTAACGCATAGGAATCAATAGACATCGGAAATCGAAGGACGACGCAAACAACACATAAGCAACAAATAAAAAGAAAAATTTATTATTATTATTATTACTTGCAAGTAATGTTAAAACCACTAGTAACGGAAAGTGGGAAAGTGGGACTACACCAAACTGATGACCACAACCACATAGAAACGCCCATCAAAGTCAATAATGCTATAATTGAATATGTAAAAGAATACGTTTACCTAGGTCAAATCATTTCCCCTGCACAACTCATATCTAAAGTAAAACTGACCAAGTGTGTGTCGGGCCACGCACAGTGTAGGGTTCCGTAGTAGCCCGCTATCACAACGTAGTACGATACTGTTGTTCTTTATTCTGATAAAAAAAAAAATGTTCATGTTTTGTTTTTCAATGCAAGTCTTTACCCGTTATAAACAAGCAACTACTTCATCTTAGTCACTTTACAGGATTAATTATCCAACACCCAAGTTCAACGACTATTACTGCTAAACTAATAAAGTTATCTTAACCGCTATAATTTTCCTTTAAAGTTCATGAAATGCACTGTCATCGTGACTTTTTCCAGATTTTTCAAGCCAGCAGTTTAGGTTTTAGAGGGGGGACGCCCTACTGGAACAAAAATTTGCACTTTAAAGTTTAATATTGCGTAAATGAAGCATTAAATCGAAAAATAATTTTAGCAACCCCCAAGTCATTTTAGAAGACCTATTCAACGATACCCCACACGATGGGGTAGACGATGAAAAAAATATTCATCTCCACTTCACATGTAGGGGAGCTACCCTAAAAAAATATATTTTCCAAAATTTTATTTTAACACTTTGTCGGCGTAATTAATATACACACTCTTACAAAATTACAGCTTTCTAGTACTAACGGTCTCTTAGCAAAACCTCCGACAGACAGACAGACAGACGGACGGACATGACGAAACTATAAGGGTTCCTTGTAGGTACTACGGAACCCTAATAAAAAACATGATAACCACATCGTAGAAAAGATATTAGTCGCTAAAAGAAATTACAAAAAACCCATCAATACCTGCCTTCTTCCTTGTATGACCTACGGCTACGGTTGCCAAACACGGCCCTTAACCAAAGAAAACATAAAAAGATTGGAAACATGTCAACACAACATGGGAAGGATCATGCTATACAAAGAAAAAAGACAAAGTAAATCTAAGTGTTTTATGAAGGAAAACAAACGTAGCAGACGTGACTGACACAATTAATAAACTAAAGTGGAAGTGGGCAGGTCATGTCATCAGGGCTAAAAACGAAAGTTAGTGTATATTAAAGCAACCTAATTAGGGGCGTCATTGGAAACTTGAACAAAATGATACCTTTTCAGTGCCGTTAGGAAACAGATGACCTATTCAGTTTTTTTCTCCCTAACTTGCATATCGAAAGTGTGATGCGTTTCTATCATAGTGCTATATAATGGGCATTTTTATACTTCCCTCTTTATAGTTTAACAAGAATTTCTTTAGAACAGTAGGTATAGATAGCTGTATTTATTCTTTAATTAAAACGGTTTACAACCAATTACAGAAATTAAAGACAATTTACACATACACATAAAACATTGAATATAAAATCAAGTAAAAAGTTAACAACACTTTCATACATCCCTCTCACAGTACTCCTGACATGCCGACAAAATCTTCGTCCATTCGTCCGCAAACAGATCGTTTGTTGGATTAGAGTCCAAGAGATCATTAAGCGCGGCCAGAGTACGTGGTACTGGGGACTTAGCACACGCAACTGTGCGAAATGCAGGCACAGCAAACAGCCTCTGCTTTCTGCCACGGCAGTAGTTGTCTGGCACAAAGAAGCGAGCCAGCACAGCATGTAGATCAGGCGCGTCAATAGTGCCACGGAGCGTCTTACAGGCTATGATGAGCTGGTCTTTTGCTCGCCTTACCTCTAACGAGTTATATCCGTGGCATCCCATTAGAAATTTAGTCGGATAGAGGTAAGGGTAATAGCCGTGTTTACGCTTATAGATAAACCTATGTATAAATTCCGTTCTATCCGTGTATAATTTAACTGCTGTTACAAGCTTTTCTAAACCTAATAAGGTCCTTGATACACGTCACGATTTCTTTACGGTTCGGCGTATAAACCGCGTCGTAGAAAAAAATGTCCGTCAACAAGCTTCCATAGTGATCCTCAACACTGACGACCGTGCCTACACACGGGTGAGTAAACCGTAGTTTTTCACGGCAAGAAAAACGTGTGGGTACAAAGGGCCTAACAGGTAACAATTTGATAGAGAAGTTGCAATTATCAAGATACTAGCTGTGCCCCGCGGTTTCACCCGCGTAAATGTCGATCCTGTGGGAATATCGGGATAAAAAGTAGCCTATATGTTAATCCAGGGTGTCAGCTACCTCCATACAAAATTTTATCAAATTTGGTTTAGCCGTTTGAGCGTGAAGAAGGAATATACAATAAACACACACACACTCACAAACTTTCGCCTTTATAATATTAGTGTGACTAGCTTCTGCCCGCGACATCGTCCGCGTGAAATTTCGACCTCCGACCCCGTGCACTTCGTTTTCGCTTAGCGTTCTTTCTGGCTTTTTTCTTTTTGTTTGGCTCCTAAGGGTCGTAGCGTGATTTTAAATGCCCTTAACCTTCCTCAAGAATTAGGCTTTAAAATGCAATCAGAATTTTTCAAACCCGACTGGTAGCTCCGAAGATTACCCCTACATACAAACAAACAAATTTTACCTCTTTGTAATATTATTATTATTAAGTATAGGCAATACGCTCTCTCCCAATAACATGTGAATAAAACATCACTTGGCCTGCGACTTCGTCCGCGTGAAGTTTCACCCTCTTAAGGGTGTAATTTCGAAAAACCCTTTCTTATTGGATACCTACTCTTCACAAAGAACACACCCTCCTAATTGCAGTTAGCGGTTTAGGCTGTGCGAAAAAGAATCAGCTGTTCTACATTTTGACGAGATAGACGAACATAAATGTAGGGCACAGCTGTTTTTTTTCGCGATTTGAGGTTTGATCCCGTAGTAAAAGTTGTTCATAATGATGAGTACAATGACCTCTTAAGAGGTTGTTGGTGTTTTTCCAATAACCCTGTATAATAACCTACAACATTTTAGTAAATGCGAAAAGTATGCGCGCCGTCTTGCGCTCATTGAAATAGTACCTAGATACCGTTCGGCGCGGAGATTGGAGTGTCGCTCGGTGACCAACTTTTAACCTTTTTTAAATATTTTTGGGACAAAATGTAATATGGGGTAAAAATGATTGGAATCGATTTAGTTACTTATTCTGAACAAACTGTATTCAGGTTTCGCATATACTAAAAATAACGTTGTATAATGTACTTCATCTCTACCTAACCTTTCAGGACTACCTGATAATACAGGCGTAATTCTATTTTATGTTGCTCGGTTCCTAACTCAATGGATACATACTAGCATCACTAATGGCATAATACAATCTCCTTTGAGTTAAGTCAGGCGTAGCTTGCCCGGCCTATTAACTCTGCATACTACGTTAACTTTATCCCTCACTCTAGGATCAATAATAATGGACAGATCCGTTAAGTATTCAATATGTGCTTCAAGTCAATCTATGATTAAAATTATAATTGTAAAATAATTTTGTTTAAAAAAAATTTAGTGTATAAAAAGTTTTTTACAAAAAAAACAACCGACTTCCAAAAAACACTATAAAGTGAAAAATAACTTTAATTTCGGAAGTCGGTGTCTTTGGATTAGTATTTTAGTTTTTTGCCACCGACTTCCGAAATTAAAGTTATTTTTCACTTTATAGTGTTTTTTGGAAGTCGGTTGTTTGTTTTGTAAAAAAGTTTTTATTTTTCACTTTTTAGTGGGTCAGTTTTTAGTGGGTCAATTTATCTAAGTTACAATAGCCTAATGTCAACTGCTCATCACCTTTTACAAAATATTGCTATTCCCGATGCAGGGACGCCAATTGTTGAGGAGTTCTCCTAGTAAGAACCAGGAGAACTCCTCAACAACCACTCACCATACGCATTGTGACGAGGATAAATCGTTTAGCAACCATATTAAAGTAATCGAATCGCAACCCGTGAAATATTTGTCATTGAGTAGTTCCGATGGCCATCTGTGGTCTTCATCATCAGCTCCACTTTAACAAATGATGATTTCCGAGAGCAAATGCTCAAGTTACTTTAAAAAATACCCAAATACGGACATAACGGTTGTATACAAAATGTACGAAGAAGTAACATCTTGTCGTTAATCAGTAGTAGGTATTGTGATTCTGTACCGCTGCAATTGAGGATGATTGCTAAATTACTGCAGTACTAGTAACTAAGATCTTCAAAGCGATGCTGTGTAGGCTAGGTTTTAACCGGACTCGGGCAAGGGCTGAGCCAGACCTATCAGTCAGCACCCCATTTACCTATCACACTTTCAATCACAATGAAGGGTTTTCATTGATTTATACGTTTGAAAAGTTCGTCTAATCGACGTTATTAAGCATAATCAGCCTATAATGTTCCCACTGCTGGGACACAGGCCTCCTCTTTGTGAGAGGGAGTTAGCCGTAATCCACCACGCGGACCCAATGCGAGTTGGCAGATGTGACATGTCTTCGTAATTATGGTTCTAGGAAACTGTCATGTGCCCCTCATGGTGTTTTCCTTCACTTTATTGACAAAGTCATTAATTAATAAAAAAGTGTTGAATTTGGCACATTGGCATTGCAAGTGCAATGTTACGCAATCACCCCGCTGCTGGACTGTTATGTTTTTCTCCCGTTCAGAAACATCAGTCACCAGACCGAGATATCTGGCTCAACCCTTAATCGTCTATTCTCGTCTAATATTCTATTACATTTCTCATTAAGTCTAAGGGTTACTGTTGCTACAAAGCCGATCTAAAGCAATTAGTACACACATACCAATACGGATTGGAAAGCTCTCCAGCTTTCAAAGCCTAAAAGCTCTCCAGCTTTCAAAGCCTACTAGGTATGTGTGCAGTAATTGCCGATGCATACTCCATTTGGCATCTGCCCTCGCTTAACCATTTTCGGGTCGGCTTGCCACAATTCGAGCTGATACGACCAGCTTTTGCCGAATATATCGTCGCTCGCATGACTAAAAGTCTTATCTCATTTTTTAGCTGATTTATGTTGGGATAGCTACATTATTCTATTCGTGATTATTTACATTTTGTTGCCTTTCAAAATGGTTATATTTTGAAATCCAAATAACAAAGAGGTACGACGGTTAGTGAAATGTGAAGAATCACGAATTGAGGAGCGTGGTTATCCTGACTTAGATCAGCTCAAAAATGAGAAAAATTAATATAGGACTTTTAGTCACGCGAGCGACAAAATATTTACATATATTCGGTTTGGCCGCCCGGCTGTGCCGTTCTTCGTGAAATTAAGTACACCGATTGTAGTACGATCTCTCTGCAGCCTAAACGTAAGTCAAATGCAATAGCTTTATTCTATCGAGACTTTGAACTTCTTTCCCTCATCGTTGTTGTGTTACAGCTCGATTTACGAGTTGCGGAAACTTTGTTTAGTTCGCACTACTATGAACGGAACATAGTAAAATAATAAAATCAAAGGTCTTTTGTCGTAAAATTTGTCTGAATTTCTAAGAAAAATATAATCTATACTAATATTATAAAGCTGCAGAGTTTGTTTGTTTGTTTGTTTGAACGCGCTAATCTCTGGAACTACTGGTCCGATTTGAATGATTCTTAAAGTGTTGGGTAGTCCATTTATCGAGGAAGGCTATAGGCTATATAACATCACGCTACGACCCTTAGGAGCCGCGCAGCGTGTGACACCGCGGGGAACAGCTAGTAAAGTAATAAAATAGTATTTAAAAGAAATTATCCGATATTTCTTTCACAATGTTTAAGTCTCTCTGTCGATTCTATAAGAGAGAGCATTGTCGGTGCGCGCTAACATGTTGGTACATAGGTTTGCGAGGTGTACAGCTTAGGACATAACTTTGTTCAGAGCCTATTGCCAAAGCTTTTACACCAGCGCCCTATGGACCAACTACACGCAGCGGGCCTACAATGCTCTCAGAGTGCAATATAACAACGCCTTTAGCATTCTGGTGCGACTACCTCGATTCTGTAGTGCCTCGGGCATGTTAGCCGACGCGAGGGTGAGTGACTTTTATAATGCGCAAAAAGTCAGCCTCATTAATTCGTCGAATTCGAGGGAGCTGCAACGGAATCCTAAGGATAATTGCAGACAGACCAAATTCGGCAGTTGTGGGAAGGCTCATCAGGCTGCATGTAACCTGAGTCCTTTGAATTTAATAATTTTTTGCAATTTTATTTTCATATTAGTCCATTTAAAATTATTTAAGTATTTCAATTTAATTTTAATTTAGTTTAAATTAAATTATTTATTTCAAGTTTCATTTAAATTACCAATTAACTTTAATTTATTTTCAATTATTTGTTTAAGTAAGTAGATAAGTATAATTTTTGTTTTTATTCAATATTTTTTTCATTTTTTCCGTTTTTTTTTTTATATTAACTACTTCATTCAGTACATTATGATCTCCTCATGACTAACATAGTTTTATATGTATATAATGTAATACTAACAAAATATGGACATTTGAATAGGTAGTCTGAATTAAATACATTTTATTTATTTTATTATAAAAGTAATATAGACAGGTGCACACTATTCCTATAGTGTGCTGTAGGAACTCCCGTTATAGGCAATCAAAAAAAGTTCTTCGAAGAGAAAAGTCTAGAATTTCGTTGCCCGATCGTATACGATGTAGGTACGGTGTGGTAAAGCGTTCAATTCAATGATAAAAGTGAAATGATAAATCCTCGCTCCAATTTAATTTGTGTTCAGAAATCGAATCACGCTGCTTTCTGTTCAGTCGTCCATCGAGTTACAAATCAATGAAATCACGTTGGAACTGGGCTTCATGAGTGAGCGTATATCTGGAATGGGACGGTTTTACTCGTATCATCTATCTATATAGACTGTATTATTGTCGTCTCGGAGGCACGTCAGCTATCACATCTTCCAATTCAGAAGTAGTGTTGCATTTCGATTCGATTGCGACTTTACGACAGACGATTTTAGCTGCAAATACTAAAAACTAGGGAAGATTTTGTAGGCTATATTTGTTTTAAGTTTTCCCAAATATTTATATAGGTACTATGATCAATCTATATTCAAACGTTGTGCTCATGGTCTTTTTAAGGAAATTTCGAAACGGCTGGTTGACACTTCCCGTTACCCAAAGGCTGGTTTTACCTTGGCCAGAGGCTAAGCATTGCCATACAACGTGGTTAATGCTTCCAGTCTCTTGGGTACATTACCAGTCGACAGCGATGCGGATGAAATTTCGACGCTATATTTCAGTTTGTGTATAGTTTTAGTTAAGTTAGGATTTAATTTTGTTATTTTTATTAATTAGGTTTTAGTTATTAATTACAGCATTGGTAGCAATTATAATACCGAAATATAATGTGTTAACATAAAAATTTATTAATTTTTCAGTATCCTATTTTCTTTTCTTAATATTTATCTAATTTTACTACCTCCCTCACTTTCTATTCATTATTTTTGATTTCGATATTTTGGAAGAAATATCCCGGAGCACATTGGCACAAAATTATATAATGATGAAATCAAAATTTAAGACGTTTTGAAATTATAGCCCTGAGACATAATCATGTTTTGTTTATGGAGTAAAATTATAACTATGTACCTACAGTGTATTTTTTCCTCTTGCGATTGGCACCTAGGTTTCGTAGCGCGAGCTTGCCAAGAAATTTTCACAAGGTCAATTTTGGTATTGGGTGAGTCTTTTCCTAGTTATGGACACGGAGGCTTGCGTTGTAATGTTATTTAGACAACGATTGTATATGATATGTATATTTTATTCAAAAGATTGTAGAAATAATTAATTTTGAGCATGTTTTCTTTTCGTTCTTTCTTGTGTTTGCCTGGCACAAAGTTCGAAACTTGACGGGAAATCAAACGTATCGTGTTGCGGCACACGTAGGTAACATTGAACTTAATAAATGTTCAAATAAGATGTGACAAACCTGCAGACTCTTTTTGTGCTTAATAAAGTGATATCCAAGGGTCACAAGTATAAAAAAGTTTGTATCATATAAACCCCAGGGACCCAGGCCCGCATACCGGACATCAAAACATTCCATCATCACATATTACATTTATTATAAGGCTACCAGTATAGAACGCAGATTGCAGACCGATTACGCCCCAATCGAGTGCTCGTTGTAGCCGTGTATACGTTAACATAACTATTTCATGCCCTTAGTATTGTTTATACCACGAAACATAAATACTAACGAACACTATTTGCTCCAGTTGTGATATTTTCCCTGAAATTCTCCAAATGAAGTTTCACATTCAAACGTGTCAGTGTCAGGCGCATTGTTATTTTCCATTGGACTCGTAATTTCGATCTTTGTGTCTAGCATTTTCATAAGAAGGCATCTTGGAACACTACTTTGCTAATTGGTTTGCAAATGGATGAACTGAATAAAAAATAGCAACACAACTTTCCTCAATTTATTGACATAGTAACCACAAACCAAGCTCGCATAATCCCTTTTTAAAATATTTTTTTTTAACTTCAATGTGCCTTCTTCATTTTAACAAGGTGTAGTAAATAAATAAATTATTTGCAGTATTGTGAAGTTTCTACGAAAAGTTTTATTTTAATTTGCGCTTCCATGTAAAGTGCAGTTAGTTGATAGCGTAACCAATTAATTAGAAGGGAAGGGTCTATATTGTTGATCAACTTCTTGTTAAAGGCTTTTTATCAAACATGGAAAGGAAGATGTACCTAACCTAAGTATATGGCGTAAGTTTGATAAACGATATATTATTAACCTTCATTGATCAACATTTGTGATCAATATGTTGATCAAATTAGGTGGTTCATCAAATTATTATAATCAAGTTAGGTGACTTTTTTAAATCCCTTGTAATTTTGAAACTGACGAAATGTATAAATGAATCTGCAAATGATTAATGACGTTCGTAATAATATTCTGGCACTGCTCATAATCAAATGTAGATTGCCTACGCGAGGAGAACCTACGTGATTGCATATTTTAACTATCTATTTGTTTACTCAGTAGTAGTGTTTCCCTACTGTTTTCGACAATACCACCGAATTTCGGATAAATGAATTGAGTTCATATTTTTCATGGGATAAGTCAAGTTAAAATATAATATTATTAACAACGTAATTTATATGTTTTAAAATTAGGTAAGTACTCTTTATTAAAAAGGCTTCTCATTCAAAAACAGTCATGCTCGTTTAGGAGGATTTGTGTTACAAAATAAAACTGATATTCTTAATGAAGTCATTCAATAGAATATAATGTGATTATGGAGCGTATAAATAGAATCGACTTTCCTATATAAAATGTAGTAAAACTAAACACAATGAACCATATTTTCGCCCTAATTCTTCGGAGTGAACAAAACACCCAAGAGTCGTAGAAAGAAAATTTGGCAATAATCTGACACGGTCTTGTTCGTTTTCCGTGTAGATTTCCCATGTTTAATTATGAGACATAGTTTATAATAATGAAAAATGTAGAATATAACTGAAACTAGCGGTAATGGTGTACAACCCGCATAACAAGACAAGCGTTTGTACGCAAACGTGTATTGACAATTCGTACAGGCTTGCGAGTTTGCGACATGTAAGGCAGTATCCTAAAAAAGCGATCGTTGCGCGAACACGCGATTGTCGCGTTGATTTTGTTCCCTCATTCAGATTTCCGACGAAAATGATCCTTTCAGTTGATTCGGCGTCCACTCACAAACGCAAAGCTCAAAGCTCAAGCTCTCAATTTCTCTCGTTGTGCGGGTTGTTTGTACCAACTTTTAGTTTAAATACAATTTTAAAGATGATTATGTCTATTGGACGCCGGCGAATACAATTATTTAATTATTTTTAAGCTTGCATGTCATTGCTATTCTGTATTTAACATTTCCATTTCCACTGTGTCTACTTTGTGTTTGTCGTTAATAAGTGTTGTGATGTTTTTGATTGTGCTTACTGAATTTGTGATGCTTCGTGTTCAGACTAATCCTTTTCCCGGCACCGTAGTACACTAACGGCCAGTTTCACCATCTCCATGATGGCAGATAATTCTGTTTCATTTTTTTATTGATCTACCGGGCAGGGCCTGTCGGACTTTGTGAAGCAGGTCCTTAGCTTGCAATCTATTAACTTATTTGTAACAGTAATTAAGCGGCAGGAAGCTATGCATCTCCCTTAATTGTGAAGATATAAACTATGCTATGAATTGACTTTATACTAATGTAATATACTATCTTTTTAGGTTTATTCTGGTTTTTATGAAATATACCATTTATTTAATAAAGATTCGTGCTTTAGATCATTTTTGCCATTTATTAGCCAGAGTATCTAGCCAGCTATAAGTATCTAGTGAACAGCCCTGTTGTATAATTTCATAATTCCATTCGGCAAAAAAACCTATTACTAATAAAAATACTTTTAAGAAAGTATTTTCTGATAGTCATCATCTGATAGTATATCAGAAAAATTATAATGAGTTTAGGGGGCAATAACCCAAACGGGGGCAACGCAGACACGGTCTGCATCGCAATTAATAGCTGGATACTTGCGTTCGTGTGTTACATGATTATTATTATATCAAAATGCATTGGAAAGTCTGCCCTTTGCGTAAGGCTTAACGCTCGCGTGTGAGAAAATAATATACTAGTATAAAAATATATAATAATAGATAAGAGCTTTCTATTATTGTAAGAGGAAATTGCGGTTGGCGCTACTTACAAACATATTCCTGTATATTCACCTTAGATTCTGAGAATGGATGCAGCAACTATTTTTAACATGCAATAGGTTTATTTATTAATCCTTAATTCCTAGTTATACCACGGCTCCGTACTAAATTCGCAATAATTTTAAACAGCAGAATGTGCCACCAAAGGGGCAATTCTTGTAATTTTAAGAACGTTCACAGTCTGATCTCAGTCTCAATCTTTCAAAAATACCTCTAATTTCCCTAAATTTTGACTAGTTTTTGAGATTTGTTTGTCGCCGAGATGAGATTGCGACTAAATTTTGAACGTTTTTAATTACGGAAATTGGCCTTCGGATATGTTGACTTTGTCGCACAGTAACAAGGGCAGCGCAATGCATTTTAGAAAGTAGAGTCGCGTCGCCGCGTTTCCTCTTGAAATAACAATGCTTGAAAATAATTTGCATAAAAGTATATATATTCTTTTTATCTTTGAGCCCTTAGTTTGTGATTGCATTATATGAGCATGTATTAAGTTCACGCTCACTTTTCAGCATATTTGGAAAAAGTCATACAGACGACAAAATGGAAAATAAGACGCCTGCGGGATCAGTAAACTTGCTCGATGATACGTTGCTGGAGTCACCCAGTTCCGTATCCGGCGGAAAAATGTCCCAGTCGCTGCCTCACAGGTAGGAATAATAATATGTTTATTTGGCCTTTTTATACTTATCTTGAAATGTATTCGTAGAACTTCATGTACCTTGTAGGTCATGTTTATGCGGTTTGTTGTATTGTACTGTCAAAATGATCTCAAAAGTACAAAGAATAGGTATGACTACTTAGCAGAAAAGAGGGAGTAGGTCAGGTTTTATTTCTAGAAACCGGTATGGTTCTAGCGAGCTGAACTGCAACAAGTTCTAAGAAAGTATAGTATTAAGCTCTGGCCACACGAAGGCGAATATCGCGCGGGAGGCGGATAGCGACTGCGCGCGTCGATTAATGATTAACAAGTCATGCGACTAATTGTCCATCCCTAATTCACTATGACCACATAAGGATTCCATACTTCGAAACCACGTCAATTCCTTAGCTTAATACTACTAATAATCTCTCGTTGATTTCGCGCGGTTTCGCTAATTGTGTCAGAGAATTACGGCCCAGTTCGAACACTTCCATACAGTTTGTTGACGAATACGTCGCGACCTATTTCTACCAGCATCCCGCCCGGGATTCACATCAGTTTTACCAGACCTTTAGCTTTTTCTGCAAAAAACTTCCACGCTAGTAAAATACATATTTCTCCGGAATTTCTTGAGCATTGTAAGAGATAAATTTCCGCTTTCAATAAGGGATTACCTTTGTTATCTATTTTTCTTGTGGAAAAACGTCTAGGAAAGATTGTGAGGTCGGAAAAATGCTGAAGCAGTACCATAATTTGCAAGGTCTCTTGAGGCTCATGTAGCCTGCGGTCCAGCGATGTCGAGTACAAAACAACGAGTTTCTGCCAAGTCTCTCATTAGCATCTAGTTCTTATATAAAACCACTTAAAAGCTGCTTATTATGAGGTCCTCTTCTGTATTTTCAAGCCAAGTCATGCAATATTTAAATTGTAATGTATCTATTAAATAGATATGTAAACACTGTCTCATTCACACAAGCGGGGTAGCTGCTGTCACTTATGTCATCTGTCAGTCACGAGGAAGGCTAAATACAATGGCGCTTGGTGTGGTAGTGAGCCAGTGAAATGATATGTTCAACTTAGATACGGAATCAACAGGATTCTACATAAATAAAATTTTATGTGAAACGTTATTGTGTAAGTAAGGCCATAGTCTAGTCTAAACCACAAAGTGGATGAGTACTATCAAATTATGGTTCAAAAGAGACGACAAAAATGCATTTAATTATCTTTCTATTTTATCAATGTGTCATCACAAAATATATATTAAGATAATGAAATGAATCTGGTCGAATTATACATGTTTTTCAGGCTGACGGTAACAAAATTTGACGCTTCATTAGTATATACGATTAGATATGTCATTTATTTGTCAGGACAAGAAAATGCGCTAAGTTATAAAAGCCAGGACGTCCGATTTAAAAAGAACTATGGTCGAAGCTTTTTGCGTTCAATATTAGAAGTACTTAAAGCAATAAGAGCTTCAAAGCAGCTTCAATACCCTTATCAATCTAGATAGCTGAGCAAGATAATGCAATATCCGTTCTGCCTGGAACTGATAAAAGGAAAGGATATTACTCTTAAAGGATATTACGTACTCTCAAAGGATATTATGAAAGGATATTCTCATGAGCAACAACAATAGATGGTATACATAGAGATAGAGACGCAGCTCTTGCCTTCTATTTGAATAATATTTTTAGCAGCGCATAATGGGAATAATTAAAGGTTCGATTAAATACATGTTTTCTTTTTTGCACCTCATAAAATAACAGAAAGTTAAAAAGAGTCGCAATTATTTAAAGAAAAGTATCATTAGAAGCGCGAAAAGCTTTTTGATGTTCATTAATTTCATAAAGTGTCCATCATTAGCAGATCAATAAGTTTTGAGAGGATAAGTTAAATATTTCCCTTTATTAAAGCAATTTATTTTCCTCACATATCTTTTTTCTCCAAGTAAATTCAAACATGCTGTCCTAGGATTAATTAAACTACTCCATGAGGGCAACAAAAATTAATAAAGTTCATAATGCTACAATTAACTTTGTGTCTGGGTACGGTCTTACCCATTCTCCTATGGCATATTATACACCCTGTTCCAATCTTATTCTTGTCGAGGCGGAAATGAAAGTTCCGCGTCGACAAGAATCTACGCTGACCTAGTTCTTATTCTAGTGCTATCGTGAAATAGGGAATAATCTCGACACATAATAAAGTTTTGATTTGATACAGAATATGTTTGTTGTAGTGATATATCGAAGGCAGACGTCATTCAGTGTGATTTCCAAGGCTTCGTACGGAGGAAGACAATTTTAAAAGAGGGCAGGAAAATATCATTGTCGTCGTGGCAGCGGTACTGGCTGCAGCTTTCTGGCAACATTCTCGTGTTTTATGCTTCGAAATCTTTCAAAGGGTAAGTGCGAATGTTAAATGACTAACCTTTGAGCAGATATTTATACATTCATCTATTGATTACTTCAGACCTCTATTTCAATAGAACTAACAAAACCAATACGTCATATTGAATTGATCACCATCAATTTCAAATGCATCAATTTTGACGTCAATTATTCTACCGGCAACGTGTGCGACTGAAACACAAACGAAATTCCAAGCGTTGGTTGTCAAAGCCATACACATACGCACATAATTGAAATCGACACTAGATGGAATCTATTCATGCGACCGATAAACTCGACAGATATGGATTTTTATACTAACATTGACGGCCGTTGCTCGTTTGTATTTAACCAGTACAGCATTTTCGATTTACCTCAAAGAAGTTTGTCCAAATAATGATAGAATTTCCAAGCATTTTTGAGAAAAATATTAAAAACTAACAATAAAGGGTTTAATTTAGTCTGCGAATACATAAGCTGTACATACTGACGGACCATAGAAGCGAACAGAGTTTCTTGTCTTTTCGAGTAATTTAATCTTGAAATCTGTTTATGCACATAATTATTCATACAAGTGTAGGTAACGTGTTTGTCTTAAGCTCAACGTAAGTTAAACACTATTAGCGCTAACTAAAACTGATTTGCTTAGTCTCGGGGCGAAGGAGCGGGCTCAGCGATTTAGACAACGACGAAGGACGATTTTTTCAGCGACTGTAAATCGGGTAGGTCAGATTTCTAGGAAATTAAAGCCCGAGTTTTTGAGTTCGTGATACTTCGATTATTCTCTCTCTGTAGTCGGTCCCTCATGTCTGAGTCATTACCCTGGTTTTCGCTCTATTCACTGCGAGACCAATGTTGCCACTTTCACTTTCGAGTCTTTGGAACAACTCACTCATATCTTCCATGGATGTTGCAAGGAGAACGGTGTCGTCGGCATATCGGAGATTCGTTTTACTTCGATTATTAAAGACCAGGAAATCTGAAATAGGCTCTGTCGATCGGCCTGTGAATAGAAGAACATATTGAAAATACATATCATTTCACTATAATATCGCAGCGGCATCGTAAGTGTTTTTTCTACCCTAGATACAATGTTGAAATATCTAATGTGCCTGTAATAACTGGTATGGTGGTAGCCTTCCCAAAAGAAGCGACCTCATTTACACCGGGCGATCATGTATTACTTTCCTAAACCAAATAATGTATGTTGTTATTCTACAGGACAACCCGGAGTGATTTCCGGGAGGAAAAGTGCAAGGTGCTATGTTTGGTAGGGTGGTTCGCCAAGATGGCCGACGGTGACAGCGCCGACGCATTCCAGCTGATCAACCAGCATTCTGGCACGCTCTACAAGTTCAAGTTAGTAACTTTTACCACGGTCTACATGTACTACCTCTAGCTCTCCACAGTCGGTCAACCCGAGCATTATGCAGAGCAATCGTGCGAGGATGCAGAAGAAAGGGTCGGGATCTTATGTCTCAATGTACCATACTGCAGTTTGTCGATATTTATTCAGCATTGTCAGGTCCTAAAAACCGCGCGAAACAGTTTCGCTAGTATTTAATAAACTTTTCAGTTACATAAAATATATTTAGTTAATAGTGGACATTTAGAACACCTCGCCCATTGTATTTTATCGTAGAACGCTTCATGCGATTTAGTTGAAATTCTAGATACAAATTTTGACCTAGTTTACATTGTTTACACAGTTTATTGCTCGTAAAAACGAGGGAAACGCTTCAACGACAGATCAACCGCATCGGCATGTTGTCGACAGCAGCCGCACACGCGTTGATGGCTGCCGCCGACACGTGTCGACGGCTGTAGTTGCCTCTGTCGACGTGAATCGTTCGTGTGTATGCGCACTAACTCTGCGTTTAAATATTTCATAGATGGAGATTGGAAATGCTAGCCACAATGTATGTTCTCCGTAATGGTTTCACATAAAACTGCTATTTAGAACCTGTCGTAAAAATCGGCTTTCCGTTTGAGAGCTTCCTTTTAGTGTTGTCCTACTATCACTTAAGGTTGCTTCAAGTTGAATGTTGTTTTTACTTTTACGGTTCTTTAAGAGTAAGCTCACAAATGTGGGTGGTCTTCATTAAAAAGGAACTTAGGCCTAATTATAGCAATTCATAAATTGTAGTCACTAATAAATCCTTTTTGTCCTAGGGCCGCTTCAGAGTCCGCAGCGAGGATGTGGGTGAGGGTGATAGAAGATGTCACAACTAAAAAGCCTTTACCGGCTAATCTCATGTCGTTCGAATAAGTGATGTATCTACTCGCAAGCTATTTGGTGATTGTACCTCGCCATCACATTATTCAAGTATCGTATTATTGTACTATGTAAGTAACTACGCCTTTTATGAACAAGTTATATTTTAGTTGTTAAAGCTTTTGATTATGTGTGCATAATTAAGAGCCATCGATGATATGTTTTGTACTCGTCTGAATATGACGCCATTTAGTGTAATCATAATTTTATTGATGTTTGTCAGTCATTCTAGAGTTCCGTACTTCCGTTGCAAGGTACGACGTGTCCGACTTATGTCCGTCCGAAATGAGCTCAGTTTCAGTTCGCTCTCGACTGACTAATTTACAAAAGATTTCTGTCAAAGCTGAAAGCATTAAAGCTCTTGGCAACTAAATGTATAAAAAAAAATCTTTCCTTATGTCGAATCCTTCAGAGTGAAGGTTTCATAGGATGGATCAAAATTGAAATTTAAAGATAAATCGACAGTTGGGTGCAGACTGTGACCATTTATTAAACTGGTATTAATTCTGAAAGTGAACGATTATACAATATACGGAACTTTACAGTGACGACTTTTTCAATTTAAATGTGGTTTTAACGCTTTTATACTATTTTTGTCAAATTATAATGCAATGCTTTACATAATTAAGATGCAAGTGCGTTATATTCACCTGTCACATTGATATGTTATGGGTTTGAAGATTAGTACACATACATAAATTTAAGAAGTTTATCGGGCAGCCAAATTATTATTATATTTTACTATCTGATTGAATGAATAGAATGCAATTATTGTATTAGCCATTTTAAAACTATTATGGGACTCATTTAACAAACAAACATATCATATAATATTATGATACTTACAATATTTTTTGGATAACTATAAAATGTTATATTTATGTCAAATATTGGGTTTATTTATGTATTGAAACAAAAAAAAACGCTGTTTTAGGTAGCTAGATAGCTTTTCCATATTATGTGAATTGTTTTTATTAAGATTATTATCACAATAAAGATATGGTTTACTCTAAAAATATAATACTCTAGAGCTAATAAGTTATTTGGCAAATTCTATATAACATGAACAAATTAGTATGATACTGCTTGAGGCTATTTACTTGCCAATTAGCTTATCCTTACAAAATTATTATAAATAAGAATTTCTTGCCAGTACGGGCGCTCAATTTTTTACATTTCAATTTCGCGTCGCTGAACTATTGGGATCTTTTACAGACTTACAGAAACAATACTGAAAAGCGACGCAGAAAGTTAGTTCGTTTGTAAAAACTTTTTAATTCGCGCTTGTGAATGTTATAAGATTTATATTTGGCATTTAGTGTTTACAATTCGTAACATCAGGCTTTCAATGGAGGGCTAAATATTGTAACGTCGCTTTTAATTGATACCAAACATTCGTTTCTTGTGCTCACTAATACGTGTTGCTCAAATTATATTGTTCGTGTCTAAGCAGCCTTTAGATACAGCCGGCTACGTACGTGACATCGAGGTCAATTGTGAACGGAAATAAGATTTAGGAATGTTACGAAACTTGTTAGATAGGTAATATAATATCGACGTACAGTCAGACAGAAGTTGGTTGGTTATTGTAAAAATATCATACACGTAAATGTTATTTAAAGTGCTAACGTCTTTTTATCGCGATCACTCAAAGTTATTTTTAGCTTGGTGCTATAACGTAGAGATTAGATTGTAACGATAACTATGCCCGACTGTAGACGTTGTAATTGAACCTGTAATTTAGGTACGTTTTGACAATCAATATCAGTAATAATAAAATATTATTAATGTGCATATTTTAATGAAACGTTAAAACAGAACGCTTTCAGTGTATAGATTTTCACATAAGCACATAGTTACGTACAATAACATTGAATTAACCATAGCAAAAATAAATATTTTATTATGAAATAATGAAAATAGAAGTAATTATAGATAAATAGATATTGTGCCATTTTTATCAAATATAAAATGTTTTAAACTTTCTAAACATAAAGTATTAAAATACATATTCTGTTGGATACATTTTCAAGTAAACACTCTATTCGCAGTAAAATATTATTGTATAAACTTTGTACGTATTGTTCACATTAAATAGCAAATTCTAAGTTCTATTGCACAGGAGATTTTGTTCCTTTCTTATTATTATCACATGGTTATCGTCCGCTTTTCGTAAATCGCAATGCTACGTTGTGTCATCTCATTGTGTTATGAACTTCTCTCTTGATTAGTGGCTTTTGTCGCCTGAAGGGGTTTTAACATTTTTCTATGGAAGCAGGCATGGTCACCACATCTTAATTTTTATTTCCCTGCAAAATCTGTATTCCATCTTTACCGCCAAATATCGGCGGCATTGTGACACTATAGAGAGCACCACATCAGGACCTTTTTTTGTTTGCTCAATTGTCTTCTACTTATATACCAGTTAAAAAGTGCGCCGCAACTGCATAAACAAAATCAAAATGGCGACGGGTGATAAGGTTCTATCCCCTTTCTCAAATATAACGTACTATACGTATCTACTATGATATCAATCCATGGGAGCGTTTCTTGCATATCTGTCGCTTTTGACATTATGGTGTCTTGTATATTTTACAACTGAAATAGAATTCTGTTACTCACCCAAGTAGGTACCTCTTTCTGCCTAAAAATATTTTACAGTTCCTCTATAAGCGTTCCATTAAGTTTTCCATATACAGAATTATAGGTACTTGTTTTTGTAATGTTTCAAGTTTATTTATTTCGGTATCTCAGCTTTCGCAAACTGTTACGTTTGTACAAACAAAACTACAACTTAGGACTCCGGCCTACCGAAACCTAGTCATCATTAGTAGCTGAAACATGCTCTGCACTCGCTCTACCTATTCTAAGCATATAAATATGTAACAAACACTGAAAAATCCTATATTATTGATATTAATTAGTTTATTTCTAGCTATATACTCTGAGTGATATCTCATTTGCCTTACTTACCTAACCAATTTGAGTCGTGTTTAGACAGATATGAATCAAGCTTGAATAATAGATGAAAAACAGAATTTGTTCAAACTATGCAGGATATTGGTCTGCGCCCTCACAGTATTTATATGAAATATTTAAAACACGCTTACTTATATTATTAATAATATTTAAAGCCAGGAGAGGTATACGCGGTAGGCGCTTTTCACACGTCCCGGCAACCGGGTAGCCGGTGCCGGGTACCCGGCGGCGAAGTGTATAGCCATGTACGTTACCTTTCAGGCGGTTGCCGGGACGAGTGAAAACGCACGTAACCGTCGTGTTTCCGAATTGGTAAGAAAATCGCCACACAGAGACAAAGCTTTCTAATGCAAAAAAAAACCCGCGCTGTTGCCTTAGCGCCGAAAGTTCAAAATCCGACATCACTCTTTTATTTAGTCATTCATCTGGATGACGCCTAGTGTTAGTGTAATCAGGCAAATGTTTTGAACTGCCGCGCTTTGTAGTAGTGCACCTACTATTGCCCGTTTGTATGAAGTTGTCTCTCCGTCGGGTTAACTACTCCGGTCGCAGATCGTCATCTGTCACTCAAAAGTTTTGAAAAGTATTTTGGAATCGCATAGAGTTGTTAATCTATAATTTTGTTATCATCGTAAAACAAAAAAGGGAAGTACTTCCATGGTTGTAACAGCTCTATATTAGATCTCATCATCGCGCGTTCGTATTTCTGAAGATATACGATGATTCCCGAAGCCCGTACTTATCTTGCGATATGATCTATATTATATTCTGCCAGACATAGTTTTGTTTGCAAATCCGGTGGGTTTACACTTCTTTCTCTCCTGTAATGTAGAGTTAAATGGGTTATATTAATCACCGAATATTTTTAAAGTAAGTTTGTAATGATGACTTTTATAACTTGCGCAACATATATGGCCAGGATGCGGATCAACACCTTGTTTATTTGTAACAATATCCAGATTCGAAAAGACAATAATGAATACACGAATCAAATAAATCACTGAATCTCATCACGAACTCTTTTATATCCAGCGGTGCTATTCTGTCAACATCTCACCGTGAAAACTTAGGTGAAGTGAGCGTGGAGTGAGCTGTCAATAGTGTCAATTCCTAACAAAAACAAACTCACTTCACTTAGGTTTTCACGGTGAGATTTTTACAGAATCGACCGCCTGTTTCAATTCACTCACTTTATGGAGTTAGTGAAGAATGTTAACGATTAATGAATTTAGACTTTGGTGCCTATAATGTGAAAGATTAAGCAATATTCGAATGTTGTTAGACTTCTATGTTAACATTGTGTCTGTTCTGTAACTATACGCAATCTCATTAATAAATAAATAGGAAAATAAAACAAAATAATGTAATAGACTTACCTTACTACCTGTACTTTACCATTATGCGCACTTGTTACGGCGTATAAAAAAATGTAATGCCTACGTGAATTTTCTTGTTTTCTATTGCAAGTAGCAGTTCGCCGTTTTGTTTAGCGCAATGGCGCAACCTCATGTTTAATGGTTTTGTGGAAGTAGGTCGCCGTCTCTCTGTAATTAGCGCCCCGCGGCGCCTGTGCCACAGAATATATAACTATAGAAGATGGGAGGCTCCATACAACGAGCAAGAACGAACGCGAATGTCAAACTATGTTAAGGCTGGTATCACATCTCCACCGCGAAACCATAGCAGCGAAACCGTAGTAGTTCCGCCATGACTTGTCCGTTGTACAACAAGTGAATCAGAAGCGAAACTGCCTGTTCATTTTGATATGATTCTGATATGATTTGATATGATTCTATTTCGCCGATTGATTTGCTCGGAAGCCACCTCCGCGCTCAGCCTGCTATTTTGTTACGGAGCCGCGTTTGTATCGCACGTATCTGTGGCAGTCCACAAGTTTAAAAAGCGAAACTTATTTTGTTTTGTAAAATGGATATTGATTTTCGGAAAAATTAATCTAAGAGGTCCGAATTAGGCCTTACTGTATTTACGTCGAAAGCGACGACATTTTGTTCCGATTGCTACCATTCAACTGAATCTCACGATGTCCCGCTACTCAAATGGCAAATGCAACATAATGTAGTAATGTTTCTTAGCGGAATTCGTAAAGCGTTTTCCCATAAGAATTTTCGCGGCGGAGGTGTGTTAGGGCCTTAACAAATTTCAGCCGCGAATGCGGTGACATTAGCTGTGCGGTTTTTTCGTTATATGGAGCACACCTTCCGTGTCTATATTGTGCCTGTGTTGCGATATACCTAGTACCGATTGCGTTACAATCGCGCACCGATCCATAATACGCGGCATGTTAGGCCTCTCATGCGACCCGAGTAACGGCACTAGATGCACTCGAATGATTATTATGTAAGTCATTAGTTATACCTACTTTAATTTCAAATATCATGAATGAAGTTCAAAATATCTACGGCATAGTAAGGATGGAGCACTAACTTTTCTTCGAATATTAATGTATGAATCCGCGTATCACTGGTCAGTTTCCCTCAGTCGTCAGTTTATTTAATTCGCCAGTTTCGTTGATTAGTCAGTTTCACTGATTCGTCAGTTTTACCGATTAGATAGTTGCGTTAACTCGGCAGTTTCCAGTGTTTGCCAGTTTTCGTAGATTCGTCAGTTTTTGTACACTCAAGGGAAAAGTTTTTACGTGTTGAAAAACATATTGTGGATAATTTATGCTGCTGTAAGGAATATCTAACTTTATTAATATCAATCTTCATAAAAAAAAAATACTTGCCTTCTAAGATTACTTAACTGAAATTTAAATATGATACCTAACGATAAGTCGTTATTTAAAAAGGAAATGAATGCGATCGAAGAACCATTTATTAATAATGAATTGTCGTTTTTGGTAATCCATACTAATATTATAAATGCGAAAATGTGTCTGTCTGTCTGTTACCTCTTCACGCTTAAACCCGCTGAAACGATTTAGATGAAATTTGGTAGAGATAGTTTGAGTCCCGGGAAAGGACATAGGATTGTCCCGATATTCCCACGGGATCGATACTTGGTGTCATAAAAATTAAAAAAATTGTCATCTATGCTAGAAGTTATCAAATAGATCTCAATATATTTCAATTAGCAGACGTATGTTCAGTTTTCTACCGACTGTACTTTGGCTGACGAATTGAATAAAACTGACGAATCGACGAAAACTGGCAAACACTGGAAACTGACGAGTTAACGCAACTGTCTAATCTGTAAAACTGACGAATCAGTGAAACTGACTAATCAACGAAACTGGCGAATTAAATAAACTGACGACTAAGGGACTGACCAGTGATACGCGGACTCTAATGTATGCACAATGTTAATCAATATTTTGTATTGAAATGCAAAATGATTTTTCTTTATATTACCAAAGCTACGTAAATCTATGTTTTGTATTGTAGTTTAAGTATAGTTATAGTAAGGCTATGATATTTGACTGATACTGAAAGTGTGTACCATTTTTTTCTGACAAAATTAATCTAAGTTCTGTTACCTAAAAAATATGAAGAGAATACTTCACCTAATTCTTCATACTTTATGGTGATTATTTTTATGAACTGCTACTGTATTTTGCATATGTATTGCATATCTTGCACTCATTCATGATTGTTATCATACCTATATTACAATCTCATTATTATTATTTTCTTTGCTATTTCATCTCGAGGAACGAATATCATAGTAATTAAGCTTTGTACGACATTATTCTTAAGTGTATTTACTAGCACATGTGTGCTCTTGTGTTCAATAAAATTCCTACGAAATTTACATTTTGATTTTGTATTTACCAACCGCACCAAAACTTGCGAAGGAATGTCCTAGGTAGAGGTTGGCACCAGAAGCACAACATCGCTCATACATTAGCGCTGAGTGATAGTAGGCGCAGGTCGATCACACTAATCGCACAGTTGAAAAGGCAATCTGTGGGTTTGCAGACACGTTTACTGTATTGTGACGACTGCGCTGCGCAACGACTCCTTGCGCCTCTTCGCCGTCTACTGCGCAGGCGTGCGTCTCTCCTTTAGAGCGGCAAAAACGTTTGCCAAGGACTATGATGTTATTCACATTTCTTTTGGGTACATACTCTTGCTTACGTAGGTTGGCCGAATCTTCTGTGAAATGGTAGTTTTTGAAACTTGTTGTATAGGACATAAGGTTGATTTTTGTTTACCCCCTATGTTTTTTAACGACCATTGCTCCCATTTATTTTAATTTCATAGAAAAGTTTGTCAAACCACAGAACACATCAACATAAAAAATGTCTAATGTGTGAAATGTTATAAAGTCAATTCGAATTCATATTCCCAAAAAAAAGCATGATACTGGTTAATGCAAGAGCGTTCGTGATGCATAAAATTGATGCTGTCGTACCAACGTAGTGGGAGAGGGCGTTTACGCTTCTGCATTGCGACGAAGCCACCACGCGGTGCCGCGCTGTTTAGAGGGTTGCTTGCGATTTACAAGCAAGTCACTTACCGAGTCGGCTGAGTTTTGGATTTAGTGATAAAACGCGGCCTATTTTGCTTCAATGGCTAAAACCATTTTGTTGGAACGCGAGGAGAGATGCGCGCGCACTACGCTCCGCTGTGTGCGAGTCTCTACAGTCGTGTATCTAACAGTTGCCGCTTGCCACAAGCGAGTGAAGCGCGACCCTAAGCTACTGTGAACGATCTTAGAGAGCGCCGAGTTCGCGAGAAATTAAACGCAGAAAGGCTTGAGGAATAACGTCGAGCACACTATGCAAGATACGTACAAAAAGTAAGTATGAAACACTTTTATGCTACTTTGAAAAGTTTACAAAACTATACTGCTATCGTAACTTTTATTCCCCGAGTGATTTAAACTCTTGTCGCAGTGGTCTTATTTTTTTAATGATACTAAGTTATTTTGGTTTGGCCTTTGCTTAAAAATTGGTTATATAATATTCCGTCTTTACATTCTACGCCGCATACCTATGACAACTTAAATTCCATGTAAACATTCTGCGGTGTCGTGGTTGACCCCAATCGATGAAAAATTCGGCTTGGTTACGACAAATAAGTGGGGTGAATATACGCTTGCGTGTTTTGTTCCCTTTAGGCAAGGGTTTGGCTTTCTTGTTTGCATCTTGCGATGGCTACCATCCTATTGATCCCAAATTTATGCCTTTAACGCCTCTTTCGTCAGAAAATATTTAACCTTTCATTAAGTTTTTACCGGTAACAGAAAAATAATTAGCTAGTTACGGGAAATACACGTGTGATCCCAAATGTCTGTGGTTGTTTGTTTCCTAGCACAAAGGTCAATAGAAATAGTCTAATGATAGATAGTAGGTACATGCAAAATAATAGTGTAGTAAGAAAATTTCATGTGTTGAGTTTATTTAAGTAGCCTAGTAAAAATACTATACTATCATACTTTAGTAGTTTTTATACCTAGGTATAGGTATACAGTGAACTCAACCTTACCATTACCCATATTTGGAAAAGAAAGGGACGGGTATATATAAGGAGTCATCAAGGGCAGATTCATTCACGAATATTTACTGTGGCTGTAGATAGAGAGCGAGCATTTTAACGTTTCTACAAGGCGTTAGACATCGACGCGCAAATTGTTGCCATGAATTCAGTAGGTACATGACTAGACCCATCAGCGTAGAAATGCGTTGGTTATAAAGAAAATTGGCAGCACCATACAAAAGTACAATTCCTACACCGACAAACGTATTGTACAGCTGTTTTTTTTTAATATCTAAGTATCCGACGCAAACTACCCTGGTCGGTCTAGAATCATGTACTTAATTCATGGTCACAGTTTGTGCGTCGATATCCCATACACCGTATACCTATAGCAAAAACATAAAATGCGAGAACAGAGTAAAAATAGTCATAGTTGCTAAGTAACCATAATAGTGTATAATCGACCGTAAACGGGAGTGATCAGCGGTATAAAACGTTCTAGTAAAAGTAGTTGGGGAACAAAAGATTACGTACACACGTACTATGTAAGTGCAGTACACCCTTCCTACTCATGTTTTATTCACTACGTAGTTAGGGTAAGTATACCAAGTGGCTATGAATAAGTAACGCGTTTTAATACAAAATTAATTTTATAGCAAGAGAGCCAGGCAATTTGTAAGTTGCTTACATCATACAACATGTATCAGAAAGCTGTGGTCAAATTTAAGGGTGTGGTATAGACCCTCAAACTGAACAACTACCTATCTCATGGGACCAACATTTTAGTCGAGAAAGAACTATCAGCTGTCCCGCACAAAACTTCAATACCAACTCGACCCAAACGTATGGAACAGCTGATCATTTTTGTGTTGGTCCCATGGAGAAAGTTGTTCACTTTGATGGTCTTTTCCACACTCTTAAATTTGACCAAACCTTTTACTTACTTGCCGTCTGTGTTGTAGCTACAAACATAGAAAGGCTTGAGAATTTGGGGGTGATCGGCATACAAAATATTTATACTTACTACTATGTTATTCAGACTATTTATTTATTGGCCTATCTACAATTGTTACACTGTTTATCCTTAAAATACAAGCAATATACAAGCATAGTGTACAATATGATACTACTACTATGATACTATGTAGCTAAGGCGGACAGACGTAAGCGCGGCTCTCCGAGGTTCTCTCAAGAGGATCGCGCGTACGGTGGTCGGGCGTATTAGTTCGTGTGAAAAGGCACTTGAAGCCGATCAACATGTGCTTTTTCCCAGAACAATGACAGTGCGAGGAAACTGGGGGGAGCTTATAGGTACCTACTTCGAACTGCACTGTTATTTATTTTCATGAAAACAAACCCGCATTTTCATGATTTTACGTGGGACTGACTAAAGGTCACACGTCACACACGAGGACATAAACACTTCACCTAAGTTCAGTTTTCGCAAGATCTTTTTTCACGGAATAATAATGCCGGTTTTAAACTTAATTGTGCAGTAGTTAACGGTGGGTATGATCATCACATTCATCACCCACCTTTGAGGTCGAGTCACAAAGCTTACATGCTAATTTGCTGTTGGTATTCTTCGTACCTAAGCTTAATGCTATATTATTATTTTCGTGCTGATGCTGAAAACGGGACTATAATCAACATCCAAATGGCGGCCAAAGGAATATGGTAAAGTCCACCACATGTGCACAGAGAAATTTGCCACGGTTAATTTTTTTACCAGCATTTGTTTCGTGTGTGGGTCACATTGTGGTTGCAGTGGACGATCCCACTTAAATTTTCATACAAAACGAAGCTGATTCTGAAATGAGGTTTAGGCTCAACTCACCAAAGGCGTCGAAGCGCAGCGAAGCGGAGCGCAGTTTCAGTGTCATATGAATTTTAACTTTATTTTATTCATTACCTACTTCGCATGAGAAACTCGAACGAGTCGCGCGGATGCCAGCGGCGCCGCGCTGGAATTCCGGCGAATAGCCTTCTCTACCGAGCGGTTGCGATAATAAGTATTATAGTAATGAAAATAAAGTTAAAATTCATATGTCACTGAAACTGCGCTGCGCTTCGACGCTCTTTTGGTGTGAGTTGAGCCTAAAATGGAAAATGGCAGCCATGATTATAACATAACATCGCGCCACTCCCCAAAGGGACAGGCAGAGGTGGATTAATTAATGCTAACCCATTTGGTCTGGATCAGACAGGTACAGAGTTTAAAAAAAAAAACCGGTCAAGTGCGAGTCGGACTCGCGCACCGAGGGTTCCGTACAAATTTGTAGGTACCTATGTAAATAGATTATCAAGAAAAAAAAGAAAACCGTAAATTTGTAGTTACAAAAAAAAATATATTTTTTTGTAACTACAAATTTACGGTTTTCGGATTTTTTCCATGACTTGTGCTACATGACATTGCTTCTTGTCAAATTTTATGATTCTAGGTCAACGGGAAGTACCCTATAGGTTTTGATTGTGGAACATAAACGCCCGTATCTTTTGATTGCGTTGACTTTGAAGTTTGATTTTTTTCACTGGTTCAGGGAGTGCAGTCCTGAGTATTCGATATTAATTTCAACTTAACAACGCGTTCCTGTGAAAAAGGCTCTTGACTGACGGACAGACAGACGGACAACGAAGTGATCTTAAAAGGTTCCATTTTTCCTCTTGAGTTACGGAACCCTAAAAACAAATTAAAGGGAGATACGAGTACCTAATTGCAGAGGCGAAAATAAGGCCATTACCTATTACTAGAAGATCTAACAGTTTTTAGGGGGTCAATTTTTCCCGACGGGAAGTCATAAATATTATCATTCAGCATTATTATCTGATTGTTTCGATACCTACCTGGTAATATTTAAGTATAGAACTTGAAAAACAGAAACAAGCTGAAACGGCATGTCTTAGAACCGAAGATTCGAAGATGTGTGACATTACCAACCCGCACTGGGCCCGCGTGGTGGATTAAAGCCCACCTCACCGAGCGGAGGCCTGTGTCCTAGTAATGGGAGCATTATAAGCTAATAATGATGTTCTACGTCTTATTTTCATAAAACTCATGAGAAATGAAAGTCTGATGCTTTACTACAAGTAGGTAAATGCGCTAGAAGCATTTCTTTATGACAGAATTTTCTCGCAATTGGTTAGTTTATTTACCTCTGTAGGCGTATAAATATTTCTTCGTCTGCTATAACTTGTAGTGTAGGGTCAAGAAAGGATTTTACAAAGCACCTATTGGAGTGAAACGGGGATTGGAAGGTTGTATGTGAACGACATTGACTTATATATTAATTACTAGGTGAACGAAGTCGCGGGAACGGCTAGTAGATGTACATAGGCGTAGGTTTACTAATCACAAACAAACCTTATATTATAAGTCAGGTTTTTTGTCCGACTCGCTCTTTAATTGGTCAATTTTCTAGGTAACTACTTCATTTAACCCGCTTACACAGGCGTTGCATAGGGGGTTCCGGAATTGGTCCCGGGACCACCCCTATGTTCTGATGGTGATTACCGGGGTGGTTTTAGTGAGGTAATAATCCCACACTCCGCGACCTCCCTCCCCGAAGGTCGGGTGCCTCTTTAAGGGTTCCCCACGTCAAAAATAAAAAAAAACTTACTACTTCATACTTCCATTGATTTGTAACTACAGTCGGACTTTTAATTTGCTGCTATAAAATTACAGAGGTGTGTTAGTACTTTTTAACGAAATTTAAATAATAGTGCTGTGACAAAATAATCGATTCATTCAATTAACATTCAGTTCATAATCGATCATTGTTAAATTGATTTAATAAATGAGGACACCTAGTATATTTATAATCAAATTAAGGTTAAGGATGATAGAAGTATAAGTACTTACTTAAAAAAAAAAAAGAAAACTGATGATGCTTAATTATTGTTTTTTCATCACATCAGTCATCGGATTGGATTTATTTTTAAAATGAACTAATAACAAAGATTTCTTTTAAATAGGTATTATTATTTTTGAGGGTTTTGTTTATTTGCAAATAACCCGTATAATAGACGCTATACATATCCTAATGAAAAATTAACTTTATTAAAAAAAATGATTTCTTAGATCGATATTTAGAGCAAAAAATTAAGCAAAATTATCTTAAGTGAACTATGTATTTACGCTGATTTGCCACTACAACATATATTTTTATCCGATCAATAGGTACCTACAAAGAATATTTTATTATTTGCAGTTAAATCAAAATTGCTCCATTTCGGAATATCTAAATTAAAACGATGTTTATTTTTGTGTTTTATTCACATCACTAGTGGAGATAGTGTGGCAACAGTTTTTAACGAACTGACAGTAAGATCATTTTACTGCAGCCATGCAGCTAATTAAATTGTTCTATGAATGACGTGAGTGGCTTGAACAAAGGTTTGTACCAAGAAGGCTTTGCTGCTTTTAGAATCACGAATTTAGAAGCACGCTTTCATAAACTTGCTCCTTACTGTTCAACTGTAGCCTACCTATATCTTATTAAGAAAGACAAAAAAAAATACCTCCATATGTAAAAAAAACACTTATCTAAACACGATGCAGCGTTACATTTTAAATTCTGGCACCACACAAAACATTGCTGCACAAAAAATTGTTGCTTCAACCTATCTGATCGGCGCGGCGGGCGTTTTAATTGCCTTGATACAGCCCGATTCAAACTTTATGGCGGCTCGGAACATAAGGCGAGTCGCTGCGCAGTAACAAATTCACATGTCAGCGGGGGTGAGGGGTGAGGTACTGCGCAGCGAGTAGCGCACTTCACAGCCGCCATAAAGTTTAAAACAGGCTGAACTGAAGATTTCATATTTTTATTAACTACTCGCTGACCCGGCAAACGTTGTTTTGCCATCATATAAATTATTTCTAGCTGCCCGGCACTACTTCGTTTGCGTGGTGTCCTACCCCTACCCTACTCCTACCCTACTCCTACCCTACTCCTAACCTACTCCTACACTACTTCTACCCTACTCCTACACTACTCCTACCCTACTCCTTCCCTACTCCTACGCTACTCCTACCCTACTTCTACCCTAATCCCATAGATATATTAAATTTTTTTGTGCGTAAGAACTATCCTCGTACTTCAAGGAATACCTATTCTAAAAAAAGAATTAGCGAAATCGGTTCAGCTGTTCTCGAGATTTGCGCTTAGCAACACATTCAGCGATTCATTTTTAAATTATAGAAGATCAGTCTGCGAGAAAATAAATATATAATTAAAGCAAGGTATAGACTGCAGGTTAAAGTTGAACAATTAATAAAAAGTCCTCCAGACCGTATTTCGGCCACGGCGGCGAATCTCAACGGAGACTAGCCTTCGACGCGGGAGATACGTATTACTTATAGTATACAACACAAGCGTGCGCGCAGACAGGTGCACTCCCTCTTCCCTCATTCTCATAGTCCGATGGGACAGCAATGCGACACGACCGGAAAGAGATCAGGCGCAAAGTTGAACAATACTCAAGTGACAAACCGAGTAGCGTTGTATGAAAGAGCCCTTTGTCTGAACTATGAACAATTCTACTGACCATCCTACTGGGAGATATAGATCATCGTGATGCCACGACGGCACTCTAGTGCTAATGGTCCGGCTTTGTACATCGCATTGTATTGTAGTCCTAGCCATTATGTCCATGGGCTATAGATCGACTGCCTATCTGACCGCCCACAACCCAGTTACCGAGTACCTAACACGATTATAGAAGATAGAAGCCTCCATATACGGAAACAAGGTTTTCACGTGAATGCAGCTTCAGAGTGCAGTAACATTTTTATTAGTTTCTATCACACTATGATAAGAACAAAGTAACAGTGCTCCTTCTCATAGTAAAATGTGAAATATTGGAAGAATGCTTTGAAAATGAGTTTGTCGTCATGCCAACAATTCGAGCGCAACGACTATGACTCGCAAATAGTAAGAGGTAGACCCACTCCGACGACACGAAAGTGCCGAATTGTTATAAAATGCACAATATTTATAGCCATGCTGTTTTGAGAGGCATTTGCCGCTTTCCAAGCAAACATCCCAAAAGCTAAATCTGTGTTAGATAGGAAAATACGGCCGATTTACCAAGAGCCGGGCGGACTGTTTTCTGGAAATAACATTTTATGCAAGAGATATTCTCCGTTTTATAAAGTTTATTTATAATAATAATGTTTCATGTATGTAAGTACTTTTTCCAGTTATTATTAAAATTTATACATCGATTTAACAATTTTAAACGGCCATACCGAACGGAATCGTGACGGAATGCTGAATAACGGTATTTTAATACAGTTAATCAATTTAATCAAAAAAACAACTGTTCTGAGAAGATGACTTTCTATACCTACAAATTATTTTAAGACATTGCTAATTAAAATTGGCGAAACATTATTAGACAAAGAAGCGTGTGGCATTAGAAACATGGTAGCTACAAAAATGTTGTAGTAACTTTTGTTAACAATGAATTGTACGTGTGTAGAGCGAGTGAATGCTCGGCGACGTGAGCACCCAGGTATTTCGTTATAATTTAGTATCGATTGAGCCGGGGGTGAGGAACGAAGGCGTAACCTTGGATCGCCCAGCTGCCAGAGGAGCTCCAGCGAGGCGACCTTGACTTCAAATTGCCGCGTGCGCCTCACGCTTCCCTCCCGGACAATAACACCGCCCCTAGTCGCCGCTCCGTGGCGGTGCGTCACTATTGCGCGATACTTGCTGGTTAAAACGATAGTTTTTGCGCAAAATTCGCGAATTTCAGTGTGTTGTCGCAGTTTAAAGTCTACATAGAATTTTGCTCAATCCGTGATCTTACATCTCATCGTGTTTACTCGATTACGTAAGTGCATAACGTTACATCAGTCTTATATCCATCGTGTGAGCGTACTTGACCTTGCACCCCGGCGCCCAGACTCTTTGGTCATTGCATTGCGGCGCAGAGTGACGTCGTACTCTATAATTGGTGCGTTGGTAGGCTCTTAAAAATGTTTTAATTATAACTTTTATCATGCCTGTACATGTTAGTGTTTGTGTTTACTAATAACGCATTGCGTAATAACAAAAATAAATCCTGCTTTACGCGAATAAATACTACAATTCGGTGAATTTCGGCAAGTACAATAGTAAAGATTTTGGCATGAAGCCAATTGAAATTGTGACTCGTGTCTTCAAACGTAAAAACACGGTTAGAATGAAATTACGTCCCACACATCGCAATGCGAAAGTGTTTAGTGCCAACGCGTATCTTAAATATCGATAACTATATCGTTGCTGAATATTGGTGTGGTGTGATGCAGTTAATTGGCTCGGTTATGCCGTAGCGACGTCATTTTAATTAGTGCCCGTGACGTTGTGTTTTAATACATACATTTCTTATGTAACCTTCAGCTTTGAGATCCAGGGTCAAATTGAACGAACCTGACAACTGCGAATTGTTGCGGCTACGAATGCATTCAAGGTTGCGAATTGATCTTGCGTAGCGCTACGTGCGATCGTGGAGGCGCTTCGTAGCATGTGGCGTAGCGCTTCCGCGAGGCATGCTTGCTCTGGCTACGATTCGTTGTGAGTTTATCAGTGATTTAACGCATACAAAATTGTTTCAGTGATACGTTTTTGGCAATTTTATTTATTGATTGACGCGAGTTTATTTTTTACTGTATTTCATTATTTCTGGCATCGTTAGGCCTTCAGTCGACCCGTGTGTCGGGAACGTTTTCACTACGTAATCGTGCGTAGGCCGCGTTCTGAAAAGGGTGTGGTATATTATACACGTTGTCTCTATGCGCAAAGGTGTTACGGATTTTATTGAATTTTGTGTGGTATGTTGTTGGTGCGTTTTAGGTTCTGTTCCTCGCTTAGCGCATTTATAACGGCCGAGGCGATTCATTAGTGTAGTGCTGCAATTTACTGCGCTTACTGCCGCACTCAAAGACGGTATTTGATATGAAAAACAAATTATTAAAATGATTAGAATCACGATATTAGAGTAGCTACTACTACAGTCAAGAATATGATAGATTGGGATTTATTTATTAGGATTAACGCTTGTATTTGCCGCCCGCTGAAGTTGCCGCTCAGGGCATGGCTTGTCCTCCCCTAGATCCAGGGGTGATACTAGGTAGTTGGAAAAATTACAGCTGTATTACATTGAAAGTAAAATTGAGTAACAATACTTATTGCCCGCAACATCAAACGTAGCTGCAACATTTTCTACGCAACTTATGTTTATTATAAATACGGAACGTCAGCATTTTATTTAAATTATAGCATATTACCAGCAACACTGCAACATTGCATGTTGCCAGTAAAAAAAAACCCAATACAAAAAAAAAATGTTAGTACAATGTTGCGCATCTTTCAATGTATACAGTGCAATGATATTACCTATAAGTTGAAAGTGGTAGTTATACACGATCCGCAAGTGGCACAACAAAACTTGGCTAATTAGCCAAGTTTTCTTCGTCTTGTCTATTTTTCGCGCCCACGGCCACGTGTCATCTAATAGTGTGATATTGTGCCGTTTTTATGATTGGAGGTTGGGTAGGTATCTATCTACGTTTTTTTACGTATAATATCATTGCCTACAACAATATTTACATCACAATTTGTAGCTAAAATGTCGCCGTCCAGACTACTAGCTCCTGAACCAACAAGGGCGCGAACATTGAAAGTAAAGTTAAATAGACTGGCATTGACACTCGATACTAAGTAATATGTTCTAGTTAGCTAGGAAATTTATAGTTTTTGTGGGTTACGATGCAAACTACAGCTTTAGTTTATTATCAAAAATAGATCAATAGCCGCAGCGAGCATTAAAAAAAAAAAACATTATTACCTCACGCCATGCCATAGGCTTGACATTGGTGCACAGTTGCACCGCCACACTTTGCGTACCTATTTGTTTTTAATTAAGAAGTCTGTCAATGGAAATATAGGTTTTTCTTAGTAGCAGCTCTGAGACTGCATTTGTGCCCGATGGGTGGCAATAGACTTCTACTTACATGGAACTTAAATATTATTGATGAAAGTATGTCTACTGTAGAATTACTTTACCACCTTAAAATTCAATGTCACTTCAAAGTCATACTTGACAAGTCTAATCCGCATTCGCGATTTATTTGCGAAAAATGTAAACAAATATGAGTTTATGGAAAAATAACTTTAAATCCTACACAATACAGTTCAGTTTACGCTACAACTGCAAACATTTTTATAACTTTTTCAATTGTCATAGGCACTCTGAAATCAACTTAATTTCCATTAAAATAAACTTGATATTTGTCTAAGGGGCTTACAGGACATAAAACGCAAGTTTTAAAAACAATAAAAGTATTATGATCGACTATAGTAAACAAAATCAGAAAAATATATGATACCTAGGTACTCTTCAGAATAATATGCTAGGTAGATAGTTTGTTGAAAACATAATACAACTAATTTGATACGATAGAAAAAAATCATGAAGATACCTCTAAAGACTTTCTTTTTATTACAATAAAAATCATACTATTATACATACAATCATTCTGATTTTTTCCGACTTCAAAAAAAAGGAGGTTATTTGTCAGATTATTCTACAAGCAACATACTAAAACACTAGTGTTTTAATGTTTTTGTCCAATCAATAGATTTTTTGTAATTAAATAATTACTTCATAGTTTGCAATAAATTACCAGTGTTGTGTCATCGCGCTTCTCTTTCTTTTCTATGCAGTCCGACTGTGACCGCGCTTTAGGTCATGTACCTAAGCCCCATAACTTGAAATAATATTAATTTGAAACATGATTTTAAATAGCCGTCAACCTTATTGAAGTTTCAATATGTATAAAGCGCTATATGGTTATTGTGGCGCGTATCCAAAATCGAAACTAACGCCGCCATCTTGTTTTTTGAATACATTTAGGTATTTATTATTTATTTATTTAAACTTTTCGCACAAAAAGGTACAGACGCCAGCAGGTCAACCTACCCGAAACTGTCAGATTTTCCCAATCAACCTTGAACCTTATGCTTTAGCAATAAAGTCGAAAATCTATGAAAGAAATCTGACAGATTGTAGTAGCTTGATGTGCTGCGTCTGTACAAAGGCGAACATTTCAAGTGCAATTGTTTACCAACAGCGTCCCCTTGTCAATGTCATTCGAGCGCCAACAGATTCTTGTAGTAGTGTAGTTAAAGGTACTGGGAATTACTTTCAAAACAGGTAGCAGTTACGAGGCCGACTATACTATAGTATCATTATCTTCATTCTCTTGTATCTCAAATCACAAAAGTATAGCTTGATATGTCGTCGTGTTTACCTGTATTTATCTACAAGCAGTCATTAATTTTATATATCTAAATTCTACTTCGAAAAGTAGGCTGAAGAGTTCAATATCTTTGCCGCGTAAGTATCAACAATAAAAATCCTGACGTTGTTTTGCTTCAAATCAGAAACTTCAAGCATGAAACTTGGCAGTTATAGAGGTGGGAATGATCGGAAATAATCAAACATGGTAAATGTTCGTTAAATTACTTTAGCAACGATGGCTTTATTTCCTTTGTTGCGTGAGTGTATTATTAATTTTAATAATGTTAACCCCAATGAGTTCTATATGAATAACGTACGTTGTTGTATTTGTTTTATACTGTTCACTTTTATTGTGTTTTTACGTAGATACACGATATTTTATAAACTGGGCCACAGCGAAACACTATTACGTTTTTCGTATAATTGTAAAAACTCGAATATGATATTTATAATCCTCTGGATTGGATAGAGATCATTCCTGCGGCAATAATACTAGTGTAGGCTGTAGGTACTGATAAAATACTGCAGTGTTTTTGTATCTACCTATTTATGTTATGATATCGAGCAACGAGCTGCGAGTATTAGGTTAGGGGTCGTTCGGCCCACTATGGAACTGGGACCGCGGACCAGTTACCCCTTTAAAAAATTGATAATGGTTAACTGGGCCCACATCTGTTTTGCTTTCAATGAAGCGAAAGGTGGCATAAAACGGTGCGGAACCTAAGATATAGAAATTATAGGTGTTTAGTTATAGTACAGCTTGAATGTGATATTAAGTTGCTTAGTGTAGACAATCAAGTGATGCAAACCAAAACATCGATGAATGAGCATGCAAAATACTTGGATCAAGTTGTACAGATTAGTATTAGAAGTGATAATATATAATCCTTGTCATAATAATGGTAATACAAGGCCGATGTTGTTGGTATTCTTGGGATTCCACGTAGAGTTTAGAGGTTTATTAATAGGGGCGCGTACAGGTGGCACGAATTTCAACGCGCGCTTTTCGTATTTGAGCAGCTGCTCTCTCCTCAAAGACTGACTCATACTTTAAGACTCTTGTTTGGCGTAGGTACCTACTGTATATTCTTAATGATCAAGCACACACTACACGTATGTACGTTAATAATATGTACGTTATGTGAAGAGGCATAAAGTATGAAATCCAAAGTCTCTGAGGACTGAGGAGAGAACGGCGGGCGCCCCCAGTGAGAGGGGAACGCGGTTTGGCGTCGGAAAAAACGGCGCTCGTGTGACGTGCCCTATAGTTAACCTTTTGAACGCCAGAGCATAAAAGCACGCGCGTGCCTCCACGCCAAGCCACAATTTTAAATATTTCAGGTATACAAATAAAAACACACAAAAGTAATGATTTAATTGTTTATTTCGTGATAAAGTGCACTGCATATTTTGTCACATATTTGTGTCGCTGCCGTGTACGCCAGCGACACAAATACACGGCACGGGCACGCGCTTGCTTGTCACGTATATGTGACAATGGCGTTCAAAGGCCTTGGTCTAGTTGCACGCTGTGTAACTTAGTTCTAAGAAGGGATTGGTTTAAGCAATGTAACATACCTACTTAATTTGTTAGAAAAGCAATTTGTGATTAAACTTATTAATGAAGCGGCAACACAAGCAAGAAAAGGTGTGTCAGAAAAGTTATGAAAAGGATGTGTAGGTCTTGTCCAGAATTATTTGTCACTTTTCTTATACATGTCATACATAATTGCAAAAAGCTTGTGGGGTTACCTGATTTTGCCTGTTTTAGAATAAATTTTTTCACAGTTCTATCAGTATTGACTGATGTTACATGGAGTTAAGAGTTTAATGAGAACGGAATAATTATTGAAGATACCTACGAGATAAACCGTAGTTTGATTTTATTCCTGTGAAGCTCGTGGAGACTCTCGCAGTACACTCACACCACGACGCCTGTTATGTTTTGGCTGTTTTTGTCCTAAGCTGGGAATTGAACCCAAGACCTCCTACTCAACAGAAGCGCTTGCGACCGCTAGACCAAAGAGGCAATCTGCGGGTTTGGTTGGCTTTGCGAAAACTATATTTTATTTAAAACTCCGCTGGCTCCGTTGTCGCTGACTTTGCAGTTTTTTCACAATGTGTGATAATATCGTGTGGCACCACTAAATGTACCTAATTGGAAGTGAAAGTATCTCGACAAAATATAGAAACACGGCCGGTCAGAGATGAAACTCATGACCGGCGCGAAGAATATAGGCTAGGTTGGTCAGAAATGAACGAACTCAATATAGAACTCGTTGGTAGTGTGGCTGAATTTTAAGTAGCATCGAGGGAGATCTTGTGATTGTGAATAGAGTCATTCTACTCAATAGAATATAGGTACACTATCGAAGCGCAAATTGTAATCATGAATTCAATACATGATTCTGGACCCCGATCGTAGAAAGTTTTCGTCGGTTATCTAAAACGAAATCTGCTTTTTCATAAAAGAGTGTTATATCTACGCGGTCAAAATGTACTGAACAGCAAATTTTTTTTTGAATAGCGACAGAAATTTAAACGGAGTGTTCAGAATCATGTACTGAATTTATGGTAACAGGTCGTGCGTTGATGTCCCTGCCACCCTGGAGTATATATTAGATTATATTTTTGAATTTGATTTGAGCCTAACGTAAAGTTATGGTTGACTTTATCGACTTTTCAACAAGTGTATGGTTAAACCGAAGTTCACACTGGGTTTATTAATAAGGGGGACTATGTTTTATTTTTTTTCAAAACGTTCTGTCGTGAAATTCTATTGCAATCAGCAAGAAATTACTAAACAAATCAACCGCTTGCGATTTTTTTTTTTGATATTAAGTAAGCAGTATGGAAAAAAATGATAACCAAATTATGTTTTTTTGTTATCATTTAAGCTTAGTCATTGCAATAGGACACCGGCACATAGTCTTCTTTTTCAATTATTTTTGTCCCTAAGCGATTTCACCGACACAGTATAGGTATGTACAGTCAAACGCACATCAAAAGCAACAATTTTAAATTGACGGCGTCTTTAAATCGTAGTAGTAAAGGTGGTTTTCGTAATACTAATGTTATCACTGATGTGGGGCTGTCTGTAGGTACCTGCCTAACCGATTTTGTGTCCGATTGGAAAATTATTGGCGTTACTTTTGTATTATATGCTAATTGATTCTGTCAACTCAGCCTATCGCAGTCCACTGCTGGACATAGGCCTCTCCCGGGCTGCGCCACATTACCCTGTCCTCCGCCTTCCGTAATGCTAATTGCTTGCTGCGACTGTATTATTTCACCAAAATGAAAAATGATTGCTCATCAATATACGTATATCGCTATTCATAATGGCATCATCCCGAAATTATACAAATAACCAAAATAGAGGTTACAAGATTAGAATATTGTATGAAACTCTTTACTCATAATTTCTCTTTTTATCTTTTAACAGATGCTGATGTAAGGAATATGACTGGTCCAGTTTAATATTCACTACCGTCAATCGACGAAAGCGGTAAGTAAACTCATACTTACTGTTGCGCGCCACAAATAATGCAAATGGTACATGGTGACATTAGTTACCACTAGCGCCATCTAGTATCGAGTAGAAGAACTAGTAGAGTCAAGATCGTTCTAGAAATTTCGATGTCGGGGCCGGTATGTACTCGAACATTCTAGATGTTTCTACAGTAGAAGGTTCTAGAACTATCTGAGAAACTATATAAGGCCGGGATGAGCCATGACCCGGGCAGAGTTGGATAAGCGATACAAGCGAATACATCGAAAGCGATCTCTCAGTAGTGCAATTGTGTTTTATAATAGTGTGTTTGAGTTGTTATTAGTGTTGCTTAATTAAAGTGTAATTTTTGGTAATTTATATCGGCAGTTTTTACTGTCACAAACCCCAAGAGACGACACGGAGGGTATCCGTACCCGGAGTCAACGCCAACAGGAGACGGACCAGAGACGTTTTGGTGGAGCTATGCCAGAGAGGTCGGAGGGCCAGCTACCGACCACGGAGGCCAGCCCGTCTGCAGCAGCTCCAGCATCAGCATCAGCAGCACCAGACTTTGCTGCCCTGATGATGATGCTACAGGAGCAGTCCCGCTGACAGGAGGAACAGGCTCGTCAGTTGGAAGAACAGCTGCTGCGTGACATGGAGGAACAGGCTCGTCGACAGGAGGAACAGGCTCGTCGTTTGTAAGAACAGTTCAAGCGTGATAAGGAGGGAAGGTACACCGCCAGGAAGAGCAGATGCTCCTTATAAAGGACCTTCACGCTATCTTCGGGAAAGACATAAAGGAGGTGAAGGATAAGGTTGCTCAACATGACAACCGCCTGTCGGATGCTGAAACCCGAATCGACCAAGTAAATAATCGGGTTGGCAACGTGATGGCTGACGGGAAGAAAACCGTGATGGCTGACGTGAAGAAAACGCTGGATTACCTTAAACTTGGGGATGGAATCGCAGCTCCCGTAGCTACAACACCTTCGCTACGTGGATTCAAAGTGCGACCGATCGACGGAACTTCTTCCTGGTCGGCCTACAAAATCCAGTTTGAGGCTGTCATGAAGGCGAACGGGTGGAATAAAAGTCAGGCCATGACTGCCCTCACCCTAGGCCTGCGCGACCACCCTGAACTGATCTGGAAGCTCTCGGTAAGGAAGTGACTTACAAGCAGCTCCTGGAGGCATTGGAGGCTCGGTATGGCGACGCTCATCTGGAACAAGTGTTTCGTGCGCAGCTCAAGGATCGTGTGCAACGCAGTAACGAAAACCTGCAGCAGTGGGCCTTTGAAGTGGAGAAGGTGGTGCGTATAGCTTACCAGTCCGTACCTGCGCTTATTGATGAGAACCTGGTGCAGGCATTCATCGACGGCATCCGCGACCTTGAAGTTAGAGCTGCTGTGAGGCTCGGGCACCGCGGGACGTTTAAGGACGCCTTGGCCCATGCACTGGAGGTGGAAGCGGTACGCAGGATCATCGTTCCCATCTCGTCAGGGAGGTTGCAGCGGCTACAGTTTGCGACCGCAATAATGGATACAGCCCTAGATGCTACGGCTGTGGGGAAAGGGGCCACTTTCGATCCAGTTGCCCTAAGCGAACTGCAGAAAGAGAAGACGGCCCATCTCCAGAGGGCAGTGCGGCTAACAGTACCGCGCAGCATCAGCAGCAGGGAAACGAGTAATAGCCAGGACTGCGGGGCGGGTGTTGGCTGAGGCGTCGATGCCAATATCTATCGACTGGTACCCTCAGCAAGGATACACAACCGAGAGTGACCACACTTCTAGAAGACTGCCGTAGCGTTCTGTCCTAAAATGAAATGGTCAAGGCGAAGAAGATGTTACTCAAGTACGCCGAAGTTTTCTCGTCAAACGATGCTGACATCGGGAAGACTGGCGTAGTTCAAAACAAAATAAACTCAGGAGAAGAATTGCCTATCCGTCAGCGGCCAAGGAGATTGCCGGTAGCACGTGAAAAGGAAGTGACAAGGGGAAAACTGCATTCTCGACAGGAAAGGGTCTGTGGCAATTTAAAATTATGCCGTTTGTATTGTGCAATGCTCCGGCAACGTATAAAAGGTTGATGGAACTAGTACTTACCGGGCTAATTGGCGATGCCTGCCTGGTCTACTTGGATGACATCATCATTGTAGGCCGTACGTTTAAAGAACACCTTCAAAACCTGGAACGCGTGCTCATGAATAATCCAGAGTGCCAACCTCAAGTTAAATCCGAAGATTCTTAATTAAAGTGTCATTTTTGGTAATTTATCAGCAGTTTTTATTGTAACGAACTCCAAGCTCGTAACGATAAGCATCAATAAAGGACAAAGATCTCGCCTAAAAGATACTACACCAGTCCATCAAAATTATGAAAGGTTAACGACCACATTTATGAAATAGTACATTACTGCAGTGGTCAGCAAAAGAGGCATTGATGCACTGTATACATAAGTCCATCAATGCCTAGTTGGGGCCAAGGCTTGTATAGTACTTTTCTCAAATACTATACAAGCGCGGAAATTAAAAGTAAATAGTACCTAGGCAGAACTTAATAATTGAATTTTTCTTTCGATTTTGGCGTTAACGACGAGTTTTCTAATACGGCTCTTGCCGCCTCTTGAATTAAAAAAAAAATCAGGTGGCGTTAAAGTAAGTTCATCACACTCATTGTCTTCACTTGAACTCATTTTATCAAATACAATTACTTTTCATAATCATTGAGTAATATCAACGAACAACAATAATTTTTCCCGCGTTGAAGAGTTCATTTGTTTTTTTTTCAATATACAGCTTTCTATTTGCAAGCTAGTTCGAAAAAATAAAACCTTTGATAAGTTACCTCCTTGGTTGGCATGTTTCGGAGTAAAATATCGTTCCATTTTTAAGTTACACGACAGATATGAGTTTACTAGGTATATAATCAGACCGGAATAACTCTTAATTTATTACCGACTTCAAAAAAAGGAGGTTATCAATTCGACACGTATGTATTGGTATGTAATATTATTGGAACTGCATTATATTCACATAATATGACAATCTATTAGGGCTTCAAACAAATATACCAAATTTTATAGACGTATGTATGTATGTATGTTTGTCGACGCATTTCTCCGCAACTATTAATCGGATCGTGACCATTTTTTTTATTGGCTTACATTTATTTCAACTTCGGGAACAGTGCAAGTTTCATCAAAATCGATTCAGTAATTTTCAAGATATGGACGTGTAAGTGTGACGGCCTGGCTTCTTGATACGAGCTACGGGTGTAGTGTCAAAGGGAAAACATCTCTAAACGGTAGTCAAGTTCTAGTGCAAAAACTAAAAATTACGAAATAAAAAAGTAATTTAAAAAAAATAAACCGTTTTCAAAAAGAAATTAACTCAAAATTATGAAATATATTTAATTTCGGAAGTCGGTGGCAAAAAACTAAAACTATAAAATACAGATCCCAAAGACTTCCGAAATTAAAGTTATTTCATAATTTTGAGTTAATTTTATTTTTGAAGTCGGTTTAATTTTTTTAAATTATTTTTTTGGCCGCTAAACTACGACAGATATGGATTTTCATACAACTTTTTCCGGCCGCTGCTCGCATGTATTTGGCCAGTACAGCAATTTCGATTTATCTTGAAGAAAAGATGTCACGTTTTCGAATTTTTGGTTCTAGGACATGCCGGTTTCCTCACGATATTTGCCTTCACCGTTTTAAGAGCAGTGGTGATGAAATAATTTACACATTACACATATAAAGTGAAGCACCTGGTGGGTTCGAACCTACGACCTACAATTCGTAAGTCGCGGCCGTTACCACTGGGCTACCATTGCTCCTTATATATTAATATTCATAAAACAAGGGTCGTCAGAGTTCAAACCGTTTCTAGAAGAAACGGTTTGAACTCTGACGACCCTTGTTTAAATGAAAAACCTCAATTTTCCATTAGGTAAATGAAAAACCTCAATATTCCATTAGTCACACAGACAGCTGGCGGTCATTTCGCCGGCGGCGCCGCGATGAAGTGGCATTTAATAGTTACCTAAAGTTGGTCTGGTGTTGGTTGAGGTTGAGTCGAAGCTGACCTGCGTCTGAAAACTGGGTCAAAAATAGACGCGGGCGCTTTAATTTCGCGAGTGGCCTTTGCTCCCATTCAAAGTTTAACAAGGTATCGAAAACTGTTGTGGAGCTATCCATACTCCACGACCCAGAAACCAATAGCATATTAATGATATCTAGTGAAATTCGTCTGTAACGGTGTGATCAGTTGAATTGAGTCTTGATTAGTCGTGAATCCGCAACTAATGAGTCGGTAGTAATGTGTATTTACTCGCTCTCTCAGTAGTAACGTTATAAAATTGAAGTTGTAGGTGTTCTGTAGCTACATCGAGACATATATTTTTCTGCTAAAATAAAGTATAATAAAATTATAAATACTGTTGTGAAAACTGAGCCCCAACTTGAATCATAGTGATGATAAAATGACGATGAGTGACAATGACGATGTCGTGTTGTGTGCAGCCATGCCTGCCAAGATGATGAGTGCGCGCGGCGGAGCGGCGACGGCGGGCGACGTCAGTGTGGCCGACAGCCCGCTCGCATCCTTCGAGACCCTGACGCAGGCCGCCATCATCGCTGTCATGGCCGTAGCGATCGTCGTCTCCAATATTCTCATCATAGCCTCCTTTCTTAATTTCAAAGGCAAATGTAAGTATGAAACCAATGTTTTATTAAGCTACATTATTTATTTACTTGTTTAGATCTCCATCAGACCCTACTCACTTAGAATAGAATAGAATATTCTTTATTATGTACACCATATAAATTACAGACATAAAAATAGAAACTGTATTGTGACACAATGGGCGGTCTTATCGCTAAAGGCGACCTTTGAAAGACAACCTTTGGATGGATTAAAAAGGGGAAGGACAGACAAAAATATATACATATAATAATAAACATGAAACAGGGGCAAAGAAAATATAATGATGATGTTTAAGGAGAGAGGAAGTGCTTTTTTTTTATCATAATTTTAAAAGTGGACAAAGATTGAGCACGCCTTACCGACACGGGCAAGTCATTCCATAACCGTACTGCTTGAACAGTAAAAAATTTGTCATAGAAACTGGTGGAATGCATCAGCATCTCTAGTCTCAGGATAACAAAGGAATAAAGACAAGTATACCACCTCACTAACTGCATTAGATTCGTTTTCAATCTTCGTAATATGACCATGTCTCCGAGCACCAATTGCTTTTCAATCGTTATTTCTCCTGACAACGTTTATTTTGTTTATATCGATGTAGGTATGTATACGTATGTATTAGTACTTATTTCTTCTTTTGTTTTATAATTATATTTGAGTTATCTATCCCATAAGTTGCACCTGCCATGTTTTGTCTCTGCATCATTAAGACCGCCTTTGCACAGTGTTTTTTTACTTGTGCATGAAAATTTAATAAATTAATGAATAAGTGTGCTTCTCCAATTATGGGAGATCACACAATTTACAAAACACACCAAGCAAATATAATGAAATCATGATGATAAATTGTAATGAGAATATGTAAACAGGTAGGTACCTAAAACGAAAACCGCCGCTGTTCCAATTGTTTGTGATACCAACATCAACACGTTTTTATACATACAATATAGCACCCTAATTGCGTAACACACTATTACTACCAATTTGAATAATTTTGAAGCATATTTCTAATCCATTGCATCCATGTTCGAAAAATGTGTCTGCTTAACAACGCAATAAATGTTGTTGAACTGTCAAAATGAAACCCATTGCTACTGATAGTGTGTTACGCAATTACCCTGCTGGTTTGTATCAAAGCATATTATGTACATATATATTATGTACATTTTTTGTTAGTCCTTGTACTAAATACTGGACTAGGATGCCGATTCGTAATCGCTTTTAGTCTCTATTATCCCTTCGAAAATTTAATCCGTGCTGAAGTGGATAATCTTGTGAATTGTTCAGGTTTCTTTCAAACGGTGTAAATTAGCACATTGAACGTTAAACTATCGCGCTCCTGAGTTATGGGACCAGCCAGGCAAAGAAATTTGAGTAATAGTAGTTATTCTTCCTTTATCTGTATCGATCCTATGAACTATTAAAGTATCAAATTTGTAAAACATATAGATAAATATAATGTTTCATTCAAAGACGGATTATTTTCCTCGGACACTTGAGTCTGAGTAGAACTTGAGTCAGGTGGTCCCGGCTGTCATTCGTAGATCTTTGAGAGTCGTTACGGGTTAGTCAGAAGCCCATGTCTGGCAACTAGTCTTACCAAGGGGTACCGTGTTACCCAGTAATTGGGTTGCGTAGAGGTCATATTGTCAGTCACTCCATGTAAAATACTGGTATTCACCTGCATCCCGTTAGACTGGAAGCCGACCCCAACATAGTTGGGAAAAGGCTAAGCAGATTGATTGGCTTAATTTGAGTCAGAAAAAAAAATCCGTCTTTAATCGATAAAAATAAATGTTTTTAGAACATTGATACTTTATAAGTCAGGTATTGAATGAAAATGATTCGGTTCATGTTTTGTTGTGAACGCAGGTCTTTCGAACGAAGTGATAAACTACTACCTGCTGTCGCTGGCGGTGGCCGACCTGCTAATCGGCGTGCTGGTGGTGCCGCTGTCGGTGTACCCGGCCATCACGGGCCGCTGGATGTTTGGCGACCTCATGTGCCGCCTGGCCGGCTACGTCGAGGTCACGCTGTGGTCCGTCTCCGTGTACACCTTCATGTGGATCTCCGTTGACCGTTATCTCGCAGTTCGGAAGCCTCTCCGCTATGAGACGGTTAGTGCGACGGTAGTTATCCTTTTCAATATTTTTTTTATTAGCTAGCTAGCCTGCATCTTTTATGCATTCGCATTAGTAATTGATCATTCTGACTCCTTTGATAAAACAGTTAATAAACCCACTTTCTCCTAACCATACGAAATCGATTCTTCTTTTGAATAATTACAATAATATAGTAGATTACGATTTCATTTTTCTCTCTTTTAATAGTTCCTTTATAAATAACATTAACATTTACATAATTAGTGGAACTTAATCATTAGCATGACAAATTATTTTGTAATATTAATATTCCTAGTATTTTAAATGATTTTGTCCCTATTCCAATAAAATCTCAGAAACGTTAGATTAGTTTAGGCCGCGCCTGTTCTAGGCTAATTATTAATAACAATGCTCATGGACCAGGTACAAACGCGCACTAGAAGCCAATGTTGGATGGTTTTCACATGGATTTCAGCTGCAATGCTCTGCTGTCCACCGTTACTAGGTTACAAAAAGGAAGCCAAATTTGACACGGAAACGTTTATATGTATGCTCGACTGGGGCACGACGTACGCGTACACGGCCACGCTCGGCATCCTCGTGCTGGGCCCGAGCGTCATCTCCATCGTCTACAACTACTACTACATCTTCTCGATGAAGCGCCGGCTGAACAGCGGCGTGCCCATCCACGACAAGGAGTACGCGACGGCGCTGGCCGAGAACCTCTCCAACCCGAGCCACTGGATGAGCTTCATCATGGTGTGTACGTTCTGGTTGAGCTGGTCTCCTTATGTGTTCGTTAAACTCTACGAATATTGCACTGACCAGGAAATAAAGGTACCCATGTTGCATTTTGGAGTGGTATGGATGGGCATTATGAATTCATTTTGGAAGATTGTAATATTGCTGACATTTAGCCCGCAGTTCAGGCTCGCGCTTAGAGTTCTGTTTCTGACGGCGTGTTGTCGCTCCAAGGGGCGCTTGGCTGCGGAACTCCTGGGCCTGGACAATGATGACTGAGTCCACCTTTTGGCGGGTATGTAAATCCTTTGTAAAGTTGAGCACCCGAACACAAACACAGTATTGTCGCACAGACAATATTAAGGATTTAGATACCTGGCCTGGCTTCACACCTGCCCACCATGGTCTATATTGTTCTTGAATTTAAAATGTTCTGCAGCAAATTACACGAATTTTGTTGTTGCCGTTTTGTTGACATAATATTGCTGTAAATTAGAATGTCCTGATATTTCTTGACAATGAGTATAATCACTACTGATCATTCCTGTAAATTAATCTTGCCACGAATAGATAATGATTCTGCATTTTCAATCATAGCAAGCGATGAGTATGTATAGGTAGTCGATACCAGGGAGAGTATGAATAACTTTCAGTCTATAAATGTTTGTAGTCAATAATATTTGACAATAATGTGTTTAAGTTCAAACACTTTGCTCTGTGCAATAAAGTTCATATCATTTTCTCAATGAATATTCGCTAGTTATAAGCATTATGTAGTGTTTAATTTATTCTATATTGTTAGAGCGTGTTACGGAATAAAATAATACGAGGAGGTTAAAATAAGACTCACGTACTACGTACTTAAAGTGAATATAGAATAGTCTAATAGGGTGCTACATTTTTATTGTTATGGCACTCGCAAGTTTTCAATGATCGATGTATGGATGTTGTATTCTTTCGAATGGGGTTCCTTCTATCTGGCAGAATATTGATGCTCCGAAATTTATTTGGCATAACACACTTGGCATACCTAATCTTCTTTATACGAATATTTTTAAGGCATAAAAATTATTTAACATAATTATTGTTTGGCCGAATGTCCGAATTTACAATGGCATACTTTTAAGATGGCAGGATTTTATTTGGCGCTATTACTTAATTAATTTCACTTGGCATACTATGAAGATAACAGTAGAATTATTTTTTAACGAATATTGTTTGTTCGGTGTATTTTTCCATGGTATTTGAATGAACTATAAAAATAATGGTTTCTTTAAGCGATCTCGGGACTTGGGGCACCCCGACTTGGGTTAGGTTAGGTTCCTTTAAACCCTGTAGACAGAAATAGGGGCCCGCGAAGCGGGGCTCCTTCGACTACCTCTTATTTATTATTGCTCGTAAACCAACTTAGACTCTAATTAATTATTTAAAAAAAAATGTTAGGTTAAAACTACCCCCTTCGCAAGAACTCACGTATGCCAAAAGACGATTCTGACTGTGAACTTTCTGCGATATGATGGTTCTACTTTTTAATTATTATGGATATGAAATTTATGATTCTGACTTACAAAATTATGAGTTTTTAATGTATGATAAATGAGTGTGTGCCAAACGATTTTCTGCGAAATGAAGTTTATGTTATACGCTGTTATGCAAAATAATATTATGACATAAAAAGGACTGCTATAAAGGGACCCTTTCGAATGTACTCAGTGTACATTTTATAAGATGGAAAGAATCACAAGCTATTATTCTTGTTGTACCTACGTACTCGTATATCATGAATGCCAAGTCCGGATGGAATAATGTTGTATTCCGAACAAATCAAATAATTTTGTTCAATCACTTCGTTGTTGAAATACCATTTGCTGTAAGAGAGCGTTTTCCTATGTAAATTTTGTAAACATAGCCTATGTAGGTATAGAGTTGTTTACCTACTGGTTGATCTAGTTAAGAGCGTTTACGCAGTACGGCATTTCATACAAACTTTCAAGCCCTTATTTTTCGAAATGAATGAACTGATTTTAATGAAACTTCATACGCATAGGCACGATACAAAGGTCTAAAAAGTAAGTAAAGAACATTTTCGAAATGTCTTATTTAAAAAAAGATACTTAACTGGAAATCTCTGTTTTTATGGAAAATTTAAAATCGGTCTAATTTGGCTGTAACACTATTTTTCGAAAATGGCCTCTACTAACGTTTTAGATATTTGTATCCTGCTTATGCGTATGAAGTTTCATTAAACTCGGTTCATTCATTACGAAAAATAAGGACTTGAAAGTTTGTATGAAATGCCGTACGGCGTAAACGCTCTTAAAATAATAATAATCTTTTCAACACACTTGCTCGTAAAGTGGTTCTTATTGAACCGCTTTTAGGTCCATAATGCAGTATATTAAAAATGCGTGCTTTTTCGTTATGCTAATCCACTAGTGCGTTATAGCCACAGATAAAACTATTTACTAGTCGGAGATGCGCGCTTTTTTAATCTCATCAAGGAGACTTAATGCCAAAAGAAATCCGCGGGCCATATTTCACTTGTTTTTTTAAATAGTCTGTCCTAGGTTCCAAAATGAACTAATATTTATTTACCATAAGGGGAAGCGCTAAGGTAGCCCGCGAAAATAAAATTTTCTTACGTTTTTTGCAATTTTCTGGTCAGTATTAAGTTGTACATTGATTAAAATATTATTCGCGACCGTAACAAATAATGTATTTACAGAATTATAATCATTAGAATCAGTACTACAACTGGTTAAGTTAGTATAATCCCAAAATGTCAAGATTTCATGAAATAGTCATTCAGTGGGATTTGTTTTGACTCACAGCGCCCGTGAGCGCAACTGGGGTGAGGGGGGGGGGGGGGGTTCAAAATGGCGCACATCAGTAATACAGCCATCAGTGCAGCCAACATAATTCGTTCAGAAACTCATTTGTTACGTTCATCCCATGTTACTTTTTTACCTGGTCTCCCCTATTTAATTTTATGTCATTAGCTTTCAATGGTGAGAAGACCGACTGTGCAAAATGAACTGGCCTTTCTTAATAGTAGAGTATTCCCTAAGGGGATAAAGTAGTGTCTTAATGTCGCGGGCGCTATTTTGAATCCTGAACGCAACGAAGGATTCTTGGGCTCCCGAGCGCCGCCGTGAGGAAACTGAGTTTACTCCTGAGCGAAGCGAGGGACTTAAGACTAGAATCCTGACTACTGTGAGGCATTCAAGCTCGCCCAAGACGAAGACATCTTTATCCCCGAGGAGAATACTCTACTTTTAGCACCTATTGCGAGGTAATAAAAACGAATTCGATTATCGAATTAATAGTTTATGAAACTGCGGAATACCTAGTTATATGCAGTGTCATACAATATTTACCCGACTACGTAACAGGACAGAGTTATGTTTTTATGCGTACTTAACTATGTATCTTTGTACGTGGTATTTCTTATACCCTAGAAGCATCCTAATGGCTGGATGGATTTTAATACATGAGGTACACTCGTTTGGGTCGCGCAAAGGTTATAGGCTAGGTTTTGTTTTAAATCAAAATGGCAGATTTTGGAAGAATTTAATAGAATACTTTTTAGAGTGAACAATTACGAACGAAAGTAAAATGCTTTTCGCGCGTTTTTTATTTGTTCACAAACCTTTTTTTTATTTGGCTCGCGCTTTTTACTTTATCATAAAGCGTGTTACTTGTTCATACAATGTTCGTGATTCATCTCTTTGGTGATTGGAACTTTTACTAACAATATCCACATTCCAAATTCAAATCACTTTTAGTCCCTAGGGATTAAAGAGCTATTTTCGTCCCTGTTTACGAAGAGTACACTAGCTCTTTTTTAATACATGTGATAAAAAAGCATTTATTTTATTATTTGGTTTGTACGGAATACGATACAACAAGAGTTGTGTTCGATCTACGTATTTATTGGGAATATTTAATTTAAAAAAAATTGTAAACGTTCGAGTCGGATGTATTTAAAATGAATAAAAAACATTGTGGTTTCCTGAAACGGTAATATAAGGTAATATGTAATACGGGCTGGTGTCCGCAACTCCACGTCAATGCGCGTATAATTTTGAAACAAAGTCAATGTTATATAGGTATACATAATTTGTAAATTTTGTTGAACGCACATTCTGTAACCGCTTTTTAGCGTGACTTTTGTCTCATAAAAGATCATGATAATAATGATTAGATACTAACTGATTTGTCAATGGGTATCAAATCTTGAATTTCTGATTTCTAAGTATGTGAGCTGTTATGTTACTGGTATTTAATAACTATAACGTTTATGCTATTCGTGTTCATTATAAATATTAACTAATTATGACATCGATGGGCGAGTGTACCGGTTATAGTTTCCGTTGAAAACGGAGTTTTCTGAAGCGGGTTGTATGTATTACGTAGGTACTTCTCAAGAATCCAGTGCCTTTGGAGACTTGCCAAGTTGTCTATTTGGGTTCATCCCGTGCTTGCGTCATACTCATCAATATTCCGGTATATAGGTACTCGTGCCATGCAATAACATTATAGATAGCAGTATATTTGGCGCTCGCCCCTCGGTTAAAGTTAACATTTTCTCAAATTAAAGGCTGTGCTTAGACTATCTTTAATTTCTTTTGTTTCAGAGTAGGTTTAGATTGTACTTAAATGTAAAGTTAGCTGTCATTTATCATTTACTGTCTGTCTGTTTTCACTGCCTTTTCTAATGTATTTTTAATTATTGTTGAGGATTGTTAAGTACGTAGGTATCTACTTATATATCTAGGTATGTGTTGAGTTGCGGTGTGGTCATTTTCATCACTGCGCATATTTGGTTTTTAAACAAGTTATTATTGTACTAATGTTTAATATGTTTGATTTTTATTTAGTTTATAAGTTTGCTTCAGGTGTAGATTTTGTAACTAATTATAAGTAATAGTACCTACATTAGGTACTTTTTCTGTAATAGATAAGTAATAAGATTTTTGTAGATGTGTAAACAAATATAGCTGTATAACTGTTTCAAATAGGTATAGCCTATATAAAATGCTCTCAAATGGCTCGAGCAGTAAAGTGTTTTTTGGTGAGATGTAAGCTAAGCTATAAGTAGCTCCGAATGGATAATTATAGATTGCTGTCAGAAAGGGGCCAAGTAAGCACAATGGCCCAACCATTGTGCCTACTTGGCGCGGCGACCTACATCGATAGCACTCTGCTTAGTATGCGATATATATACACGGTGGGTACTAGACAGTGGCAGTATTAATTAATCGGTTAAAGTACACTGAACGAGATACAATAGAAGTTTTATTGTCATTAAGGCTGCGTTTCCACCAGAGATGTGCGAATATGCGTAGCGAGGGAAACGCAGCCTAAGTCTGGGGGCGTTTAATACCCGCAAAGTGTTAATTTAGTTACACAGCAGTAATATGCAGCAAGTCATACAATAGGATTTCTACAAGTCAGCTCATAGGTCACATACCTACCTACTTGTGAAATATAGGTACAATCGCAAGAAATAATACGTACAAATAATTTAAAAGGTCGAGAATTTACGGTTACGTCTTTTTGTTAGTGACGGGTTCGTTAAATATTCAAAAAAATCTATATTAGCAAGAAGTAATAGGTATATACAAGTAAGTAAAATGGACGCGTACCTACTTATCTAGTAGGTAGTCCTCCAGTTCATCAAATATTCTAAAATAATCTACTTATAACCAAAAAATAATATTACTAGTCATATAAACAAACTTGAATTTATGTGTACTTATGTCGTATAATTCAAGAAAATATTCTTGAAGAAAATAATATTATTACTTATGATAGCAAGAAATACTACGAATATTTTAAAAGGGCGTGAATTTATATTCACGACTTTATCTTCATTCTTCTAAAATAATATTAGTCACATTCTAACGAGACAAATAGGCTTCTTAACTTTCAAAGTTAAACGAAATTCAAACTACTTATTTACTACTATCTATACACGGTGTAAAATGACCCGTCACGAAGCCGACATCTACGCATTCTGTACATCTAAGTACGTAACTTGGTGCAAAAATAATTGCTAGGACGACTTTTATTAATGATGTGAAAGTGTACCCTTAAGCACAATGTTTTGTGTGCGTTACATTGCTTTGGCACTGTCGTAAAGTGCGCAATGTAACCCACGCAAAACATTATGCATAAGGGTGCATGCAACGGTACAGGGGTCGTGGGAGTATTTAAAGTAAATTTTCAACACACTTGCTCGTAAAGTTCTCGTAAAGCTCATTTTAAAGCAGTTTTTTTTTTACATAAATAGTCTGAATTGTCCTTGGTCCCAAAAAGAACTAAAATTTATTTACCTTATGGTGAATACGCAGTTGTAGCCGGCGAAATTCAATATTTCGTACGTTTTTTGTAATTTTCAGGTTTTCAAGTACCTACGTACCTATTTACAGAATTATACTTAATCATTAGAATCGTTAATAAATCTTTCTAACTCTTACGGAAAAGTGCTTATGGAACAAATCTGACTTAAAGAGATATATTAATGATTCTAATGACTATTATTCTTTAAATACATATCTTTTATAGTCGCGAATCATATTTTGATCAAGATACAACCTGACACTGACCTGCAAATAGCAAAAAACCTAAGAAAATTTAAATTTCGCGGTTTACCACTGCGCATTCACCTTAAATCAATTGTCTGTGGTCCATTCTGGAACCAAACGGAAAAGACCCTGACTGGCGTTCTATTAATGAGGATTCTCACTGAAGTAATGTATATTTCTCAATGCCAATAGTACTTTCTAATTCCATACTAACTAAACTACAATTTGACATACGACAACACTACAATCATTTCGCACCTCAATACTGTCTTTACTTTGTACAAATAGCATTTCTGTATATAAATTTATGGTCTCATTCATTACTTTAAATTAAATTAAAATGACGAAACATTATAAGCTTCGTCATTGTATTTAGCTCATTATTCTATCCGTTATAAATACTGATCCTAATAGATATTATCCCTATAACCCGTTATAATTAATTAGAATAATAATATTTTCGTTTCCCTACCTTTGTTTCCTTTACATTGTAATAAAGAACAAAACGTGACATTGTCTGAATGCAAAAACCGTGCGAAGCCAAAAGAAAAAAAAAAACACTACGATCGTCTAAACATTATTTTGTGTTTATTATATTTTTATAGGCTGTTTAGCGGTTTTACCAGTGCCTTTATTTACATATGCGCTCGCATCGCTAGCGCGGCGCGCGGAAAAACAAAACTAGCGCGCTATTTTCCATAAAAGTTAATAACAATACAAGTCTGTTTTCTTCCTCGCAAGTGTGTTGAAAAACGTCGTATGAAACTCGTGTGCATTGATCATTACACACATGTATCATAATGTACTATTATAACATTTAAACTTGTTTTCGTCATAAATGACAAAAAAAGTTTGAACTTTGACCTTACTTTACCAATACCTCTCCAACCAGAAGGTTCCCAGATAGGGTCCAGTCCAAATAAAAACATAATAGGTACCGAACGGGTAGAACAAATGACTCATGGCTTCGTTAAGGTTATTTTTACCCGTTATCTCTACTAATCCGAAACGTGTTCACTACCTCCGTAAGGTTAACAATTAACAAACAATTAAAACAGGAACGATACCTAACATTACAGTTAATGAATTGTTCAGTAGCCTCGTTTGCGCACTGCGGTGTTGTTTAACCGAAACAGATTTGTTACAAATTAAAATATTATGCAGTTTCGACGCAAATGTAGGTTAGAGATAATTTAAATGAGAATCGGTTTTACACGTGTGGAATTAGATCGTGAGTTATTAACTTAGTTAGGGCGAGCTGGTATGGTACACATGTGTACCACAAGCGGTAAAAAATAGTACCGGCTCGTCCTTAAGAGGTAATTGCATTTTTAGCATTCTATTACCATCGTGATTAACGTTTAATAGTAATTTTATAAAGTTCAATTCGAACTACATTTGTTTCTAAAATAAATCGCGACGCCTTCGATCGACTAATATTCTTGATAAAAGGCCCGACACCGCTCGTATAATTTGGAAGTAAAGTTTAGTTACAGTTTACCTACAATAATATGTCTGTGATCGGTTAGCGGAAACAAGAAACTGCGGCTGTAAGGTGCAATCAAAAGCCTACTGGAATAGATAGATAGCTACTCAGTATTACCGAGGAATATCGTACTTATTTAATCTGAACAGTCCCGTGATAACATGTTGTCATCAATACCGTGCAGGGTGGCTGGGAAATCGATGCACAATCCATTACCACAGATTCAGTATGACACGTGATTCTGAACGCCGCAGCGTTGAAAATTTTCGCCGGTTATTAAAAAAAAAATTAGCTTACATGATACATTTTTGCCGCATTGGTATTGATTGCACATTTTTATGAAACAGCAGATTTTTTTGATAACCGTCGCATAATGTTTACGCTAGAGGGTCTAGAATCATGTGCTAAATTCTAGGTTTCACTCCTCTGATGTCTGCCAAGTTGTATAATTATACTATTAAATATATGCTACTAGCAGCACCCCGCGGTTTCACCTGCATAAGTGTCGATCCCGTTGGAATATCGAGATAAAAACTATCCTATGTCTTTTCCCTGGACTCAAACTACCTCTATACCAGATTTCATCTAAATAGGTTCAGCGGTTTAAGCGTGAAAAGGCAACATACAGACAGACAGAGTTACTTTCGAATTTATAACATTAATAGGTATGGATGGATATAAACTGTAAAGTTATAAATCTGAAAGTAACTCTGTCTGTCAGTCTGTTGTCTTTTCACGCCTTAATAATTCAACGAATTCGAATGAATATTGCACACAGGTAAACCATAACCTGGTTTAGGAAATAGGATACTTTGTATTCCGGTAGTACGTTCGAGCGGGATTATTTCCGAACAACACGTGGGCGAAGCCGCGGGAATAGTTAGTACAAAATATATACGATATCATGCGACATGCGACGCGGCACCCGCAGTCGCTGCTGAGTGGTTAAAATAATGATTGAACGTGTAAATTAATTGGGTACTAGTATAAATGAAGTGGGCCAAAGGCGCTTTACAGATGGAGCAACTTTAGTTGAGGCAACTAACAACTTTTTTTTAATTTTCTTTTAAAAGTTGCCAGTAGCTACAACCAAATAGCCCTAGATGTACCTATGTAAACAGCTAGTTGCCAGTTGCTGCAATAGCTGCTCCAATTGCAAAGCGCCTAAGTAATTAAACTGCCAGGCTATGAAAACAAAACAAGATAGCATTTTTACGTAACAGTAACAGACAGCCTAGCTGTATAGCAAAACTAGACTACAATGTCGAAGAGAATTCTAGTAACGCTCTTTGTTAGATATCCCTATGAACTCGTCGGATATGAAACGACGGGCTAACGGGAATGAAAAGCGAACATATTATATAATGTAAAAACGTTTTAATAATCTTTTAGAACTTTCGTATTTTGTTAATAAACATAGAATATAATATATTACATGCAATAAGTCTTGTAGTTTTGTGTATATAAGGATGAAGGAAATACAGTAATAATACATTTTATGGGAATGGATGTGATTCTCTTGAAGTTTGAGAAATTTAAATAGATTTGGATATAGAAGCACCGATATTTATTAATATTAATAATTACGTATATTACTCAATAAAAACTCAGATATTGTAATATAATTTACCTGTGTTTATTTTAGGGATGTACCGTAAAGCACATAAAATAAGTACTTATAACAAATAAGTATACTTATGATTATGCCCAAACTTTATCGTAGGTACCTACGTGAACATCTAAGTACATAAAATTTATGTCTCATTTAACAATCGTTACTTAAACTGGAGCTGCATTGGGACATACTTTATTATAAAGATAATTCTTACTTATGATACGTTACTACATCAATTCGTCCAAAAAAGCTGCCAAATTTAAATTCATTATTTAAAATATCATTTTAAAATAATGATTTCGTGACAAATAAACTTGTTCATTTTACTTTATAATTGAAATATGTAATGTAAGTTTAAAGTTAAGATCATTTAAATAATTAATATTGCGATGCTAGGAAGTGTTAGAAGTAGGTGAAATGACATACGTAAGCTGTTCTAGATGAGAAGATACAGACAAAATTGTTTAAAGTAAACAAACACACATCGTATTTCTCTAAGGCTGAGATGAGATGGGAAAAATCCGTTTAAACAAATTCGCTTTGACACAATGCGATCATTGAGTTCTAGTGGATGAGAGAGGTCCTCGTAAATGCAAGAAAAATATTGAGAGGTGTCGGGAAATTAACCGATCGAAATGCTCATTCTTTGTTTACGATCAGGGGCCTAAAAAGTCCACTTTGGAGAATCATAAAAGGATAACATTATGAATTATAGTACGGCGAAGACAGCCCGTGTTTTTCTTTTTTTCGTTGCACTACGTAATCGTATGTATCTACAATCAAAGAGATTGGGATTGGATCGGATTGATTGGTATTTTAGCATAGTAAAAAAAAAAGTAACTTAAAAAGGCTTCACCAATGGGATTTGATACGATTAACTTAACAGTTAACTGTCCATTGTGTTATCCTTTTATGATTCTGCCAAAGTGGCCTTTTTAGGCCCCGTGGTCAGGTTTTACCACTGGAGCACTACTTGATCATAATGGAGTCGAGTAATAATATTGGTGCGTGTACGTTTCGCAGCGATTTATTATTGATATTGACGCTATTTTGGTACTGATTCGGCTTATTTCATAATTAGGTACAATAATACCATTTCATTATTTTATTATTATTATCCGGTTAGACTGGAAGCCGACCCCAACATAGTTGGGAAAAGGCTAGGCAGATGATGATGAATAACATTTCATTATTTAATTCCATAAAAACGCAATATAAATATATTTCAAAGCCTTAGCTAACGATATCAGTGGCCTTTTTTGGACTCACCTCCGATTGAGAGCGTGTTAGAATTTTGTATGGAAAACTAGCTTTCTCGGAGTTTCTCCTAGTGACCACCAGGTAGCGCTATAACTTTTTCCCATAATATAAAATTCTAACGCGCTCGCAATCGAACGTGAGTGAAAAAACTCACACTTAAGCCTCTGAAGAACCTCAACGTATTTGTTAAAAAATATTCTATAGCAATTCTCGATCATAATAGTTTTATAGCACATAAATAGTTCATAGACAAAATTAGAACAGAGTTAACATGAAGATCACTCGTGCAGTATCATTGCGGAAATATTATGGATATGTCTACGTAAGATAACACCTATCTGATACAATATAGAGTAGTAATTTGATTGCCTATTATCTAACGGTTGCAGCTTTTAGCTAGGTCTGTCAGCTTATCTGACGAATCTAGTGCAGACCCGACATTAATTAATTGAAACTTGATGAGATAGCAGCTTTGTGTAGCTCACAGGAATCTTTTTAATTAAAATAACGTTGAAATGGATTTAGGAAGGATTCTCAGTTAACTTGTTACAAGCTATTAAATTATGATGGAGCGACGATCTTAGCAGGATGGATGGTAGCAGCTGGATGAGAGTTGCCGAAAATCGAGTTGAATGGCGTGCAATAGGGGAGGCCTATGTCCAGCAGTGGACTTCTATAGGCTGATGATTATGATGATGATTAAATTATGTTTACTTGTTAGCATGTTTAGATGGATTCTTGCAAGCTGGATATTATGTAAAACTTACTCTTGAAGAAGAGAAAGATAAAAGAGTTGCAACCTGGTTGTCTACTCTCTAGGCACGAAATCCGTAGTTACGGTCGAAGTTACGGGTGTATCCTACTCCGTATCACCTTACAACTAAGAATGAATGACAATGATGATTTGACAGCTGTCCTTAATCCCGATTTGTTTTTTACCCGACCCATAAAGTTAATTAATTGAGAGTAGAGTTCATTCCGAAGTATCGAACTACTAGTAGAGTTCATTCCGAAGTATCGAACTACTTTCCGTCGGGCCGTATCGGCGATGACGGACTTACCGCCGAACCCAATAACCTATTGACAGATAGCTACTGATGGTAGCCAGTATAATTATAACTGTCATCATAATAATCAACCTATATTGTTCCCACTGCTGGGACACAGGTCTCTTCTCTTCGAGAGGGAGTGGGCTATAATCTAAAACGCGGTGGGCCCGCGTGCGGTTTGGCAACTGTCACTATACTATAATCTTACAGATGATTATTGGGTCGTTAAAACCAGAGATAGGTAGGTTTTTTCACCTCCAGTATGCCAAAACTGGTGAAAGATAGGTAATTAATTGGGTTCGGCCGTTATAGGGTAGGCCCCAGGATCGTCTCCGCACCGTACTGTACCGTCTTTTAAAGTAAAACACGTTGAGAGCAACTAATCGTAATGATTGGCAGCTTTTATCAAAAGCTTTTACGTTTAATTTAAGGTTTTATACTAGCTTCGTGAGATTAGCACAAACAGTCCGAATAAAGTAACTAAATTCTTAACTGAGCTAACTGTATTTTTTTCCCTATTCTGTCTCACGGATGGGCAAAGGCCCTCCCCCAAGTGCTTCCAGGAACTACTTTCCTGCGCCACATCGAAGCAGCCCTCGCGGTACGCGTCCTGGTCATCTCGCCACCGCTTCCTGGGCTGACCTCAGTGGCATAATTACATAAGTTACGAAATTGAACTTGTTTTGTATCGTGTTCGTAAACGTTAGAATAATGTTACCTACCTATTTCTGTACCAACCATCGTTGTGTGAGATAACGTTACCTATTTCTGTACCAAACATCGTTGTGTGAGATAACGTTACCTATTTCTGTACCAACCATCGTTGTGTGAGATAACGTTACCTATTTCTGTACCAATCATCGTTATGGAAGATAACGTTACCTATTTCTGTACCAATCATCGTTATGGAAGATAACGTTACCTATTTCTGTACCAATCATCGTTGTGGAAGATAACGTTACCTATTTCTGTACCAATCATCGTTGTGGAAGATAACGTTACCTATTTCTGTACCAATCATCGTTATGGAAGATAACGTTACCTATTTCTGTACCAATCATCGTTGTGGAAGATAACGTTACCTATTTCTGTACCAATCAACGTTATGGAAGATAACGTTACCTATTTCTGTACCAATCATCGTTATGGAAGATAACGTTACCTATTTCTGTACCAATCATCGTTGTGGAAGATAACGTTACCTATTTCTGTACCAACCATCGTTGTGAGTAGTGTATTTTTTACTTCTATTATTAAGTTTTAATCTATGTTTACTTATTATTACACTACTGTTTGTTGTCCCTAAATAAATAAATGTTACCTATTTCTGTACCAACCATCGTTGTGTAAGCTGTCCGAATTAGCTCCAGTTTTCAGTTGCAATTAATTTTATCCCTCTAGGGGCTCTAGATATAAATCAGGTTATAGCATTTATTTTAGTACTGTATTGAAATATGGAGAGTTTTATGATGACTTAAATATATTAGAGGTTTATTTTTTGTACTAGTTCTAAGTTTTGGTAATAGTGATTACTCGAGAGAAAATTATCGCTGTAAGTATAAAATTTTATTCAAATTCTGTTAACGACATAATTAACCACTGTCGAGGAATTTTGTTATAGCATTTCACGTTATGGAAATTATAATATCTACGGATTTTTAATACCTATATTATCCTAATTTATATAACTGTTATTGTCTACATTCAGATCAGAGGTACATTAAGTATAGTAATTGTTCAATAGTTTTGTCTAAAATCAAGATTCTCTATCGTGTTTGTCACTATTAAAATGTTTAGCTCAAGTTTTGGCGTTTTATTTTTATAGAAACGAATTCTCTGTATGATGAGATTAAAATAACAGTAATAGCGAATTTCACCAAACTTTTTTACCTAAATTAAGTCTTATCCTAAGAATAAATGATGACTTTTTGACTGATATTCCATATTAGAAATGTCAGACGTCAATTTTATTCCACGCATAAGACATCAGCTTGGTGAAATCAGCCCTTATAAAAATAAAATTTATTGACGCGGCTGATTTTTCAATGGAAAGATATTTTTTTTCGCGCAATAACATTGACGTCTGACAGATTTTGTATGGAAGAACTGTAAAAAGTTCAAAATTATTCCTCGGATAAAATTATCTGGCGTTGGAAAAATCAGCCCGTAAACGTTTAAACATAAATTTCAATTAAACTGTTTTAAAAAGAAACAATTTGGTCTATGATTACAGCTATTACAGCTCTTTGATTATGTGACTTATCACAAAATAAGCAGAGTGGGCAAAATTAACCTATAATTAGGTTAACAATATGGCTACTGACCACGACGAAATTAAAGCCATTTGGCATTACGTAAAAATTGATAAAGCAGACGTGGTTTCGCTCATATTAATATAATTAAGCTGAACATCCAATAAAATAATGAATCATGATGACCCAATAAAAGTTTATCACAGACTGAGGTGCATTTTAATAACATCCATGAGTGATGTTAAGTCAGGGAAATTGTTAAGCAAATTGATATATTTATAAACTGAAAAGCCACGCTACCATCTTGCTGACTGGCCATCGAATGGTTTGTGAAGAGACAAAATCGAATAAAAAGCTTGTCGTTGTCCAAACTACGACAAACTTTCTATGAACAGGATCTTTTTATGACTTATAATATAAAGACCTTGTTCCTAAAAATTGGGACACTTATAAAGGAGGCCGTTCAAGTTTCCCATCCGTAGGTACGCAAAATAGGCGCATTGACGTTGTGGACTTGTGGACACCAGCCGTAGCAGTATTATGTTCTATGTTATGGGTTTGGTTTTCCCACTTAGTCCTTCAGTGGACCATTGTGCGTGGGCAATGGCGGCCGTCGGTGGTTATTCCAACCAGCCCACCTCCAGAAGCTGTGTGTTGTATGTAAATAAAATAAAAACTTTATTCAACCTAAGGATTTTTCATTATACAAACATGACTGTCTAGTTTGAGCAACGTTCTACTCAGCGTGGAATTCTGGGTTCATTCCCTCGATCTGGAAAATAGTTATTTCCATCTCATTACAAAACGATTTCTAACTTTAGACAAAGGTTTAAACCATCAAGCCAATTTCAATTTCGAGCTTTATTCCTAGAACGTACCTAATAGTTTTTATTACAAAAGCTGACTAAAGCTTTGGTTTTGTAGGAGAATGGTAGCCGCCACATGTGGCGGTTGTAATAACAATTATGGCAGCGGGGCAAACCCCGCGATAAGCGTTTTTTAACGCTTTCTAAGAAAACTTACTTTTATAAGTAACGTTTCAGTGACGTCATACATTCGCCGGTTAATTGCAGATACCAAGTGACAGCCAGCGCTTTTTTAGGAAACCGTAGCTTAAGTGTTCAATTTTATAATAATAACTTTACTTGAGTGCCAGCGACACAAAGAAGAAGAAGTACACCACACCTGCCAGTTATGTTTAAGTTATTTAGTGATTGGACGACCGGTGGAAGTGGAGGTGCTTGGGGGAGGCCTATGTCCAACAGTGATGATGATAAGAAATAAACGTTCCAACTCCCGCCAACATCTGGTCAGTTCTATTATTGTAAAATGTTCCATGTAACAGAAAAAATAAATAAACCAGACCATTGCCCTGGTCACAAAGAAAGACTTGGGGTAGCTATTTTATTTTTCACCGCTCAATCACTATGACCTATCAGGCTTACTATTTGCTCAGCCCGGGCATTGAATCCAGGACCCGCTCAGCAGCCACCACTAAATCGACGATGCAATTTCAAAAATGTAAAAGAAGCTGGTCTATCTCATAATGATTGCATTCAAGGGTGATGGAGCCAAATATATTTTACTTACACCTAAAACAATAAAGTAAAACAATTGTGACCATCATAATGATCCAGATGTGTAAACATTAACTAAAGAGCTTTTCACTTTAAACGAAGTAAGTATGTGTGTCGCGGGATAGTTGTTTTTTTTGCGAAATTACTAGCCTTTTTGCAAAGAAGCCGCACCCTAACTGCGTAACGCTATCAATCTCAATCTGAATCATTTTGAAGGCTAATCCACTGCTTCATACTTATGTTCGAAAAATTTGTGTGCTCAACAACGCAATGCAATTATAATGTGGTTGTCAAAATGAACGCCATTCGTACTGTTGAGTGTTACGCAACTACCCCGCGGATTATTAGGTATTGGAAACCTAGAAAGAGTAGAATAATACGATCGAATTATCAGGATTTTTGCAAAAAACCCAGGCTGTTCAGTATGATTGGCAACTTTATTGCTGATTAATTCCGGCTTTGTATAGTATTTTTTTTACTGGTGCATAAAGTTTTAACAAATAAATAAATTAACTAATCGAAGAGTCAAGTTATACAATCTTTATTTTGGTTGGCCAGTATATAGCTCGAATGTAGCTGCAGTTAACTAATCAGGGCATACTCTTCGTCGTTCTTCCCAATTTACCTGAGGTTAGCCGGATTTTTCAAAAATCCAGATATTAGCTCGTATTAGGTATGAAAAATCTAGGATGTTCGAAAATTAAACGATTTTTCCATTTATCCTGCGACATTATAAACAAATAGTCGGCGCGGCGCGCTGACCACAACCATAATACCCAAAGTACTTTATTTGTCCGCCGTGGAAATCCTATACAAATTTATTTACTGGAAAACGGAATTATGCTGTTGAAATTCCCAAACAAAAATGTGTTAAAAACAGTTTAATATTTATTGGGATTGCAATAAATATTAAATACTAATATAATACCAAGGGGTATTGTTTGATCTAGTAACTGGGTTGTGGAGGTCTGATATGTAGTCGCCCCTCGTTAGATACTGGTACTCAGCTGCATCCGGTTAGACTGGAAGCCGACCCTTTCATAGTTGGAAAAAAGCTAGACATATGAGGATGATTAATTGGGATTATCCTCTTGAATGTATGGTAGGAACGTATGATTATGTCGGGTACGTACCATCTTTTTAGGGTTCCGTACCAAAATGGTAAAACGGAACCCTTATGGTGAGACTCAGTCTGTCTGTCTGTCTGTCTGACGGTCTGTATGTCTGTCTGTCACAGCTGGATATCTCAAAAACTACTAATGCTATCTGGAACTTGAAATTTGGAATAGTTTTAGATGACGTTTGCCCAACTATTTTGCAAATAAGAAAGAAATAAAAATTTTTTTTTTTTGCAACAGCGACTGGAAGGTAAATCTGAAAAATTTGAAGGCTATTATTATGTGTGATATCATATGAAAGAGCGCACATTCCATATTCTCGGACATTTTTTCTTTTTTTTAGGCCTCATAGTTACTTTAGTTAGTTACGCATACTTTTGATGCAAAATGTAAAAAAAAATATCGTCCCCCCCCCTTATCTCCGAAGTTTGCAAAGAGAAAAATCTGAAATAATTCTATGTGATAGAAGTTTATGTAAAGATTATAGGAAACATAAAACGATGTCTCTAAATAGCACACTTTTTCAGAAATCATGAACAAAATTTATACTAGTTCCACTATCGGTCAAGAGACGGCGCTGTGTACACCGCAGTGACCAGGGTTAAAATTCTCTAACGAATATAGGCCACGCCGATGAAAATTTAAAAACATATGATGGTACGGAACCCTCGGTGCGCGAGTCCGACTCGCTCTTGCTCGGTTTTTGTTTTCAGGGGCCACGTTATCTCTTTCGAAGAACCCGCGACCCTGCCAGGCATCGGCCCTAGCGGACCCCGCGGTCCTTACCGGACGGCGAGCTGCCCATTGCTCGCCGTACGCGCGCCTACGGTTGCCGGGAATTGGCTATCGATTCCCGACGCCCAGGGCGTCTCCTGCGGCGACTAGGTTCCTACCATCTAAAACCCCTCGGCTTTTCTCCTAACAAGATGACCCTGAGGCACTAGCAGGTGTCGTAGGTTTTACTTTATCCCATCCTATCTACTTTATTTTAATAGTAGAAACACAGACCTCCTCTCTGAAAGAGGGAGTGGGCCATAATCTACCACGCGGGCCAAGTACGGGTTGGTGAACGTCACTTGTCTTCGAATTTTTGGTTCTAGGACATGCCGGTTTTCTCACGATGTTTTTCTTCATCGTCTTGAAAGCGGTGGTGATGAAATTAAATACACAAAGTAATGTGCCTGCCTGGGTTCGAACTCACGACCTCGTAAGTCGCGGCCGATATCACTGGGCCACCACTGCCCTTTTTGTGACAAACGTTTACTATAAACTTCGTGTGCATTATTTGGCTAAGTGAAGCTTCTCGTAGCGTCGTAGCGTCTTGTAGCTTTTCGTAGCACCTCGTAGGTTCGCGTAGCAGCTCCCAGTTGTCTTCGTAGACGCTCGTAGCAGTCCGCTACGGCAACACGTATCACAGTCGCTCCTACCAGTCTCTTTCAGAATCTGGTGCTTAAGGGGCTAAATGCCTTTTATTGAATTACTTTAATTGGATTAGAGGAAAGGTTTTTGAAAAACGTACCTAGGCAGTTTCATCAATCTATGAGTACACGAAAAAAAGTTAACATTATTGTTTTATTCCTATATTGTTCCCCTGGGACACCTCTATTGGCCATGCAGAAAACAAAACAATCGCACCGTGAAACATCTATTATTCATCAGGTAGGGGGAAGAAATTCTTTTCAAACGTTAGGGTTTGAAAAGAATTTTGAGAAAAGGGTTGACTTGCAACCAGTATTTCCAATGTGTTTCAGATTTTAAAGGGGACTTGTTGCACCGTAAATGAAAGCAGTGAAGACAGGCTAGCTGCATCAATTATTCAGGAGTATGACTTTGAGCTGTGGACATGTAGAGACATGGGGTTCGAGTTTTAATGGAGTCTTTTTACAGATTGTTAGTTTTATTTCTGTAGTGTTGATAGTTTTTGTAGACTTTTTGTATAGTAGCCCCTTACTAATAAACGTTATATAGCGTCTGTATAGTTACACATCGCTTTGTCTTCTTCTTTCGAAAGTCAAAATAATTAGTGACGACTGAAAGAGAGAAATCGGTGCGTAACTATTCATCTGGTATAATACGTTTATTAGTAAGGGTTACTTTATAAAACCACTAGGTACTTCTTACATTCTTTTTCGTTTTTTTTTATTTAGTGTACATAATAAAGAGTATTCTATTCTACTTTGTACCTAACTCCAGATACCAAATAGTAGTGGTAATACCATTTAGTACAAATCGGGTGGGAAAGTTAGGATGAATTAATAACAACACTTGCATTGTATACATATATGTAATGTAATATATCACATTAATCCATTTATAACTAAATATATATTCAGAACTAATTTAAATACACATAAAATAGATACACTAATATATTTATTTGGTGATATAATCTGTGGTAATTTCTATTGTTCAATAAAGAGTGAATAACACGATGCTACTACAGTTAGGGGTCTGATCATTTTAGCTGAGCTCAAGTAAGATATTTTCTTATTACATATTATATATTCTCGAGGATTGATACATTTCAGGGAAACAACATTCAGTACATTACTATAACTACCTACCTAATTCGAGACTCAGTAAATTGTAACTGTCAAATGTAAAAGAAAACTCGGTTGTTCTGTTTAAATTAAATTCAAAACAAGATAATTAAATGGCGAGCCAATGTTTTTTGAGATAATTTAATTTTAAAACACCTTTACTTATGATACTGCCTTTTGTGTTACCCTGGCAACACTAGGTGCATGGCACGGTGAGATATTCAGTCAATTACAATTGACAGAACAATACGTAGTTACGTAAAATATTCAAAAAATAACTGGATACATCCAGGTCATACCTGCTCGATATAATTTTATAATAAATACACAATATCTGACTTGCTACAAGAGTAAAGTGATTAATATGATAACGTCAATTAATTTAACATTCATTTAAGTATATCATTGTTATATTTTTTATATATTTCAACTATTCTAACAAATATATATTCAGAACTAATTTATATACACATAAAATAGATACACTAATATATTTGGTGATATAATCTGTGGTAGAGTAATTTCTATTGTTTAATAAAGAGTGAATAACACGATGAATAATTTAGATCCATAGAATAAATTAGAATAAGAAGGGAAATAAATTAATACATATCTCTCAAATCATAACCAAATACAACTAAAACCATTTCGATTTGTAGGTAAATGATGACAACTGAAAATATATTCTGTAATACAATCGGGAGAGTTTTGAAAGATACAATAATCCGGGGTAATTCAATTTCCTATCTAATTGTTCTTACATTCTCATAGAGGTTTGAGCGGGTACATGCCGAACATCGGGAAACTGGTTGGTACATTAGTTTTCAATACACGAAAGCGGTTTGCTGATTGAGCTGTATTCAGCGCAGCGGCCGCGTGCTCCGTTTGACTGCCGCTGCTAAGTCCTAGCCACGCCTATCCACAAATATAATAATATATGAACAATACGAAAATACAAATCTGTAAGATTTCTACTATAGATTATACAGGGATATTCAAGTTCATTATTATATTTAATAATCTTATGATGTACAACTGTTTATTAAGAACAGTATGTCAACTCCTATGGTGAGGTTCCTGTGTTGTATGTATTATTATTCATATTATACATGATTTTTTTTTAGTAATATTTAATAAGTACTTATTTCTTATGGTAATTTTAAACATCTAGGATATAGTACAAAGGTAAATTGTAAAAGATATGTAGGTATGCAACGTGTTCAGGTATAAGCAAAGAAATGCTTCTGATTACAATTTAATTCAATATTTATGTCTTCATATGTGTAAATAATGATATAATTATTAATACTATAAAGGTGTAACAAGTAGAAACTTGTTTATATATTAGGAATTCGAACATTAGGTATATATATATATATTAAAGCAAATTGACATTATTTACAATGCAAAGGGTTTTATAATAATCACTAGTAAGTAAATATAATTATTCCTGTATCGCCAATAGTTAGGCGTGGCATCGATCATAACTTCATACTAACATGTCATCACAAAAAATGACTGTAAGTAGGTATAGTTTTAATAAAATATTAATTAGGATGTTTTCAGAAAACATGAACCGAACAATTGATTATTAAAAATCTCTCTAAGTTCCAATAACTTCTTAGGGGTACAATAATATAGGCATCAATTTACATATTTTCCATGCACAAGTTGGCTTATAAAATGTGCCTTCCTAAAAAACGTAGATTCTCTTCAATGATTTTGAAAACCTTGTATAATCAATACAAGCTTAATACTTATAGTTAGGCCGAATCAATTTAAAAGTGGTTAAAATGGGGGCCTTAAAAAAGGACTTTGGTTCGTTTGCCGTATTCCTGCTTCTCTGGACGAACCGTCACAAAAGAAAAAGAGATTCAAGGATACGGCATTGGAATTTATTTGTACTTTTAAAACTTCTATTTTTTAGGAAGGGTTTTTAAGGTACTTCGATCTTTTTAGTACTGTTACCTTGTATTTTTACCAGTATGCACGCATATAATTGATAATAATATTGTATAATAGAAAACAATAAATAAATTCGTTAGGTTTATAGTATTAGGTACATAATATAATATGTATATTTAGGTGTTGCACTTAAAAGTACTTTATACTTTATATAATTAAAATGAGAAACATCTCGAGCAATTCTTTAGGTTTTTTCATATTTTACATTGTGTGTATTATACTGGAACATTGAATTATAGGTACCCACATAAATAGTAGATAAAATCGAAAAATTTAATCTGAGTTGTGCATTTATAATGTGGCCTTCGCCTTCCACATGCTGACATGAACTGATCGACTCTATGGAAGATGCCAAACTCGTAGTGAAATTCTGGGCCGATCTATTTAGATTGCCATCGACTAGACTAGACAAGAGGTGGCTGACAATTGGTCAACCACTTTATAAATGCACTATATAAAATAGCGTAATAACGGGTACGTAGACATGCATCTAGACTCTACTGTTTGAGTTATGATCCTGCTAAGTACGTAACCGTGGCGTAGTTCGAGATTGAAGAACAGATACAGACAGAAAAAAATGCAGTGTATGTAGATCGATCGACAGGCGTACATGTGGGTGTGTGAGGTGCGAGGGGATGCTCGGGAGTCACTTAGTCCTTGGGCTGGGGCTTCACTATCTCACACTTGCCGGGGGTGGCTGGGGTCGGGTCCTCGGAGAACAGAGGGTTCTTCACTTCCATCTCTCCCGTCTGTGGATACGTAGCCCGATATTCAGTACAAGGTTGAAGAAATTTGTTGACGAATATTTCATTCACAAAAAATGTTCGTGCATGAAAAATAAAGTTTCCTAGAAAGAAAGAGCATTAAAGTGAATTAATTCAAGAACTGTTATTTTATTTAGGTATGGCTTCACTACTCAGCCTATGGCGCTCCTTTGGTGGAGGTACTTGTCGACGCCTGGATCCGGGCTGACTGTAACCTATATCTTTAGAAAACTCCAGGTATTAGTCAGTGGCTAAGATGCCCATTTTCTCAAAGTTTCAGGTATGTTGGAACATTGATATGCCCTTTGTAAACTTCCTAACCCCACCATATTCCGTTCTCGCTTACACAAGACGTTTGTTTTTTCTTTTTAATGCAAACAATACCATTAATATGCCTTGCTTTCTTTGTGACATTAAAAGTAAGAGCGTGAGCAATATGCAAGTCGTATGTTGATTAGATGTAAAGAAGGATGTATCTCCTGAATAATTCAATGTTAATAAGAACTCCCAGAACAAATGCACGGCGTCAGAGCACGATCCGATTTCAGGATATTAGCCAGATATTATTTTGTCAGTAAATGAGAGATCAATTCCTTCCAGGTTGTTTATTTTCAGCCTTTTACAACAAGTGTACATATACATACACTTGTTGTAAAAGAATACGGAATACATATTCTGGACTGGAAATTCTTTAAGCAGTGACAGACCTGAGAATCAAACACAAGAACTGACGTTCGATTGTTATACTTGCAAATATGCATTATCTAGACACCAACAGTAATTTCCCCTATTAGGAAGTTCTTTTTTTGTTTCAGCGAAATTGGAACTTACTTCATTACAGTCCCAGCCTTTTAAGTTCCTATAGCCTTTTAAGTTCCTGTAGTATTTTCAGTTCCTAAAGCCCATTAAGTTCTGATAGCCTTTTAAGTTCCTATAGTCTTTTAAGTTCCTATAGCCTTTTAAGTTCCTGTAGTATTTTCAGTTCCTAAAGTCCATTAAGTTCCTATAGCCTTTTAAGTTCCTGTAGTATTTTAAGTCTCTGTAGACCTCAGTAGAGCCTCTGAAAGAGTGGGTCTTAAAATGAACATGGACAAAACGAAGGCCATGTCAAATGCCCATGTAACACCCACTCTCATAAAGATCGGAAACGTTATACTCGAAGTCGTGGACGAGTATGTTTACTTAGGGTCAAACTGATCAGTTAGTTTGGTCCAACTTTGAGAAAGCGGTCAATCGTCGAATCCGACTCGGCCCGGCAGCGTTCGGGAAGCTACGCAATATCTTCGCGTCCCACATACCGCAGTTTCTCAAGACGAAAGTCTTTGACCAGTGCTTGTTGCCAGTGATGACATAAATGGCAATGAAACGTAGTCGCTTACAATGGGAATTATTAGAAGACTAAAAGTCACCCAAAGGGCAATGGAGAGGGCTATGCCTGGAGTTTCCCTGCATGATCGAATCAGAAATGAGGAGATCCGCAGGAGAACCAAGGTAACCGACATGGCCCGAAGAATTGGCAAACTTAAGTGGCAGTGGGCAGGGCACATTGCTCGCAGAATAGATGACCGATGGGGCCGGTTTCGAGGTTCTAGAGTGGCGACCGCGTACCGGAAGACGTAGCGTTGGAAGTCCTTGAAGTGGACCTTGTAAAAGCCGCAGGAACCCGTTGGATGCAAGAAGCACAGAACTGGTCGAAGTGGAGGTGCTTGGGGGAGGTCCATGTCCAGCAGTGGACGTCTTTCGGCTGAAATGATGATGATGATGATAGTCCTATATGTTCCTATAGCCTTTTAAGTTCCTGTAGTTGTTTAAGTCCCTATAGCCTTTTCAATTACTAAAGCCATTAAAGTTCCCATAGACAAAACAACAGATATTATGATATGTTCGAGATGTTGGTAAAATGTGTGTGTACGTACCGTAGCAAATCCAGGGCATTCATATACGGTGTAATCTCCTTCCTCATTCTCCTCCTCAGATTCAGGGTCAGACACGGAGCCGTTACGATGCTCACAACCATTCCTGAAATGTGTAGACGGACTTTTTACAAGAAGCACTCTTATAGCAGGTCAAAAGTGAAGTGTCATGTGAAGAGACCAGCGATTTTGTACAGGCATTCATTGCCCCCTATACTTGCCGCAAGATTACCACTAGTACCGGGGCATAAATATGACGCGAACCACCAGTACCGGGGCATAAACATGAAACGAACCGTCAGTACCGGGGCATAAACATGACTCGAACCGCCACTACCGGGGCATAAACATGACGCGAGCTCTAGAAAGAGACTGTCTTACAGATATCAGTGGCAGAGATGATACTCCACAAAGCGGAACGTTTTAAAAAATCGATGTGCCATCTTTACGGCCGGGTACTGTTACATAATTGTCTATATTAGTCTGTTCTGAAAATATACAAGCTGTGTACACATAAACACAAATGGTGCACAGTTATGCATATTCTATTTATTAATCTATGTGCTCATTTCAGCAAAAGCCTCTAAAGCCCACCTCAATTAAAAAAAAGTTTATTTTTAATATAGAGAAAAGAGTTTTTAAAAAAACTCTTAAATAAAAAAAAAAACTTATGTGAATTAATGATGAACACAAAATACACTACTTAAGATCATTGTTAAACAAAAGTGGTCCAAATTAAATCATAAATTCTTCATGTCTGAAAACATCTAATATTGAATGCAAGGTTTCAATTTAAACGTAAAATAACGTTGCTCTTCGCGCTAGTAATATATAAGTCAATGGCTTTTCATCATATTTTTTCATTGGATTGTACCATTGTGCATTGCTCGTTAGCAATTCTATTTTCCTAGAGCAAACTATTCAAATAAAGCTGAGCTTTTCATTATTTTCTGAACACCGGCACTTGTTGGTTTACCGTTCATATTTCTGCTATTAAATGAAAAGTAAGCAATCGGCTTTCTCTGCCAATTGTTTTATCAAAGCTGGAAGGAAAACAGTTGAATTTTTTTTTGTATTTCATTACCTTTCCATAGCTATTATTTGTTGTTTTTGGTGCTGGTAGTGGTACATGTGCGCCGAGTGTGCCAGTTTCCTGTCGCCTGATGTGTCTATGTTCGGACCGGTAACTCCGTATGCTGGATAGTCCACGTCTGCTGCAGCTTTAGCTTTTTTACTGAGCCTGTGGGGTGATTGTGACTATTGTGAGTGATTAATGTCACTAGAAAGTGAGAAGTGCAACTAAATGTGTTGTTATTAGCGACTCACGTATACCAGCCGATAGCGAATCCGATGACTGCCATGGTGAGCGCTGTACCCACGGCAGCAATGAGAGCTATTCCATAGATCGAGTCTGCCGGGTCGGCCGTCGATTCCAGCACATGGATGTGGCGAGGCTTGTCGGTGCCCGCAGGGTTCTCTTGGGTACTAAATATTAGCAATCAGATTAGGATATGGTATCTCTGCTCTACACGCATACGCTACGACTGGCACCTTTTACTTGGCTATAAGAGGTGAATAATGCTAACTACTAAAACTACGCTAACACAAAAACTAAATGTTTCATAATTTTGTAAAAATACACGTTGTTTGTGTAATATGCTTGTGTGACTGAGATAAGCATACATGGGATCACATGCTGGTCTGGCTTGACATAGCGAAATAAGATGGTAAGGCAATATACTATGCATTATGCATGCTCGTATGATCAATAGGGCCCAATAATTGATATTTTAATTTTGAGTTACCCACAATGGTTAAATGTATGGATAGCGTGAATTTGTTTGCATATTTTATTTCTTGATACTTACCGTTATTTTATATGATATTTTAATTTAGTTTACCCTATCAAAATAGTTAATTGCCAATAAGTTTATTAGATCCTGTTGCAATTGTTTCTATTAATATGTTATTGAATAGACAGCGTCTGCGTCAGCGTCAAGCACCGTGTCGGCTCTGGCGTTGTATAATTAATTTTTGCCAATACGAGAGTCCTCGAGTCGAGTGAGACTCATGAAGCGCTGCCGGCTAAACATATTCTTTACAGGCATTGCTTATTAATAATTATTTTCTTAATAAGCAATGCATGTATAGTGTAAGACTTTTATATTTGATTGTCATACATTCGAAACGGTATCCATACATTATATAATTATTTTTCCATAGTTAGGTATTTTAATCTAGCAAAAACAAAAGAATTTATTCTTGTCCTGTTATGTCACAATGTTACTATTAATTTATAATGGTAGAAATAACAGTTTTTTGAACCGAAATTGCCAATTGGGTTACCAGTACAATAAATATAATTGTCCAAAATTAAATGACACAAAAATGACAAGTCCTTTTAACGCCCGTTTTTTTAAGCTAGCAAGCTGATTTTTGTTGCACTTTGGTTGTACTTAATAGTTTTATGTGGGCTTTGCCACCATCACAGCTAAGCAAGAGTTCGATTTCCCATCAATCAATCACTTCGTTTGGTTACAGTCCACAAGGTCAGCCGCAGAGCCGTGCAATTACAAACAAAGCTATCTGATGCCAGATTGTTGCAGTTTTACAAGAAAAATGGGATCGTATCAAAACAGCTGAGAACACAGACATTAAAAGGACTGTTCTTTAGCGTCTATCTAAAAACACCTAAATAAAATTGATTCGCCACTCACAAATGATGTAAATAATGCAAATTTTGGAACGATTCTAAGTGTGTGTTTTAAAGTGCATTGAATGTCCTCTGCACACGTGTACACATTGCTTGTATTCGTAGCTTTGTTTAAGAAAACGTTCACAAGTGAAGGCTGCTTTCAACAAAAGTGTTAATTGGGACGAACTTCATTTCCATGCGCGACTAAAGACTGTTACGAGTGGAGGCTAAGGAATCTCTAAGTGTTAAATATATTAGTCTTCACCTCATCTCCGGCACATCGGTAGGGTTTACTCTCAACCAGCGCAGGTTGGTTGGCAGTAAGGAGACAGGTATACGGTAGTCCTTATTTGCCCTAGAAAAACGCTATATTGTCGATTTTGTAAAAGGAGAATGGGCAGCGAACTATGGATATCTGCCCTAAAGCCAAATAGTCATAAGATATTATATACAAATGGAAAGTGCTTTTCAAGGAGAACCTTTGCTACTATCAAAACTTTTGCCAATGGTTAGTCCGTCCGGAGTTAAAATCCTAAAATGTAACTACTGGGGGCGTACTGAAGTGTAGGAATTGCCTCTGCGCCCAATAACCATACGATTTATATCGATTGATAATGCTTATTAAGGCGAAAGCGCTAAGGTAGCCCGCGAAATTCAATATTTTTTAGGTTTTTTGCAATTTGCTGGCCAGTATTAAGTTGTACGTTGATTAAAATATGATTCGCGACCGTAACAAATATGTATTTACTGAATTATAATCATTAAAGTCATCAACACAACTCTCAAAGACCAAGTAATCCCACTGAATGACTATTTCATGAAATCTTGACATTTTACAATTATACTAACTTAACATGTATTACTGATCCTAATGAATATAAATCTTAACGCTATTGGGGGGTGCGGCAGGTTTAACGTTCAGTCTGGCCGACTGAATCTTCAATCAAAAACATTGTCCCTTAAGCGGCATCAAGGAGACCAATGACGTTTCTAAATATACGTTTATGGCTCAAAAGATGATGTGTGCAAGGCAAAGAATTAATTGTAGTTAATTTATTGACGGAAAACCAGGTTTAATAACACTTAATCACTCATATTTAGAGCTCTGCAGCTCCTCATGTACTAACAATCGAGAGAAGTCGTCGTAATTAAAAATATTTTCCTTGAAAAGTTCTATCCAGCAGCATCCATTAATACCTGTAGGTACTTACAAGGTTTAACAGAATAAACGCAAGTCCTGAAAGTAGTTTGTTCATAATTGACTACCTACTGAATCGATTTCAGTAACTTTTCTTAAGAGTATTTTTTCAAAAATTATGTCTTTTACCACACTGGCCGCCGATTGAGCCAAAGAAGATTAAATCTTATTCCAAGAAAATAAGACTCAATTTTAAATGCATAAAGTAATTCTGGGACTAGCACGATTTTCTTTATAAAAAAAATAGCTAGCTTTAAAAAAATAGTCTTGCTCATTGTATTATGCTTTTAACGCAATACTCTAATTGGGGTGTTACATATTGTAATATCTTAACGGTATTGGGCGTCAGAACAGATTAGCCCTATCTCCTTTATGGGTACTACTAACTTTACGATTATCTATCAATCGGATTTCTACTTTACCTATTTAACTAAAACACATCATGGCCTTCCTACGATCTGTTACCATCACAATGAAAGGATATACAACATCAAACAATTCACCAAACTACGATTATGAACACTTCGGGTTTCCGGACATATACTTACCTACATTTACATAATTTAATTTATATATTTATTTATCTACTGCGGAACGTGCGCGCCTTCTAGCTGTGGGTAGGTGGGAGTCGGGTCTTTGGCTTCATGCACTACCATCGTCGAACATTGGCACTTTGTTCGACGACACTACTTTTCGCCTCGCTGCTTCCCTACGACTAGGCACCCCTTGCTGTTCTCCCCATCGCTGTCACTGTGGCGAAGATGTCAACAGCCTCGGACACCACGGCCTGTCTGGCAGCCGAAGTGCAGGTAGCTTAGCGCGGCACGCGAACATTAATGACATCATCCGACGAGCTCTTGTCACCGTCGGCGTTCCAGCTGTATTAGAACCCAATGGCTTGGCACGCGACGATGGCAAGAGACCGGACGGTATGTCTTTATTTCCATGGAAGGTGGGTAGGCCTTTAGTGTGGGACGCTACGTGTGTCGATATTCTTGCGCCATCCCATCTTCCTGGCTGAGCTGGTGCTGCTGCGGCTGCGGAAAACCTCAAGCGGCGAAAATATAATAACCTCACGGATATTATATTTTCGAGCCGTTTGGGGTTGAAACCCTCGGGCCGTGGGGTCCGAGTGCTCATGGTCTTTTTAAAGAAATTTCGAAACGGCTGGTTGACACTTCCCGTGACCCAAGGGCTGGCTTTTACCTTTGCCAGAGGCTAAGCATCGCCATACAACGTGGTAATGCCGCCAGTCTCTTGGGTACATTACCAGTCGACAGCGATGCGGATGAGTTTTTCGATGCTATTTTCTAGTTTCTGTATAGTTTTAGTTAAGTTAGAATTTAATTTTGTTATTTTTACCTGCCTAAATAAATAAATACAATGAAAGGTCATTTATATATTTACTTTATGATACAAAGTATAAAAATCGCAGTAAAGAATATTACAAATAAAAGTGGTAAAACTACAAGCTAATGATTTTCGGATATTTTCCTGAATTTTGCTTCTTGCCATGATTCTAGGTCAACGGGAAGTACCCTATAGGTTTTGATTTATTTGCGAGTGTATGTTGCTTATACGGCCATATTTTTTTATTGCGTTAACCTAAAAGCTTGATTTTTTTTTAGCTCTATGGGATAATAATATAATAAACCTATTTGATAATAATTTCAACTTGTTACCTCCACGCGTTTCTTAGAAAAAGGGTCTTGACCACGGATATCGACTTGACAGACTGACAAATGAACTGACGGACAACGAAGTGATCCTATAAGGGTTCCGTTTTTTTCCTTTTAAGTTACGAAACACAAAAAAAAATAGTTTTGTTTATTGTTTTCAGATATATGTTCACAGAAACAGTGTTTCCTCCTTAGAAAGTGTCATAGACTTCAATTCTAATCTATAATTCTTCAGTAGATAATAAAGTGTTGTTTGTTATGGGTTCTTAAAAGCAGCAAGAAGTCCAATTGAAGATTACTAGCGCCCCTTTAAATAACTTTTATTAAATTTTTCCACAATAACTATGGCTCGTCTAGGTATTGTGGATTGAGAAGCAGACTTGTGACCCGAAAGGGCATAGAGTTCTATGCACTCCGAGGAGACGGGTAAATAACCCTCGTTGTCTCGGGATTTCGTAACTTTCATACTCATTGAGTCTTTTATTTCATTTAAATACTTATAAATTACATTTTTAAATATTTTTATAAACAAAAATATTTAAATACATTTAAAAATATAAAAATTAGTAGTTTAATACTCTTTGAGTTATTATTAATGTTATATTAATTGAATAAGACAATAAAATAATATAAAACCCAGCAATAATACCATACCACCATTTTAAATTAAATAAAAGTAGGAAGCAGGCGGGACCTATTTGTATTTTGAAAATATAATAAAAATGGTATGGGTCCCGCCTGCTTCCTACTTTTATTTAACATAAATGTAGCAATTTAAAATGGGCTTGTTTTAGCTTTTCAAGTTTTTTTTTTAATTTAAGTTTTTACCCCAGTCGGGTTTTTTATTTTTTTAAATTACTTTTTTTTACCCTTTGGGTACAGAACCCTAAAAATCACATAAGAAATTATTTTAGTTCAAAAAGGTTTGAAACGCGCTAGTCCCGCAATCAGGTCCGTCAGATGTTATGCACATACGTATAGTACCTAAGTACGTTTCTTATACGAGTACCTACCTACTCTGCAAATTCGAAGGTCAATTATAATCCAAAAACGAACCCTGTTCTTACTAGTCTTGCTTCCTATCGTTTTAAGTGTAACTCCCGCTGACTAAATCGAAGTGCTATTACGTGTTATGCGGACTCTGTCCACTTCCGACCCTACGTACAGTCGGTGACCAACATTGCCTGACCCACCGGCATATCTTGTTAAGCCATTTTAATCATTATCTTCTTGGCGTTAAAGTTGATTTATCGAAATGCTTGCACGGAGTATTCCAAATGTTCACGATAGGGTTCAAATTCGCTATCACTCAAGTGGGTCAGATAATGTTGGCCACCGACTGTACTTTTCTTTGAAAGTGAACAATCGCAGTTCCGTCTATCATTAGACAATACCCGACAGGCTTGTTTCAATTAACTTTGATCAATTTAATACAAATTATATATTTAAACATCCTTGGTGAATAATGTGAAACCTACTTTTCCTAAGCTTTTCATAGAAAAAGAATATCGTTATTAACTACTTTTAGACTACTATTAGCCTACACCGCAGTAGGTATTAGTATTGAAATACTACAGAACGCAAACAATTAGTTTAATTTTTTTATTAGCCAGATTTTCTAACCTTATTCCAATTGATAGCACAAACTTTGTCAGCACATTCCGTGTTATTATTTTTCGAAGCTGTTAAATAAACTTCGGTTTAAAACTATTTTAACCGCTGCAGTTTTGTGTACGAGAATTGAAACATCTGTCATAGCGCAAACTTTGTCAGCACATTCAGTGTTATTATTTTTCGAAGCTATTAAATAAACTTCGGTTTATAAATAGTTTAACCGCTGCAGTTTTGTCCACGAGAATTGAAACATCTGTCAAGTACCTAGATATTCTACATTTAAGTGCCAATATTTTTCTAAGCACTTCATCTAAATCTTTTCGTAGATAATTATCAAAGTGTATCTAATTAGTTTTAAAAGATATCTAGGTTTATATTTGGTGTTTTTTCCAAGGTATTTTTTTTTAATATTTGAGTTTTTTTAAAGAACAACCTATAATTGGACACAGTTAGTTTATACACAAAATCCAAAAAACTAAATAAAAAGGTGAGAAAAAATTGTTAAACATTATTCTCACTTTTTTGTTTCAATACTAGTGTGTGACTCACGACTGTGTGAAAAAGGTTCATTGCAGCATTAATGCTAGACAGACGCTGTCTGACGCCGGTTGTCTAATGAGCCTTTAAGGACAAGTGACGGGGAGTACCAAGCAGTTTCAACATACCTACCTACTACATAATTTTTAGACTTATAACTTATATTATATAAAAATAAATAAATAAACTAGTAAGAAGTAATCAAATATAATAACAAAAACGAAAACAACAAGAAAAACATTTTGGATGCCTACAATATTATAGATGTAAAATAATTGTGTCTAGAATAAGAAACAATCGATTCCACTGGTTTTGTTTTTCAAATAAAGAGGTGCAGGTCAATTTCTCGGTTATCACTAGTGTCCGACCGAAACACAATTTTCAGCCGAAACCGTAACCGAATCTTCGGCTCCTCTTCTAGTTTCGGCCGATATCGAACCTTATGAAGTTTAGTAAAACATTATTTTGTGAGGTATGTAACAAATAATATGACTAAGGACTAATTTTGCACTATCAGATTTATTTTACTTAAACTCGAAATTGACTTTTTGGTAGATTTTGTGTAAAACACAGCAAAATTTTAAAATGGCGCGGGCGGTCGATTCGTCAGACTTAATTTAATTAAAGGCCTTAGCAGACTTGCTACTATTAGGATCTGCGATTAGCAATTAAGTCGTTTTCCAGAAGCTCGATACTGCGACTGAGGTCTAAACACTGCATAGTTTTAGCCGATTCGCCAAAAAGCGATGCAGCCTCAAAGTCTTGGTCGAAACTGAAACTGCAGCCGAAATCTGACCGAAACCGAGTCTTGGGTCGAACACTAGATATTACCAATATAATTTTCAATCTTATTTTGACCCGCTATGACGGATTCAGCCATTTGGTAAAGACGACGGAAAACGTCGGGAATAAAAATGCATTGTACCTATTGTAACCTAGAACCCGTATCTAGTGTGTTATTCGTATAATGTGTTTTGATATTGTACAATCACAACCATTTGTGCCTAACTATACTTTAATTAATGTACCTTCCAGTAACTAGATGTCTATTGTAATAACTTCAATTAGATTTGCTAAACAATTTTCTAGGTAAGTCTTCGACAAATTATGGCCTACTTGCACAAAAATATTAATTAATAATAATAGTTAGAAGATTTACTCAACGAATGGGGATAATGTCACTTACAGATAATTTTACAGTCTAAAAGCCTTTAAAGTATTTAAAATTCAAAATTTATAAAAACTATGAATAAAATGATCTATGAATAGAAATGTTAAAATACTTACAGTCCAGTTCTGAGGCGGTCCAAGTTTTCAGCGACAAGGTTCTTCGTCCTACCCAGGTTAGGATTCTGTCGTATCTGGCGTGGTGGTTGGAATGCCAGAACGTTTACCGCTCTGTAGTGGGTTTTTGAATCACCGCCTTCGTGTGGCCCGTCGGATTCTGTAATAATGGCATCGCGGTCAAACAAATGCACGATGTTATTCAGTGTCATTTTAATATCGTTAGCAAGAAATTATTCAAACACAAATTAAACAACATCAGTTTTTAATAAAGCTGTGATTATTGTATTTGTTTTTGAAAAACTCACATTATATTCGAGATTGTTTTCTCATGATTGTGCATCTTGAAAACGCTTTCGAAAAGTAATAAAAAAATAAAATACATAAAAAAAAACTCAAGTTTCATATTGGTATGAAAATTATTTCCGTTTAATAAAATAATTAGTAATTTAATTTATTGAATAATAATAATACGGTGAAGGAAAACATCGTGAGGAAACCGGCATGTCCTAGAAACAAAAATTGGAAGACAAGTGACATCCACCAACCCGCACTGGGCCCGCATGGTGAATTACGGCCCACTCCCTCTCATTGAGAGGAGGCCTGTGTCCCAGCAGTGGGGACATTATAGGCTGATTATGGTGGTTATGGTATTGAATAAAATTGTAGTTTGAAGTTCAGAATGTAAATTATGCCATCGCGGCTTGCAATTGCCAGTCAAACTAGCTTATTTCCTGTGGCGCAGCGTAAACTAGGTTAGGTACTTATAAGATTAAATATCAGGAAAAGCTGCAAGTTCCGCAAATGTTGCGCTGATAAAATGCTTCCTCGTAGGTCGCGGCTACAAGGCCAGCAAACGAGCGAGTGGTAGCTCCTTGTGACATGTTGCTAACTAGGAACTAGTCACGCGCATAACAACGCCATATCACTCCCTATAAATCGGACTCGGGTTAACAAATGAAAAAGTTTTCGTGAAAGTTGTTCTACTTACTTTGCGTCACAATTTTATCTGCGGGTTCGTAATATTCCTTATCAAGGGGCGTCAGTGCAAACGTCTTTTTCTTTTCGTCATGGTTCGTGGCTACCGATGGTGTAGAAGTAGATGGTGTAGATGTCTTACGAAACCGCATCGACATCCCTGGTGTCACCGGAATGGATTTTGTTGGTATAATTTCCCTTGGGGGGGGCAGGGGCCGTACTTCTATCGGTATGGGTGTTACGGTCTCGGGAACATAAGCCTGTTCCCGCGCTCTTGCTTGTCCTTGTCCATAGGGTCGAGGGAAGTAAGGTTCCCGAGAAATCCAACGTGAAAATTCCTCTTCGAATGGTGTAAAGTCCTCATCGTCTTCCATTTGTTTAATACGATCGATTTCCTGTGCCAAAATAAATATAACGTAAAATATCGCACCAGCTTTTGTAAATTATGTAGATCAATGCCAAATGTAGGTACGAGTTGCTAAATTCGAGGACTCCTATTTGAAATGTTCTAACATAAATGAGTTATCATAATAGTACCACAACTAAAGAAAAATCTGACTGACTGAATGACTGACTGACACTAGGAACGTGAAATTTTGCACAAGGCGTCCTTTTATAATGTAGGGTAGCACTAAAGGGGTTTTTAGAAATTCAACCTAGATTTTGTTTGTATTTTTTTATTTTGTATCTTGCTAAACTTGAAACTTGGTACGAATATATGCCTAAGTAAATAATAAAGTTCCGTATGATTGGTTTTTGAAAAATATATAAAGATTTTACTGCTTATGGCATGCAGTAAAACCTTTCGCTATTAACTAAAAAAATCCCTTAACTCTAAACATAGCCCGAATTCTCTTCTAAATAAATAATTAAGATCGTAATCATACATTTTCGAAAACTACCTTTTATAGCACGTGATTAGTTCAATTTTAATGATTGTCATAGTTCTCACTTGGTGACTTTACCTCTAAATATCTCGCAACGTGACACTTTAATATGGCACCATATAGTTCACATTTTTTCTTTGAAGTGTCCCTTATTTAATACCTGTTTCAAGATGCGCCGTGATTTTGAAAAAAAATCAAAATGGAGACAGGTGGCTATGCCAGCTTCCATACAAAAATGTTTAAACCCCTTTCAGAAACATTAATTTTAAACTATCATCGTAACTGCGACCGGTTCCCAGCCCGTTCTCGCGAATGCACTTAAGTTTTCCATAATAAATGTACAGCCTTCGTTTCTAAAAAGAGCCTCGAAGGTTGTATGCTCTATAATTGGAAAATTGCTAGTGCTACACAAAAGGGGTTTTTGAAGACAGTGTCATAAAGCGATTGATAGGTGTTGTTTCCCTGTATTTAACGGAACTTATGTGTAATTATTGTGTCAATGACGAGTGTGGCGCTGGTTGGCCGTCTCGTTTGAACAGGCGAGTGGCAATTAATTTAACAATTTGCTTAGAAGGACGAGTAGCATCGTGTATTCCTTTCAGGCTTTATTTACGTAATTACGTGGGTAATTTTCTTTGTTTGTTTAGGTACGAGTAAAATGCAATACTTAATGACAGTGATGCGGACGAGTACTTTGACGCCTAAGTGTCCTTTGTTCTTGTATTTATTTGTATAGTAAGTTAGTTAGTCATTTAATTTAGTATCTAGTGTAAATAATTAGTTAAATTTTCTTTAAATATAATACCTAATTAATTTATTTCTACATTTTATTTAGGTACTACCACTAAACACAAAAAAATACGTAACCAGTATTCGATTGTGTCGAGATTGGTCTTCCTGACGCTTGACACTTCGAATCTGAACACAAACTTCAAATCACATTTATAAAACAATTCTGTTCAGAGCCTCTCAGCAGGCTGCAAGCGTAAACAAGGATAATATGGATTACCTGTTTATTTTTTCGTTTACTTACTATAGGTAAGTAGTTCTGCCGAGATGCAAGACTACCGTTCATTAGCGGTTTGTAAACATATCTTCGCTCAGGGTACTGTATAGCTCTGCATCGCTCTAATAGAAAGCAGCAGTATTGGTGCCGATAAAATTGGTTGAATGAGTTAAATATTTATTTCAAAATTCGGCATTCATAAAATTAAAACTGATTCTGACACGACAAAACCTTTTAATTCAACGGAAGCCGTAAGGTACTCCAACCTTTTTTTATTACTATTATATTTATTTGACTATTTAATGACAAAGTTCAGGTTGTCGTTAAATCAGTTCGTAACTAACTCACGAGTGCGTGTCTATAATGACGTTTACTGCCGATGTCGTTTTTAGAATGCACACGAGTATCTATTCTTACGATACAATCAAATCACCCTTGGTTTGATTATGCACCCCTGCATTACGTCAATCGGAGTCATTAAAATAATGGTCTTAGAAATGCTATCGACGACTGTAATAGCACTGGAAACTAGAAAGGGAGTATCTAAGTGCCTAACAGCAGTTGTTGCTTTTTGTACAGTGATTTTATTTTTTGCTACATCCTACTGTCGCCCAAAGCTTTGAAAGTTTTAGCGAACTTTTTATTTCTACTCGCGCGCCAATGCTTTGTAGCTCTGTTGTAGCATTGTCTACGAATATTTGATGGATCGCCGTAGCACAAACCTTTTTATACCTGTGCACACGAATTTCTGCTCTAATAAATTGGGTTGCTCGAATTGGTAAGCCCATAGTGGTTTCATACATAACTTGATTTCAACATTCAACAACAAAGGACATGTATAATTAAAAACAAGCTTACCATTTTGAGGTATAAATATTAAAACGTAATATCCATATGGAAACCTTATTATTCCACAAAATTTTTGGTCACATGGTCATAATATTGTACGTCTTAGTTTATCACTTTATCATCTTAGCTATATATATTTGTCAACGTAGCCATGCAACATTTATATAAAAACCATTTTTGTAGCGTTCTCGTAGCAGTGACTACGGAAATTAATTTATTCGTTTTCGTAGGCCGTAGCACCTCCAGAAATAGCTTCGATTATTAATTTAATCAATTAATTTGGCTTAAACAACTTGTGTCAGTTAACCTATGTATCTATGTATACATTATTTTATGGATCATTTAAATTAGAAATTAGAGGGTCTACGAGTTTTACAATTACATATTTTAGTAGTTAACTTGTATTTTTATTCGCGTTTTTTTGCCATTTAAGAGCAGTTAGAGCTGAAATTAAAGCTACCACAATTTATAACTGAGTCAGAATTCTTTAAATGTGTTGAATATTAAAAACGACTGTCTATTTTTTTAATTCTATCGTCACACATTAACGGGGTATGTTAATAAACATATTATCTAGTTCATTGTGCAACTTGCACCCCTAACCCACTTTAAATTAACATGTAAACAGGTCAAGTGTTGCCATAATTTTTACGGGGGATATTCATGCTTCACTTACTGTATTTTGGACACTTTATGAGTTATGGCTTGTTATGAATCGTTTCAATTTACGTTATAACAGTGGTGTTTTGAATTCAGGGGCTCGCTTGTAGGACATAGTGTTAATATTACAAAAGTTGTACAATATTTTTAAATAAAAATAATATTTTAATGTAAAATAATAATCATTTTGTTGTATAATATTTTTTTTTTTTTTTTTTTTTAATTCGCCATGATTTGCCTCATGTATAGCCTCAGGTATATGCTAGCGCTCATTTTTTATTGAGAAAGCTGTCGCGCAATTGGCCCAAGACATTAAATTTATGATTTTATTCATTAAATGATCTATTTGCTTTTACTGTATTTTAATTTCTTCGAGGAGCGAAGTGTACTTTGAGCCATAGTTTGAAAGTGTACGCCATGTCGCTTGGAAAAACAAGAGCTAGAGGTTCTCGAATGAACTCTCAACTTTAAGTACTAAAGCGACGCTCAAAGAAGACCAAGGCGCCATCTACATGGGCGAGAGTATCGCAGCGATTGTCACGCCGTGGCTTCAAATTTAATAAAAACTGTAAGAAGCAACCTCCACATGGCGATATCATCGCAGCGAGAATAAGGTGGCACGGCGAGACTTACTCTCGCCCCCGTGGAGATGGCGCCTAATACATGGTTAAGCCCTATTCTTATTATACAAAAAGACTAGGGCTGTACTAGATATGTATTAGGCATATTATATGAGATTTATTTATTAGATGATGTGGCCAGCTCTGTTTGTGTAATCAGACCTGGCAACATCATCTTACAACGGTCTAGCACTCCGCTAGCAAGTAAATTAGAAAAATCTCGTATTTACACTAAGGGTCTTCCAAAGTGTAATTACAAGATTTTTAAATTAATTAGGCTACTCGGATATCAGGCAAAGGAATTCTCGCACGGACAGGGATTCTATCATTAGCCGGAATGTAGGCAAGCTTGCACTAAGATATACCTACACTTAAAATGGTTTTTTACATTTATTTCTGCAAACACGATTGCTAAATAATTTCTTAACAAACCCTAACCTACTTTGCGTTCATCTGAAATAATTGACATGTTGTTATTATTACAATTTTATAGCCCAAACTTTGAAGTTGCCTCCACTCACAGATCGGAAATGTTCTACACCTCTATGATAGCTTTTTACTGATTCATCTCGACAGACGTACAGAGGGCTCACGTTACGTTTCATAAGGACGGGTCCGTAAACCATTAATATTATGGCTTGGCAACCTAGCTTCTATCGTATTTTGGAGGGGTGGGGTAGGACTGTGGGGAGGACGTCAATGAAACGCATTGGACTGTCAAGTCGAGATATTAGGGACTCCTTAATTTATTGAAAGATCAAAATCCGCCCCTAAGACGACCCACTGACCCCATGTGACCTAACACCATATCTTATAAACTGTGCTAACATAACATAAGTACAAACTCAGTGAATAAATTAGACGCATCTCGGCATGCACCGTAAAGCGCAAATAGATTATGTTGAACCCTTCAACATTGGCGGCGATTCCCTTGTTTAAAGGCCCAGCTACACGCTCCGTCTTGCCTGCGAGCATGCCTGCACAAACCGGTTTGTGCAGGTAAAAGCGTGCGTGTGGACGGCAAGACGGTAGCTCGTGCAGTCCCGGAAGCGCGGCTTGTGCTTTCGTTGACTTACTGAAGATTTGGACTGCGCAAACTTGGCTTGCACGGTTTTACTTGAACGTGTGGCCTGTCATTCAAGTCGCTCATGAGTCCGAGGAAATTATTTTCGACAAAGTACACGTCGCAAATCAAAAAATGAGTGATGTAAGGAGTTATTCAAAGGAATTTTTAACCCCCAACCCCCAACTAAATCCTGAATCTCAAAACACAACTAGGATTGCACAGTTCAGTTTGCACGAGCTTACCTGCACGTGTAGCCACTACACAGTGTACCGTCTTTTTGTACAGTCATGGCTGCACACTGCACAGGCCTGGACTGCGCAGGCAAGACGGAGCGTGTAGCCGTGCCATTATAAAAAGTACAAATTTTCTATAAAACGAGACTGTTATCAGTTTGATATTTCAGTTAGAAAAGATTTTCCAAAGGGTGTTTTGTAGATAATCATCGTTTTCAGTGATAAGACCATCAATGTGACCTTAAGACATAGGTAGTAACATTGTTTCTAGTTTTACCATTAGTGTTTATTAAATCATACCTATCCTATTGAAGAAGTTTTAATCTAGAAATAGTCAATCGATATCAATTGACCTCACATATCGGCCTCCGAAGCTTTCATATGCAGCTACCTTGAGTTGCAAGTCTAGAAATTCATAGATTTCGAGGATAAAGCTATTACAGAACCTTGGCCACATATGACGAGGTTCTATCTTCATTCGATTACTTGGCTATGTATTTATGCTTACTGCCGTGGTGAGAATAAAATATACTTAACTGACAAAAATTATGAATAAATAGGTATCAGTTCATTCGTGACAATAAGAAAAATCTGGGCATTGTATGATGATTGTGCTAAATGCCTGAAGCAAACGTTACTCGCTTTAGGTTAGTGCGGTTGGTGCAAATTGCGATGATATATAAAATGATAATGTATATTATGTACGATAGCTGATTGAGCTTAATATTTGAACTAACTACTCGTTTCAATTTATAGTTGTAGGGTACAGATCTCATTAGGTAGGTACTCGAATAATTGTTAGTATGTATATCTGATTTTTTCATTCTACTGACACTATAAGTACCTAATGTAATTGAAAGGTCCTAATGTATTTGATACACAAAATCGCCTAAATTCTGGACCCAATCAAAAATCAATTAGTTCCATAAAATATCGACTGCTACACACCCTTTGAGTGGCGTGATTTTATATCTAATAGAAACAACTTAGCTTGTTCTAATTAACACCTTTCAAGATTGAAATAAAACTCAAAGCCCTCCTCTTACATAGAGGAAGATCTTTATTGGACAAAGAGGAAGATCTTTATTGGACAAAGAGGAAGATCTTTATTGGACAAAGAGGAAGATCTTTATTGGACAAAGAGGAAGATCTTTATTGGACAAAGATTGCAAGAACAGTGTTGGAGATGTAGCAGCGATGGTTTTTTAGGTTAGGTTAGGTAGGTTTTATAGTAGTTTTATTATAATTCGACATTTGTGCAAGTAACCTAAGATCACCTGAATATTAGGAACTAATATTAATTTTACTCTTGGTTAGGTTTCTTTTTTGTTTATCCCAAAATCTCGTGAATCAAAATACCCAGAGATTAAATAAACCGACTGTGCCATAATTTTTTGTTCAAGCTGGCGTCTGTACATCTACATATATAAATAAAACAACGTCGGGTTAGTTACACAATTTATTTCTCAAGAACGGGTGGACCGATTTTTATGAACTTTGATTTGTTGGATTTGACGTAATGTTACAATTACAACCTTAATGGAGAATAGGTTCTATCCGAAACCTGACTTATCTTACCCTTGTTCAAACCTTGAAAGACTAAAATCAATACTAGATAATATTATAAATTCGAATGTAACTCCGTCTGTATGTTACCTTTTCACGGCTAAACTTCTGAACGGATTTGGATAAAATTTGGCATGGCGATAGATTTTATGGCATCCTGGAGAAGGACTAGGATAGGCTAATTTTTGTCCCGGTATCACGTTGCCGTGGGGTAATTTACGACTTCCACGCGGATGAAACCGCGGGCAGAAGCAACGTAACTAAACTATAATTTTAAAAGCTATCATCTATGACGGGAAAGGAAAAGTTGCAAGACAAGAGGGTTTTAATCTCATTTTAAGTCATAGGTACCTCAACACTTGTCCTTTTTGCGACTACTTCAGATTATGTAAATACACACAATATCCACTATATTTACTATAACAGAACTGAAAAAAATGTATAATAAAAAAATTTGATTGGCATGAGAAGTTATTTAATTACAATACCCTATTTTCCTGTCTGAAAGCTTTGAACCCTCATGTTTGTAAAGAACGTTGCGCTCGGAGTTAACCCTAGCGAGCCCATTGATACGGTTTTATCACTGAACACGATCAATGAACACGGGAGCGTGGAGTAATTGTGACCTGACAACAATGAGCTGTGAGCTACTACATATAGTATATGATGCAACGTTGCCTATCGTCAGCGGCCACGTGATGTCATACAATAAACTGCGGTCAAAGATAAGACTGCTGTGGTATTCTCATGACTAACGCCGAACTTCCGTGTTGGTGCTTTTCTGTTTTGATGTGGCCTTCTCTCATTATATTTGAACCTACCCTAACACTACTACTTTTTACTCTGTGTTTTTATTTAATATAGTTGACCATTTTAATACGTACCTTACTCAACCAATCTTGTTCAGTAGGCGCGACCACGCGGGGGCTGTCTTCATATCCATACAATGGGTTCGGCAGCAGCATCCGCGGCATGATGTAATCGCTGCGAAATGGTCTTGGTTGTCGCCCCATTCGGTGCGGCAGCTGCGACAGTGATGGCGCAGCTGCCGGCCCTAAAATTCTTGAAGATGAACACTCTGGGCACGTGCGCGCCAATATTGATGGACAGGACAGTTGGACACTATATAATGCAGCTAACTATTCACATGACGAAAAAAACAACTTCATTCAGTTAAATTCTAAGATTTACCAAGGTACCAGTCGCTTTAATGACAGTTCGCTTTGAGCAGTAGAGAGAAAAACCTCGCCTTACCTATTTACCTACTAAAAATATGTGTTAGCGGTTTTCATTGTGAAGTGAGGACGGAAAATAAATCAAATTGTAATATAATTTCTAATAGTATGTAAACAGCTCTTTTTTTAACAGGACGATTATCAGTCTTCACGGCACAATAAAAACCGGTTCTTACAAGCATGGAATTGACGTAACCAGGATTAAGAAAATTGTGTCCTAAAACTTAATACTTATTCTGCTTACCGTCTAGAAGACGCGCTAGTTCTATAACTTACCTTACCTTTTCCTAATACCGTCTCGTATCTTTATTACCTTTAAAAGCTAGTGTGTGTTTTATACCTACTTAAGTATTCCATAACATGGGTGCCCCCTTGTTTCGCAGACAGAAATTTCATAGAATTTCGTTTCCCAGTGGTCTTTGTATTTTTTTTTATTTAGAATATTATTGTTTCAAAGACTATTTACTTGAATGAAAAATATTCAAAACACAATTCAATGAATTTTTAATCACATTTTTTATTTAACAAACTTATCAAACAGTAGAATTATTTTTTAACGAATGTTGTTTGTTCGGTGTATTTTTCCATGGTATTTGAATGAACTTTAAAAATAATGGTTTCTATAAGCGATCTCGGGACTTGGGGCACCCCGACTTGGGTTAGGTTAGGTTCCTTTAAACCCTCTGTAGACAGAAACAGAGGCCCCTAATAAGTTTTATATTAACTATAAAATAAGAGGATAAATAACATTTGATTTGTTATTCTATGATATGAATATTCTAACATCAAACTTTGTGTGAAACATAAATCAATGATTTAAAAATCTTCAAAGTAAGTATTCTGCGTATTGATTAAGTATTCTATGAAACGAAAATATGAGTTTTTTTTTATGTGAAACGAAAATCTATAAAACTATTAGCTATAAAACAACGTGCAACCCTTAACATGACATGAATTAATTGATGAATAATTATAAATTATCATAACGTGATACATACGCTTTTCTGTCATTGTTGTCATTAATAAGGTTTCAGACTAAGACGGTTTACTCCAATCGTTGTTCACATACCTACTAGCCAGACTCAAGAGCCGTAACATAAAAGTTGTTCAGAAAGCCAAGTTGGAATTCCAAATATGTCCATGTCATGAAAATGTGATATTACATCGTTGTTCGGAAACTATGAAGTATTCTTGCGAAACTAGGATAGGATGACGGAACAAAATATTTGGCCCAATTTATAACAAAACCCCCACCTACGCTCGGTGTAAGATATGAACTATGAGATGCCTTTCAAGATCACACAAATTCTGGGCTAAATATCAGGCATAACACAAGTAAGATACAACTTTCGTGTAGCTACTTTATGTAATGCTACCTGCATAGCATCGCGCCTTACCCCCGCTAAAGAATGCAGTCAGCCTTTTACGATTTTACTGGTACAGTTGGAAATTTTCTATCAGTAAAACACAATAGCACTTTTTTCGACCTGGAAATAGAACCTGGGATTTTGCGACCACAGCAGTCACTTTTGCGACTGACGAAACAGTGACGACACTTTCATACTTCGTGACCAGTTTTTATTTCTACCCATGATTCCTGGTTACGTCCACCTAGGTATGTCTTTAATATCTATATTAGCAACTAAACATCTCTTACGTCTTCCTGCTTTACAGATGCATGATGTTGATTTCATCGTCATGTGACTTCGGATGGAAGTTTTAACGATATCTATAAATCGTTTTTGTAGCTGAAAACTCTCACTTAGTACAGTACTGTGCGTTATCATATACCTATACGTAATGGTATGAGTGACATGCGTAACAGCCGGGCAAGCGGCCGACCATCGGGCCTGGCATTCATGAAACTCAATCATTCTTTCGGATTTATGGTTGTAATTGCACGTGGCTCCGAAATTTGAGGTAGGTAATTAACGTGGCGGATGAAATGTAATAATATTTATAATTGTCACAATAATGCATCGCCACCTGTTATGGTAATTGCACTTTTATAATAAAACGAATGTGCCTTCTAGTTAAGAGTGGTTTGTTGATTCTGTTAAGTCAGCTTGTATATTTGGTTTATGTTGACTTTTGATACTTCAGTGAGTATCCAAAGGTTCTGAGCGACTCCTGTAATTGTATTGAACCACTAGAGACCGGATTATATTGAAGCACAAACACGGGGACACGGAAACAAGGGAATAGAGTAGATTAGCTAGATTCCTGTGTTTCTCACTTTCGTTTTAGCTAGGTACCTACTAGGTTACTCAGTCTGTTTATGGTCTTACTGACATTTACCACCCCGCTTACACCAACGCAACAACGGCGTGTTAGTTCAGGTTTTCTTATGATGTCTTTTTTTTACTCCTCAAAGATGTGAAAGTGAAAAAGATCTTATCACTAGTTATCCTTGTCACTTTCCGAAAATACTGCGTTTTTTTTATAAACTGTACCCTACGCTGTCCACAATTTACAGGTCTACCTTTATAAAGTACCTACCTTGCACCTTTATAAAGTTTGTTAGTACTTAGGTAAGACCACTTATAGGTACATTCATAAATAGCATATTGATTTTATCTCCGCTTTTAAATCCGGTTGCTTTACAAGTAGCCGTTATAATTTATCTCTTTTAAAATTCTTTTAACTGTCAAAGTTATTAATGACTCATTGGCCTGGATTCAGCATAAATCAAGACGTTTTAGTCGACCTATTATCTTTTTAGAATCCTCATTCTCTTGCATCTAAAATTTATTTAGACTCGGCGTAACATGTCTACGTCTACTTCCATACTTCGCTATAGATTTAGATTGTGGTAAAAGAAAAACATTTTCAATTCTCTATTATTTCAGAGCTTAGATCCAGTATCATCTAAGGCATCTTTCATTTCTGCACTTATCACAAAATAAAGTCCTATAATTTATCAATACCTACTTGATATCTATTACAAACTTTTCAGTGTTATTTACCACCGTATAAATATTTTGAATAAGCTAGGAGCGAACCGGGTAATCGGCAGTCACGTGTTTTTGAATTCAGGAAATATTACGTGACTTGGGAAGTTTGTTCCGATTCCATTGATCACGCTGATTAAGTTCGTTAGGGTTAGGTTTTTCTATGGCATTTTTAATGTGCCTGTACTCTGCGTAATTTAAAGTTGATGATTACAAACCTACCAAAGGTTTCCTTTCTTTTCCGAAGACGTTATAAATCCATACTAATATTATAAATTCGAAAATAACTCTGTCTGTCTGTATGTACCTTTTCACGCCTAAACCACTAAACGGATTTCGATAAAATTTGGCAGAGCGATAGATTGCATCGCGGGGAAGGACATAGGATAGTTTTTATCCCGATATTCCCACGGGATCGATACTTATGCGGGTGAAACCGCGGGGCGCTGCTAGTATGCCTATATATTAAATGGTAACAATAGTATGCCATAGTTATAGGACTTTAAGGTCAACTACGAGTAACCGACAAATATATGGACTGACGAATACGGTGAAACTATATATATCTAGGTGAAACCAATAGTTTTGAACACCTTCAAATAAATAAGAAAAAATACTTGATACTAGGTCCTTTATAATACAGTTCCTACCTTATACAAATTATGAAAAAGAGTGACAAAAGAAAGAAAGAAGATGCTTAAAAGAAAGAAGCTTTCGTTTACCTAGTGCCTACTTCAATAAATATAATTTACTTATTATACTAATTAATTACATACTAAGTGAATTACATGAATAACGTGAGCGTGCTTATTTGGAATAAATTTGTGTAAATACATGTGTTTTCTATGGAAATTATTTTAGGATGAAAAAAGACTTATAAATACAAAAATATTACGTTCTAATTATTAAATCACGAATACATCAAAATATAAAAAATAATGTGTACCTACATAACTTATTATATATCTATTAATAAACTAAATTATATCTATGTATTACAATATTAACCTGTTGAATGTATGTATATAATATAATGTTATCTTATGTGTACATATATGCATACACTCACGCTGTTACCCCATAGGGTAAGCCGGTAATATTGCACTGTTGTCGGCCCCCGATCGATAATCCTTATTTTTGACTTCATTTTTTTAATATTTCTTTGAGTTCTAGGAATATTTCAATGTAATACCACCTGAGTCTTGCCAACTTTTTGATGAAATCCTTTATTGTCCAGCACCCCACTTTTTGCAATTTTATACTGCTTACCCGCAAAAAAGATTTGAATGGATTTAGAAGGAATCCCTTCTTATTACTTTGCATTTTCCTTAGAGAAACAATTACAGCAATACTTTAGATCCTGAACAAAGGATAAAATTACACAATATTATCGTACTCGTTTCATTCAGTGAGATTATGTTCTGGTCCCACTTATCCAGTCTTATCTTACCAACAAAGGACTGATTAATTTATATTTTTATGTGCCCTTGCCAATATTAGAACGTGTTTGATTAGCCGCACAGGAACAGTCAGTACATATGTATACATACGTGTATGCTCCTAATAAATCTTGACGGCGTGGTAAATATTTGGACATGATAACAGTATCAAAATCAGGCCATAATTCAATGAACTCTCCCTTGTAGGAAAAGTATAAGGCACTAGGTATAAGGCTGCAGAGACAAAATAAATTAGTGGAGGCGAGAGCTAACCACTTTTGCACGTAAAAGCGTCTCACCGAACTCAAAACGTATTTAGTGGTAATTTATCCGGGAAAGTGTTTCCATTTGTGCCCATCAGTAATAGGATGAATGATGGATTAGACATCAATGATTGAAATATTCGCATGAAACGAAAAGTTTTTATTTGAGTTTATAGATTTAGGTTCGTAAAAAATATTTTTTTTTATAGGTAGTTTAGTTATTTGTGTTGTTTTTAATTTGAATTCTTTGTACCTATTATCTGACAATCTAAGTTTAGGCCTAATGTAGAATTTACGTTGTTATCGCATTTTCTCAGTCAGTCAAAACAGTTTTTTTTAATCGCAATGTAATTCTACTAAATGATCACTCGTTCCACTGGTATTCAGCTGCATCCGGTTAGACTGGAAGCCGACCCCAACATAGTTGGGAAAAGGCTAGGCAGATGATGATGATCGCTCGTTCCATTAAAATCCCCTAGACCAGTCCCCCAGGGGACTACACAACTCAATGTACCTACCACTACGATCCCATAGGTATCTACCTATCTAAGTAATCGTTTAAGAAATAAATGTTTTATCGCGATTCGTATTTTTTTGTCTTTGACTTAGTTTTGGAAAGTGTTGTTTATAAATTGATGAATTAGTTACTCCTATTTTTTTATAGTCATTAAACGTAGGAAACTGCCTCCAAATTTATTTCAAAGACTTAATAATTTAGGTTCTATACGTATGTCATGCTAATCATCCCAAATGTATAGAAAGTCTTGAAGTTTCTTCAAAACAAGACCAATTCATTACAACTCTTTCTTTAGCGAGGTGTACCTGAATGTTTTAAAGGATATTTTCCTTCAACATCGACTGTCATCACAGTTTTAGTTGTCACTAAGTTTTAGTGTGTGTGGTATTTTATTGGAAACCTTCTTTTTAAACATTATTGTTATTTAAAGTGTTCGCAAACTATCGCACCGGCGCGGCGTGTCTTAATTGACGGGCGTTTTTTGTGAAATACACTGTAATATTTACTTCTTGAAAATAGCTACTATGGAAGTCGAGCCTGTTTTCATAATTCTTTTTGCAAGGCTTCAAAATGTAGGTCTTATGTCCCAAAACTTGTTTGATTTTTGGGTTCAATAAAAACTTTATTCAACCTAAGGATTTCCTTAGGTTGAATAACGTTTTTATTTTATTTACATACAACACACAGCTTCTGGAGGGAGGTGGGTTGGTTGGAATAACCACCGACGGCCGCCATGGCCCACGCACAATGGTCCATTTGAAGGACTAATTTCGGAAACCGAATCGTGTTTAATACACTGCATTATGGACCTAAAAGCGGTTCATTAAGAGCCACTTTACGAGCAAGTGTGTTGAAATAGTAGATTGTTTGCCAAGGGAGCAAACAACTATCTTAAAGATGAGAGTGATTCCTTGAATCCAGCGTGGAGCGAAGGATTCTAGAGTAGAATCCCGAGCGCAGCAAGGGATTAAAAATACGTCACTCGAGCTTAAAATAGTGTTGTTCCCAAGGTGGACACTCTACTTTTTAACACCCTCGATGAAAAAATAAGTAATTGCAACTCATGAATAAGAATAGTACGTTTATTTATTTACATACAATTAGAAGCAATACATAGAAATAATTAGAGGCTAATGTTTATATTTGAACAATTATAAGGAAGTGCATCGTAATTTTTTTTTTTTATTTGGCTCGCGCGCGTTTTTCTTTATCTTAGAGCCTGTTTCTTGTTCATACAATGTTCGTGATTGATCTCTTTGGAGGTTGAAACTTTTACTAACACTTTTAAGTCCCAAGGGATTAAATACCTATTTTAGTCCCTGATTACGAAGAATACACTAGCTCTTTTTGAATAGATGTGATAAAAAAATAGTTATGATTTTCCAAGCCTGTTGCATCTAACTTTTTAAGTTTATAATTGGGTTTTTAAAATATCACTAAGTATTAGCAGTAGTAAGTAGATACCTTGAAGTCGATTCTAAGTTGACATAATATACAGGGCGTCCCACGGCTATGCCACATGGAGGGAAAGTACCTTGAATATTGCAGATGGAACATTTTACTGAAAGGAGACATTATTTTAATTTAAAAAACAATTTAAACTGCATTCATAGATTTTTTAATAATTACATGGTTGAACCGGGAATCGAACCCGCTAAAAGAGAAAAAAAAATACCCTGTAGCTTTATCATACCGATCGAAAGGCTTCATCATAAGGATTATTTTTTGCTAAATAACATAGTGTCAAAAAGAAAAGGAAGACCGTGAATTTTAACATTTTTAATACAAAAATAATCAATTTATCAAATGCTCAAAGTGAGTCGCATACTGTTGAATACAAAGTCGCACTCTTTTGATTATTTCACTCCCTGTCGATTTATTGATCTTGTTGTGGTGGATATTTAGAATATTACGTCTAAGTTCTATTTGTAGCTCGTGGACATTTTCATACTGGTTCTTGTAAAATATTTTTTTTTACATAACCCTATAAAAAAAAATCTAACGGGGTTAGATCTGGGGATCTCGGCGGCCATCTTATTTGTCCCGATCCAGGGACGAAAGTGTTCATTGAGATAGTCCCTTGTTCTGTGACTGTTACTAGCCGGAGCCCCATCTTGCTGAAAAGTAAGGTTTTGTCGTTCTGCAACCGGAAGATTATTTATCTCATTTCTTAAAACTCAAGTATTTCTAAATACCTTTCCGTATTCAAATGCTCTTTGTAAAAATGTACTAAGAGAACCCGATTTTGTATTAAAAATGTTAAAATTCATGGTCTTCCTTTTATTTCTGACACTATGTTATTTAGCAAAAAATAATCCCTATGATGAAGCCTTTCGATCGGTATGATAAAGCTACAAGCTAATTTTTTTTCTCGTGTAGCGGGTTCGATTCCCGGTTCAACCATGTAATTATTTAAAAATCTATGAATGCAGTTTAAATTGTTTTTTAAATAAAAATAATGTCTCCTTTCAGTAAAATGTTCCATCTACAATAATCAAGGTACTTTCCCTCCATAGCCGTGAGACGCCCTGTATAACGACACATCTCCTCTCTTGTTAGGTATGTTGAGGATTTTGTTTCATTTATTTTTAATCTTCATGTTTAGCACTGCACTTTATTATTTATTTATGATAATATAAACTTTGAAGTTTACATATTCGCTCACTAGTTACCTACGGCTATTGATAGAAAATAGAAACTTTGAAGTAAGTACACATTTTCATAAATAAATATTAACGAAAGAAAAAAGAAACAAATAGGAATCAGAATAGGCATAGTAACAAATTAAACAAAAGTCAAACAAATTACACCAAAATATCTAACTAATCACAACAACAATATAAGTAACATTTATCTAAAACAATTGCTACGGCCAGGAAGTCGGGACAGCGGTTTTATCATTGTTGTACAACATTGCAAACAGATGTCGCACGTCACAATTCCCTAATAATTATTATAATTCTAACTAAGTTTGTGAAAATAAGCGAACATCAAATGATATTTGACGTTCCTTTACTTTATGTTTCATCTAACTACTGATTTCGAAACGCTTGCGAAAACGTACACGAGGCTTTTGCAAACGTTATCCACAACATCAACTTGGGTTTGACACAACATGTAAACTGAGCTCTAAAAAAATAGAAGCCGACTTTTTGCAACAAACAAGCTTACGACTAGCTCGTGACAAATAATCTAAACACTGAACACTTCACACACTAACACCAACTTATAATTATTTCTAACTAAACGGCGACGCTATAACTACATTTTGATTTTGAAATGGGTACAGCACACAAAACATTTAGAAAAAAGTACAAAAAAGTACCTAACAGGTGTCTACGGGGGTAATACTGTAATTACTGAAAAAGCATAATAATTTAAATATATTACAGACAATGATTACACATATAATTCGCGGCTGTAACACAAAAGTATACGGGAAATGCTTATCAGCGGCAGATAAATAATGCTAATATAATTAGACATTAATTAGAATAGTGTAAGTTTAAGTGAACACATAGTTGACAACTTACCGAGAGGGCGAGGGACAGCGCACGCAGCGGCGGCCGCTAACAACAGCACGATGAGCGTGTGCATCCCGCGTCAGGGCTCGACTGATAATACTCTCCGAGTCTCTGCTGCCAGCGTGCTTTCTGTTGACTGCCAGGAGCTGTGGTTGCGCACTCGCTTGGCGCCGATCGATACCCCGCCCACATCAAAACTTCTTATCACCATGAACAAAACGCCGTAACTTCAGTACTTCGAACGACTACTTAATCCCTTGCGGAACAACTGTTGTAGCGCGTGCAGCCCATCTCGTGTTATCCTTTCAATTACAATCCGTGTGCTGCTTGGAATAGAGTCTGTTTCCAATAGTTTCACCTGTCAAAGCTAATTATTGTAGTTATGGTTTAAATTGGAAACTGTCTGCCGCCTTTCGATGGTCGTTCATGATGAAGGGTGCTCGTAAATGTATGAGTGTACGCTCGCTTTATCGTGATTATTATCGCTTGTTTATCTCGTCCAGCTATTCCCCATATTTTATGTGAGAGATTTTGAAATTCTACTTGGCTTTGGTGTGTGCGATTTAATGGAATTTGAATGATTTTTACGCTTTTGATTAAAATATTAAGTCATATTATTATTTTTGGGGTTGACAATTTATATTTATAAGTACCAACCTACCTGTGTAATTTAATCAAACAAAAAACACATGTTGAGAACCCTCCAATCCGAAGAGGTTTTCACAAAATACGACAAGGTCTACATTAATGAAACCACTTAATAAAATAATAGCGTGCCAGTCAAATTATTTTAATCTGTTCAAAGTGATTCTTTACTATCTAATTGAAAGTATTTACTTCAGTCATCGTAAAAAGGTTTAATTTGAAAACATTCTAGGTATCTTATGTATGTCAAGTACTAATGGTCGCTTCTTGAACTTAATAGTAGGTTGCTTTAGCCTATTGAAGCGAGCTCCGCCTTCAACAGGTGGGGCTGCAAAATACAAGCAAAATGCTTTCTTTTAAATATTGCCTACATGATTCTATTGCATTTAGTTTTCTAATGTATCCATTACCTGCACGGAAAGTAGAGTAAAATATAAACTTTGTTTATTCAAGGACAGCCACTTGGCTTTTAAATATATATCTTAGCCATAAGCACGTTCGTCTCTTTTGTTGGAAGATCTTTTGAACGGCGTGCTACAAAGGAAGGCGGGTCTATGAATTCTTTGTACACTACCCGGCAGAGAATAATAATATTAGTATAACTTCTTGAAGGGAATCTAGAGCCGCCGCCGTTTGAAACATTTATTGCCCCAGCTTTTTAACCGACTTCAAAAAAGGAGAAGGTTCTCAATTCGATGTTTTTATGTTTCTTGAAGTTTTATTAATATTGGCTCCACTATTGCAGACTTCTGATTCTGACAGTTCCGACTTCTAATTTTATGATAAGCTTTAGGTTGCTATACCACTTCACTTTAAAATTATAGATAAAGTAGTTTGTTTGTTTCAAATTAAAAAAACACGTAGGCAGTGATTTATTTTGATGCTGAACTTTTTATTATCTATGTCTAGCAGTAAGATACAACGATTGCTACTATGTACAGATATATTTTTATAAGAGATCAGTTTTTCTCTTGGTCTTGTGTACCACGTCTGAATCAATAAAGGAACACTTTCAACCCTCCACACAGACGAAGGTGTTAGCTAGACGGCCTAGCAACCTGTTTCGACCTGTTTTAGTCGGCCTATATTTGGCGGTATTTTGCAAATTTATTAACAAGCGTTAACTAGCAAGCACTAACGGATTGGGACTTTACCTATGTTTAGCACACATCTGCTGACGTACGCAATGGAAAGTTCGGCGTGTTCCCTTACCCCTGAAATGCTCTTTAAATTACCTACGACACTGATGGCTGAAATAACGTCGCCAAACTGAAGTAGGTAGATAGATACATGTAGTCACGTGTGTGAACGGAAAGTCAGATCACTAATCTCAATACTTTGAGTTCTGAGTATCCCATAATTATGTAGGTTGATTTCATACAACACAAAGAACACGGAATACTTAACTTAAATTATTAAAATTATTATTACTGGAAAGTAGAGTCTACCATTTACTGTGACCACGGATATCTATGACTGTGACTCTGTAAGGAATATTTTTCTAACATTTTTTTTAATGGCTCGGTCTGCTTTGATATCTCCGTGGAGCGAATATTTAAAACCTCATTCCCATATAATGAGAAAACTAGATTTTTCCAGTATTATTTTAAAAGCATATATAGGGCGCGACAGAATTGCTTTCTTAATTTAGATGTATCTTGTTTCAGTGTCGCTGTGGTTGTAACCCGTCATAAAAAGAGTTAGGTCAACATGTAAATAAAAAGCAAAACCTAATTAGTTATTCGGAAGAGTCATAGTAAAGATGACGTACTTATTATATTCATTATTCATATGATAGAATTCAACATACCTTATTTTATTTCAACACTCCTATCTACCCTGAATTTGTAATACAAAATCTTAATATGATGATTTCGGGTGGTTTACAATAAAACTAATAATAAAAAGGAGCTTATAATTTATTGTTATTATCCACTCCACCGTCTACCCGCGTGATCGGAATTTTTCAGCGCCATGCGCCCCAGTCATTTCCAATTATTTAACACGTATTATCTAGCAAACTACTGCAGATATACGAAAATAAAAAATACGTGTCTCTAACTGAAACTATACAAGATCAATATATGTGAAACCTAAATTACAACAAATTGTACAAAGTCTTTAAAAAAATATACTTGACAATATGGGTTGAATTTCAGTAAAACATTAATTGTTGTTAGTCTTTAGTTATACAATATAACTAAGAAAACATAATCAGCTGCCTGCCTTTTCCCAACTATGTCGTCGTCGGCTTCCAGTTTAACCGAATTCAGATGAATACCACTATTTTACATGGACCGAAGTTGGACAGTTTTGAATGAAACAGTACTGAATGAAAACAAAATCTATAACATATGTAATTAGGTAGGTATAAATTAGTGGCTGGCAAAGAGCCAGTTGCGTAATTTGACAAATAAAATTTAATTTATCTCCTTTCGCTTGAATTCATTTTCATTTGAACTTTATGTCTTTGAGACATATTGATGTCTAGAAAATCGTGTACCGAGATGACAAGCGCACGGACGGGTGAACATGAAATCGAAGAGATAACGTAAGATTTTCATATATTTCCATACAAATTATAAGCAACATGTAGAAATTACGTGTTATGTGTTTTTAATATCCAGGCACAGGCAACAAATGATGGCGAGAAACGCTTTAAATAGGTACACACACCGTTCTTGCGATAATCATAAAAGGGGGATTATGGTAGGACGACTGGTAGCGACATCCTGCTACAGCTTATAGCAGATAGTTAATTAATAAATATATTTGACTGCCTGTTTTCCACACCAAGATTATTAATTACTTTCTCGTTATCTAGGTAATCTTTTTACCGATCGTGGCTTTATTGGGAATAAAGTCGTATCGTTACTTGCACTCGTTCTGCGTTTACAGAATGATTTTTATAAATTATTTAGTAGTCTACAAAGTATGCTTAAAAATGTAAGCAAAGAAACGCTTTCCTTTGTAGACAAAGGAAACATTTCGTTTCATGAAGACAACAACAGGAAGCATTTTCGCTGAAAAAACAAAGCGAAGAAATTTAAAAGATCCCTGAAAATGCTTTGAGTAAAATTGTTATTATTTTCATAATGAATTTCGCTGAAAATTGTAAACTAATTAATATAATTCTTCTTTGTTCTATGCCCGGAATGTTCGTACTGCAAACGATATTCATTATATTGGAGCCGTGAGCATGATCGAGCGACACTATTATTATCAACTACTTCTACTCCCTCTATTAAGGAAATACGTTTTCAATAGAAGTCTTAAGGTTCCATAATTGAAAACAAACACTGGACCCTACCAATGAGAGGTAATTAAAACTTTCTTCTAACATTACGAAAACCGAATTTAGTAAATTGTACCATTTCATAATATCATCACGGATGCATCTTTCACTTAAACCCAAATCTATAATCATCTTTATTTAAAAAATTATTGCTACGAATTGCGTAGCATGATGCTACAGACGTCTACGGAATCGGCGTCGCAGATTAAAACTCCACAAATTTGTGCATCACACGATTAATTTAAGTTCGAATATAAAACGATCCACCCAAACAAGAGAAAAAACTTGCTGAATGCATAATCTCCTCCTTTGTTTAAAGTTGATTAAAAAGCATTGCGCATGACGTGGCGTAGCAAGGTCCGTAGCAAGAAGTACTAACTTCTAGACATGTAGACAAAACAGATTTAAACTACAACATTTTGTGCATCAATTGTTAACATCGCAGAATCATTAAAACTATAAAATGAAGCGCATCACATTTATCTTATGCTCGAATATAAAACCAAAAACATTGCTACGACTAGACTCGCCGTAGCAAGGTGCTACGAACGTCTACGAAATGTAGACATTACAAAATTATTGAAACTACTAAATGTTGTGCATTAGGTACACCATTTATGTTGTCTTAGATGCGAATAAAAAACATCTCAATTATTTAAAGGATTGCTATGACCCTGCTACGACTTGCAAGGTCGTATCAGTATCCTCATCAGTAGCAGTATCCTTTTTGATTACTATGAAATTAGTACTATGAAATGTAAATATCACAGGTTAAAACTAAATAATGTTTTGCATGGCAATTGACACGTTGCATTTATAGTTCAAATAAAAAACCATCTAAATAAAATACACTGCTACGGTTTGGCGTAGCAAGGTGCTACGGACGTCTACGAAATTTTAAGACATCACAAAAAATAACTTTTTAGCATTTCTTTTTCACGTGCATTTACAGACATCGCGTCTCTTTCGTGTAAGGTTGTGATATTTCATTTTACGAGTAGGAACGTGTTGCTACACACGTATTCTATGACGTGAGTGTCTTGTATCCGCAGAGAGTTGCACTATTGTTCAGTGTCCATTGTTAGATGTAATCCGATCTACATACCACCAGACGCGCACCGTCAGTCTTGAATAGATAAATTAGTAGACAGTACAACTTTATAACTATTTATAATAGGGATAACATTGTAGTACTAAGTTATTCCGACTAGTTGTAGATAAGATATACGTGTCAGCGGAACTTCGCCTTCATAAGTTCTCAACTCGGTACTCCGTTGACTTACCTAAGTTGGGTCTACGGTGTAGGTATATATCTCTTGTTACTAACAAGACCTACTTTTTGTTTTAGGACTTTAATTATAAAGCTAGTTACAAGTACAAGACAGGCACTATGACAGACAACATGATTGTATCTGTCCATCAACAATATGTAAAAGCGTATCTGAAAAAGATATTTGATAAGCATGTTTAAAAAAAAAAATAACTTTATGATCCTCTGAGAAAAGAAAAGAAATATTTACGAGTAAGAGAGTAAGAGTATTGTATGGTTTTATTCAAAGTTAATTAGTTGTGAAATACAAGATTGATTAATTGTTTAAATAATATGTAGGTTACATTTGCCCTGTGGGGCTATTTAAGAATTAACGACTAAATATTTTCTTTTATAAAAACTTTTTTACTAAAAAAAAACAACCGACTTCCGAAAAAAAAAAACACTATAAAGTGAAAAGTAACTTTAATTTTGGAAGTCGGTGTCGTTGGTTCCGCGTTTTCGTTTTTTGACACCAGCTTCCAAAATTAGAGTTATTTTTCACTTTGTAGTGGTTTTTGTTTTTTTATTTGTAAAAAGTTTTTATTTTTTACCATTTTTACCTACCCCACACAAATTCATATTAACACTATTTGATATGTAAATATCAGTCACAGAAGCTACTTTAACATCATTAATATAAAAAGTGGAAAAAATACTATTATTGAAGCAAAAACTACACAAGCAAAGTTAATATAATTTATATAAATTTTATTAACTTTGCTTCCTGAGGTATAATCCATTAAAAAATTACAGAATTTTGCAAATGCCCGAACATACATAAAAAAAAGTATAAATCAAATTGAGAACCTCCTCCTTTTTTTGAAGTCGGTGAATTAAATCAATTCATACACAAACAAAGTTATACCCGAATTTACTTGCAAGATTAAAGGTAGGTACCCCAATAACAACTTTGACAGAAATGTGGGTGTACCATGGTATACTAAAAACATTGCGTACCCCTTCATTTAGAGGGTTCCCGTGATTGCGTAAACAATGCATACTTATGCGATAACAGCAATCGCGGTTGATTTGCTAGCATTTATTGAAGAGTTTCGTTGTCTGTCTCCGAAACTCATGATCAGATCTTTTTCGGAATAAACCTCTTTCGAACAAAAAATAATTTTGCAAATCCGTCTATAGATAACGAAGTTATGCCCGAACATACATAAAAATAAAATATAAACGTCCGAATTGAGCACCTCCTCCTTTTTTGAAATCGGTTAAAAATAATTATTCACTATTTTTTAATGTTTGGGGGCTTGGTGCTTTACTTTCGGGTTCGCCTTTATCGTTTAACTTACTATTATTGGGTCCTAACATGTTCATTTCGTAGTAAAGAATTCATTGGATGTCTTGATTAAAAAAAAAACTTAGGTCTCTTTTATAAAAATATATTTTGTAAAATACTGAAATAATAAATATATTGTGGTATAGATACTGTTTGCAATTTCGATATCGTTGTTTCTTCATACATTGGTAATTTCGATCTGATTCGGGCCTTTGAAGCGAAAAGGTCGACGGCGGCTATTTAGGGCGATTGAAGCGAGCGAACGGAACCCTGTGTTTAGGTTTTCTTATTGTCAATAAGTGGCTGCCGAACAGCGGATGAATACAGCCAATGACATCGAGGAATGGAAATCTCTAGAGGAGGCCGTCTCCTTCAATTATAATAATAAAAAAAAAACTATCAATTTTCAATTATAATTACAATGAGGGGTTCTTACTAGCGCATAAAAAAATACTTTATAGAATTTTAGAAACTGTAGTTAATTTAGAAATAGGCATATTATGTATCTATTGCTATGTATTGTTACTATGTATTGTGTTTCGTAAGAAATATTTATAAGGATTTTTTTACACATAAATAGGAGCCGAGAAACTAATCACGACATGGAAACCATAGGATAATGTGCGTTACATTTTATGCGAATAAATCAGCGAACTTAGTTTCAGTCAAGAGATTTCTGCAACCGCAGTGTCTAATGAACACTGCGGTTGTAGAAATCTCTTGACTGAAACTGGACATCGGTTTCAATAAAATTAGTGTTTATATATTACTTGTACATTCATTATTCGGCGTTGCGGTGTTTGTGGGATCTGCTTTCGCGTTCGAGCTCGGAGAAGTAAATCCTAGTAATATTATAAATGGGAAAGTTTGTATGTTTAAATGTTTGGATGTTTATTACTCAATCACGTAAAAACGGTTGAACGGATTTGGATGCAATTTGGCGCACAGATAATTTATAACCCGTATTAACACATTTATTCGTTTTATTTTATCCCTTAAATATAGTTCTTATATACTGTTTTGTGTTGTGTAATTATTTATGTTAATGTAATAATTTAGTAATGTTAGTTTTGTGTTTTATTTATATAAGGTTAAGGTTAGTATTGTTAGGTGTAAGGGCCGCCTTTTGCGGTGAAAGCTTCGTCCTCCGCTCCAGGTGGCTCTGGCCATAAGTTTCCGGCTATTTGTAGGATGTCGTCACTCGATCTTTTAAAAGGTTTACCCTTCCTTCTTTTTTTATACATTGGGTACCAATTTGAAATTATTTGTGACCATTTTTCATCCATAGCTCTCTGAACATGACCTGACCATTTCAGTGTCAGGACCTGTTTGAACGCATCCCACGCTTTTGTTCTTTTTCTTGTCAGTGAACTTTTGACTCTATCTTTCAATTTGATGTTCATGTAGCTCCTTTCTATTCCTCTTTGACAGCTTCTTATTTTATTTAACAGTGACTTTTTGAGACACCAAGTCTGGCATGCCTGTGTATGAATGGCATTAACACATAGGATACCGCTATTATCACATAGGATACCTTTAATCCCGATATTTCCACGACATCCAGACTAATGCGAGTGGAACCGCGGAGCGCTGTAGTTAATGATAAGTTTTTATAATTAAATTGTACATTCTTAGGGTTAGGAACTATGGAACTTGAAGTTATGAACATTTGCATCTCTATTCTTCGAGATAGGTAGATAGGCAGTCGCTCCATATAAAATACTAGTAATCGGCTGCATCCGATCAGACAGGAAGCCTAGCCGACCCCAACATAATTGGGGTGAGGCTAGGCAGACTTTGGACACTATAGTATAGTACATTGTTAGCAGTTTATCTCGACAGTTTTGCGAAATAGCTATATTTAAGCTTGAAAGTTCTCACAGTCTGTGACAGAACTAGGCCGTAGCCAAATTACCTAAAAACTACCTAACAGGAAACTTAAATGTTGAATTACTCTACAGTTCATTAAACTACGGTCGTGTCCGTCTACCCAGAAAAACCATATCGCAACAGGTTATACTTATTTTGTCTGACTTCTCGCTGTAACACCCACATGTTTAAGCAGGAGCGAGATGGAGAATATGCGCGCGCAAAGGTCTCTTTCGTACGAGGGTTGCAAAAGCATTGCGTCACAAAGGTAAGCACTTATATACGGCACTCAAAATGAGTGTTTGCATGAGAATTCATCTTCAACTTATTGTTATAGCTGTGTTTACCTTCCAGGATGGCCTGTTCCTAGGCACACAACTTTAATCCTCCTGCTTTCGTATGTGGTTGCACCTCTCAGATATCATCTTTCAGAAACAGTCGTGTCACATAAACTCAAATTCACATAGCCGTGGCGATTCCCACATGCCCTAGTAGCCCCACTTCGAATTTTTCAGACCCCCTTACAGTCCTTGTTGCAAAAAATATACATATATTTTTATTTCTTTCTTATTTGCAAAATAGTTAGGCAAACGTCATCTAAAACTATTTCAAATTTCAAGTTGATAGCATTAGTAGTTCTTGAGATATCCAGCTGTGACAGACAGACAGACAGACTTAGTCTCACCATAAGGGTTCCGTTTTTACCATTTTGGTACGGATCCCTGATCCAATTGAATATTGTTGGTTTAAAACGACTTTTCTAACCTACCAATCATCGAACACATCTTTCATGTTTAACATCATATAAAACACAAAGCTCCTATAAATGTAAACTATCCCTTTTGTACGAATAAATCAAATCCAGAATCCAAATCCGATTTTCGCGTTTTTTATTTACTGAATAAAAAATAAATAAAATAATCTGGCTATATTTGACGTACATTTTAACAAAACCAGCTTTTTTTTTTAATAATTCTACCCCTCCGTTTAGTTGAATATTTATACATTCAAATAATCGACTACATTCTTAATCAGCCGGTCGATTCTGTAAAAATTTCACGGTGAAAACTTAGGTGATGTGAGTTTGTTTTGCTAGGAATTGACACTATTGACAGCTCACTCCACGCTCACTTCACCTAAGTTTTCACGGTGAGATGGTTACAGAATCGCACTGCAGGGCGGTCTCCAGTGACATCCCTGTGGCACGTGTCTCGTTCCCTCCCTTATTCCCCCGTGGCGGCTGTTTCCGCTTTCCGCAGCGTTAAGGGGGAAGCGCTAAGGTAGCCCGCGAAATTCAAATTTTCTTACGTTTTTTGCAATTTGCTGGTCTGTGTCAAGTTGTATCTTGATCAAAATATGATTCGCGACCATAACAGGTACATATTTAGATAATTATAATCATTAAAATCATTATTACATCTTTCTCAGTTAGATTGGTACCACAAGAACCAATCTCTTATGGAAAAGTGTTTTTGGTAGAAATCTAACATGGGTAGGTTTTTTCAAAAGTCTCTCCGACCGCATTTCCTCTTAACTCTACATAAAATCGCAATATTGAGGTTGAAAATATTTTAATTTTAATCAAAAACTGAATATTAAAAGCCTCCTTACAAATTTTTTGTCAGAAATTCTGCAAATTACATAATTACGTAAATTACATACGTTACGAAAAACTCGCAATATTTCCCTATGTCCCAAAAATCATTTACTACTGAATTACGCTTACCTAAATCTACGATGTACCAAGATGAAATTATTTGTGACCATTTTTCATCCATAGCTCTCTGAACATGACCTGACCATTTCAGTGTCAGGACCTGTTTGAACGCATCCCACGCTTTTGTTCTTTTTCTTGTCAGTGAACTTTTGACTCTATCTTTCAATTTGATGTTCATGTAGCTCCTTTCTATTCCTCTTTGACAGCTTCTTATTTTATTTAACAGTGACTTTTTGAGACACCAAGTCTGGCATGCCTGTGTATGAATGGCATTAACACATAGGATACCGCTATTATCACATAGGATACCTTTAATCCCGATATTTCCACGACATCCAGACTAATGCGAGTGGAACCGCGGAGCGCTGTAGTTAATGATAAGTTTTTATAATTAAATTGTACATTCTTAGGGTTAGGAACTATGGAACTTGAAGTTATGAACATTTGCATCTCTATTCTTCGAGATAGGTAGATAGGCAGTCGCTCCATATAAAATACTAGTAATCGGCTGCATCCGATCAGACAGGAAGCCTAGCCGACCCCAACATAATTGGGGTGAGGCTAGGCAGACTTTGGACACTATAGTATAGTACATTGTTAGCAGTTTATCTCGACAGTTTTGCGAAATAGCTATATTTAAGCTTGAAAGTTCTCACAGTCTGTGACAGAACTAGGCCGTAGCCAAATTACCTAAAAACTACCTAACAGGAAACTTAAATGTTGAATTACTCTACAGTTCATTAAACTACGGTCGTGTCCGTCTACCCAGAAAAACCATATCGCAACAGGTTATACTTATTTTGTCTGACTTCTCGCTGTAACACCCACATGTTTAAGCAGGAGCGAGATGGAGAATATGCGCGCGCAAAGGTCTCTTTCGTACGAGGGTTGCAAAAGCATTGCGTCACAAAGGTAAGCACTTATATACGGCACTCAAAATGAGTGTTTGCATGAGAATTCATCTTCAACTTATTGTTATAGCTGTGTTTACCTTCCAGGATGGCCTGTTCCTAGGCACACAACTTTAATCCTCCTGCTTTCGTATGTGGTTGCACCTCTCAGATATCATCTTTCAGAAACAGTCGTGTCACATAAACTCAAATTCACATAGCCGTGGCGATTCCCACATGCCCTAGTAGCCCCACTTCGAATTTTTCAGACCCCCTTACAGTCCTTGTTGCAAAAAATATACATATATTTTTATTTCTTTCTTATTTGCAAAATAGTTAGGCAAACGTCATCTAAAACTATTTCAAATTTCAAGTTGATAGCATTAGTAGTTCTTGAGATATCCAGCTGTGACAGACAGACAGACAGACTTAGTCTCACCATAAGGGTTCCGTTTTTACCATTTTGGTACGGATCCCTGATCCAATTGAATATTGTTGGTTTAAAACGACTTTTCTAACCTACCAATCATCGAACACATCTTTCATGTTTAACATCATATAAAACACAAAGCTCCTATAAATGTAAACTATCCCTTTTGTACGAATAAATCAAATCCAGAATCCAAATCCGATTTTCGCGTTTTTTATTTACTGAATAAAAAATAAATAAAATAATCTGGCTATATTTGACGTACATTTTAACAAAACCAGCTTTTTTTTTTAATAATTCTACCCCTCCGTTTAGTTGAATATTTATACATTCAAATAATCGACTACATTCTTAATCAGCCGGTCGATTCTGTAAAAATTTCACGGTGAAAACTTAGGTGATGTGAGTTTGTTTTGCTAGGAATTGACACTATTGACAGCTCACTCCACGCTCACTTCACCTAAGTTTTCACGGTGAGATGGTTACAGAATCGCACTGCAGGGCGGTCTCCAGTGACATCCCTGTGGCACGTGTCTCGTTCCCTCCCTTATTCCCCCGTGGCGGCTGTTTCCGCTTTCCGCAGCGTTAAGGGGGAAGCGCTAAGGTAGCCCGCGAAATTCAAATTTTCTTACGTTTTTTGCAATTTGCTGGTCTGTGTCAAGTTGTATCTTGATCAAAATATGATTCGCGACCATAACAGGTACATATTTAGATAATTATAAACATTAAAATCATTATTACATCTTTCTCAGTTAGATTGGTACCACAAGAACCAATCTCTTATGGAAAAGTGTTTTTGGTAGAAATCTAACATGGGTAGGTTTTTTCAAAAGTCTCTCCGACCGCATTTCCTCTTAACTCTACATAAAATCGCAATATTGAGGTTGAAAATATTTTAATTTTAATCAAAAACTGAATATTAAAAGCCTCCTTACAAATTTTTTGTCAGAAATTCTGCAAATTACATAATTACGTAAATTACATACGTTACGAAAAACTCGCAATATTTCCCTATGTCCCAAAAATCATTTACTACTGAATTACGCTTACCTAAATCTACGATGTACCAAGATGAAATCTTTTGAATTTCGTCGTTGCGACTTTAAGACCTCTTATGTGTCACTTTTGGCAAAATCACTTTTTTACGCCAGCCGATTCTGCATTTTGAAGCTCTATCGAATGCAAAAACTCTCATGTTTATACGACGTTTAAATCGTAATTTATTTACGAAATTCAAAATCTCCAACGTGCTTGCTAATTAAAAGTTGGTGCTTAAAAAATCTTGTGTCAACTAAAATTGTTTAAATTTTTTTTTTACAAGAAACTTCTTTTCATTTCAACTAACAGTGGCAAAGTTAAAAGCACGAAAATCATGTGGCTGATACCTATATTTTTTGTTGTAGTTGTTTTCATTATATTTTTTTCAGTAGACGGTTTTTATCGATTTTCTCATAAAATTTATTTTTACACATAAGAGATCTTAAAGTCGCAACGACGATTTGTTATTCTATTTTCGATATTAAAGGCACCCATTGCTTGTTTTCTTAAATTTCTTTTATTTTTAACATGAAGTAAATAAAATAATCGAAAGAACTGGGGGCCTAAAAAGGCCACTTTGGAGAATCATAAAAGGATAACATTATGAATTATGTTATCCTTTTATGATTCTGCCAAAGTAGTCTTTCTAGGCCCCCAGGCCCAAAGGCCGAAGAGAGTTCAAAAATGCAAGCATTCAAACAGGTGGATATTTGCATAAATGTGAAGTTACGGCGCCATTATCACGTTATTCAATGTAGACCAGTCTATGACTGAAAACCTGCGCAGTCAGAACTATAATTTTATTACTAACTATGATAGTTTGCAGGGATGCTGCTCTTAAAATACATATTTCATAAAAGTGATTTTAATTGACTATCAGGTATTACTACCAGTGTGTAATGTGTTCCTAAAACTTTAAGAATGCTGTCATACTATTCACGAATCAGGTTGGTAAGTTATTATTATTTACTCTTAGTTTGGACCAATTTCGAGATCTTCTGGTTTTTATCTGTAGATTTGAATTTACATAAATATTTCATCTTAGCCGTGTTTGTCGTGAGATATACAAGTGACGGTTTTCAATAGTCTTTAATGGAAGTTTGGCAACTTTTAGTGCTGCTTATGGGGTGTGGGAAAACAGTGGGTCAACGTCACTTGACGTGTGTTGATGCGTTTCCGGCTCGGCCGACCGGCGCCGATCGATACGGAAGCTGCGATACTAATATTATGCACCTCGATGTCGCTCGTATCATCGTTATGGTTGCAGTATTGCCAACCATTTAATAGCTATGGATTGATAAGTTGTAGTAGGAACATACGGCAATCGGGAGACACTCAGGTAAGATGAGTAAACCATCACCATTGCCAGGATCGCCCAGAGGACACGGTGGAGCAGACGGTGGAGGTCTGCCTCGCTTGGGCGGAGCACCGCCGTGTCCTCGTAGAGGTGATCAGGAGCGGCGGCGACCTGTCGCGTCCGGCCCTGGTGCAAGCCATGGGTCCGGGGCGAGAGGGAGTGGGAGGCAGTCACCTTCTTCTGCGAAACAGTCATGCTAGCGGAGGAGGTGGCGGAACGGATGAGGGAGAGAGCCTCCCGTCCCAGCCGCCGCGGGAGACGCTCCGGGCGTCGGGAGCTAACCGTTGCCGCGGGCCTGCGGGCGGAGAGTAATGGGTAGTTCACCGTCCGATCAGGACAGGCCCGTGCCTGACGGCGCGCACATGTGCCAAGCGCGCCTCAAAGAGATGTCAGCAGCAGAGAAGGGCCGAAGCCTGCCGGGTCAGCGGGATTGTCCGAAAGGGTTACCGCTGGCCCGGAACATAAAGGGCTAAGGAAGGAACATGGGTGGGTTTTAGTAAGTAAGAGTCTGACACTCCCTCCCGCTCCACCCAGAGCGGGAGCAGGGGTCATTTGACGTTTGACGGTTTTTATACGAAATAACTGTCAAAATTATTCTTCGAATAAAGTTATCAGATGTTTGCAAAATCAGTCCTTAAAATAATTCTTAGTTAGGTACGCATTTTATAATATTTAGGGCTAGATAATTTTTATTCGTGTACTAAAATGACGTGTGATTGTTTTTGTAGGGAAGTATTATCAAAAATTCAAAGTTATTGTTCGGATAAAATTATCTGGCGTTAGAAAAACAGCCCTTAGTTTAATTCATGTATTTTCATAATTATTGAAGGATCTGTTAAAAATTCTGTAGATCTTGGTGAAATAGGTATCTTACTCGTGACCTAGTTAAATCTACGTAAACAAATATTATATCGAGTGCTTAATTAAAAAAATAAAAACAAATTTATCCATATTTTGAGTGCTTTGGTTTCATATTTTATACGTTATCATCGCGCGTTTATGCATTCGCTCAATCGGGAAAAAGAAATAATCGAATTATTTTATGGTACAGACAAAACACGTTAATTCGTATTAGGTAATAATGTCGCCATTGCAACTACGCATACATCATAACGTCGACCGTAGGTTCAATTGAGGTAAGGGACAAAATACGATTTTTCAGGAGAGGCCGACAAAGTTTATTTTCGGACTAAATCGCCTATAATTTTTTTTGTTTCTGATTTCACACATAATCTTGTATTTTAGTGCTCTATCTACCTGTGTAACATTTATTTAAATAAGTTAGCTATTTAAGAAAATAGACGTCTCTTACACCAACGTATTTTGTTAGTAATGTCCCTTACTGACCAAGTATCTTGTAGTCCTGTCCCTTCCTACATTAAATTGATCTCTACGTTGGATCCAATCTATAATTAAAAAATAGTGTAAAGGTCTTGTTGAAAAAATGCATGGTGAATAATTCGTTGATTGGGAAGACCTAAGTACCTTATGTGAAGTGGATTGGCGGCGGTAATTACACCATTTCAAGTTGCTATATTGCATAGTTTTTCAGATACATTGTTGTTATGGGGCTGATTCGAAATTTGAATCCAAAAATCAGTAGGGTAAGGGACATTTTTTTTAAGCTAGAATTTTATCATATACACCATTCGAAAGAGCGCAAAATTCTGAACAAAACTGTATACTCAACTCATTTTGCGTATTTTGTCCCTTACCTCAATTGAACCTACGGTCGACGAAAGTTGCATTACATACCATCCATTGTTTTCTCTTTTAACGTAGGAATCTATCTATGGCACAGCTTTAAATCAAGTAGGTTTTTTTTTCTATAAAATCGAGGCATAGAACTAGGGCTAATAAAAAGCAGACATATCTAGGTGTTTGCTAGTATCTGAACACCTAACTACTTACTCTACTACACTCTACTACTAGGTAACTATGGAGGGCTGGAAGCAAAACACTCCGAATTTATTCAATCCGAATCCGAATTATTAAATCGATACCTAGCCATGTCTGATATCATTCGTGTTAAAATAATGCTGTATTTACAGCAATAAAAATCTCTGAATTTCTTTTTCAAATGTCCATCAATGAGTTCAATTAAAACGATTAATGCCCATTATGGGAAGGAAACCACCTGCAGGATACCCCTAGATATTATATTATAGACCAACCCCTAGATATTTTCGGTAAAATATTCCAAACATATAAGTATGTAATTTATTTAGCAACAGGTGATTAATATTAAATTATTATTTATCTCTACAGGGGTAAGAACGTTGCAAGACTCAAGGCTAAGTTTGAGAACCTGCGGCCGGAGGATGCAGTGCGCTGCTCGGTGCCTGCGTCTATAAGACCCGCGACTAAAAGAATACCACCCTATAAAATTGTAAGTAGGTACCTTTTTTGTTTGTGCTAGGGAAATATGACAATCGCTCTGCAATTGATCAGTCAAAATAATAACTAATAAAAAAACTAAAACGCATCTAGGTACATAATATAAGGTAAGTACTCGTAAATATTAAGACAAACAAATACAAGGACATTTTTTCCACCCAAAACAAAAACAATTTAAGCTAGACATATTATGAAATTTTCTAAATTATCGTCTCTTCTTCTATTTTACAATACATAGAGACTAATTTATCTTATTCAGAGATTTTAACATTAGATACACAGTAGATACGTACTACAGATAATGCGTCATAATATCGGGCGCGCCTCTTCTATTTATCCGACAAAATACGGTCCTGCGGAATCGGAAAACAGCGACGACGCGGCGCCTGCTTGGGGCGTCACAATACCGCATTAGGACTCTACACAATAATTGTTTCCTCGAAATTAAATGTTTTGGACCGAATTTTCTCGAATTTAGTAAAAGCGCACTCACTCAAATAAAATAATAAAAAATGTTAAACTTTTTGTTTTATTTCCTGGATTATGAGCTTTGAGGTTTTTAGCTTACATGTAAGTAATTCGATTATTTTATCGGGTTCGAATTGTGCCCGGCGGAAGCTTACTCACGTTCGCGTGCTCAAGGGAGCTTCAGTGTACTGTGAGTTCGTGAGCTGTTCGGTTCGTCGTGACGATAATGTTGAGGTTCGCATGGCAAGTGATACGCTTAATAAGTTCTTACGGATTAAGACGCTCCCCGATCCTACAGTATTTATTCAGTACAACAACGTCGGCCGTTCATAACACATACATTTTCTCCAAGCTACATTACATTTTAACGGCCTCTTCTATCACTCGTTATTACTTGTGAGTAGGTACGCCAGAGATCACACAGGTCTAGGCGTGATGGTGTTACCTAACCTAGTTTACAATAATTGTGCAATTTTTTATCACAGCCTGTAATGATTAACACGATGGTAATTATTATGTCTCTTTGTATTGTATAGACAGCTGCATTTTAATTCAGTTAACTAATCACACGTTGAAAGGGAGTAGCCGATTGATTCAGGGGTGCGAACCTAACCATACCTATAAAAGTATATAGGTATTTTTATCCACCCTAATGCGTATTTAGGTGGGATTCATATTAGGTAGGTATTAATGTTCACATTGTAAGCACCTACTTAGGTACCTAATGTACGTGCTAAAAACCAAAGTAAGTAGCTAGACTACCTAACTAGGAAATTATGACATAGGTAGGTATAAGGTACTACACATTAACTTCCGTTGGCGGTTGGACCTTCCTACTGAATGTGTTGGTGTATTTGACGGTTTGACTATTCACCATCAAATACTTACACCAACACATTCAAATGAAATTCATCTCATTTCATGTTTATTTCATTTTCATTGGATTGTGGATACTGTGGGTCGGGAGGAGTTGATCACCTAAACTAAAAATACCACAAAAACTTGTGGGGGTGTGGGAGTAGATACCTACACATCCGTACGAAAGTAAAGGCTAGGCTAGGCCAGACCCGCCTTTAAAATTAAACAATTATAAGACTACATGTTTGCACCTCGGCAATTATAAGCTCTGTCTGTCTTCGGAAATAAGAACGCGTAGTTATGAAAATGTAGACCTGCAGAGTAATTGCGTAACACATTATCAGTAGCAATGGGTTTCATTTTGACAGTTCAACAACATTCATTGCGTGATTTACGTTGTTGAGCAGACACATTTTTCGAATATATGGAGCAATATGGTTCAAAATGATTCAAATTGAGAGTGTGTTACGCAATTAGGGTGCAGGTACTCATATGCAAAAATCTGCTCCAAATAGAATCCTACCTTTAAATAAGTTTCCTTAACTTTTGAGTGACGGATTTGGGAGTATATTCGTAGGTGCTATGTCGGAAAAACGAAGATTGCCGAGGCGCAAAACTAAACTTGTAATACTGTACCTACAAACACAAAAGTAGGTACTGTAAGTACGGTCACCAAAGGAGATAAGTAACCAGGGTCGTCGGATGTAGTTGAAGCTTAGTAAGAAACCGATTGATGTTTTCGAATGTAATTTAATTTGATAATTAATTAACTGTTTGTTTTCTACTAATTAAATTAAATTTTATTCGAAAACATTCATCGGTTTCTTATTAAACTTCAACTATATCCGACGACCCTGGTTACTAAACTACTTTGGTTTGGTGACTGTATTACATACCTACATCCACAGAATACAGAGTCGCCGCGCCGCCATACCAATAATATTAGTGCTCGTGCGACTGAGCCAGACTGAGCGCGAATTCAGTTGTCACTGACATTGGCAGAATATTGATACCTACCGGCCATCATGTCAGTTTCTAGGAGTATGACGTAAACAAACGGTGACGCACACGGACACGCTTGTCACACGTCTCACGCGTTTGTATGATATAGCAGAGGAGTCACCATAAGGCGGACTACGGCTTGTAAACTGTAAAATTTATAACTAAAACATTATCTAAAATTTTTTTTTTGTTTTCGTTTTAACTTGCACCGTTCAAAGTAAAAAAAACAATTTTCAAATGAATATTAATTACCTACCTACCTACTTGTTTGTTTTTTTTTCATTGCATACTATTTATTTATTTAAATAATCAAGTTATAGACAACTTTAATTTAATCAAATCTAAAAATAAAAAAATAAAATCCTAATTTAACTATAACTACACAGAAACTAAAAAATAGCGTCGTTTATTTATTACTCAATAAAAAATGTTATTTTTAATCTAGGTTGCTTGATTGTTTAACTCTAAATTAGAAAACCATGAACTTGTCCATATTTTTACACTTTTCCACAAAAATCAACAATGTGATTTATCGGTTTTTGTTCCAACGCTCCTCAATTATTAGCATCACTGTTGCTGCTCTAGACCCGATAAAAAGTTTTCGAACAGGCATAAGTAGTAAAAATATGTTTTTACTATGGATCAGGCGACAGTCCGTTAGAAAACAATGTGTTGAATTTAGGCACTAATTGAAATGTCATATTTTAATCCACTTTCTGCAGGTGCTCATCTAAAATAAACCAGAAGGGAATGTTTTAGGCACCTTGCTGTTCGAAAGTTTTGGACAAAATGATTTTAACGTTTCAATAAACTGTGATAATGTCCTATTTCCACCAACAAATTTTTGTGTGTCACTAGGTACTTATGTTTTAATGTAACTGTCCCGTTGGTCTCGTGGTCGCAAGTGCGACTGCTTGTATCGTGGTGTCCTGAGTTCGATTCCCGGGAATTTCTTAGTAACAGCCCGGAGTTTAGAACTTAGAGTTTGATACCCTCATGCCCAGGAAAGTGGTCCTGGCCTAATCTCTCTCCGGTCGTGTCGGATTGTCGTTCCATCGGACTATGAGAGTGGGGAAGGAGGGAGTGCACCTGTGTCTGCGCGCACACTCCCGCGCCGAGGGCTAGTCTCCGTTAAGATTGGCCGCCGTGGCCGAAATACGGTCTGGAGGACTTTATTTTTTTTATGCTCTAAGTAGATACACCTACCTACAGTTTTTTGTATTAACAAAAACTTTTTGTTATGTTTTTTTATGGATCATGTGGTGTTTGATTAAAGTGCCCAATTTAAATAAAAGTTCCCAATATACTTAAATCAAATCTACAATCTGTATTAGGCTAGAATATAATAACCATAAGCGTAGCATAATCAGCCTATAACGTTAACGTTCCCACTGCTGGGACACAGGCGTCCTCTCTGTGAGGGAATGGGCTGTAGGTAATCCACTACGCGGGTCCAGTGCGGGTTGGTACATATCTGATGTCTTCGATTTTTTGGTTCTAGGACATCCCGGTGTCCTCACGATATTTTCTTACACCGTTTTGAGAGCAATGGTGATGAAATAATTTGCCTGACTGGGATTGAGCTTAAGACCGACAACTCGTCGTGGCCGGTATCTACCGCTAAACCACCACTGCTCCGTAATAACCATCCATAGGTACTAATATTATAAATTCGAAAGCAACTCTGTCTGTATGTTACTTTTTCACGCCTAAACCACAGAACGGATTTCGATAAAATTTGGGAGAAGATAGATGGCATCCTGGGGATAATTGACATAGGCTAGGCATAGGTACTGACGTAGGTTACTTTTTGCCCCGGTAGCACGTTCCCGTGGGATAATTTCAAAGAGAATAATGTCTTTGGATAATTTCCAACATCGTGTAAATCTAACTAAAACAAATTCATTACCCTACATTTTGTAAATAGGTACAGGGGCAAACACTCCGATAGTATTAACATGTTTAAACATCATCTTCCTGCCCTTATCCCATGTTTACTTGGGGTCGGCGCAACACGTTTTCTTCTTCCATTCTCCCCTGTCACGCTATCATTCACTCCCTTCTCTTTCATATCATTCCTCACACAATCCATCCATCTTTTCTTCGGCCTTCCTCTCCCTCTCCATCCATCAACATGTATATCCATCACTCTTTTAGTCACATGCGTTTCGTCCCTTCTCATCACATGCCCCAAACGATTTCCTTTCAACTTTTCTGTCACTGGCGCCACTTTCAAACTTCCTCTTATATACTCATTTCTTACTTTATCCATTCTCGTCACTCCACACATCCATCTCAACATTCTCATTTCCGCTGCATGCAATCTTTTTTCATCCGTCTTCTTCACGGCCCAGTATTCAGACCCATACAGTACGACAGGCCTTATCACGGACAAAAGACAAAAAAAACCGGGCAAGAGCGAGTCGGACTCGCGCACCGATTCGGGGGTTCCGTACCATCATATGTTTTTAGATTTTCATCGGCGAGGCCAATATTCGTCAGAACATTTTAACACTGTGCACTGCAGTGTAGAATATTGCAGTTTTATGTCAGCGCCATCTCTTGACCGATAGTGGAATTAATGTAAGTTTTGTTGATGATTTCTGAAAAGGTATGCTATTTAGAGACTTCCTTTTATTTTTCCTTAATCTTTAGAATAATTTCAGATTTTTCTTTTTGTAAACTTCGAAGATAAGGGGGTGGGGGGCGGTACTTTTTTAAATTTTTCATCAAAAGTCGAAACTATGCGGCAAAAAAGCCCTACTTACTTCGAATTTTTCAGACCCCCTTTTAGTCCCTGTTGCAAAAAATATACATTATATTTTTATTTCTTTCTTATTTACAAAATAGTTGGGCAAACGTCATCTAAAACTATTCCAAATTTCAAGTTGATAGCATTAGTTAGTATTTCTTGAGATATCCAGCTGTGACAGACAGACAGACTGAGTCTCACCATAAGGTTTCCGTTTTACCATTTAGGTACGAAACCCTAAAAAGAAGAAACCATTGAGTTAAGCAGAAAATCGTATTAAGTTTATAGGTATTTTAGTAATAACTCTACATACATTTTGTAATTGGAAAAAACGTACCTACTTCATAAAAAAAAAATTGTACACGTGAAATTAATTTGCATGCAAATAACAGGCAAAATACGGATTGCATGCATACAACCTGACACTGACCTGCAAATTGCAAAAAACAAAATTGGAATTTCGCGGTCTACCACTGCGCATTCACCTTAAAATGAAGGTACTTGAAAATAATCCTAAAAAGTGGCCATCACCCTAAGCTGGGCTTCGATCACACGTAGGTACTACAATCACACTACAACTGGTCGGAGAATCCTCCCTTTTCTATAGAGTATGAGTAAACCTATAAACCCTGTTCCTCATACCTCTATACTGGTGACCCCGAACATGAAAGTCAGCGCAGCCTAAGTGCAAATACTTCAGCGTGACGTCATCATCATCACTCCCGCAAGCTTTATAGCGGCGAGTCACCCAGCCAGCCAGCATCCATGGCTTCAACGGGTATCCTGACCACCAGCATGCAGCGACCGCATGTACCTGGTCATCACCCTCAGCCTCATCAGCAACCTTGGCACAGCACATTGCACTTTCGGCCGGTCAACAAGAAGAGCTCTAAATTCCTCTCCTGGTCGACGCCAGTAGTCAGCCTCAACCCGGCGCTGTACCACATCCGACGCACTGGAGCATAACGCAGCGCCACCCCGATTAACTGGGGCATCCTTGCAGACAGTTCCGACTCACCGTGCACTATGCGGCAACCGGTTCCGACTCACCGGAACCTCAGCTGGCCTGGCGAAGCATCGCAAGATACAAGACTCAGCGCACTATCGACCTCCGGTCTCCGGAGGGGTGTGATGTCTACAACGCCACATGCGAACAACGCGTCATATTGACGTCACATAAAAGCCTGCATCGCGCAAGCAGAGTTTATTGCGCAACTAGCATAGATACAACGGCCCGACATGAGTATCCTCCCTTTTCTAAGTGAACCCTGTTCCTCATACCTTTATAATGTTAAAAATCTCTTTTGTTTCAGTTTATAAATCGTAAAATCAATAATTTATTTTATAACTTTTTCAAAACACTGAATTACTATTTTGCTCAAACAGCAAGTATCCCGATCCTGAGTTATCCCGGGGTTCGGAAAAAGTTAGTCATGTCATACCAGTGAAAATCAATATGATATTTTTCTTGTGTTATTTTTCGCTTATTCGTGATAAAATTTTGTTTTTCAATTAACGTTAATAATGAGCGTGGCAGGAATTATATCATTTTACAAAATATTAATTTTTACTAGTTTCTATTCACCCGACGTTGTTGTAATTGAGCGATCGTAAAACTAATTAACGCATAATGGGTGCTTCTTTTTGTTCGTGATGTTCATGTAAATAATGTGAATAATAAAATACATCAAAGTAGGATTTTAAACTGATATTATGTACAGAAAGATTCTAAATTACTTTATAGGCTGTGCATAGTTTAGTGTATGTAGAAAACGATGAGGTTTCATAGAAGGTGCGGCGACCGGGTCACACTCTTGAATGAAAACTCTACAGCTGTTAGAAACTTTGTAGAGTTTAACCATGGCTTGATATTAAGCTCGGAGCCTCTGAAGGATGATGTTATATTTGAAGTGTCCGTTGATAGAAAGGTAAGACAAAGGACAAAGAAAATATTATTGACTTTATTAAATATTTTTTATTCCATTTTTACAGCCATAAATTCAAACAAATCATTAGATAGAGCTTAGATTCTGTTCTGTTTGGATAGTTTTTTGTTAAGCATAATTTGTCAATTATGTATATAATTGAAAGTAAATTCATTTTTTTGAAGTAGTATTTAATATAACAATGGAATGGGGAGGATGGTAGTAGTCATAAGTGGGATAATCCAAAATATAAAAATATTCCCTTCTGTATTAATTGCATAATTCACCCATGAGCTGGCTACGCCCTCCAGCCTGCACCACTCTGTTGAACATTACTACTTTCCCAAATATATTTTTTAATTGTGACATCTGGGTATTGCTAATCATCATCAGTTTCGGTTACCATGTGGTTTATCAGCCAATTTTTATAAGCAACATGAATCGCTGTCCTTTGTAAAATATGATATCACCTTAGTGCAAAACTGTGAAATAGTGCATCATCATTATGCTCGGAATGAATTTCTCATGTCAATAGAACATCTATATGCAGTTACTTCTGCTTCTTCTAAAATCTTTTATTATATTAATTAGTTTTATATTCATAGCATATTAAGGCGTTGGTACCGGCTGTCATTTGTGGATCTTTGACAGTCGTAACAGGTAGTCAGAAGGCCGAAAGTCTAGCAACCGGTCTTACCAAGGTGTATTGTATTACCCAGTTGTGGAGGTCAGATAGGCAGTTGCTCCATGTAAAATACTGGTATTCAGCTGCATCTAGTTAAATAAAGTCCTCCAGACCGTATTTCGGCCACGGCGGCCAATCTCAACGGAGACTAGCCTTCGGCACGGGAGATACATCTGGGGCATCTGGTTAGACTGGAAGTCGACTCCAACATAGTTGGGAAAAGGCTAGGCAGATGATGAGCAGCAGCATCTAAACATGTTCTCTTGTTTAAGTTGGTGTAGGGTTGGTCCTATCAAAATGTCTAAGGGATAATCAAATGTCAATAAAAAAAATTCCTTGAATTTTGGAAAGTCTGAACATGTTAGGATTTAGTTTCTTCATTTTCTGTTGTGTTATACAATACTCTGAGTATATTGACTCATTAGAATTACCCACTCATGTAATTCATTGCTTCCCCGTCTGTCAGCAGCAAGTACATAATGCTAACATAACGCTGACACAAGTGGACGTAGTTTAGCAGAAAGGACTCAACCCACAAAGTTATTTTTGAGTTATCGAGGTTTTAAGTTTAGGTGTGTATTGCTGCAATGATGTTGTATCTGGAACTATTGAAATATTGTCACCTATGGGCTAATATCCTAATATTTTCATAAGTCAAGTTGTACTACACTGACTAACGCATTTTTTTGTATGTAATTTTTTTTGTTGAGTCCTTTCTGCTAAACTACGTCCAAGTCACCTACTGGTTGACAAGCTAAAATTCTGACAGTGGATGTCCACTACCGAGTAACATGAATCTTCAACATACCAGTTTTACTTTGACAACTACTGTATGTATTTTTATTATATAGGTGAATGTTTGGAATGGCAGCCTGGAAATAGGTGTTACAACATTAGATCCCGAGTTTATGGAACTTCCTGCTACCGCAACTAAACTCAGAAATACAGCATGGGTAAGTGTTATATATTATCAGTATATTGTTTACAACCATACTAGAAATGCTAGTATACCAGTTATTATGAATGTTATTAATTGGGCGCCAGGGACTTTGACAGTCCCGGATCCCGGAGCCGACGAAGGTGTCCAATATACTTCTGGACGAATGTAGAATGTTGAACCCAAGATCCTCAATTCAAATTTCGTGGTTTCCATTGTTAAAAACAGGACTAAGGTATAATAACCAACTGTTTCCTACAGAAACCGTATTAAAATGGAAAAAATGCTAAGGGATAAAAAAACATGAACCCGCAAATCCTGTCAAAAAGTATGTACTTATGGTTATTAGAAACACTACGGCACACTAATTGTGAGTTTGCATATTTGTGCAAATGTCAGTGACGAGGGGTAGAAATAAATCCACTTATTGTTTATTTAATGTTAAATCTGCTTTGCTTGCTTATTGTGGGAATAAGAGCAAGGGAAAATGTTTGATGTGTTTTTTAGATTATGTCAGGCAGCTCCATTGTGAAAGATGGTGTCACTTTGGTCAATTCCTACGGACCCGAGTTGGACACATTGCGGGAAGGAGACTGCATCGGTGTTATGAAAACTAGTAAGGTAGTTATCAGAAACGAAATTGGAACATTTGGTTATGGTTTAGTTATATTAAATATGAACTTTTTGATTGGCATTTCTTGCTTCTAATGGTTTCTAGATTTTACTAACATTTTCCTGGAATATTCCTTTTTTGATGATCATTGTATTGTCTTGCTTGATTAACGTCGTATCAACTCCTACACGTTGATGTCTTTCATATCTGTTGCGTTTTCCTTCTCAGGGAGAGTTAACGTTTTACCTCAATGGTCGTTGTCTCGGGATAGCTGCAAGAGATCTACCTACGAGATTGTTTGCTGTTATTGATTTGTATGGTCAGTGCGTTCAAGTGTCTATATTGCGCACCAACGAAATAAGACCCATGATGGATAGTAGTATGGATCAGGTCAGCTATAATTGTATTTAGAGTTGTAAAATACCTAATTCATTTGGAATGAGTTAGGAATTATGACAGTATTAATATTTTAGATTGAAGAGGATCCAAATAATGATGATACACTTACGTCAAGTGAGATGGACGGAGCATGTCTTCCACCCGAGTCAAGCCAATACCCAAAAGACACTCGTAATGTTTACATTCCAATGACTTCCGAAGGTGCTTGTGCCCTTGGTTAGTACCTACTTAATAATCATAATTATTCCGTATCCAATTAGTTTTTTATTTGTGGTAAATTTTACTTGAGTAATGTTTTTTTTTCACAGTTGCACAAGACCGCTTGCGGTTTCATCCAAGATGTGGGATCTTAGTGAAACTGACAAGTAATAACAAGTAGGTCTTGTTTTGTTGAATCATGTTTTCAACAATTTTCATTGATTAAATCAGCTTATGAAGTCAAATTATTTCTTTGCGCTCGCCCCCCTTGCCTATATTATTATGGAAATTATATACCAGTTCACGTCCCGATCGATTTGCACTGAAGCTGACGCTCAAAACAAACGTGTCTGTTTATGATCCGATGTGATAGGTAAACAAAATGTTTATGTTAAATTATAGTATTGATAATAGGACTGCAGAGCGAGCTCGTCCACTGGACGACTACAACAATGGCGTGGTGATGACACATCGTCCGCTCTACGACAACGAGTTGTTTGAGATACGCATAGATAGACTCGTGGACAAGTGGAGCGGCAGCATCGAGGTAGGGCTGTTATAACCGAACTATTCCCTTAAACTAGCCCCCAAGTTACATAAACAACTGACATTCGTGTTGTGACGTCATGCGTGGTTTGAACGATACGATGACGAACGCGGAATTTGTGCTAAGCTGCTGGGCCGCAATTCATCCAGTTGTTTAACTATCTTGGTCAATTAGAACATTTAAGTTCTGTTATCCTTTTTATTGTCTAGAGCCACCAGTGTTAATCGTTTCTGGCTGACTGGATTTACATAAGTAATTTAACACAGGTTGGTGTAACCACCCACAATCCAGCCAACATACGATTCCCATCCACGATGACTAACATGGACTCCGGGACTATCATGATGTCCGGATGCAAGGTGCTTCTCAACGGGCACGGAACTTGCATGGAGTATGGCAACTTCAACCTTGATGAACTTAGGGTAAGCTGCTTTCCACCCATCTATTATACAGGGTTATTGGTAAAACATTAACAACCTCTTAAGAGGTCATTGTACTCAATAACCCTCCGCATGTTTACTTAGTTAAGATATTAAGATAAATTTAACGTGTATTTTTTTATAGGAAGGTGACACGGTTGGTATGATGAGAAAGAGCAATGGTAAATTGCACTATTTCATCAATGGTGTCGATCAAGGAGTTGCTACTGACAAAGTAGACCAGCAAGTCTGGGGAGTGGTGGATCTGTATGGCATGACCGTCAAAGTTAGTTTTTGTTCACTTATTCTATCCTCGTTTTCTATAGCGTTCTTTATTTCGGTTGTCAAAGTGTTTGAATTTTGGTCAACCAGGCTTTCTGATATAATTTCACATCGAATTTTGTTTTGCCAGGTGTCAATAGTGGATCCTTGCGAAGATATTGACAGCAACATCAACAATCCACCACTCGTCCTCGCTTCACCTGAAATCCCTGCACCAAGTAAGTACCCACGCCATTCTCACTGCGAGGCCGGAAAACATTTCGCATTTTGTATTCAGGGTGATTTATTATTTATTCTCATGTTTCCAGGCAGGTTTAGACCAAGAATAGATGAAGAGAGCCTTTTATTTCATACGCTGCGTGATTCGAATGTTATTATTATTAACGATGGTAAGACTGCTCATAGGCCTAAGTAAGTATCCATTTTAACTTTGACTGAAAATAACGCTACTTTTCAGTGGACTTTTACTAAGATTTTCAAAAATTTTCAGTGCTTTCAAGTACTTCAACAACGGAATCGTAATGACGAACCGTACTTTGAGGACCAACGAACTGTTCCAAGTACGTCTCGATCTCGTTATTCCGAAGTGGGCTGGAAGCATTGAAATTGGAGTCACGCAGCATTCTTCTAATGATATAAAGTTTCCATTCAAAATGAGCAATGCAAAGTAAGTCCTCTTCGTCTAAGTGCCTTTTCACACGTCCCGCCAACCGGATAGGCGGTTGCCGGGGCGTGTGAAAAGCGCCTTAGTGCCTTTTCACACGTCCCGGCAACCGGGTACCCGGCGGCCAAGTGTATAGCCATGCACGTTAGCTTTCACACGTACCGGCGTAGTTTGCCTTGGAATTTTTTCCCGGATAGTCGGCACCGGCTACCCGGTTGCCGGAACGTGTGAAAAGGCACTTACTGTCTTTCTGTCATTGTCTAAGTAATGCTAAGCTCAAATAGGTAAGTGGGGGGCTATGGAATCGTTCATAAATTCTTTCTCCCTAGATCCGGCACGTGGGCTGTGACCGGAGAAGACGTAATCCGCGATGGTTCCATCGTAATTCCACAGTACGTCAGAAACCTTAACAAACTTGTGGTAAGTTTCTATTTAACCTTTAATATTTATTTTGTATAACTGTTATGCCTATTGCAATACATTTGTGTGACGTCATAGGAAGGGGACACCGTGGGTGTAATGCGCAAAGAACTGGGCATACTACATTTTTTCGTCAACGGCTTGGATCAGGGGCCGGCCGCGTTTAATGTACCTGAACACGTGTTTGGCATTATAGGTGAGTTACGATTTAATTTTTTTACCCCTTTGGCATAATGAGAGGCAGTTGTATAAACAACTGACATTTGTGTTGTTCCAATTAAGCAGTGATTAACATCTGGGGCTATTATTTTTATTGGTTTTACGTTATTGCGGACTTTTTCATATAAACAGCCAAATAATATATGAAACTTCTATTATTTATATTTAGTCCTATAACAATATTTCTCGTCTACTTAGATTTGTACGGCCGCGCCGCACAGGCGACAATCGTGGATGAGTACACTCCACCACCGATCTATTCTCCCGAATCGCCATTATCTACGGAATCGAATGCTACTATATTTCCGTAAGTATTCAGAACATTGTTACGTGTTTATTTCAGGATACATTAGGTTCAAATGTAACTTTTGTTGTGCAATACACTTTAGTATAAGTTAATTACTTTTATAACTACATCATAACATCATAATCAGCCTATAATGTTCCTACTGCTGAGACACAGGCCTCCTCTCTTCGAGAGGGAGTTGGCTGTAAATATTATTTATTAAAACTACACAACATAAAAATATTTATTTATTTATTAAACTTTATGCACAAGTAAAAACTGTACAAAGGCGGACTTAATGCCTTAATATTCGTGTGTTTTAAATAATTGGTATATTTGAATGACCCTATGTCATCTTTATTTCACACATAATAGTACAACAGATGCAATAGAAATGTCATGTTTGTCCAGTGAGATGTGTTTCCACCGCGTGCACGGTCGCAACGCGCGTCTTAGTCGCAACCGTCTGACGGCCTGGCGCGCCACCGTCTACTCGGAGTTTAACGACGCAGTGTTGTTCAGCTCGCGACCTCTCCGTGAATGTGACATGTTTGAACTACGCATCGACAAGATGGTCGACTGCTGGATTGGCAGCCTCGAGATTGGTAAGTGGATGATTACATTTTTATGTCTTCTATCTCAGACTTTTCGCCTAGTCTGATTTACGTACTGATTTATTGAGTGACAAGTGGTTGAATTTTGAAATAAGTACCTAATGTTTAATGGATTACCGATTTTTATCATAACTAGCTGTTGTCCTCAGTTTCACTGGCTTCCTAGAGGAACTTTTTGTTCCCTGATAATAGGGATATAATAATCCTTTGTTTTAATCCATTACATGGTTCCAATATCTATCCAAATCCGTTTAAACGTGATCGAGTAACGAACATCGACACAAACTGTCACATCCCTAATAATATAGCAAAGATACTCCTACTCGTCATGATGACGTTGCCAAATCCCACGAAGCTGGCTAACCTCAGCATATACACAGGTGTGACGGCCATACGTCCGGATGACTTGGAGGCTAGCGGGGGAGTCGGTGCCATCGCGGGAACAGCTACCGATCTCAACTGGGACACGTACATACTCAGCGGGGCCGCCATGATGAAGGATGGGGAGTGTGTGCGCAGCGGATATCCGCTTGATCTGGATACGCTTACTGTTGGAAGTCGCGTTGGTAAGTAATCTTACAGACATGGTAGATCCTGTCCTGTCGTGTTTTGTTGGGATGACGCTGCACGGTGTATCATAAGCTTCACTCAGCATTCGACTGCCATTATATCAATTTATTTGGGGTGTATCTTTGTGGTCTGTCCTTTCCTTTCATTCATCTCTCACTCTCACTATCTCTCTATCTATCAGCTGTCATCTTCTTCTTTTCTACTCATATCATCCTTCCTTCACCATCCACATTAATGCTTTACGCTTTTCTTCTTCGTTCCATTGCTCGCCTGTTGGGGCCTTTTCCTTTAATCGACTCAGTCGATTGTTATATGTTTTTTGCTTATTTCTTGTACGGAAACAGGTATGATGTGGCACGCTGATCGCAGCCTGCATTACTACCTTGACGGAATGGACATGGGCAAGGCTTGGTACGTGCCCCATCTTAACATATATGCCGTCGTCGATCTATATGGGCAGTGTACAGAGGTATGAAAATGTAATCATTCATTATTTAGTCGTCATTAATTATGAATAGTACAGAGTATAAAGTGTATAGTACGTTTTAACAGGTGACCATAATGCAAAACGAGGAAAGAGCGTTCAATTATAATGGTTGTACTAATTCTGACAACTCTATGCTGAGTAATTCGAGGGCTTTGTCGTCGCCGCCTCCGCCATATTGGTAAGTGACGACCCTTTTTTTGGTGGCTACAAATCGTCCATACGCTGCAAAGGCCCGTAAGAAATGTCTGGTAACGTTTATATTATTTTGTAGGAGTTTCTCTGAATATTCCGGCGACAACATTTGTTTGATGCACGACTACTCCGTCGCGCGTCGTTTGACGACTGACCCGATGGCAGCTCTGGTGTTCAGTTCGGCACATCTCGCCCTGGGGGAATTATTTGAGGTATGAGCCTATAAGTTCACCTGAACAGGTCAATTTGAAAAATACTATAAATATAAATATGTGTTCCTAAACTTAAATACGTAATAATAAATCTTTTAACAGATAAAGATCATCGATTGTAAAACGTCTTACGCTGGCAGCTTCCGCATAGGGATCACGGACATCAACATATTGAACGCGCACGTGAACCGCAGTCTGCCCCCCAGCGTCGCCTGCTTGCCGCATTTCACCGCGTATATAGATGGTAACACACTAGTCGTTGTTAAAATGTTGTGACGTGATTTGTCGGTGAAACTAATCAGGGTCTTTTAAAATAACAACTTTTGATTTGGAGTTACTTTACCCGCTGCTTAGTTTCAATTATTTAACAGAACCATTAAAAACAACAAATGTATTTAAGCTGTTAAGAAAACTGGCTTAGATATTATGAACCCCTAAACGTAGTTGGAGGGCGCGACGCGAACTTCAGTCATACAACAACTACTGATACTTTTTCAATGTTTATTTTTTTTTTTATCACTGAACTGTAAAGTAGCTTCATCATCTCCGATTCCGCTATTTAACGCCCATGTGTCACGCGTGTACACCGACTTGGCCTTCGCCGTGGCATCAGACGCACTCGTAAGTATGGTCTCACGCCTGTTTGTCGCACAGGGTACCAGCGGCCTCGCACTGTGTTCTTACTTCAATGTATTATTATGTTGTGGGTACCATTTTCGAATATGTTTATATTATTTTTCAGGGCGATACATGAAATATTCGCAGCCGGGCACCCGGAAACAAGAGTTGGTCTCATTTGTCCCATCGTTCGAGTGGCTGCGTCCCGGAGACAGGATCGGTCTCAAGAAAGTCAGCGACTCGCGCGTACTCGTCTACTACAACTCAGAACAACTCGACACAGCTTTCGAGAAAGTTCCCGACGTTAGTATTAATAAGGCGGGAATTAATACACGTTTCTCCTGTTATGTAACCCAGAAGGCCTAGGGTTGGGTGACAGTTTGAGCTTTAGAAATTATGTAATACTTGACATTGTATCCGCTTTGTAGAGTATAGTAGTTGTTGTCTTTGAAATTATAAAATCATTCAATCAATTTAATCACTTATGAAATGTATTTGAAATATTTAATCGAAATAAATGTTTGAAGTCAAGTAAAACAACAGAGGGGTGTAAAGGAACTTGTCCGAAAGCCAACCTCACCTGCACGCGGTGCACCCTGCAAATACCAACGAGGCGCCTGGCGACCGACGGGTGGCGGGATAACCAGCCCGGGCACCTAGACCCAGGATGTGCCGTGCACCGTACCACGGCGCCATCCTGAGTCTAGCAGTGGAAGCTTTGCAAATAGTCCGCGATTACTGACATTCAACCTGGCCTATGACTGAAAAACTAACCTACTTGCAACACTGGGCACTTGTTTTATTTTTGCCGTGGTGAAAGTTGTAAAATGTTTGTGCGAATGGATGTGGGTTTTAATGGAAGAAGACATGGCACAGTCTCTTCATCATCAATAAGGTATCTACCTACACGATGCCAAGGTATTTTAGTAAACTTGCTTTCAGTTATAATTAATACAAGTTAAGACGATTTACAATCAAAAATACGTATAATAATTTTACATTATTTTTTTGTTATGAAACCATATTAATTTTATGTATTGGTTATATATTTCTACATGTTGGGTCATCGTATATGCCAACACTTTTTACAGTATGTATTTATGGAAAATACTATTAAATATAGGTATCTATGTATTATAAAACTAGAAATAGATCACGGCAAAGACAGAACATGTTGACCAGACTGAAATAACGCGATAATTCTTACTAACAATATTTTTAAAATAGCTTGAAATATCGATCGATTTCCCTTTATTTAAAAATAAATGAATACTTGCGTATTTCCCTTCTCATGAAAGTGAAACAAGAAAATACTTGGTTTAATTTTTATGGGAAGAAAAGCTTTTTCCTGAAGCTTTGCTCCTGTCGCTAGGGTTAATAAAATTAGCTTCTTCCCCTCGTGAAAAATTGTCCGCTTGGGCCGGGGCAGAAACTGAATAAACATATTTCAATGCTTCGACGAAACAAGGAATCCTTACCTTTCTGTGTTGGCCCGAAGGGCGATAAACGAAACAGGTGCGAGGACAAAGCTGTTGTATTTTAATTGGCAATTTAGGCCCAATATGCTGGAGTTGTTAGGATTCAAAATTTAAAACTCCTTTCGCGCCCTTGAAATCTAAATAAATTGTGGGGCAAAATGGGAGACCCTTAATAAATTACTGGTATAATTAAATTGATTCTTCGCTGAGCGAATGGCATAAACCAGTATGTTGTCTAATTATTTGGGGCGTATGCGAGCAGTTTATCCAGAATAATGTTGTTGGGTTCGCTGATGACATTGAGCCGTTTTAGTTTCCCGAGTTGTCAGCCGGAACAGTGTGGATGTCAAATAATGCACTGTCTTTAATCCAAGATATGCAGGTATTCCGATAAACTGCAAACCACGGCTACGGATATTAATTCTGCAGTGATATCTACCTACTTATGTAATTTAAATAAGTACAATTGAATAAGTGTGAATAATTGATGTAGGATAGTTTCGCCTTCAGCGACTTAGTGGACAAGGCTTTTTCGGTGGTTTGCTTTCTTATATGCTTATACGATCCTTATGCTTGTATGCTATATGCTTGTCACCCTGCTGCTACGGGGCCATACCATGACACAAACATTCCATCCATTCATGTTCCATGCAGTACAGTTTACGCGCTCAAAAACAACGAAGATGCTAATTCAAAAATAATTCAATTAAAACATGGAATTAGCAAAGAAGTTCGTATGCAGCGCTTGAACTAACTGTTAATACGACGTCATGGTTTCCCCCGTATCCATATCCGCTGAACTGCCGAAAAAGCTTATGAACTTTGATATTGGCTCTTTTTGTGTAGGAAAGTCGAAGAAAAGTTAAAAACTGTCATTCTTTCCGGTACTATAAAAAAAAGAATTTATTTAAACCAATTTAAATTAGTAGTTTTATTTTTAATCAAGCTCATTTAGCTAATTTAAAATCAATACAAATAATCTTTTTAAGAAATCAACCTAATCACCTCATTCATGGCTTGCTCTTGCTCTGAATCAAATCTACTAGATTTCACTATAATAAATAAGTTGCTAGAAGATTCATGTCATTATAGTGAGCAATTTTATTATAAGTATGATTAGCGTTTTAAATCATATTATTAAAGCTCAATTGCTATTTTTATTATTAATTTAATTATGTCTAGGCGCATTAGAAACGCACTCCACGATTTGTCACTATACTTAATTAGTCGTAAGGGCAAGTGCACATGGCACGATCGACCGTCATTAGCCTTTAAAAAGTTAGGTACAAGAGTGTAGCACTGGTACGTCGTTTGATAATGTATGGATAGCGTGCTACGATCATATCCGTCAAAAACATGTTACATGCTCACAACGGTCAAACTTGCAACTTAATAATTAGCCGACTGTAGAGCCACCTCTAATGTAGTTTGTAGGCGGAATTAATCCAATTAATTTACTGGCTCATTATCACTCCGGATTGTGTTCGCTAGATGACCATGACAGGTATCATGCTGAATTACACAGCTAATCATATTAGATGCGAGCGAGGGGCTAAATTAGGAAGGCCATAATGTTTAACAAAATAAAATAATCAGTACCTACAATGTGAATTTATTAAAAATAGCACTGGCATCTTGCAGTTATAGGTATTTAAATTGTGACATACTGACTACACACAGTATTTTTGATGTAAATGTTTTTATGTGTATACATTTATTGTTTATTTTATTAAGTACATAATTATTTATAATGACGATATGCTGGGCAAGACAATAGAATCCAAGGGATCATACAGTCATGCCCCGAAAATATTATGAGGATGAAATATAGGATAGGTGTAGGGTAGAGAGAGGTCATGTAGGGGATGCGAAGAAATGAAACGGACCGCAGAAGTGACAGCTTGGGCGGGGCCGAACTGAAGCATGTAAGTCGGGGTATAACTGTATTGAGACATTAGTTACTACTGAAGGTGCTGGTTCTCTTCAGTAGACTTTGAATCATCTTCCGAACCGGCGGTAGTTTCACCCATTCAATAGATCAAACATAAGTTGTGTTGAATGGAAATAGAAAAAAAAATTAAAATTCATCAAGCTATTTTAAAAAAAATATAATAACACTCTAGATATCATATTATAGCGTTGCTATACGAATTTTACATGCAATTTTCACACATTATGGAAAACCGAGACTCAGGTCTACGCAATTGAAATTGGGGGGAAAATAACGAAAATATCACGTTATTGTGCCCTTAATTTGAATAGCGTTATCTACTAGAGGCTTAGTTTTGTTTACTGTATGTAACGCTCAATTTATTGTTACACAAAATAAAATAGAGGACTGTTAAAGACGAAGATCTAGGAAGACGTGGTATTTTATTAGAATATGGTGGGGTGGCAGGGACATCGACCCGCAAACTAAAACTGAGAATCCCCCTGCATTAAAATTTTTCGTCAGTTATAAAGAAAAAATTGCTGTCCCATACATTTTGACCGCGTAGGTATTACACTTTTGTAAGGAACCGATATTTTTTTAGGTTTCCGTACCTAAAGGGTAAAAACGGGACCCTATTCCGTCTGTCTGTCACCAGGCTGTATATCATGAACCGTGATAGCTAGACAGTTGAAATTTTCACAGATGATGTATTTCTGTTGCCGTTATACCAACAAATACTAAAAACAGAATAAAATAAATATTTAAGGGGGGCTCCCATACAACAAACGTGTTTTTTTTCGGCGTTTTTGCCTTGTGGTACGCAACCCTTTGTGTGCGAGTCCGACTCGCGCTTGGCCAGCTTTTTTTGATAACCGGTGATAAATTTTTACGCTAGGGTGTCTAGAATCATGTGCCGAATTCAGGGTTACAGTTTGCGCGTCGATGTCTGCCGCCCTGTATCTGTATTTCACTAAAATATTCACTTGTTCCGATCCTTAGTGGCGATTACTTCAGAAACTGTAATTCCATTTTATTTTGTGTTACCAAATTGCATGTTGTGTATCCCCCTGTATTCTCCTGTAAAAGGAGCATGCTGCTTGTATAGTAAATGCTTAAATCATTATATGCTTTATAATTTGCAGTTCTAAACGGTAAACAATTTCATTAACAAACATATAATGCTATAGAATTAAAGGGAAATTTACCTTTTTTATTATTCGCTCGAAGTTTGGACAGTGTTACACTGAGCTTTTCACTGTCAGACGTTTGTAGGTAGCTCCGCTCAAGGGCCAGATATATCTCCATCCATCTGCGTTGCTAGTATCTTCCAAGTACTTGTAAATTACTCACTGCAACCGTATACTTAACCGATAACAAATACCGAGGTTTTATTATAATAATCACTTAAGTTTTTAAAAAGGTAAATTTCACGTTGATTGCCTTGACGTGTTATATAAAACACTAAATGATCGTTATATTTCTATTTGTTTAAACAGAAAGTGTACGTGGTCATTGAAATCTATGGTCACATCACGAAGATACAAGCTCTAGCCCAGGGCAACCTTGGACTGAATCAACAAACAAGTAAGTAAAGAAAAATAGTAGATTGTTTGCCAAGGGAGCAAACAACTATTTTGAAGGCGAGAGTGTTTCTTTGAATCCAGATTGCAGCGAGAGATTCGAAGTACGTCACTCGAGCTTAAAATAGTGCTGCTCCCGAGGTGGACACTACTTTTTATCACCCTCTATGAAAAAATAAGTAAGTGCAACTTATGAATAAGAATAGTACGTTTATTTGTGTACATTCGATTTTGAGTAAACAATTACGAACGAAGGCAGAATGCTTTTCACGCGTTTTTTATTTTATCGCAATTTTTTTTTATTTGTGGTGCGCGCGTTTTCCTTTATCATATAGCCTGTTCCTTGTTCATACATACAATGATCTCTTTTGTGATTGAACTTTTACTAACAATATCCACCACATTCCAAATTCAAATCACTTTGAGTCCCTTGGGATTAAAGAGATATTTTAGTCCCTGTTTACGAAGAATACACTAGCTCTTTTTGAATAGATTTGATAAAAAAGATTTTTATAGCACTGTGTGACTTAAACCCGCACTTAAGTCACGCTTTTCTGTGACATAAGTATTCCATTTTTAATTTGGACTACTTAAGTCACACGTATCGTAATATAATACTACTAGACGCGGCCGATCAGTAGTATCTTTTTCCACTTTTTTCAAATGACTGAGGTAAACCCCACCTTAGCACAGTCACTTATTTATCCATGGGTTGCCCCAGTCAGCGGTCGATTGTACTGCGCAGTAGCCCTTCAGGCCCTCGTGCACGCTGCACACTACGTTACAAACATCGAGTTATCGGCTTGTCACATAAATAACACCATCACGCCTGTATTTCACGAAGAATTATACGGAGATGTAAGTAGAGTATACACTCTGCGCCAGTTAAGTTTAGGCCATGTATTGCGAGTCAATTGCCATCAAATTTAAATTACCACAGTTTGTGGCTCACCGAATCTGTCACATTGTATTTTTACTTTTTGATGAATAAACTTATTATTATTTTTACGTCTTTTGGTATTTCTCGGGATCCTGGGCTCCCGGACCTTCGGAAGGCGTACGAGGGGCCGAAGCCAACTCGCAGAGGCCCGTTAGATGTTTTTAATTAAATGAGGCACCAACCGATGATTATCCGTGTTCGTACTACGCAAGTGCACCCAAGGACAACCCCCGGTTGGTGTAGGACTATTGCAGGATATGGAAACAAAGATATTGGATTATGGGTTTGGGTGGCTAATGTGAACTGGTTATTGAGGACTATGGAAAGTGAATAGCCTCTGCCTAACCAATATTTTATATAAATTACACAGATTAACCGGTTGAATGCCGTAATTACAGAAACAATTAAAAAGCCATTGTGTCTCGTGTAGATCTACGTTCCGGCATACTAAGGGTTAATAGGCAGGACTTGCACACTCAATACTGAGCCCCGAAAACAATAATAAAAAATAATAAAATTTTCAAGTAGTAGGTAAGACGTAAGAAAATTTATCTTTTATTATGATTGAAAATTGTATTATTTCAGTTCCTAACGACAGCGACGACTACCCGAAGCATCTAGCAGCGCCGCCGCTCTTCTCGGCGACTCACATTTGCCAAGAAGACGTGTTTGAACCCAACATCACGAACGTAGTGGGTGCCCAGTGTCCAGTGAGTGACCCTCGGACTGCCGAGCGGACGGTAGACTATCCCGACGACGAGTTTTCCAGCGAGGACTCCCCGGAGCCTGACGAACAACTACCAACAGAAGAGGACGCATCCGCTGAAGAGGACGCGATGGGTCGCAAGAGCAAGCAGCCCATTCTAAAGGGCAAGTACGCCAAGATCGCAGCCGAAGCTGCAAATGCCGCTGCGGAGGCTGCCGCCGCCGCACGCGCTGCAGCTCGCGAGCAAGCTAGGGAGCAAGCTAAGAGCAAGGGGAAAGGCAAAGGCAAGCATGGCTCTGCCCCGCCCGCTGCTAACGCCCCGGTGGCCTCGACGTCTGCTGAGCCGTCCACTTCTGCGGCGACTGAAGTTGGTGCCAGCTCCACCCAGGGCGCGGGTGCAGGTGCCAGTACCACCGCTGGAGAGGAAGGCTCGGAAAGCCAGGATGAGCCCCCCGCCGATGGGTCCAGTGAGCCAACACAAACCGTCGTTAAGCCTATTCCGCGCCGAGCCCCACTGCCCTACACTTTTTACAACATACATGGAAAGAATATAAGGCTGTGCAGCTCAGGTAAATGAAACATCTTCCTTATGACTTTCTAGTAAGAATTTAAGTACTTGTCACTATAAAACTCGCGTTTAAGCAAACACTAGCCAGCTGCAGCAAAATGCCCGTAATCATCAAAATATGCATCTGCTATGTCTGCCCCATCCAATTTTAATACGTAGCAGCAAAACCTGCATAATCATACAGCCCCAATAATAATCACTTTGTACTTTCTTTTATTCTAGATACGGTGGCGGCACGTTTAAGGGGATATAAAGACGGTATTGCGGTCATCAGTCAGCCACTGCGTCGCGGACATAACTTCAGGGTAAGTAACAAAGCATATGAACCATTTTGTTTTAATCCTTTATTTTAAACCGATGCGAATTACTCTTATCAGCTGCGAATTGCAGTAATTATTGCCCAAAAGCGATTTTGAGGTGAATTAAAATTATAAATATCAGGGAATTGTAGGTTTCAAGATCGTGGTTAAATGTGTCGCTGAGCCGACATGTCATCAAAAAATCGTCATTTTTACACACACGTAAAACTGACATCTAATTTCCCTTTAAATAATCCTTTAAACTAAATTTCTATTTTCAAGAGCAATCAAGAAGTAATCCTTGCTTAGCAAATCTAAACCCCTGCCCCCTTATCTTCGTACTAGCGCCTGCTTTGCTATTCTTTCATAAAATCTTAAAGCGAAATAAAAAGGTATTTGCTGAGAAAACTACAGTCATAGCGAACATTTTCTTCGCAACGTGTAAATAAACGCCAAGCATAAGCGTACAATATGATATGTTTTTGTTTGCGAATGCAATTTGTTATATACTTCACGCTTTATGACTGATTATTAAATTTTCAAATAACACTTATCTGAGGAATAAAAATTGCGGTTTGACATCTGTGAAAATATGTCAATCCGCCATATTTATTCTTTAGTTAAAAATTATATGACTATTGAGAAACCGGCACTTAGTTCAACGAAACCAGTTAGTCACACGAAATAGTTTAAAAAGGTGGTCAAAATTAATAACAGCTCTGCACACTTACTAAAACTAAAATAAGACGAGCTATGCATATTAAGACAGCTAGGAAATGTACTGAAAAATAAAAACACCCGTGGGTTTCATTAAAGATTATTATTTCCATAAAAAGGATGAGCTGAGCTATTCTCATAATATAACCTAGCTTAATAGTTAATTTTACTTACATTAATAATACATTGTTAATTCGTTTTGCTTGGCGTTTATCAGTTTCAGTGATAATATATAATATTCATCCCATTGTTATTAATTTTTTCAAATCTTTACGTAAATCATATTATGATCATCATCATCAGCCTATAGCAGTCCATTGCTGGACATAGGCCTCCCCTAATGAGCGCCATAGCGCCCTGTCTTCAGCTTGACGCATCCAGCATCTGCCTGCAGTCTTTCTATATTATGATCATTTATTAAAAATATTCGTATATTTTTCTGTATCATCATCATCATTTCAGCCAAAAGACGTCCACTGCTGGACATAGGCCTCCCCCAAGCACTTCCACTTCGACCGGTTCCATTTTTCTGTATATTAGAAAGTAAATGATGAAACATATTTTTTGGACAGTCGAGTACTTGCCTGAGAAAAAGATAAATTAGAGTACATAAAAATATCTGTTTCTTGTTGATTGTTAGGATAGTGAGAGTGTAGAAACTTAATTAATTAAATATATTAATTAAGTTTAATGTAATATATAATAAATTAAGGTAATAAATTGTGCAAATAAATAAATAAATAATTTAATTAATCGCCCCGATAATCAGCACAGGCGTTTTGAAAAATCCTTCAAAACACCGGGGGGCTCAACATTTTTCTATAACAAAACATAATTTTCAAAACATAGTCTGTGTCAATGCTTAGCAAATTAATGTAGTCTGTGCGTCAATCTGCCACGAAACCGTTTCATATGCACAGTTGTTCGCAATTCGGTAGTAAAACTGACCTTGGGCTGGCATAGCGAAGTACTCAGTTTAAATAGAATAAGAACTCGTACCTACTGTTTTTGTTAATACTGAAGCGAACGTGTGGTATACAAGATAAAGCTGTACAAGGATCTTTTGGCGCGTGGCCAAAATCGGAACTAACGCCGCCAGCTCACTGATGGTGGCGCACGTGTTGGACCATTCGGCTCCCTTCAAAATGGTTGAGCTGAATGGTGCTGATCCATGCGTCATGTTCGGGCTCCGTTAGTTGGGACTATTCATCTCTTAGCTGCCGCGGATTATTGTAATAGTGCTTTACTTTTAAAAGTTTGCTAAACGCTTTTAACATATTCGATTCTTTACATCGTTCTCACAATTCTATATTTTTAACATGGATGATGTAAACAATATTTTGTAACAACATTTTGATTTAAAAGAGTGTCCATGGAGTTTCTCGCCCCTTCTCCATAGGAAACAACTACGCTTTAGAATGGGCAACTAACTTCACCTTTCTGACTGACCGAATCCTTACCAATTCTTTGAGTTTGAATTAATAAATGCTTTGGGTTTGAGTCTATCGAGCGCCAAAAGATCCTTGAAGCACCCTAGATCTATTCATCTATCCCGTGCCCCAAGATGCAGGCTGTCTAGTATGGGGCTCACTGGTATATAATATATTGTAACCTAGCTGTAGGTAATATTTTAAGCTAATCATGTCGTCTCAACAAACCTGGGAACCTGCTTACTGTATGACCTGGGCAATAAAATATTTTATATTCTATTATTCCATCTATCCCCACATATAGATCTACACATAAACTGTTACTTTATTGCAGTTCCGTGTTGACAAAACGTGCGACGATTGGTTGGGCACCGTGGCCATAGGCGCGGTGGGGGTGCTGCCACTCGAAACCCCGTCCAACGGCGTGCACATCGAGCCACCCTGCTGGCTGATATCCAGCGACCTGCTCAATGATAACGGCACATTTGTAAGTATTTTTACTCAAGTGTTTTCGTGAGGAAACCTGGACTTATTTATAGCATTATCAGCCTATAATGTTCCCACTGCTAAGACACAGGCCTCTTCTCCTCGAGAGGGAGTGGGCCATAATCCACGCGGGCCCAGTGCGGGTTGGTACATGTCTTCGAATTTTTGGTTCTAGGTCATGCCGGTGTCCTCACAATGTTTTCCTTCACCGTTTATCTATAATACTAATATAATAAAGCTGACGAGTTTGTCTTTTTTGTTTGAATGCGAATTTCTGGAGTCGGATTTGAAAAACTGTTTGCATTTGATAGCCCAATTCTCGAGGAACCTTCCTATTTAATTTCACATTACGAGCCGAGAAAAGGGAAAAAGGCAGAAAGAGCGCAGGCGGGCGATGCGATGCGACGGGGTAAGTCGGGGGAACAAGAACACGCGGACGAAGTCGCGAGCAGAAGCTAGTAGTTAATATAAGACCTAAATCCCCCACCCGTCTTGACCAAGCGTGGTGATCAATGATCCTGCCTTCTGAATATAGAAGAGGCTGGTGGTATTGATTAGGAATAGAAAACATTCTACACTCGTTTTGATAGTAACAAAACTTATGTCTCAAGTCTGCTACAGCTCAGAACGTTATAATTAAGTTTCGAAGAAGTGAAATCATGTCGATATTTAAAACCCAAGATAGCGGCCATATGAAGTGCCAAATAATTATTTGGTTGTCGACGCATTAGTTTTCGTAGTTAATAACGCCGAAAATTAAAATGAAGAAATGCTTCTTGCATTTAGCAGTTGGTCAAGATTTTTTTTTTTTTACTTTGGATAGAGTTGGCGCAGCGTAATTTTGACGTGCTACTGTCATTTATGGCAGAGGTGCACCTATAATGCACCCTCATTTCGCCAGTTATGTTTAAGTCCCATATTATAAGAGGCGAACCTATTGCTATCAATCGGGCACAAATCCAGACTCCGGGCTGTTACTGAGAAATTCCTGATGAAAAACAAAAAAAAAAACTTTTCCGACCCAGGAATCGAACCCATGCTCAGTAGCTCTTGCTACCGCTAGAACAACGAGGTAATCAAAGACAGGAAGAATAGTTGCAACATTAACGACGTATTACCATTCGCAGTTCCACTCCATGATGGGTATGGCCCTCGACGAACTTACCGAGCAGTCGGTCCTGACCATCCACTTCCGCTTCACAAGCGAGCTCATACTCCAGGTCAACGGCAAGTTGATCGGCTGTATCGCCACCGTGCCGCGTCGGTTCAGCCATGTGTTCCCGACCATCGATTTGTACGGCAGGATTTGTCAGGTACGTACAGCCAGCACTTATGTTGGAAAGCCCAAATTTTCCACACTGACTGTCTGTCTGTGTGACTGTCTTGTGCTTCTAAAAACGCCACTGTTGCCGCCATTGGTGTGCGCCACCTACTGGACTCAACTCATTTAACATTATAATATATAATGTACATTACCATCAACTTAAAAACCCTAGGAAATTAATTGGCAATCTGTCCTCCTACGTCAATTCGCCGTATTATAAAAAATTGCATTTGACTGTCATTGTCAATCTATTGCGAGCAACGACGAAACTTCATGATATTTTAACAGAAACATTAGGTTCGGTTCCTAGTTAAACTAAACCACCTTATTTTAAAAAAACTGAAATTCTACATCTTTATCATAATTGTTAAGTAGTCATAATAAAGTGAGCAATGTATACTTTTAGATTCAAGAAATAATCTCTAACCCCAAAATCTCTTCCTAAAGTTATGGAGTCGTTTGTGACAGGTCTTATCCCAAAAACCAATTTCATGTACTGAATTATGACTTACTACTCACGGACGGGTTGTCATTATTTTCAGATATCGGTGTTACTTCACCCTTATGTCATTGCGAGTGGCGCATCACTAGATTTGCCGGTGATCACTGAGAACCGCGACGAGGCGCTTGACGACGGATCTGATGAGGAAGCTGACGATGAATCTGTTGATCCAGAATCGCTGATAAAGAAGAAAAAGAAAGCTTTCAGCCAAGATAATCTCATCAACACCCATTGGGAGCCTTTACCTATGCCAGCTGGGCCCAGCCCTGGACTCAGCTTCATGCCCTACTGTGTGCCGACTCCTCTTCCATTCCGTACTACGACACCAATTCCACTGCCAGTGATGCAACCTTTTGGAGGGCCTTTATCAAACCCTGTGAAGAAGAAGTTGAAAAAATGTAAAGTCAAGGGTAAGGGCAAAAGTCAAGACATTCCAGCTGAGGCCCCGATGGCACAGAGTCTCAATTTGCCACAGCGAGACAACAGTCCGCCTGCCGATAACAATGAGGTAGTGAACCGTTGTATTCAGAAGAGCCACTCAACGCACAACTTCAGCCTCGTGAGTGACGAGCAGGACAGTGCGAGCGGCTTGCGCCACACGTACAGCGTGGGTTCGCGGGTGGGCGACGACACGCACGAGCACTTCTGTGACACCAACATCCGCCACAACGACCGCTACCCAGAGGCTAACGATGTCGACAATCTGGACAACGAGATCATTGACGCGCTTACCATGGAGACTGGTAACTTACCCGATCTCACTGAAGAACAGTCTTCGTCCATTGATGAGTCGACGCGTCGTGACGATTTTTGGTCTGAGTCGCTGTCGGTGGAGTACTTGCATTACTTGAACCGAATTCTGTGCTTGGACCAGGAGGGTGGGGAGGGTCATAGCTTGGAGTCTGAGTGGGAGGCATCTGGGGAGGGGTGTGAACACCTGCACCTTGTACTGAAGTACTGGAATTACTTGGTACTGCCGTACCCGGAGCTCCGCCAGGCTGTGTCCTGGGGACAGGTGCGGTGCTACTGCGCCAACTGCCAGCCTGACGCCCCGTCGGCATTAGCTGGTAAGTTCATAAATTAAGATTTACGTTAGATTTACGTGAATAAATATATTATTGGTTGGTTCTTTGATACCGATATAGTCGGAAGATCAAGCTAAATTGTGTTCTATTGGGGAGACTTACGCTCTGCAGAAGACTGTTATAAGCATAATATGATGATGATATTATGTTCATGTTAGTAGGGCTTCTCTCGAGAAGTAATTGTTGAAGAAAACTTATGTGTAAGTTGTGCAGTGTTTAGGTAAAGATTATAGAAATAAATATTAAAATGAGAAATCGTGGCATTTGTTACAATACGTATAATCCACACGGACACAGCAAGCAGTAATATTTGAATTTGACACTTAGTAACAGTCCCGTTTGTCTACACCACTGAAGATTGCATTGCTATTTGTTCAGTTGTAGTAAACATCGGTTTATGATTACAGGCTGGGTGCGCATCGAGCGTATCGACGGCGTGGGCGCCGCCGTGCGCGGGTTCTGGCACGTGGTGCGCTCAACATTGGGCGCGGCGCAGGTGGCGGGCGGGGAGCGCGGGGAGCACAGCCTGCTGCGGCGCCCGCGCGCGCTCGCCGTAGCGCCCTGCTCGGCGCCGCCCTTCGCCGACATGTATGTGTATACAGAGTATAATATGTATGCGCTTCGGTAATATTCGTGTTTCCGAATGAGCACGAACGTCATAGAATGACAACCCTCAAAGGCATGCTGCGGTAGTATCATTTTGTAGTAATACCTATCATTACTCGTTTGCATGAAGTTTCATGGAACTGATCTATAATTTTGTAAACATGGTAATATAAAACAGGCAAGTACACCCGTGGTTGTACCACAGCCACAGTTCTCTATTAGATCTCATCATCGCGCGTTCGTATTTCCGAAGATAGACGATGATTCCCGAAACAGGAATCAATCATGGCCGTCTAAATAGTGTCAGCCTAGACCTAAGCTACAAGTAATCATTACCAGCATAGCTATTCACAACCACTCGATAGGCTTCCTTACCGTATCGAACATCAATCAATGTTATCGTAGGGATCCTCTAAACGCTATCCACAAGTCAAAAACCCGAAAATTTTGTCATTAAATCAAATAAACGATCACTATTCTTCCGACGACTGTTTGCTGTCGGGGGCAAGGCAAAAGGTTATCGAAATGTGTCATTTTCGATACAATAGCCTGTCGGATGGTTGTGAATAGCTATGCTGTATTCGTTCCAGTAACGATATCGGAAATCCAAGAAACGTCGATCTTTGTGAGATGAATGATAATGGATAAAGTGCCCAACCGAGCTTACTGGCGGCGTCTGGACGTTTTTTCATTAGGATGATGATATGAAGAACAGTCGTCTAACCTAGGCACGACAGTGACACGAATTCCTAATGTTAAGGTATCCTTTATTGAAAGTTACTCCACTGACTTCTATGTGGATATTTCCAGATGGTTTGACGAGGAAGGAAAGCCGCATCACACCGTGCTGGCTATTGAGATCGATGTTGAGTAAGTATTCTATTATATCTCTACTCTATTCTGTTTCGGTCATTCTGATATTTAGATCGACCATTCTGCCAATATCTTAAGAGAATTGGAAAAACAAGTGTGCATAACAAAAAATTATAATGAATTAAATTTCAACTGAAGGCACTTATAAAAATCTTCGATTGATATAGCTGTACTCAATGCAAATGTTGTGGTATATAGTGCTCAATCTAAATCTTATTGGCTTAGTACGGGATACAAAATTCTCTATGAACGTGACGAAATATGGAACTAACTTGAAATGTACTGAATTTGTTGAATGTTTAACATCTTCCTTAGAGCCTCTTCCCTAGAGCAGTGGTGGCCCAGTGGTAACGGCCGCGACTTACGAGTTGTAGGTCGTAGTTCGAACCCTGACAGCTAGGCGCTTTACTTTGTGTAAATTATTTCATCACCACTGATCTCAAAACGGTGAAGGAAAACATCGTGAGGAAACCGGCATGTCCTAGAACCAAAAAATCGAAGACATGTGGCATCTGCCAACCCGCACTGGGCCCGCGTGGTGGATAACGGCCCGCTCCCTCTCACCGAGAGGAGGCCTGTGTCCCAGCAGTGGGAACATTATAGGCTGATTATGTTGTTGACATCTTCCAGTACTATCGCCTCACGTGGTACTGGTGCTGCCAAAGCGTCAAAAATATGGGACGGATTTCCCCTACATTATTCGGACAACTTGCGTTTCCTCCGATTTTTCCGCAATTTTACTAGGAAACTCATATTAAAACTGAACCAGTTTCATAATCTGTACAATAATTCCGCGGTCAGTTCGTGGATGGGTGACCATCCATTACATATTGAGACCTCCCCGGTGCCTCGGAAAGCACTTTGGACCCGGCTGTCATTAGTAGATCTTTGACAGTCCTTACCCAGTCAGAAGCCCAAAAGACAGACAATCAGTCTTTACCAAATGGTATATATCCAGTAACTGGGTTGTAGATATAGAGGTAAGATAAACAGTCGCTACATGTAAAATACTGGTATTCAGCTGCATCCGGTTGGATTAGAAGCCGACCCGAACATAGGAAAAGGCTAGGCAGATTGAATGAGTTGGACCGCGTACACGGAAAAAAAATCGCTGAATGCAAAACCTCCTCCTTTTTGGGATTCTTGGGATTTGCCCTGCTAAGCTTATTTCTTAAATAATTTTGGCATAAAACTCGACATTTTAATTACTATGCAAAATAATTTTTATTCCACGTATTTTGTTAGTCTAAACATAATGCAGATTTTATACTTTCACACACACATCAACTATTCGGTAGTTTGGGTAACTATTAAGCCTATTTTTTTGCCGTAGTGTGTCGGGTCGTCGAGCTTCCTTATATAAGGTCAAGCTCACGATGGCTGATGCATCCCTCGTCTCTTGGAATAGGTTTACCTAAATTGCGCGTCCCTCTGCGCCAGTAATCGCCTTCTTCCTTAGTGTCGACCACTGGTTCGCTTTGGTCGGTTATCTGCCAAAACATAACATCACTTATGTTTTCCACGTCCCGGGGTGAGGTGAAGACCTTAGCCTAACCTTGCAACAATTTCTCGCCAGTTGTTATGTTCTATTCCGGTGTAAAAGAGGAATATCTTATTATTAAAGGGTTTTTCAATAGGGACAAGGTATCTTTAACAATCGATGGTGGCCATATTAGATTGTATATTGGCGCGAAATTATAACAGATATTTCGCGAATTTAGACACAGTCATTAAATGTTCGGCATTTATCAAGATGAGTCGCTATACAGTTGAACAGTGCGTTGAAATGATTAAAGTGTCAATAAGTTACGTTGCTTCTTTCTTGCAGGGGCTCTGACGCCGAAAACGATCGTCTCCTGGCGTTTTTAATATATCTGAAGCCGCACGTGGCATTCGCCGAAGACAACCCACCGAGTCTGGACGAATAAGTCCTCATAATTATATTCATGTGTAATCCTTTCTGAATATCTACTCATCGATAGCACCGTGGACGTATTTATTATAGAAATATAATAATTTATTGATTATAGTGTTGTCCAAAATACAGGTATTAATACTATTCACGGTGCGACATTGTCGAAATTGATATTATTATAAATGTTAGACATTAAGGTACATTAAGATGGTTGTCATAAGTATTAATTACTCATAGTATTTAATTATAGTCATGTGCCCTTAGTTAGGCATTTTATTTTCAATGCAGTGTTTATTGGTCTTAAAGTTTTATCTTTGTACTACGAGTAGGTACTAAAAGATTATCATGGTTAACCTATTAAAGATCGCGGACTCTGACTTCTTCGGTTGAAATTTAAAACATTAGTGGGCTAAATAACAAAATTTTCTTTAAACGAAATAATACGCAATTTTATATTATTTGTGCATCGTGCACTAATAGTAGGTAAAAAAACAATAAAGTTCTAAATTCACTATATTTTGAGAATTTGCGGTGAGGGGTTATAGTTTGCCAAGAAAGAAAGTGGAAGACTATTGGTATTTTATTTGGACTTCAGGCTACTTTCTTTGTGTTGATTTTTTTTTTGACGCGGTTTTTTACGGGTTAAACGAGTCTATATCGGCCATGATTTAAGTAGAAGGAATGTAGCTTATGGTTGAATGTGTGACCAGGGATGGTAAGTGAGTGTGTTTCAGCTTTTCAACTCGCAAGTATTAGTGTTTAACAGAGGGACTTGTGTTATTGTGGTGCTCGTAGGCGATAGGACTGCTGTGCGTAGTAATGGTGAGAATAGTCACCATTTACTGGCTAATGTTGGGCTGAACTGGCTTTGGCAATACCGGACTGAGGGCGGTTGTACTCGACACGGTGGAAGAGTCACTGCATGCGGAAATACTCTTATATGTGGTGGAGGCCATGATGCTTGCGGCGGGCGACATACAAACGTCGACAAGCTATGGAGTTGGTACTGAACTCTCATAATATCCAAAATTTGGGTATTGCCCCTTGTCGTGAATACATATATGGCCCTAGTGTCGTTTCCGCACGGAGCTCGGTAGGTAAAGAATGCGGTGTAGGTACTGGCTTAAGAAAAGCAAAATTAAAATGAGAACAAAGTTCTAAAAGTATTGTTGGTAGATATGACAATAAAAAATTTGCTAACACCCGTTTTGATGACTGATACATAATTAAAATTAATGGAAGGGCTTTCGCGAGCGGATTTTTGTCACAATTTAAATGTTTAGTGCGGTATAACTGCAGATTTGATAGTCGGTTCAATATTTGAACCTCACTGGCGTGTGTGGGTCAATGAGCTATTTGAAATGGATATTTACTTTAAGATCAAAACTCACTGTACAGTCTACAACAACTAGTCACTTGATATTTTAAAACCTCATGGAATTTATCCTCCACAGGCTATTTTTAGTATTGCAGTCTAAAAGCACATTACTTTCGTGATCTCAGATATTCTTACTTTTTTATTATTTATACTTGCAGCTGTTTCTTTAGTGCATTTTAGATATTATAATTATTTTGTAAGGATGCATTCACAGTAGTTAGGCAGTGATGGGAACACATTAGTTTTCGGTGCTGATAAAACTTTTCAAGTAGTCTTCGGGTAAAGTATGTGGGATTGTGTGATAGCGAGGGATGAGACTGACCAACTGTGGCTCCAACCTTATTTTACTGACAATATTAAAAAAAAAATCTGTATGTTCCTTTATTAAATAAAAACTCTTTTCTTGAAAAACTAATCTGAATCTTTTCTATCATGCTTTAAAAGTCACTTCTATTAGATTTAGTACATGATTTTATTTATTCGCAGCTATTAAAGTAGCAATTTTAATATTATACTTACTACGTCTCCATAATCATATTAGGTAGCGGGCGAGAATTCGCACAATCATTTGATGTAACGTATAATTATTAAAGATTTCATTGTAATGTTTTCGAACATTCAGTAGAGTTATTCCATAGCTATCCGATAATAGATCGTAGAATTTAAATACCCTGACATTGCTTGTACTATGTGGAAAGCGTTAAACACGCTATAATATGTATGTTGTTTTCAGAATCAAGAATCGTGATCAAGAATCGCAATGCATGTGTAGTATTCATACAATATTTCCGAGTGTAATAATAATTTTCTGTTGAAATAAAGGATCATCATAATCAGTCTTATTTATTTTAGTAATTAATGAAACAATGTGAGTCGGAAAGGGTTAACGTCGAAAGAGTAATTAATTATTGCGTTCATTGCACTGACCTGTATTATTTGATAGAGGTCCGTGGTTCATTGTAATAAGTATCTACTTTTGTTCTACAAGTTCTCAATTTGGCAGCTATATGTATCAATCATTCAACTTAGACCTTTCCCGACTTACTTTATCTTCCTTTGTACCAATAGATTTTTAGAGCCAATTAGCTTTAGTAGGTATTTTTTTATCTTCGTAGATAAGAAGATATACATAGGTACCTAGTCAATTAGATTTTTTTACTTAATACATTTTAGATATTTTTGTAAGATGTTTATTGAATAAGGCGGATTACACACCACAACGCGCCACGCGACGGGACGCCGCTGCGTAATGCCGTGCAGTGTGCGAATCGCCTTAGTTCTTAGAATGATTTCAATCAAAGGGTAACAGTCAACATTGAGTTACAATAGATTAGCGGAGTCATTTGTTGGAACATTTTACCCAGGGTGTGTGTGTGCACGGGATTTTTACCCGGGTTTTTTTTTCCATCAACATGGAATCACCCAATGCTGGGTACCTATAGGCTTCCCCTTTTATTCTGCCATACTTCCTCGTTCCGTGCATCTCTAATAATAATAATAATAACGTCGTTTTTGAACGACTACGCCTTGAATCACGGAATAGCCATGTTACGCCTGCTTCGTCATTGGTCGCGGTGCAAATACAAAATTTACCTAGTGTCTCACCGCGACCCGACCGTGTTGATGTAGAGGATGATGACAAGGCTATATCCGTGAGTTCCCAGTGTAATGCAAGATTGAGAAGCGCTTTGCAAGATGCTTTCCGTGAGTACCGCTCTATTCCACCTGGACTTAAACCACGTTTACCTCGTTTGCCCATGCACAAGAAAAACACAACTCAAATTGTTTTAACGATAGCAAAGACCTCACCGATACTCATTCAATTTTGTACTGTGCAGCTGTAGCGGCATGTCGTGTAGCTCATGTCAAATTCCCCAACAGTGACAGAACTCCACGACCAAAACCAGCTGTACCAGCTTGGCAGTGCAGGATTGAATGTCGTATCGGTGAGGCTAGAGCACTCATCGACAAGCTAATCTGATTCAGGAAGGGCAATACTCGCCCTAGAGTGATGCGCTTTGTGAGGCGGGCGTTCTCGGGGACTGGTATTAGTTCTCGAGATTATTTGTCCCGCGATACAGCATCATATTGTAGTCTTTGGTCCCGCGTCACAGTGCATATCGACTTCCTGAAGCAGAAGATCTGTGCATGGGCAAACCGTATTCGTCGGTACAGGCGGAGAGTGGAGCGGTACACTCAGAATCGCACATTCCAGAGTGATGAAAGGTGGGTTTATAGGGCTTTGGAGCGACCGGACCAAGGTGTTACTGACACGTCCCTACCGGATGATGACGCCATGTGTTCGTTCTGGCGAAACATCTGGTCGGTGCCTGTCAGTCACACCGAGGGTGATTGGACTGGGAAGATTAAGCGAGCGTGCGATCTAATACCAGAAATGGGGATACTTATCATCAGCCTCCAAGATGTTGCTCGTGCAGTCCGTCCGTTGCCTAACTGGAAATCTCCAGGGCCGGACGGGCTGCACAACTTTTGGATAAAATGGTTCCAAGGGTCGCACGCCCGCTTGGCTTCCCAGTTCCAGTCAGCCTTAGAGTCAGGGTCGCTGCCCCAGTTCCTAACGACAGGAATAACCCACCTGCTCCATAAATCGGGTAGTACCGCGGATCCCATAAATTATAGATCGATCACTTGTTTACGGTCTATAAAGTTCCTACATTTAGCTAAGAGAGAGCTAAATTTAACAAACATAATAGACACCAACTCCATCATGTCTGTCTCTCAAAATGGATGTAAGAACGGGTCCCGGGGTACTAAGGAGCTGCTCCTCATTGATATGGCCATTAGCCAACAGGTTCGTCGTTCCCGAAAGGATCTGTCTGCATGTTGGATAGATTACAAGAAGGCCTATGACTCGGTGCTACATACATGGCACATGTGGGTGCTGGAGTTGTATAAAGTAGATACAACTCTGCGCACCTTCCTGAAGTCCTGTATGGGCCAATGGAGAACGGTCCTTCTCTATCCAAGATGTCGAAATATCCAGAGAAATAGCGAGCCGATAAGGATCGAGCGAGGCATATTCCAGGGCGACAGTTTGAGTCCGCTTTGGTTCTGCTTAGCCTTGAATCCTCTAAGCACACTGCTGGAGGATTCAGGTCTAAACTGTCGGCTGAGGAGAGGTGGTCAGGTTATATCTCACCTCCTTTACTTGAATGACCTAAAACTCTTTGCTCCCAACAATTTGCAACTGATGGAGCTACTAAAAATTACTGAAACTTTCAGTAGCGCCATCAGGATGGAATTTGGTGTGGACAAATGTGCGGTCATGCATGTAAAGCGAGGGGAGATTGTGGAATCCGTGGGAACCCAACTCTCGGATTCCATAAACCTTCGAGCCCTCTCCGCATCCGAAACCTGTAAGTATTTGGGTATGTCGGAAGCGTTGGGCATCAATGTTACTGACATGAAGCAATCGTTGAAGAAGCGCTTCTTTGGCCGCTTGAAACAAGTATTTAATAGTCTTTCAGGCGGAAACAAGGTGCGCGCCTTCAATGGTTGGGTCATCGGCATGACCCAACCATTGAAGGCGCGCACCTTGTTTTGATGTTTTGATGTACTCCTTCGGCATACTCAAATGGACTCAGACCGAACTCGACGCCCTGGATAGGAAGGTGCGTACGCTGCTGACTGCTGATGAGGCTGATGTATATCCCGCGAAAGTGTGGAGGTCGAGGCTTTTTAAATGCTAAGACTCTCCACAATCGCGAGATATGCAGTCTCATGGAATATTTCTTGGAAACCGACGTGGGGATGTATCGGGATGTAGCCGCGGCGGACAAGGACTTCACGCCAGTTGTCTTTACCTAAGGAGAGCGTCTCCTTAGGTAAAGACAACTGGCGTAAACCAGTAGTGCTTGACACTAATGATCATGCGATCATTAGTGTCAAGCACCTCCATGCGGAGGTATGGCAGAGTAAGGAGCTTCACGGACGCTTTTTCCGGGCCCTACATGGACCCGATGTAGATTTACTAGATTTACGTAGCCTGGCTGCGTTTAGGTGACCTCCTTGGAGAAACCGAAGGTTTTGTCTGTGCAATTATGGACGAAGTTATGATGACGAACAATTACCGGAAATATATTGTGAAAGGCGGCACGGTTGACATCTGTCGGGCATGCCACCGGCCTGGAGAATCAATCAGGCATATTATCTCCGGGTGTTCTCGTCTAGCTAACGGAGAGTACTTGCATAGACACAACCTTGTAGCCAGAATAATCCATCAGCAACTTGCTCTGAAATACAGCCTTGTGGAATCGAAGGTACCGTACTACAGGTATGTGCCCGACCCAGTTCTCGAAAATGCAAATATCACATTGTACTGGGATCGATCCATCATCACTGACAGGACTATTGTAGCCAATAAGCCTGATATAGTGGTGATGGATCGATTAGAGCGGCGCGCAATGATTGTTGACATAACCGTCCCGCATGATGAGAACCTCGTGAAAGCCGAGAAAGAAAAACAAATCAAGTATCTTGACTTGACTCGCGAGGTTGTCGACATGTGGGATATTGACTCAGCAATCATTGTGCCAATAGTCGTGACAGCCAATGGGCTAATAGCCAAGAGCCTCGACCAACACCTGAAGAGGCTCTCGTTGGGCAGCTGGTGATCAAGGGCTTGATTCAGAGAGCAGTAGTTCTGGACACGGCCCGCATTGTTAGGAGGTTCCTCTCTCTGGAGCCCTGACCGCCGGTAGCTTGGACCCTGTTCCCGATACCGGTGGGCTACTATTTTTTATATTTTTAAATGTTTTTTTTATTTTAAATAGGTATTCTAATATTTAAAAATATATGTTTTTTGTTTAAAGTGAAATAAAGGAGATAATAATAACCCCATCGCCGTATCTCTACGTTGACGTCGTGGTGGGGCGTGCGCGCTCCGAACTCTAGGCCTATGCCGGAAGAGTTTACTTTGCCGGAACAGGTCTAAGGTGAGGAGCCAGACCAAGAAAAATACAGAAACCCGCAGGGCAGCATTTGGCAAGCTGTTGGCCAGAGCGACGCCACGGACCCTATCTCCTGGAAGAAGTATTGTTCCCCACCTCTGGCTTGCCTTTATTGGCCGGCTGAAGTGAACAATGACGAGGAACAGAGCTCCCACCTCATACTTGCCTTTATTGGCCGGCTTGAGTGAAGATTCGCGAGAGCAAACGTGCTCGGAGAAAGGAAGTATTCCAGCAAGATGCTGGTAGGGATCTTGACCGTACTTCCGGGACTGTCCGATTGCCGTGGAATACATCTCCACTCCTCATAAGCACCTCAGCACATGTTGCCCCCTTGTCGCTATGTCAAGATGTGCTGGAGACCGTTTCCGGGGGCCCTTTAGTGAGTGTACAAGTCACTCCCTGCCATTTTATCCGTGTATATATAAAACATTGATCAGACACGGGGTCATAGTTCTTCCATAGTTCCTGGTAACCAGTCCACTTTAGCCACCCAAACCAATAGTCCAACTTTTTATTTTTCCATATCCTGCAATAGTCCTACAACAACCGGGGGTTATCCTTGGGTGCATAGTGCATACAGGTGTGGCGATATCTATTTATCACATCACTAGTGCACAGAACTGGCAACACCAGTTCGCCACCTGAGGGACCGCACGCGGTCGGAAAACTTCGTACAGCGGTGCTATTCTGTAAAAATCTCACCGTGAAAACTTAGGTGAAGTGAGCGTGGAGTGAGCTGTCAATAGTGTCAATTCCTAGCAAAAACAAACTCACTTCACCTAAGTTTTCACGGTGAGATTTTTACAGAATCGAGCGGCTGTAACGAGAAATTAAACGAATATAGAGTTAAAGGCGATACGGACGTTTTATTTACACCGTCACCCTCCTCACAGGGATAATCGTCGGTTGGTGCCGCATTTCATTAAAATTTCCTAAGGGGCCTCTGCGAGTTGGCTTCGGCCCATCGTACGCCTTCCAAAGGGTGGGGTCCCGCCCATGGTCCCGAGATATGTAAAATAAAAAATAATAACAATAACCCAGGTACTTAAATAAAATGGGAATCAATTCGTGGTGCAACTGCGCACAAAATGAAAAGCAGTGTTTGATAAAAATGATCTTATATTGATGTTTCAATGATTTACAACAATACGATTGTATCCAAAAACGCTACTAACTATACTTAACTTTAAATTAAATTATCACTGTCCGTTTCATAGTCACATCTAAGTGCGATTCGATACAGTATTAGTAGGTAGGTACATTAAATACGCTAACAGCCGCAGTTATAGTTCCTACAGATAATAATACAATTGTTTAGTAATATTATTAATAAAAATCGAATGGTTTCTGCTCGGCGGCTTGGAACTGCGGCTCAGAATAAATATGAAAGACTAAAGTGTAACAAACTGTGTTACCTGCAGGCTTTAAATTAATATAAGGGGAGCTTCTGATGTACAAGATTGCATAATACTTATACACTGTGTATGTTACCCGTCAAATATCTAATGTTCTGTGCTCAGTCTAAAGTCTCACCGAAATCTAGGGTCTCGTGACGTAGCATGTGATTGAAGAGTATATACTATCTATAAACACAATTCAGCTAATCTATTTACAAGTTTAACAACATCGAAATATCAGGTGACATCTAAACATCCAACTTAACACCCACAATCTTGCAGTGACCGTAGGGTACAACAATTATAATAGGTGTAGGTACATCGACCCAGCACTGTCGAGCTATAGGTACATAAGTACCTACTATAGAATAAAATTGTTTACATAAATAATGACCGAAAATACGTCTAATAATTCGCATTACGTTATAAATGTTTCTAGGTTTAAGTACAGAAATTTATAAATTTTTGTCGAATATTCATTATGTCGTGTGTGTGGCTCGAGTAGCTCGTCAGGTAGGCGTAGCATGTCTTCCATGTGGTGTATGGAAGCGTTCGAGAGGCGAGCGGTGGTGCGGTGTGGTACTACCATACTTTGCACTTGTTGTTGGGGTTCATGGGCGAGCCGGCGGGGCACTTGAAGTCGTCCGCGAATTCCTCCATGTTGGACATGGGGCCGACGACGCGGAAGCGGCCGGGCGCGTGGAACCCGGTCGTGATGCGCAGCTTGATGGCCTCGTTCCGGTACACCGCGCACCAGGTGTTGGCCGCGCTCAGCCAGAACAGCTGCGAAAAACCGACAGTTGCACTTATCTAACCGCTGTTGCGTTGCGATATCCATGACTGGCTTTTAGGTAATCTAGTGTTAACTAATACTTAATTAGGCAAAAACTATTTTGAAGATTGATTTCAGTTTGCAATTGTTACATCTGTGATCTCTTATGAACTGAACTATCGCTTACCTACACAGTGTTTTATCATTGTAGTTTTTGTTACAGCAAATAAATGTTACAAGATATTTAAAATCAAATTGGTAAGACATAGAATGAAAATATGCGAACCTGTTTAGGTGTGTATTTCTCAAGTCCGGGCAGCCGCGCCTCGTCGCCGTGTCGTTGGGTCCACGCCTGGTACGCGTAGTAAGCTTCCTTGATGCCACCGTTGTCCGCTATGTTCTCACCCTGGGTGTTCACTCCGTTCAGCTGGGAAAATGGCTTATGTTCAGACATCTATATTTTATACTTGCCTATCGTATATGAGAATAGCAATGATATTGCATTAGAAACTAACATCCGCTTTCTGAAAGTCTCGTATTCTCGTTTTTGTTCATCAACAAAGACTTAAACTTGTGTCCAGTGATTTGATTGATTGTTGTTATATCAGGCAACCAATCACAGCAATACTTACTTAACATTAGTTAAACAGTTTGTATTTTGTAACCTATGTAGTAGGATTTTTTTTTGTGATTAGCTCATCAGGATCTGGGTGTTAAAAATCTGCGTAATCAGACTGGAAGCTATTTCCTTAAATGTTAAATTGTAATATACCTTGAGTCCAACTTCATCGACGGTGTAGTTAGAATACTGATCAATAATACATTTGGCTTTCTCTAGGTACTTCTGCTTGGTCGTCTCCTGCCACCAGTCCACTAGATTTCCATTCCTGTCGAATTGGCGACCCTAAAAACATAATTTATGGTTAGTCTTAAGGCGAGTCAGCGAAACAAATACAAGAACTTTATATCATGCATAAAAGAAAACAATCTGGTAAACCATTATCTTCGTTCATTACTTTCAGCTAGACTTGCTTGCAACTTTTTTTCGTGTCGACGGTACTTTGACGTTTAAATTAAACGTTAGATAATACTTGCCTGATCATCGAATCCGTGGGTAATTTCGTGTCCGATGACGAACCCGATGGCCCCGTAGTTCATGTAGGCGGGACGCTTGGCGGAGAAGAACGCACCTTGCAGAATACCAGCGGGGAACTCTGTTCAGATACACAAACAACATTAAAACGTGTGCCGTGAAACGTAGTGTCCAAAAAATAATTTACAATTTTATATCTATTAAGAGAATGGGTCGCAGCAAAAACTTTTTTTTGGTTAACCTATTCTGTCCCACTGCTGGCTCCCCCAATTCCTTTCAGGGACTTTTTTCCCGCAAATAGGTACCTAGGTACCTACTTATTTTACTAAAATGAGATAGGTAGGTACTTCTATCACCAATCCGTTTTCCAAGCATGGTGATGATGTCAACATGAGGTCTGTTTCTGTTGAGATGAGATGCTATAACTGCATATCATCTCAACTGACCCCATGTTTAGCAGTGGATATCTTTGCTTTGGTGGAGTCAGTCCCGCTGCTACCCTGCTGACTGGCTAATAGTTCTACCACGTTGTACCCTGTTGTACCTTACTATAGGTAAACTATTTTCGATCACACCTTCACGAGAATATAAAGTAAGTAGTTTGTACATGATCATGTTTTTCTGCAAAATTTGTCTCACCAAGAACTCTACGAGGTTTTTGGCGCGTAAATCGGAACTAACTCCACCATTTTGTTTTTTCAATACAATTTCTCTATCAATTTCACAAATGTTTACCAACGACGCCCTTTGTTGGGGCTGATTTTACCAAAGTTAGTTAACTTTCATTCGCGGAATAAAATTGACATCAGAATCTGACAGGTATAGAAAAACTGTAAAAAAATCAAAATATTATTTCAATTGTATAAAAGTTTGGTGGAATGGTCATTTAGGTGCCAAAAGATCCTGGTAGCGCTGTAGGTTAACTTACGGATGCTGTTTTCAATAGACGAGTAGAACGCGTTGACGATGGCGGGGCGGCCGTGGGTCACCCAGTCGGTCTTGTTCACGGGCTCACGAAGTTTGCCGAACAGGTACTCCGTACCGAACAGGGTCAGGTTCAGGACTGACTCCATCAGTTTCTCCGATGACATTTCCAGCTTAAAATACATTTTTATTTATATTTTCTGAAATCTTTTTTCCATTATTGATCAGGACTCTACTGATCTAAACAAAACTTATTATTGTTTTTAGAGCCTTAATTTAAAAAGAAATAGGTACCTAAAATGATGATCTATAGATTATGCTACCTTCTACAGTTAATGGACCCAGCACGAACGCGTAGAGTATTAAGTACTCTACGCGTTCGTGCTAGGTCCATTAACTACGTTACGTAAATTCCAACATAATATTTAGGTAGATAGTTTCAAGACTTAGACTTAGACTTCGTTTCTAGACTTCGTGATAGGTATACCTACTAATTGTGCTGGTAGCGGAATTTACACCAAAATAATAGAGGATAGTTACAATTTCGATACAAAATCGTTCATATTCACGTAACGCATTCGTGATGTCAATAATTTTTTGTGTTGATTAACACTTCAGAAATCGACAGTTAGTGTAAGAAAAGCTCACCCCCTCATAGAATTTGGTAAGTTTGTCATTGTCTAACATCTCAGCGGGGTAGGCGATGTGCGAGGCCATGGAGTCAGCTTTCTCCAGCGCAGCCATACGAGTCTTCTCGTCCATCCAATCGACCTGGTTCAAAGTCTTGCGGAATTGTTGTCTGAGGGCAAAATTACCATTCTTTTACAGTAATTCATAGTTTAAATTGAAAGCTTAATGTTAAGGACAAAAAGAAAACAAATCATGAAGATTGGTTCAGTAGTTTTAGAGATACCTAATAATACATAGGTACCTACGTCGAATACAGACAACTCCTTTTCAGAAGTAGATGATAACTGATCTGACTAGGAGTCAATTTAATCCTCCCAGGTCATTAGTCGGTATAATACCTACCTACCACTAATAACTTTGATTTAAATTATTTCTGCTGTTCAGGATGTTATTATTCATTACTTATGTCAGGGGCATCATTTAGTACCTACCTACGTACCTAAGTACAGAAAATACTTAAAATATGTATTTAGATTACTAGGTATAAAATACATATTTCCATAAGTACCTACCTATCCCAAAAAAGTTGTTGCTCAGCTCTGTCAATCTGTTTTCGCTTCTATTGCAAACATCAATAACTTCATTTTGCTATGGGCACTTTAAAATGCATTCATTGCCTACGATGCTCATTTATAAATCTATCTATTCGTATATAAAATTCGAAGTCCTGACTGACTGATATATCAACGCACAGCCTAAACCGCTGGTCCTAGAGACATGAATTTGGAGGGTGTGTTCCTTGTGAAGAGTAGGTATCCACTAAGAAAGGGTTTTTCGAAATTCTATCCTTAAGAAGGTGAATGGGGAGGGTGAAATTTCACGCGGACGAAGTCGGGGGCCGAAGCTAATTAAGATATAAGTGGATAGGTACATTACCTGATATCGTTCACCATTTCCAATGCATTGGCTTTCGAGTTCTCATTGAAATATTTCCTTATGTAGAGGGCGCCCACAGCAATCGACATACTGAAATAAACACAACACTAGATTATTTTGTTTCGGTAGATATTTTGCAAAAGTAACTTACCTTCTTTTTTTGGTTTTTAATTTAGAAATAAGAATGGAACACTTAGTATACTGGTAAGTTAGGTACCTTCTTAACGTGATGACTAAAATAAAATAGTTTGTGTTAGGGGTGTTAGTGTGGTTTGAATTTTTTTTTTTAAACTTACGCAATTATAACAATTCAGCTATTAAGGAATGCCTGAAATGTTTATTATTAAATTTTCTTTGACTAACGTTAAAAAAGAATAATCTATTAGGTTTAAAGGTAGTTGCCACCTTCCTATAGTTATTTGTAAAATTTCTCGTCCAGTCATCCTGACACAGACAACATTCTCGCTGGATGAAATTAACTAAAACTGAATGCCTGAAATTAACTCCGGAATGGTTGTCCGAAACGGGATTGGATGCAACTGTTTATATCAACTTACTGCTAATCAAGTTGTGTCAAACTCAAACCGTAACACGTGCAAACATTTTACTGGATATAGATTACTGGATCTACAAAGCTAAATCATATGTTATTACGTATGTGCGTTAGATACTGCGGATGTATAGGTTACCAGAAATTGGTCGACAATGTATTGACCTGTCAGAATTATTGCGACGTGCAACTTTCTACAACTGGCGACAATTCAGGACTGATAAAATCCCTTTGAAGCGTTATGTTGAGTTCGTTCAAGTCTTTTGTTCTGAACAAATCATAAGCAAACTGAAAAACTCGTAAGAGTATTTTATTGGTAAGCTAAAACTAGAAGTTAACCGAAACTTAGATTATGTTTGAATTATGATTCTTACTGTTTAGAGTAAAGGCAAGTAAGAAAGAAGTTTCTGGTGACGAACTTGACCAGTCATTCTCTAACGAGAGGTGAGATTCGAGACTCGTCATACCTAACACTGGTGGTATCAGCGCACTCCTTCCAGCGGCTCTCCCTCTCCGTCTTCCCCGAGAGTGCGGTGACGTATGCTAGCTGGCGCCTGCGTAGGTTGTCAGTCAGGTACGACACCGATGCGCCCGCGACACGCCACATCACGTAGTTGGCTTGAACACGCTTCGGAGTGCTTTCCAGAAGGACCTATGGGAAATACAAAATGTTTTAATTTTCACGGCATTTCGATCTCGAACGGCTTACAAACAAATGGCTCTGAATCTTTTTTCCGCCTACAACAAGGCACGTGGCATCTTGCAGGGCAGGGACACTTGTTCTGGTTTGATGAGCGAAACCTGTCGATCGATGACATCGGCCGTTCAGATCGCTCCAGTGTTAAGCAACATTTTACGTTGATCGGTGCGTGTGAAATGAAATGATATTTATTTTGTATTTATACCAACCAACGACGAATGTCTTTGTTTCTTTGTCTCAATATTTTAAAACTAAGTACTGACTGATGGGATTGACCAAACTTTGTTGTCTCTAAACCATTTTGGCAAACGTTCGTACGGATTGATGAACGATCGTTCATTAATCAATGGTCAATCTCAGTACCTACTCCCAATTGCACTTTTATCTAGGTATCTACTATGAATATTATATTATAAGCAGCGAAACGGGGGGAAATAGAAAGTAATTTATCAAAGTAGGCTTCATGCGCAATTCGTGTCCCCTGCGACATAAACCTGCCCCTTTTCGCTGCACATAAAGTAATTTAATAAAGCTCCATTCAAGTGTTACGGACCTTTGCCCCGAGCTCGAGAAAACTTAATTAGGTACCTGTGACTAGTAGCTACTGGCTTACTTTCCTCACTAATTAAACTACCTACATAATTCTATTAATAAAATATGATTACGTGTCCATCTGACCTTTAGGTACGTAACATGGTTAGATGTTGAATTATCGTGGAGCTAAACTTCCCCTGATCCTTTAGTTAGATCGTATGTATCGTATGTGTTGTTCGACGTGTGTATCGTTTTTTACATTGTAGACCGGTGCCTATAAATAAAACAGTTGGTTTTCGTGTCTGTATATTTGACCGCGATCTTCTAAACTATACCTACGGGGTTTTGATGCTGTAAAACAATCATTTAGAGAATTTGATCTTGAAGGTTTCTGTGTATAATACATTAATATTATACAAATATATACCTAACACCCGTCTTAATAGTCTTGGCATTTCGCCGTTGCACCCGTACGAAGCAGGGATTGGTCGCTAGCTAGTTAATTAATATTATTTTTGTAATAAAATAAAAGCGCACTAGACCACTACTTACTTTACCTGCTGTGTAGCTGTCGGCGTAGGGTATTGGGAAACATAAAAGCTTAGGTACACGTAGGTACGGATACCTACAATAATTTACCTGGCCGGCTTACCCACGTAATATTAGCTATTGGTTACCCGGCAGCCGAATTACCTACTTATGTGAAACAAGCAAAATAGGTTCTAGGCTAGGTATCGTAGGTATGGTTTGAGGCAATAGCTCTTCCGTCTGATATCACACTGAAATATACACATTCTGTGAAAATTTAAACTGTCTTCCTATTACGGTTCATGAGATATAGCCTGCTGACAGACAGACGGACAGATGGACAGCGGAGGCTTAAAGTTAGGCGGCGGCGGCATTAGTCCTGATTTTGGCCGCGTGCCAAAATATCCTTGTACAGCTAGGTATAACCGTTGACAGAGAAATAAAACTGGGAATATGACAATACGACATATTTAACAAAAAATACAAAATTGACACATTTTCACGACAGGATGCTGTATAATGAAGCAGACTGCCCAGTTTGTATCGTGGTCGCAAGCGCGACTTCTGAGCCGGTCTTGGGTTCGATTCCCGGGTCGGGCAAAGTGTTATTGGGTTTCCCATTCGGAATTTCTTAGTAACAGCCCCGAGTTTGGTCGTCTGCGGTGTGATACCCCCGTGCCTCGAAAAGTACGTTAAGCGGTTGTTCCTGCGCCTGATCTCTCTCCGGTCGTGTTAGATTGCCGTCCCATGGGACAATGAGAGTCAAGGAAGAGACAGTGCACCTGTGTCTGCGCACACAATTGTGCACTATATAATCTCCCGCGTCGATGGCTAGTCTGAGCTGGGATCGGCCGCCATGGCAGAAATTCGGTCTGCAGGACTAATAAGGCAGGAAATGAAAAAAAAAATATGATGACGAAGTGAAATGGTTAATTGTCGCCTGTCACCTGTCATACTCCTAGTATGCGCATACCCTTATAATTTCACCACAAAGTACCTAGGTACCTGCCAACAGAAGTACCTTCAGAAATAATTAGTAGCTTTTCTGTGAAGTAAACATAAAATAATATAGTACAACAAATAGGATACAAACCTCGAGATCAGAAATGTATTTGGGTACGCTGACGATGGTCACTTCCTCCAGGCCGATTGTTACATGGGGAGCGAGCAGGCGGTTAATGTATTCCAACCATGGAATCCTGTGAAAACATGTTACTATTAAAGTAGATACCTACGTATACTTTTTAATAAATAATGTAGGTATAACAATGAAGCTAGCTTTTGGCTCATGAGCCTATTACAGTGAGGCATAGTTGCGGACACGGCACACTGATCAGGACTTCACTGTAGCACCTTAATCACGTGACACATTATCAATCTCAATCTTTTCGATCATTGATTCATATGTTCGAAAAATTTGTCTGCTCAACAACGTAAAAAACGCAATGACTGATGTTGAATTGTCAAAATTAAAACTATTGCTACTGATAGTGTGTTACGCAGATACCCTGCGGGTCCTAAGTATCTACCTATCACATTTGAACTCATTATATCTCCTAAACTAAGACCCGATTAAATCTGTGACTTGGCGACTGATCCCAACTAATTGGCGACAAAATATGGGAGAAAACATTTAGCCATACGTACTTGGGGAACTTCTGTGTTAGCTCGGCAATGGTCATCGGATTGTACAGGCTAGTGGCATTACGACGTTTTTCCAGAGGCAAGGAAATCTGTGAAAGCAACCAATACTTTAGATAAAGGTTCTCCATCATCTCCATCATTTTTGGACTTGGCTTGTTAACTGAAACACCCACAACGCCTTTCGATTGACATCTTCGGCCAAGGTGCCAACGCAATTAAGTCAAATGCGACAAATATCAAGACCTTGGATGATGACTGCCATGGTCGACTAGACGATTATTATAAAGTTAAGTATACAAACGCCTTCGTAAAATTTTGTTAAAAAAAGTTATCGAAGCTTATTAAAATTCTATCCTTAATTCACATACAGCTCGTTAGGTTTTATCGACGGGCTTATCAGAAACGGTCGTTCTGTTTACTGATACTACTGAAGTGTTTTCCATGGATGTCTCTGTGACTTACATTGGCTAGTTTCATTTCGAACTGCAGCGACTCCTTTAAGTCCACCTCGGCGCGGGCGCGGTCCGCTCCCAGTAGAGTAGCGATGTCAACCATGTACTCGTAGTAGGCTTGCACGAGTTTATCGCTAAATCCACGGTTCAGGTACTCCCGGCTCAAACCTAGAGACGCCTGGTCCAGCTGTTAGAAAACATTCACTTAGCAGTTGTACACAATCACATTATTGAACACATTCGCTTGATAAAGAACAATTCGCTGAGCAAAAATCAATTCGCCGTAAAGGTAGCTGCTATTCTTAGGTAATTTTAACGGGCGAGCACATTACTGTGGTTATGTGGTCACACATAACAAACACTTACAAAAAAATGGACCTACTCCAATTACAAGGTCGGCCGACCGGATAAGAATAACCTAAAAAAGTGACGAAGCTGATACTTTTGGGTTCTTACATCGATGATGCGCTTGGTGGAGTTTTTCACGTCGACGCTGATGGAGAAGTCGAGGAAGTAATCCACGGAGTATCCAGCGCCTCTGAAGTTATAGACGGACTTTTCCCAGGAGAAGGACTTCTCATCCCATGAGTCGCCGTCGAGCACTGGCCAGCCGCCGAGCCTCTTCACCATGTCCAGGAGTGGCTGTACACCGCGAGATTCGATGGCAGCTAAAGACATAGATCACAACATACAGATTAGAGACAGACAAAAACAACACAGTAGTCCTAATTTATATGAGACAATTGGCCGTCAGGGTATTTTATGTTATTTGATGACAAGCAGTCGACCTGACAAAAAATCCTTTTAACAAAAAAAAACCGACTTCCAAAAAAAAAAGTACTAAATACAAAGTGAAAAATAACTTCGGAAGTCGGTGTCTTTAGATCTGTATTTTAGTTTTTGCCACCGACTTCCGAAATTAAAGTTGATTTTCACTTTGTAGTGTTTTTTTTGAAGTCAGTTTTGTTTTGTTAAAAAGTTTTTATTTCTCGCTTTAAAGTGGGTTTGTTTATCTTATATCTAAGTTACAATAGCCTAATGTCAACTTGCCCATCGCCTTTTACAAAATATTGCTTTTCCCGATGCTGGGACGTTAATTGTTGAGGAGTTCTTCTGGAATTCCACCATCAGCTCTATTTCACCATTCGCATTGTGACGAGCATATAAAGTGCTTAGCAACCATATTAAAGTAATCGAATCGTAACGCGTGAAATAATTATTATTGAGTAGTTCCGGTGGCCATCTGTAGTCTTCTTCATCAGTTCTACTTTACCAAATGGTGGTTTCCGAGAGCAAATGCACGAGTTACTATAAAAAATACCCAAATCGCTATAGGTGTGCCTATAATATTTGAGGAGTTCCCTCAATTCCTCATGGATACCATCATCAGACCTGGATTTTGAAAAAAATGGGACCAATCTGGAAGTATATCCTATTGAATAAAAAAAGAATTTTCCAAATCGGCTTATAAATGACGGCGTACTGAGGTAACAAACATAAAAAAAGAATATTCAACCGAATTGAGAACCTCCTCCTTTTTTTGAAGTCGGTTAAAAATTGGGCACCAACGCCTATTGGACGGCTGAATATCAGAGGCTTCGCACGTGCGTGAGGCAAAGTTATTTCAGGTTTGTTTCCAAAATAACACCCAGAGACAAATTTTAAACGTCGGTTCCTGTAGTTACTCCGACACTACTAGGTATCAATTCAATCTGCAACACAGTTACTTACATTACTGGGCGTTAGAAATAGGTTCTATATGAAAATTATATTATTTTAATTTAGATTGGAAGTATATTGTGAATTCGATTGCGTCCCAGGATTCACCCTACCCTAGATTACTATAAATTAGTAATGTTGACGCAACAAAAAGCGTTGGTCGCTTTTTACTATCACAGTGAAAATATTTGCGTGCTCCGAGTAACAGCGTAACGACACTAGTGGACATTCACTTAGTATGCTATACGTATACAGTTCGGACATAACACTTTTGCTATCCTTGATAAGAACCATTTCATCGTTCAATTCCAGTCTGTTCTAATTTAGATTATTAAGCAACAAGAATTACTAACTCAACCAAAATAGTCCATCCCACTACTTTCCCTGCACATTTATTATTCCGTCACCTTTTTTCCACTTAGGTACTACTCTTTTTGTTTTTAATATGTGTGTTTACCATTGAGTTTTATGTTATGCCGTATATCCCTTTACATTTACTAAATAACTGATTTATGTTTACATACCGCATGGTTGACCCTGGTCATCTGCTGTATAGGTATTCCTAGTGCAGACAGACACCAGTCTCTCACAAACTAGTGCCAATAGTTTCTAAGCTTGTATAAATTAATATGATACCAATGTTTGTGAAGAGAAATTAAATTATTTGAATTTGTTCTAGCTCAATCACTCATCACTTAGACTGTACATTACCATTGTGCAAATAACGGAAGCAAGATCATTTACTTAGTTCACTTTCACCCACATTTTATTCCACAACAGGTTTAAGCAATAATAATTGTCGTAATTAAGTTCATTATATCCTGCGCTAGGTTCAAACACGCGATGTACCAAGCGATTGCGTTCATTTGTCTTAGGGAAGTACTTCACTAGGTTAATATGAGAACATAATCCTTTTTATTGATTCATGCTTGTTTTAAGACCATATTTACTATACATTATCTGTATCTTTTTACGAGATGCTGTGTAAAATTGCAATAAAAATATCGGAGCAACGTAGATCGTTATATCAGTAAGGTAAGGTACCTATTTCTGCTCCACAAATTATACAGAACAACAACAAGCTGCAAAAACAAATTGATAAAAAGTTCCGGAAGCTTCTATATTAGAAAAATGATTTCTTAAACACTACTTTAGAAGCATTATAAATTCAAAATGTACCTAATAACAATCGAGACCCGCCAAGTGTTTACCGACAGTGAATAAAGTTTGTTTACTTTGCCTTCCAATTTGCGGTTATCTTGTTGGGGCCCAAAGTTTGTTGTCTTTATGCAAAAATAGTTTGTAAAAGATAATAGCAATTATTTTAAAACAATCTCGCGGAAGTTTTAAATTAAATTGTAATTATGTAGCTGTCTCTGGTGGTGTACGCACGGCTGCACATCAAGCTATACATAACCAGTATAAGCTGACTTCTGATTGTACGAAAACCCTATAAAATGCGAGGTCAGCTAAACTGGTAAAGTTTGATGAGAGAAGAGCTTGATGTTTAGCCATGTGTACAGTAGCTGCAGTGTGAACAATGAAACTCGTGTCATACGTGTATATTAATACGGTCGAGAAATATACTTAATTAAAAGTTGAGTGCACCTGGCACTGGTACCTAGTTAGTGCTGCTGTTGCTTTGTCACCGAAAATTACCTGTTGTGATAACACGCTCATATTGTGGCAGTTATGATAATGCCACACTAAACTTCAGGGTCGCAGGGACATCGACGCGTGAAGTAAAACCATGAATTCAGCACATGATTCTAGACCTAGCGCAGAAATTCTGCGTCGATTATCAAAAACAAACTGCCGTTTCATAGAAAACAATACTTACGCGGTCAAAATGTATAAAACAGCATTTTTTTTAAATAATAATAAAAAAACAATTTGCATGGTCAATGTTGCTCGTCTATGTGCCTGCCGTATGTTTAAGTTTAAAACCGTAACTTAAACATACGGTTACCGTATGTTAAAGTTACGGGTAGGTACTGTATGCATAAGTTACGGGTACTGTATGCATAAGTTACGGTTTTTTTTATTTTAAGGTAAATCATGTGCTGAATCCATGTAACAGGCTGCGCGTATAGTCCCACCCTGTTATTATAACGTCAATAGTAGACCACTTAAGGTAATAAATTGTGCATAAGTATATAAATAAATAATGGCACTTACTTCGGTTCATGCAGGCCTGGTACAAGGTTTTCGCCAGGACAAACGGCCTAGGTTCGTTCTCAATGATGGGCTCGTCTAATAAGGCTCGTATCTGTTCCTGCAGCTGGTCTGTGATGATGGAGAAGGTATTCACCGAAGTCTTGTCATCAGGTATTCTGGTGTTCTTCACAAACGAACCGCAAGCGAAGTCGTAGAAGTCATCGCAAGGGTCCACTTTGTCATCCATGTTCAACAGCAGTTTGGACGCTATAAAAATGTAATAAAAAAAACATAAAGATTTCGCCGGTCGAACTGTACCTACATGCATTGTTAACATTGCTTTTTATGGCCAACACACAATAAGCCAACGCTTTTATTTTATTATATACTGGGTCATGACCATATTAAGAAACAGACCTTGAGGCTGAAACTTATTGATATAGGCATTAGTTTCTGAACCACGTACTTATAATTTATGTTACTTTCTGAACTTCTCAGCCACTGCTAAGTGCTTTGTTCATCCGTATTCAGTCATTTAATTAACAAAAAGTCGGTAATAAGATTAAATACTGTCTCCGTGCATTCAGAAAAAACTCAAATTATGATCTGAAAGATTTCTAATGAACACATCAAACGCTGAAACGCGCCAAGAGTTTCAGTCACTAGCACCAATATCCTTCAAAATGACAGCATGAGGCATTACACCGTTTGAGCCGCGGCCGAAGCCATTAGTGTTCATATTGAAAAGAGACCGAAGGGGCTTGTGGCTAAGAAATAACAGCCGCACGGTTTTATCGATCAGGTTAAGCTACTCTTGCCGCGGTTGGTCCAACTTTACATACCGAGACCCCTCCGTGCCCTCGGAAAGCACGTTAAACCGTTGGTTCGGCTGTCATTCGTGGATCTTTGACAGTCGTTACGGGTCGTCAGAAGCCCGAAAGTCTGACAACCAGTCTTACGAGGAGGTATCGTATTACCCAGTAACTGGGTTGTGATCTGTGGAGGTCAGATAGGCAGTCGCTCCATGTAAAATACTGGTATTCTGCTGCATCCGGTTAGAATGGAAGCCGACCCTAACATGGTTGGGAAAAGGCTAGGCAGATGATGATTGAAGCGAGACCGAAATAAGTTAAGTTTTAGAAAGAGACGTGTAACATGCGAGTTTCAAGCCGCCATTGAGTGTCCTCTATAGAGAAAAAGCAATACTTTTTCTAAAACTCCGGGTGCTTTTCTCTCCTTAGTTTAAAGTTTACAATGAATGTACGTACCTGTGTGGATACATCCAGGGCTGTTGCATAACGCAACATTTTCAGGACCTCCTTTCACAACTGTCGGCGGGATGGACGAGGAAATTCTCAGTTCACTAGTCTGGGGTATGTCTAAAATGCAAATAAAACATGCATGAATGAGGAACACAAATGATGATCAGGTAATCAGAACAGGGTAAGTAGGATATGAAAGAATAATCAGACGAACTGTAGGGCTATTCTGTAAAAAAAAATCACCGTGATAACCTGGGTGAAGTGAACTTAAAGTGAGCTGTCATTAGTGTTAATCCCTAGCATCAGATGGAATTACAGTTCACTTCAAGGTCACTTCGCCCAAGTTCTCACGGTGACATTGTAACAGAATAGACCTGCTGGTCTCAGGGTACTTAATTATTTATAACTAATTCATGCCAGATGTTGGTGCAGAAAATCAAAGTTTGTGAGTGCGTTTGTATGTTTGTTAGTGCTTCATGCACAAATTGCTAGACCAATTTTGATAAAATTTGGTATGGAGGTAGCTGACACTCTGGATTAATACATAGGCTTACTAGACTTATTAGACTTTTTATTTCGATATTCCCACGGGATCGAGACTTATGCGGGTGAAACCGCGGGGCGCAGCTAGCACCTAATATTTTTAAAAGAACACCGAACGTACACTAACAAATATTTTGCTGCAATAAAATATATATCAGGCAAAAATAGGAGATATCAGTAACATTTTCAAGAAACACACTATTTTTTAACTGCTGTTTTTGAACACATAATTTGCCAATGTAGGTAATAAAGTACGATACGAGAAAGTTCTAGGGGAAAATGGGTATTTAAGCAAAAGTCGTAAGTAATTCATTTCATCAAATCATCAACCCATCATCCCATTTAATTACGATAGGATACATAATTATTTTACTTAAACCATTTCCTTGAACATAATTGGATCGAAATTACTGATAGTGACTAGGACTTTTACGTTAATAGGGTAGCTCTATTTATGTAAAACCCGTCAGTAATTTCAATCCAAGAAAATGTATCTATACTATCACTAGTATAGATACATTTTCTTGTATTATTATTGGTATTATTGTTGGTCGCACATTGCAAACTTCCCACAGTTATGGGAAGTCACTCGTTATTGTACACTTGACAGCTTTGCTTGACAGGTACAGTGGGCTACGAAAGACAATAAAAAAAAAGGAAAAAGGCTGTAAAATTAGTCGATTTTCTTACTCTTAACTTTGGAAATACTGAAAAGGAGGCAATTTCGATGATAATACGTAATTATAATACGTAAAATTAAGTGTTGTTGAGGAAACTGGCATGTCCTAGAACCAAAAACTCTAAGACATGTGATATTCACCAACCCTCTATGGGCCCGTGTGGTGGATTACAGCCCACTCCCTATCACAGAGAGGAGGCCTGTGGTCCAGCAGTGGAAACAACAAACTAGGCGGATTATGTTATGTAAGTGTTAATCGACTTTCTACGCCGACCATACGACTTTTACTGTCCAGTGAATTTAATTTCTTGATTCTTGAAAGGTTTGTGCTTGGTTTTATTCCAGATTATGACTATGTAACAAATGTAACTCGCTACGACAGACTTACAGTCCGTTCAGTTATTTTACCTTAGATGTCCAAATCACATTGATCTTTCCTTTCATTCTTTTATGGTTGCTGTTGGGATGTAAATCGTTCGTGTAAACCTGGACTTAGTGCGTCTTATACTTCGCAAGTAATGTTACAAAAAATGTTTTTTTCGGAACTACAATGTGTTGATTTTAGGGTCAGTTCACACAGTGACGAAGACCCGATGCGACCTTGCGCGTTATGCTTGAAGAAGCCAGCTGTTTTCACACAAACAAGTTCTGGGTAAAACGGGGCCCAGCCGGAGGTGGCATCCTCAAGCCACAGTAACGGCTTTGCCCAGAGTGTAAAAAAAATCTGGGCAAATTTACCCACTCGGGGATCCGGGCGCGCTCCCAGTGTAGACTACCGAACCAAAAAATAAGTTTAATATTGTAACGCTATCCTGAAAAGTACACGTAGCTTGGCGTAGCGTCGCGTCACGGTGTGAACTGACCCTTATGCGTCAAACGTAACAAGTACACCTTTCGGATATGCTCGTTGTTATTGACCGAATTTCGTGTGTTGAACTTGGCCTCGTCGCCATTTTTAAAACCACAGTACTTTCCTGTTCATGCAGAATCCAAAAATATCAAGTGGATAGTTACAGCTCTTCATGGAATATTCTTGAAGATAATGTTAATTCTTGTGTGATAAGTGCTTTGAATAAAAGGGAATATAAGTTGCTGTCGGGTTATTTGATTTTTTAATTTTGTCTTTTATTTTGTAACTTTTACTGTTTTATTTTTTTGGAATCGTCTCCTCAAGTACTTTGTCATGGTATGTACATACTAAAACAGCTTGTTTCAAAACATTACTTATTGAAGTCTAAATTCCGCCATTTTAATTGTATAACAACAAATTCTAGCCTATATACATCGCACAGCCTAGTCGAGTCGATAAACACCTCATGAATTAAAATCAGTCTAGCTGTTAGGATGCTTCGGAATTTGGATTCTCTATGCCCTATAATGAATCCCACATGCAAAGATAGGTACACAGATGGGTACAGTCACGAGCGTAAGTATGTATACACTTGGCTTTATTCAAAGGCGATTTTCTCCTTTAATTTTGAATGAAATTTTATGTTATTACGAACATAGTATTTTCGAACCCATAGGTTTATGTAAAGTGTCGTATTTCAAGGTTGCATTCGTTATTTCACGAAAAAATCGCAATTGAAAGTTACCAAGTGTTGACATAATAGTGCTCGTGAACAAAGGTAGAGAGGTAAACGTAAGATACGCGTGAAAAACATAATCCTATACTTATTTGCTCTCGCACACTCGGATAATAACATTGCGTACAACACCGGGAAATGTCTTTAATTTCCATGTACTGATTGCTTTACTGTCCAAGATCATCTAACGGTTTAGATAAATAGCACACTGCTCATAGTTAATTGTATCTGTGGTGAATCCATATGAATAGCTCCGTGAACCATCGCATCGGTGGCTGGCCATTGTTGGCTGTGGACTGTGGTACCTACTTACTTGTGGAAGGTTCCTTCTCAGAAAAAAAAATACGTGCTTTGATTATTTTGATGTTTTAATTATTGTGTTTGGTTTTCCGGTACCTATAGTTATTTGCTGATTCATATTTATATACTATGATTGAAGCTCTTTTTGAATCACTTCACTTTTTATATAAATCAGACATTGGACATTGAACGACTGCTAAGCATCGTGTCCCTAGTATTTGTAGGTACAGACGCCAGCATATCAAGCTACTACAATCTGTCAAATTTCTTTAATAGATTTCCAACCTTATCGCTAAAGTAGAAGGTTCAAAGTTGATTGGTAAAATTTGACAGTTTCGGGTAGCATCATGTGCTGGCGTCTGTACCTACCTAGAAACAATTTAACTAATAATAACTCATAAGTCAGCCCCAATGACTTTACATAGTGCATAGTAGTCTAGACCTCATTATTTTCACAGCACTAAGTTCTGCCCGCGACTTCGTCCACGTGATAGTCCGACCCACCCCGTCGCATCGCATCACCTGCCTACACTATCACTTCGTTTTCGCTTAGCGTTCTTTCTGATGTTTTTCTCTTTTTACTCGACTCCTGAGAGTCATAGTGTTATGTTAAATAACCTATAGCCTTATAAATCAGACTGGTAGCTCCCTACATACAAACTTACAAACAAACAAATTTTACTTCTCTATAATATTCGTATAGACTGATATACTCGTTGATGATACCTACTTACATATTAGCAAACACTTACCATCGGCATGAAAACGATTAGTTTTTTGGATATAGAAACAGGCCACGGATTTATGACGTGTGGAACATAAATTCGAGTAACTTATAAGGCCAAATGGGTGATAAAACGGAGAATCAGCAAGGATAAAGTTTATTACTCCGGTCATTGTTGCAGACGTTCACAAAAAATTGCCTAGATCGATATTTGTCATTATAAAGTTCTTTTGTTAGTCTTTCTCAATTGAACTTGCCCAATTTTGTGTGAAAACTGACCTCTGTACTGTAATATTGTTATTATATAGTGTAATGTCAGCGACACGAGTGCGTGCGCCCAAGCATGGCAGGGTTTCGACACACAACGTGATCTAGCGTTTGGTAACCCTCAACGTTTCAGAGCATTTTCCAACGTTCTCTTGCGTTAACGCTACAGTTTTTTCTCCGATATGGTGACTGGGATTGATTTCTAAAAGTTTCCTCAACATAAATCTTGTGCAGTGATGTGCAAATTATATCACGTCGTGATCGTGTCCACTTCCGGACTTCCGCGTCGCCGACATCCCTGCGGTATACGAGTTTAAATAAGACGTAGTTGTTGCCAGTGTCACATTCAACGTAAGCAATTAAAATTCGGTTCATATCGTGACCTGCCCTCTTTTATCTATCTATTGAATAACAATGGAGCGGAGCTTCTCTTAAAAATAACTACAATCAGTACAAAATGCGTGATATCGTATTTTTTACGTCGTTGTTGTTAACGCCGATTTTATCATGTGCACTTGTATGTGGCCCTTCTCCTTTATTTATTTTTTTCGTTTACTATAAATATTAGCTGATCTGAACTTCGTACCGCCATCTATCGAAATCAGACAATCCGTTCTCAAGATACCATCAAAAAAGCCGTTCCATACAAAATGTATGAGAAAATGAAAACATCTTTTATTTTTGTGAATTTTTCCCATGTAGTATATAGGTAGTTATTCTGTTAACCCGACTTTGTTTTATATACATACCTACTAGCTGACTCGGCGAACTTCGTACCGCCTCAGAATCAAAAAGCCGATACAACATACAAAATGTATGAGAAAATCTTTTTTTTTCTTCTTTGTGAATTGTGCCCATGCAGTTATTATGGTATTCGGGGCGGAGACAAATCCAACAAATCAAACATAAAAATCGGTCCAGCCGTTCTTGGGTTATAAATGGTGTAACTAACCCGACTTTCTTTTATTTATAAATATATAGATTGTTCGGCTGTATTTAAATCAACGTTTCACTTTATCCTATTTTATTTTGGTGTTTCCAAAATACAAAACAAAAATTAGTTTTATATTATCAAAAGTCGTATTACTAATTTCAATTATTTGTATTACATTAAAGATTTCAAAGATAAAATAAGGCTAGATAATAAGGCGAGCTAGCGGTTTCATTTCACCCAATCCGGAATGAGTAAAAACACCAAGAAATAACGAACGGCGATCAATGACTTATCGGTCTGTATCGAAGTGATACGAGTATACGAATACGACTCACAATTATTATGATCGAAATACTTTAAAATGGACATAGAATAACACTGGTTCTCTCTGAAAATTACGCTACTAAAAGTCGTAATAATCTAAACGAAAATTATAAAGAGAGGGAAAGAAAAAAATGCGTTAATTGGCATTACAGCAAAAAAAAAATATCCTAACCTAACCGAACCTCGGGGTGCCCTTTGCTCGCTCTTGCATCCTATGTCGACGTAGCCCCGCTTCGCGGCGCTCCTATAACTATAAAAAACAGAAATCAACGCCATCGTGCGCGTGAGAGCCCTCACGACGGGGGACGCAGTGTCCCGGGGTGGGGTCGTCGTGGCGGTGTCACTCGACATCGCCAACGCGTTTAACACACTGCCCTGGGGCTGCATTGTGGAGGCACTCCGGTATCACCGGGTGCCGACCTACCTCCGTCAAATAGTCGAGGCGTATTTGACGGACAGAGCCATCATCTAACCCGATCGCGACGGGGAGTGGAACCGGCGAGAGATGTGCGGTGTCCTGCAGGGAACGGTTCTGGGTTCCTGTGGGACATCGGTTACAACTGGGTGCTGCGGGCTGACCTCCCTGATGGCGTCAGCGTGGTTTGCTACGCTGACGATGACTACGCCATGTCGTTTCATGGGCCCCGGAACACGCCACCATCGGGATCCCAACTAACGGTAGTAGGGGTTCACATCGGCGTCGAGACAATGATGAAATACCTGGGTCTCGTGCTCGACAGCCGGTGGAACTTCGTCGAGCAATTTCGATATTTGGCCCCCAAACTGGAACAGGCCCGCGTAAAGCCTCCTACCGGAGGCTTTACGCGGGAGTCGTGCGATCCATGGCCCTATACGGGGCCCCGTTGTGGGCCCGTTCACTGCGGCGGTGAGCCGCCCACTATTTGAACGTTCCCCAGAAGGTGGTAGCCGTAAGGCTTATGCGGGGCTACCGCACGATCTCGGGCGGGGCGGCAAGCCTCCTTGCCGAACTGCCACCATGGGATTTGGAAATGATAGTCCTCGCGCACCGGTATGAGTGGCGCGCGGAGGCACTACGCCGGGAGGAAACTCCACTTCCGCGGCAAATCGCGGCGGAGCGAATGGACCTCCGGCGCGATCTTATGGTGGCATGGAAAGAGCTACTGTCGCAACCTTGCGCAGGGCATGCCACGTCAGTGGCGATAAGACCCCTCTTTGAGGAGTGGCTAGAGAGGCGTCACGGCGCCCTCACCTACCGCCTGACGCAGTTCCTCACCGGACACGGATGTTTCGGGAGGTTGCTGCACATCAACAGGCGGGAGGAAACGCCCGCGTGTCACCATTGTCAGGATCACCCAGAGGACACGATGGAGCACACGGTGGGGGTCTGCCCCGCTTGGGCGGAGCACCGCCGTGTCCTCGTAGAGGCGATTGGCAGCGGCGGCGACCTCTGGCGTCCGGCCCTGGTGCAAGCCATGGTCCGGAGCGAGAGGGAGTGGGAGGCAGTCGCCTCCTTCTGCGAAGCAGTCATGCTAGCGAAGGAGGTGGCGGGATGGATGAGGGAGAGAGCCTCCCGTCCCAGCCGCCGCCGCCGCGGGAGACGCTCCGGGCGTCGGGAGCCGCAAGACGACTCCCGGCCACCGTAGGCGCGGGCCTGCGGACGGAGAGTAATGGGTAGCTCACCGTCCGATCAGGACCAGGCCCGTGCCGGACGGCGCGTACGTGTTCCACGCGCGCCTCAAAGAGATGTCAGCATCAAGGAAGGGGCCCCTTAGGGCCGAAGCCTAAGGTCAGCGGGATTGTCCGAAAGGGTTACCGCTGGCCCGGAACATAAAGGGCTAAGGAAGGAACACGGGTGGGTTTTAGTCAACAAGAGTCTGACACTCGGGATTCCGCTCCACCCAGAGCGGGAGGTGTCATTTGATGATTTCCGCAACACCTGACGCTGATTTTCAGCTGCGACCCACAAGAGGTAAAATGGTTTGTTTGTTTGTAAAGGTAATCTCTGGAAGCACTGATCCGATGACGTAGACGAAATTTACGGACAGAAGCTAGTGCATTATAAAAAGGCTATGACTGGCCATGACTAAGGTCGCAAAAAAGTGAACCACCACAGGAAATGGCGACGAAAATTCTACAATTATTTGATTTACCTTGATGACATTAAGGTCGAATGTTGTATTCGTTAAACGACCTTACGTCATAGTACTTGTAACTATGTATATGGAAAGAAACAAAGGAACTGAATTACTGAACGCAAAATTTTCTCTAATTACTCATTCCGTTTACATCCGAACTTGCAATTGTTTTTTTTGTTTGTCCCGTACCTACCTAACATACAATGAAGTATTTAGTATATAAAACATAGAAATAACAACCAATAGCAGTTCCTACAAACATTCCTACAGGAGTTTTTTTTTACTATTATTTCTTTAGTCTGATATTAATTCAAATAAAAAATATTTTTCCATTTAATATTATACTTATTCTATTCTCGTTATAGCAAACCTTTTACCTGATTTCTCGGAAGATTGCATCTATTTATAACAAGATACGGTCTCTTTAAAAATATATGAAAGGCAAGTAAGGAAAGAAAGGGCTATTTAAAAAATAAAAGCTTGTAAAAAGAGTTTTATTGCAGCAAAATGAAAAAGATCGTCAAGAATGAATTTCCAGAGAGCATCTATTATTAGAAGATGAATAAAAAATCATTAGCGTACAAAGTAATAATATTCTATTTACTTATTTAATGTATTTACATATTTAAAAAATTGCTATTTGTTAATTTGTGTCCTAACATAACATAGATAACAAAAAAAAAGATTCCGAAAAACTGAGAACGTCCTCCTTTTTTTTAAGTCGGTTATAAATAAAAAAGTGTGTTTTAGGGTTTTTCAAAAATCGACTTCTACCAAGGTGGAAAAGGGTGATAAAGTTTAAGGGTTGGATTTTACTGCTCGCTTCCATTTTTCAAAATTCCACCACTGTGGGGGTGAAAAGCAAGCAAAAATACAGTTTATTAGAAAAACAAAAAATGCCAACCTTCATAATTTACCTAGATAAGTATCGTGCCAAGTTTCAAGTTTATTAACTCATGGAATAAGATTTTTCATACAAACAAAATCACCCCTTATCACCCCCTTAAAGGTTGAATTTCCTAAAACCCCTTCTTAGGAAAAAGGAAGCCGTGTGCAAAATTTCACATTCCTATTCCCGGTTTCGGCTGTGCGTTGATATATCACCCAGTCAGTCAGTTTACCATTTTATATAATACATAGATGAGTAGGAGGGTACAGACAACGCACCTGCTGTGCCATTGGTATGAGCCTGGAGTCCCCAACTAGACGTAGGCCTCACACGCTAATCATTTCTTATCTCATCCAGCTTCTACCAGCCACCCTGCGGAGACTATCGCTCTACTTAGCTTAAAGATATCCCACCCTGCTGGTCTATTGGTTGTTGGAGTACTTACCGTTGATATCAGCGGATGTTCGGACGAGAAGGGTGGCAATGAATGCGGCGAAGAAGGCGATGGCGAGAACTGTCGTCACGCCAGCCGCAAGTATCAGTCTCTTCTCCATCTTCGTCCTCTGACCCCAAAACGATGGTCTGAAACAATTGACGATTAGTAAGTATAGGTAATTGCGAAAATGTGCCTAGTTGGGTCTTGGATAAAGTCTTTTACTGCTCGACTTTCAAGAACAGACTTCCATCCATAGTACCACATAGTTCTATAAATTTTTGAGCCAAAATCTCTACCAGACTGTTTGTTCTTTTTGAGTTTTAACAAACACAACCAATGGTATCGTACCTCAGCATCGATCCTACTACTACAGAGTAAGTTCCTCGCGACTCGTGGTTCTCAATGTACCTACTTGTTCAATTTTCGGCGTGACCAATGCAAAAATTGCATATTATTTACTGCGAATCAAAGTTTGATCAGTCACTAGAATCGTATAAAGTGTTACTAATTTAGTTAAGACATCGTCGTACTTGAGCAAGGCTGCTAGTAGGGCTGTATTAATACAAAATCAAATCCATCGAATAATTTTGAATTTTTGACAATTATTGATAGAAACGTCAATTTAATTCCACGGATGTAAAGATATCTGGCGTTGGGAGAAACCGCCCTTAATTACGTGAACGTGGGGCGCGTAAGTAAGTGGTACATTATTTAGATTCAAAGCTTTTATTAATATCAAATCATTAACCTTAATATTATAAAGCACGAAGGCTTCGAAGGTTGCAGTAACGGCGTTCTATCAGCTTCTTATGTTAAACGAGAATAATGGTTTTAGCTAAAGTGCGATAGGTAAGTTCCCAACGCAAATATCTTTCACTAATCCCTATTGTTGGTCATAACCTGCAAAAGATTTTATAGCTTAAATTAACCAAAGTCGTGTAAAAATTGAAATAAAAAAAAACATTGAGAATGGTTGTTCTTTGAGGGAGAAAATTGCCTCCAAATTTTCAATTTGTTTTGGTAACCCAATTTTCTTGTAACCGTAATTTTCCTTGGTGCTAAACGAAAAGAAGTCGCTGGGGATCCCACTCGAACCTTTCTTGTGATCTTATGGGGATTTAAAGAAAACTCTTTTAAAGTCTTGGTCGTAAAGAGGCTTAACCATTTTTAGAAGGAAAACGTCTTTCTTAACAAGTTTTGTTTTTCTTGTTAGCCGCTACCGATTTTGTATTGATACTGGAAAGGCAACGAAGAAGGGAAATGGATCCTTTATATAAGGAGCATCTGTTTGAAATAACTTCAGTATAATAGAATACACATACGCCTAAAGCGAATGTTCAAACAGACTTCAGAGAAACGAAGAGAATCCTGACAAAATACTAAATACAAATTAATTAATTACATAATCTAACCTTTAACTAGTCTACTGCAATTACACGTGACATGAAATAATGTATTTTAATTAATATATTTCTCTGTCGCCATAACTGTGTCCAATAGAAATGTGATTCAATTAGCTAGCTGTAGTAGACAAAGGCAGGTGCAGCCCTTGCTGACCTTTACAAACTTTAGCTCACCTCATAGCGCACCTGTAGGGACTCTTTTACTTCATAACTATGCAGAGTGTAGGTGAGATAGGGAAGGTGAAAAAATTAAACCAAATCAAAATAAATTGGTCTTTTTTTGCAAAAATGATTTTTATAACAATATTTTGTTTCCACCAAAGCGGAGAGGAGAGGAGACGAGAGGAGATGTGTTTTGAATAACCAATCAGATTTCGTTATTTCCACATCTCCTCTCCGCTTAGCTTCGGTGGAAATGGATCAAGCGGAGAGGAGAGGAGATGTCTCATTTTTTCTATAGAATTTTGTGCCGCGAGCGAGCAAGCGGCGCGGCAGAACGGAGATGTGTGTAGTCGGGCGGCCGGGCGGGCGGCGGCCCTCGTGCTATCGCACCCCGTTCCCCGCTGCTTTCTCCCCGCGCCTCGCACACCCGAAAGAGTCATTCCCATCACACATCTCCGCTACGCACAGCTCACATCTCCTCTCCGCTACGCATCTCCTCTCCGCTTTGGTGGAAACAACCTGTCAGCTTCGCAGCACATCTCCTCTCGTCTCCTCTCCTCTCCGCTTTGGTGGATACCGGGACTCAAGGTCTACTTATTTTTGCAAAACAGTAGATGATACAACCACATGGGTAAGTAAAATTTGGTATCTCCATACATTATACCAAAATACAGTGAAATACAGATATAATAACATAGTTATCTATACATATCACTACCACAAGGTATCCAATAACAATACATAAGGTACTCACTTAATATCTTCAGCACGAACGACTTTGGTTGAACAGATTCCGGTTAAAAATGTGAATTTATTTACCCGAAACCCGATTAGGTCATAATTCTATTGAGTTCTTCTTCCACCGAATTTCGCGAATCAGCAAACGTTTTCATTTTCCCTGTATCTGTCTCGAATATCAATTGACCTAATTAAGCCTGTATTCAGCAAAAGTGGTACACATTAATGGGGCTGACTGCATTTTTAATGTTCGTGAATTAAATACCTTCTACTAAATATGGAACTTTAGCCCAAGAGCGTTAGGGAATAAACATTATTTCAGCTTGCATGATATGACCAATACATACTAACTAATTAGCAAGGCAAGTTAAATAAAAGCTTGAAATAAATAATTCACAATGAGATAATTTGGCCAATGTCCATAGATCAAGTAATCGCGAGAAATGACACAAGAACTCAAATTGAAAAAACTGCGCAGCGCCGTACACGTGATAGTAGTAAAACTTCATAAAATAATAAGAGAGATTGACTGTGTGTGATACAGAGAGAGAGAGTTTAATGATAAATGATTTTATTTTGTAGTAGGTTTGCACAAACACTTTTACACGTGAATCATATTTTTGTAAAACTAGATGAGGTCGGCGTTTCCTATCTGACTACTCTGAGAAGAGAGGCCGAAACAAACTCAGAGGTCACATTTTCTTTTAAAGTCCAGACATAATCTTGGTCAGGTTATATGAAGACCATGTAAATCGATGTCTGAGATGGTCTTTTGAGGAAAGAACCACACAGATTGAGAGGACCTGTCCAGTCAGTGCACGCATTTGTCAGAAATCGTGCAGCTCAACTCAAAACTTAAGGAGCTCAACGATTCGACGAACAAAACCAAAGAAAGGACACGATAGGCCACATAAATTACTCAAACTGCCAGACCATGAAAATAAAACAGAGATAATAATAAAAAATATATAAAATGATCGTCTTCACATTCACAATAAATAAAATAATATAATACTTTACAAAGTAAGCCAATGTCATTGTTTATAAAAAAATCATTAATGTCAATGTGTATATAAAAAAAAACATACATAATGCAGAAATTGGAAGCAGCTCAATCCCAAGCCTTTTAGTCCTCAATATAATCTTTAACGGTAAAAAAGGCTTTCTGGCACAACTTACGTTTAATGAATGATTTGAATTTACTAAGGCTTAGATCTTGAACGTGGCTTGGTAGTTTATTATAAAAGCGTACCTATACATTGGCATCTGAACGAGCCACCTATTTTCTTGAGCCTTGTTGTAGGTATAACAAATTTGTGTTTGTTTCTAGTATTTATAATATGGATATCACTGTATTTTTTAAACAATTTTATATTTTTATGGGCATATAAAAGATTTTCATAAATATACTGAGAAGGCACAGTCATTACATTAATCTCTTTAAATTTGTGTCTGAGAGAGTGTGTCGGACTTAATTTATAAATTGATCGAACAGCTCGCAAAACAAAGATAGTCTGAATATCGGCGGCATTTCTCCACAATAGAATACCTTACGACATTACACTATGAAAATAGCTAAAGTACACTAAACGGGCAGTCTCTCATCATCATCATCATCATCAGAGCAGTGTTCCGGATCCCGTAGTGGTGGAGTTTCCTGATAAACGTTTCGTGAAGAACGCAATTGAATGCCTTGGATAAATCACAGAAGATGCCCAAGGCATTGCATTTATCTTGTTGTGTAATAATTTATGTTTATTAAAAAAATCTTTGCATTTGGTCTAAAATTAATTTCTCAAAAATGTTACTAAAGGTAGACAGTACAGAAATAGGTCTATAATTTGTGGGGTCTAATGTACTACCTGATTTAAACAAAGGTATTATTTTACTATCTTTCATAAGATCAGGAAACTCCCCATTGTCAATATAACCTTTTGACGTCATGTCATGTATAGATGACAAACCAAAATGTGCCCAGCACGCCACGGTTCGACTTTGACGCCGAGGGCAAGTTTTTGATTTTTTGACGTGTGGCGGTCAAAAGGTTAAAGATAAGAGCTAGAGTAGGTGCTACAATGTCAATAATAGACTTGGCTACTTCTATAGAATTAGGTGCCCCACATATCTGCAGTTTTTTTTTACATTTAAAGTGTGAAAGGTTTTATTATATCTCTACAATATTCAAAATCAAATTCCGAATCGCAACCATTAACATTTTCCTTAAGCAATGACAACAACAGAAGGTGATGAGTTTAGTGATTTAGTAGTTGAAACGGGAATATCTGAAAACAAATTTTCAAATGCCTCTGCGACTTTCACTATTAATAATATTCCAAGTCGTTTTAGTTACATTACTGCTGTTTTTAATCTTTGAACCCAAATAACGTGACTTGGCCATACTATAACAAACTTTTTAAAATGATTTTGAATAATTTCTAACATACAAATTAAATTCATCAGTGTTAACATAAGTCCTTTCATTGTATAGTTCATAAAGTCGTGTTCAACTTTTATGAATACCAATGGTAGCCCAATCACTCAAACTTAAAGTCCCAGAAATTATTTCAATTCAATCATTTACAGGCACTTCTGAATTGTCAAGAAGTCGGTCAGTCAGAAAATATGAAGCAAGTTGCCCATTCTAAAGCGTAGGTACCTATGGAGAAGAACGGGCAAGAAACTCCATGGACACTCTTTTAAATTATATTTTTACAAAAATATTAGTTACATCATTAATGTTGAATTTAGAATTATATGTGAGAACGATGTAAAAAAGACGTATGCGTTAAAAGCATCCAGAGTACAGCCAATAGCAAAAAAAACAACAATCCAAAAATAAAATAATTTAAAATAAAAATAAGCCGCGGCAGCTAAGTGATGACCAGCCCCAACTGACGGCGCCCGTTCACGAACATGACGCATAGATCAGCACCATTCAGCTCAACCATTTTGAAGGGAACTAAATGATCCAACACACACGCCACCGTCAGCGAGACATTTGTGTGAGCATGACATACCTACTATCAGCCGTCAGGGCACATTCAAGTCAATGAAAGACATATTAGGTACCCGGTAAATGGTAAATAAGGTATAGTACATACATAGAACTCACATCTGGGCTATGCAATTATACAATACAAAGGAAATTGAGTTTATACTGAACAATGCATTACTATTAATCGAGATAGTCTTGGGAATAAAGATGGAATCAAATTGTTTACGGTTTATAATAAAAAAATATCATAAAGATGATTAGGATCAGCATGAATAGACAAAACTGGTAATTTAATAATGAGTTTTACTTTAAAAGCCTCCAAGCGATTTGCAGTTTTGGGGTTAACAGAGATATCCTTTTTAGCCACTTTTTTTTGTTTTGGTTTTGAATAGTAATCCTTTGCCCGCAATGATCTGAATCTCGTAAATTTATAATTTCTTTGTGGCTTGGTATAATATCTGTTATATTATCTAGGCATGTGGCACTAGTGGGGGTAAAACAATAAAGTTGTATCCTGGGTAAAGTTACATTTAATAACATAATTTCTTTCATAATATGAAACAAAGAACAATCAGGAATACAGTAATTTATTATTGAGTGTCCCGGATATTCATCTGTCAACAAGTTAATCTTACTTCTCTCTCATGTAACGAAATGTGCCTAAACCTGACGCGTCCTTGAAATTTCACTCTTAATTCTCGTCCAATTATCGAACTGCCGCAAAAGGAAGTATCAATTCAAAAAAATATTTATATATTTTCAGGACTAACCCTAGACCCTTATGGGTACCTACAAGGCAGCTACTAATAAACGTGAAGTGGACCAACATTCATCAAAGCAATGGTTTTTATAACGTTAGCTTAGATAGAATGGCCTTAGTTTTAAAATCATTTAATCCCATATATTTCTATACAAAAGCGAAGAACCGGTCGAAGTGGAGGTGCTTGGTCCCAAGCCTATGTCCAGCAGTGGACGTCTTTCGGCTGAAATGATGATGATGATTTCTATACAGTGTGGTAAGGACACACAACCTATTATGGATTACCTACCACTATTACTATTATGGATTCAGTGCATGATTTTGAACCCCCCTGTGCTGAAATATTTCGTCGGTTATTATAAATTAGCTGAGTGCATTTTGACCTCGTAGGACCGCACTTTTCTATGAAACAGCAAATTTTTTTTTTGATAACCTACCAAAAATTTCTGTGCTATGTCTGGAACCATAATTATGCTGAATTTAATTCATTAGTTTGCGCGTCGATGTCCCTGCCAGCCGTACAGGTTGATTGGTAAGTAGATGCATTCGTTGAACGAGGGTATTACAGCTAGGTTGCAACGACCTCAGTAACATGGGTTCGAAACTGGGTTGTTCAAACAAATAAGTGTAACACTCGGTCAGGAGGAAGTCGGAGAAATGTGAAAATCTAACTTTTTTTCCCATAATTAAGAGAAGTTATACACAGTACCTTTTAACTCCTTTTCCATACGTATTTCCTATTTTTCGAAAACACGTACCTACTGTACATTGCTTAAATTGCGATATTAGGTTTAAAAATAGGTATAAATATTTAATGACACCACTTCAACTTACAGCGAGTCATTTTCATCACTACACTTGTAAGCCTGTACAACTTAAAATAAAGTCCCGTGTCGTCATACGCTTCAGTGCTTTTCAATCAAATAAAGCTGTGTTCAAAGCGGGCCGTCAAACGGCAAGTAACAATAAAATGGCTACAATACCTCTTTGTTTTACTGCGATAAAAACCATTGCATTTCCCATCGCCAGGATGCGATTGTCATAGGTATATTGATTGGAGCGACGGTGACATCCTCTACACAATATAACCGTAACGTGACAAAGAAGAAGAATAATATACAACTATACAAGCAGATCGCTTTGTTTTACCTACTTATTAGAAGGGGAAGGGTACATTTTAGTGTTGCTGTTCTTTAAGTTCTTTTTCCATCAGCACTAAGGATAACGGGTGTAAAAAGATTACTTTAAACGAAGCTGAGACTTGTACTAAAAATTACAATGACGGTGGTCATTGAATTTTTTTTTGTACTGTCGCCTGCACATCAAGGTATCCGAAACTGTAAAATTTTCCCAATCAACTTAGAACGTTATGCTTTAGCGATAAAGTTGAAAATCTATAATAGATATTTGACAGATTGTAGTAGCTTGATGTCGTTAAATATAAATATTGAAGGTAAAAATTCCAAAATTCCTTTTACTGACTTTTTTTTTACAAAAACAAGTTTTTCATGTTATAAACAACAACTCAACAAAACCCCCAAACAACAACCCAACAACTCAACTCAAAACTCAACTCAATAAACCAACTTCAACAACTCAACCCCAAACAAAAACTCCCACAATAACTCAACTCCAAACCCCAACGTAACAACAACGACAATGTTCAACGTTCAACTTTAAATACCCCCACGACCCGTGTACGACCCCTGTATGCACCCATATGCACAATGTTTTGTGCGTGTTACTTTGCGCACTACCGTAATCAGCAAATTTTCACACCAAAAATTAAAGTCGTTTCCCAGCAATTATTTTTATGCAATATTACTTAGTTTGATGTACAGAATGCGTAGTTGGCGGTTATGTGATGGGTTTTTATAAAGTCTGTATAAGAAAAGTTTATGTAAAAATATTAGCCGATCAGCAATGTGGTAGCAGGACTGACTGCCCAGAGTGCGCTAGCCGTACCTAGAGTAGGTTGCACGTCACTGGTAAAAAAAAACAGTACAAGCTGGCCTCACATCTATACCCACCTAATCTATAAAAATAAATAAAATTTAAAAGCATATTATACGATAATTACAAAAAAAAAAAAAAATGTTGTCCGCCTCTTTGTTCCGCCTAATCTCCGAAACGGCTGGACGGGTTTTGACGGGGCTTTCACTGGCACATGGCTGATGTGTAAAGGAGTAACTTAGACTTTTATTTTTGAAAAAGAATTAGGGTTCCGCGCAAAAAAAATTAAAACCCATGAAATCCAATTTGTTTTCCGTCATGCATGCGAACGAAGTCGTGGGCACAGCTAGTTCTAATATATAATAACTTGATTTCAAACCATCCATATTTGTGTCAGTAAGTATACCTACTTCAGAACTTTGTTTGTAAACCACAAAAAAAACTAAATCAAATAGACACCTGGAGTATAATCCAGTGTCTGAGAAATGAACCGTCTAACCGGTCAGCTATCTTTCAAAATAAATTTAATTTTCAGAATGCTGTTGGAGCTTCCTCCGGTACGGTGCAAAATGAAGGCCGCTCACTTTCTCATTATGGCGTGAAAGCCATCAATCCGAGCTTCCATAAACTTTCCAGACGCACTACAGTATCTGGCTAGCCCTAACAACATCCTAATGAAACTCCGTATTACGCTAGGCCAGCCCAAGATCAAAGTGTTACCAACACCGTGTCATACTGTACCTACACCAAGGATCGTGAAACCAACCAATAAACCACCAAAACCAAAACAGTGAATAAACCAGCGTATTTGATGAGGTCGCTGCTTAGAAATTTTATTGATCTATGGATCCAACAGTTTATATAGCATAACAGAAGTGGTCGCACAATACCATGGCTATTATGAACAAAAGTCCTCCAGGCCGAATTTTCAACGGAGACTAGCCATCTACCCGGGCGATATTATAGTTTACAAGTGTGTGCGAAGACAAAGGTGCACTCACTCTTCCCTCACTCTCATAGTCCGACGGGACGGCAATGCGACACGACCGGAGAGAGATCAGGCGCAGGACCAACGGCTTAACGTGCTTTCCGAGCCACGGGGGTATCAACACCACCAACTTCCAAACTCCGGGCTGTGACTGAGAAATTCCTGATGGGAAACCCAATAACACTTTGCCCGACCTGATAATCGAATCCAGGACCACCACGTCCAGCAGTCGCGCTTGTGACCACGAGACCAACGAACTATGATGAATATCAAAGTTGTTGTAATACGAAAGTTGGCCGTAACTGTCCAGCGCTGATTTGTTGGATTCGTTTTCTCCTCTACCGATAATTTTTTCCTCCTCACAGTTCATTTTGTTTATATGTATGTATCTATCTGTGTATTAGTATTTATTCTTCTATTTTATAGTCATTTCCTAGCTATTTATCCCATATGTTGCACCTGCCATGTTTTGTCTCTGCATCACCCTAAGTTTGACTGGTAGAAAATCCCTCAGGCATTAAGTCCGCCTTTGTACAGTATTTCTATTATTTGTGCATAAAGTTTTAATGTATAAATAAATACAAAAGTTATAACAAAGTGGTATTTTGCCTAGGAACTGCTTGGAACTGAAGTTATAACGCCAAATAACGGTATTATTGATTAAGTAACCTTTACAAGTAAAAGATTACTACGTTCCCTGAAAACCGACCAATTAGGGCTAATATTCACTTAGTTGATAAGTATATATTGTTAAAACCTTAAAGATGCTTTGATTAAAGGAAGAAAAGTAATTAATAGCTCGATGAGGTGCAGTTTGACAAAGTATCATGTTTAATAGCCTAAGTTGCTTATAAACGTTAAGCTTATAATTAATATTGAGTTCGTAATTAATTTACTTTGAATTTTATCTGAAAGTTGAAACGATTTTGCAAGAGACGCTTATAACTTTAGTAAAATTTTCAATTAGAATTTTCAAAGGGGTATTAAACAATATTGACACAAAAAGTTAATAGACATTATGTCGATATCATTTGAGCAACGTGGTCCGGACTGCTGAACAACAGATCGTTAGACTTCACTCAGTCATTTGTGAGCAATTTCCTTTACCCGAATAATAAAGTTCTGTACAGCGACTTCATTTTCGTGTACTTAAGTAGGTAACGAAAAAGTTTTGTCAGTAATAAAATAATTGGATGTTGTTGGTGGCGGCGTTCTGTCATTTCTACAAAAAAGCGTGAGTTTGTTTGTATTGATGTTGATGTTTTATTTAACCTTGACTTTGGGTAGCAGCAGAAGATAATCTCTCACAATATTTAACTAAAGTGTCAATAATAGCGTTGTTTAGCTCTCCCTATCACACAAAGACCGGAAGAAACTTTTGGAAGTCATCCAAATATCAGTGGCAAACAATTCGTATGCAATAAAATAGGATTTTTATAACAGTGCGTAGATGAGTCCGATTCCGCGATTCCGTGCGTAGTAAATGTATAGTTACATTGTTTATTGGTAATTAAAACTTGCGGGTTTTAATGCTCTTAGAAGACTAACAGCTACTGTCGAGGTCGACTGATTGAACGCAAATTGCCGATTTAACCATAGGAACCTGGTGAATGCGGCCTCGGTAGTCGTCGTTTTAATTCATTAGGCAATAAAGTGAATTAGGAATACCAATTGGCACCCTATGCCGGCTGTGTCCGTCACTCGCTTGTGATTTAATTCCAGCTGTCCCTGGAATGTAAAACGTTTTAGTTGGTCTTCGGCGATAGTAAAACGTTTTCAGTTTACGGGGCTTACAGGACCTAAACACAAAAAAACGCAAGTTTTAGAAACAATAAAAGTATTTATGATCGACTACAGTAAAAAACAAAATCAGAAGAATTTATGATATTCTTCAGGATATTATATTGCTAGGTAGATAGTGTATTGAAAACATAATACAACTAATTTTATACGACAGAAAAAAATCATGAAGATACCTCTAAAAAAGTTTCTTTTTACAATAAAAACCATACTAATTAATATACATACAATCATTCTGATTTTTTGTCAGATTATTACTAAAATACCTAGTGTTTTAAATTTTTCGTCCAAACAATAGATTTTTTGTAATTAAATAATTGCTTCATATTTTGCAATAAATTACCTGCGTTGTGTCATCGCGCTTCTCTTTCTTTTCTATGCAGACCGACAGTGACCGCGCTTTAGGTCATGTAAGCGCCTCATATAAAAAAAAAGTTCGTTTGTTCTGTAATAGGGTAACTATGCCAGTTCATATTTCATCAAAGTTTTTTTGGAACTCCTTATGGCGACTTAATTCTCATCTTTTTAAAATACACTCTATTGAAATAATGCTAGTCGGTATTTCGACTTTAGATAATAGAAAAAAAGGACCATTGTAGTCCTGCGGAAAAGTCTCCGACAGTTAGGTATGTTACGAGAAGACTATTCAGATAAAGGTAACATTTCTGCAGCGGCTGTGTGATAGTCACAATCAAGAACCCTGTGTTGACCACAAAAATAACTATTCATTCTTGCGGTTCTGTAGACTGTAGGATCGCATCTCTACCTTATTAGATATAGTAAGGTTTACCTTTCATTTTAATATTCTTTCTTTACACTTTTGTTTTCATATTTTTCTATGAAAATATACTTAGGCAATAATTACTTTTTGCGATGAAGAAGCAATGCCATGATCCCTAACCGAAAAGTTTAATTAGGTACACATTCTTCAAAATATTTAGCTTTAAGACAAAAACGCAGCAAGTAATTTTCTTAACTGCAGTATCTTCTATGTCTATTCTCCCCAGCATTGTAGTCGTCAGTTATTGCCTGGCCTAGTCTAAGGATCTGATAGGAGAATATAAAGAAAAGAGTGGAGGCTGAAACATTTGTCAGAAATACGGTTTTGTATTGTTTCACCAAATTGCACAGTTTTCCACCGTTATGGTTTATAATTTGCAGGACTTTGTTTGCCAAAACAATAGCGGCGTCTTTCCCATTTGCATAAAAACACGGACAGGTGACATCGAATCGAGTCGCTGTTTATATAACATTAATACGTGTATATTTTGAAAATACAACGGTTTTTTTTTGTTTAAGCAAGTATTTATGTTTTTCTGCTGTCATCGGCTAAATGATAAAAGTTTAGGTAGTAAGTAATTTGCTGTACAATCGTCACTGATTGATAGCTGGCACGGATATCTATGATAGCTGGTAATAATAACGATCGAGCGTGACGGAAAATCATTTTAAATGTGAATAGTTTTCATAAAATTACCTCTTGAGAGTTAGGCATATAAATAATTAAAAATAGTCCATACATGCGCATGAAGAAGTTTATGTCAATTTAACTATTATTGTATCATTAAAACTGCTGTCGATCCCGTTACTCGAAGCCACGACTAAATCTAAAGAAGGGAAATTTTCCAGGCCTATAGGTCTTTGAAACGCTTCCTCCTCAAAATGCACCGTGACGTAAGTATTTATAACGTACGATGTGCCGCCAACCATTTTTATTCACCGAGAAAATTACAATTTATCGTGTTCTATACCGTTAATTTCCCTAAAACAGGGATGCATCTATCTATGACGTAGGTATATTTTTCAGGACCTAGATACACAAATTAAACCATTTAAAAGTGATTCTATAACAGGCAAACTCGGAAAGTTTAACTTGTAAACTGCAATTATTGGTCTTATTATTAATTGTTCGACGAGCCGTACATTAAACCGACTTACTGTCTTATTTTACTCGCCAGTTTTTTAAACATTTAATACTTATACATAAGTAAATGTCGCGATGGATCCTGTTAACATTTAAGTAGGTACCTATAGCACGCAGCCGAGCCGGGCTGCAGCACCGATGTCCCATTGTTTACAATAAAATTGTCGTGATGGCTTTGAAGGCTACAGCGTTCATTATTGTTATATACTTGAGATAATCGCTACATGGGAACATAAACACCGGTGTCAATGTTTTGCAATTTTTATTAAAGCAATCGTCTTACTTACCATTCCAATTACAATAACTTTGTTATTTAATGCTTTTTTCCGTCGAACATTAACTAGTACCTTCCTAAATAAAATTAAATGATCACGACCATGACGATGTCATTGGTTTTTTGTACAATAGAACAGACAACGTTCAACAGGGCAGCGTTCAAGGTAAAGAAATCACTTGAGGATATTAAACAGTGGAGCAATTAAGTGTCTAGCTACGCGGAGACTCCTCCATTTTATATGGATAAAGTAGACAGGTTAATTGTCCCCGTTTCGTCTTTTGTTATCTACGTTTATTCTCTGCCCTCCAAGGGCAAATAAATAAAGTTGTTTCGGGTGATATCAGTTCAAAAGAAATGGATTATGTTCTGCTCCAAAAAATGTTATGTGGACCGTGAGGTAGAATAAAGATATATGTAAGTAGGTAGGAGGTGGCATGGCGGTACCAGTACCAGGCAGGTCAAGCTTGTGCCCAGCGGGAGTAACAACCTGTCTCGCAACCAGCGCAATACTTGTTATGCAACTAACAGATCCGATGTCATTGGATATTACCGTATTGAGATTTTTTATCTGCTTCTCGTAGACCGGTTTGACAAGTTCATTGTCTTCATAGAGGTCAATAAACCGTCTTAATATTGGCGAAACTAGGCTTCTGTCAAGGTTAATTAAAACGATCACTCTTACTTTTGTTTATATTATAGGATTCGCAGCCTGCCTTTGATCGTAGGAACGCGATAAAGGTTTTCTATACTGCAAAAGCATTACCTATTCAATAAACCGCGTTACGAGTAGTGAAACCGCTTTCTCGATTGCACACAATGCTTGGAACTAATCCAAACCTGAACACAACGACTTTAAGTGAAAGGAAAGGACCAAATAAAATTCGAAAATAAATTATAGGTACATGTGATTGGTTATGTGGGTAACGGTGCGGCCCTGGAGTGGCCCGGCTGTGGAGCGTGGTGCGTGGTGCCAGGACGATTGTATGGAGATCGACCGTTACTTACGGCTGCTTAAGTTCAAGAGTTGAACGAACTATCACATCAGTTTCATGAATAACAATACGTGTTCTTACGATGTAGCCATCATACTAATTATTTACTCAAGCTACTTATATTATTGAGACATTCAAGGTGAAGTTAACGTGGTGTGGCATTGTTGTTAATTTGCTAACTGCAAAAAACTGCTGTTTTTACTCGCCTGCTTCATTCTTATAAAACAATATTTCCCTTAACGCCTTCTTGATCTAGCTGTTAAAAGTTTCTGGTTAACTATACTATTAACGCTCGTGTATTGTTACCGTGGGGTACTAACCTTCAAAACGCGGGCGTGACCTTGAACGTGACCTTTGAGTAAATCCCATATATCTAATATTCATAATATTTAAACATCAAACAGTACCTATATGCGACTGACTGGTGGTTTTGAAAAAAGCCTTTAAAAGCTTTTATATCACCAATTTCGGATTACGAAGAGGGATTGGTTCATTAGAAATTTGTTACTACGTGTTAATTAGATATCTTTTACAATTATTAAAGAAGCGCAGGACCTATATTAAAGCATCGCGTTTGTGTATATCAGTGTGTAGCGTCCACCTGGAAAATTGCCTACTTTATTAGTCTGACATTCAGGAAGTCTACTACTAATTAAAGCTACTAACTTAATTATGAACTTCAAAACCTACCAAATTATCACCTACATTGAGTACTTAGGTAGGTACTACCAAGAGGTTTCCCACGCTAGGCTAAGACCCAATTATTCAAAAAACTCATCATTTAGAAATACTACCTACCTTAGCTGGTTATTTTAATGAGTATGAAGTGACACCATTTTTTTTTTATGATGGTGATCCTATCGGAGATTTCAATGGATTGGAATAAATTAGGCTTGATAGGTAAGTAGGAGTAATCTAGGCAAGGGACTGTGAACATGGTTTTAGATTATACTAGCTGTGCCCCGCGGTTTCACCCGCATTAGTGTCGATCCCGTGGAAATATCGGGATAAAAAGCCAATATGTTAATCCAGGATGTCAGCTACCTTCATACAAAATTTTATCAAAATTGGTCCAGCCGTTTGAGCGTGAAGAAGTAAGAAACATATAAACACACACACACACACCCCGACAAACTTTCGCCTTTATAATATTAGTGTGATACAGGGTGGCGGGAACATCGACGCGAAAACTGTAACCATGAATGATGATTCTAGACTTCCTAGCGCAGTAATTATTAGTCGGTTTTCAAAAAAAAAAACTGCTGTTTCATAGAAACGTGCAATACCTGTCAAAATATATGGACGAGCTAATCTTTTTATATCATTTAACAAACCAATTACTTTCTGGTTACCGAAATACTAAAAATAACGTCGAAACTTTCCGACTTCAAAATATTTAATACAATAATAAATGTTTATTTGTACATAAAAATCAAACAATATTTAGTGACAGGCTTAATTCTATCAAAAAGTACTTTGTGGTGACAGGATTAAATGCTCCTACAAACAGGCGCGACACGCGACGCGAATCGCGCGCGATTCAAAAGCGCCGCAAGTCGTGCAACGAGCGGTGCGGAGCCTTTAGTCGTACAGCAGAGACAATTTATGAATGAACGTTTAACTTCTAAACTAGGCATGAAGCACAAGCTTCTTGATACAGGTCAGGTCAGACACAGAAGTGCGGTGATATAAGTAATATACATCTATACATTTTTCGTGCAAAATTTCGTGCAAGTAGGTACCTACCTACTAATCATTTCCGAATCATTTTCTAATAAGATTGGTAGGAACTGACAGCTGAATTTCCTCTAATTCATTGAAGTATTATTTCAGGACGCCATATGCGAAAATAAAATTATTTTAGGTCTTGATAATTTTAGCACAATGACGGACCAAGACTAAACTGTTACTAGAATAGCTTGATAGTTTAAAAAAAATCACTTGTACGTCATAAAATTCAGAATAGATTTTCGCTGTGTGCAATTAAACTATGTGAATGATTGAAATCTTTCTGATAAACCTTTAACTTGAAAGTAGATACATAGGTACCATTCAGACATAGTCCATACAAAGTCCATGCATTCAGATAGCAACTTTACGTTCGATACATATTATATTGAAAATTTTCACAAGCGTAGGTAGGAAGGAGGAAAACTACCGTCTGACACGTTTGATTTGACTTAACATGTTTGTTTACGTTTCTAATATCGTCTATTAGCATAGAAACTGGCATTGCCCTGAGAAGTCGACGGATCATCACGAGTAGGTAGATCCAGTCATCACAACAAGTCAAGAATTATTTTTCCGACTACGTAAACGCTACGTAATATTTTGAATGAAAATGTCAGTTCGAAAAGGTGACATGTGCCCGCCCGCCATTTGGGAAAAGAGTTTGTTTGAAAATTGCATTTTAGCTCGTTGACCGTACACTAGGCGTATGTTTGACAAACATAGGCGTGACGTCACTGTGCTGGCCTCCCTTTAATTACATCAATGACTAGTCAATGAGACTAGAAATGACTAAATAATACAATTTTTGATTTAAATGATCTCTAACTAACTTTTGGCCTCGGCATCTCCCACGTAGAGGTCAGAATTGAATGGGTTCAATTCTGACGTAATACAGGTATAAAATGTAGTGGTTATATCCTTAACCAAGTAATAACAGAATAGATTAGTAGGTACCTAATGTTTCAAGAGCTGTAGCTGCTTCTGTAGAATTGTGTATATCATGGCAGGTAACTAAGGCTCTAATCACTATAAATGCAAAATAAACTTAGGTAGGTACAGGTAAAAATAAACAGCCGTCGACAAAAATCTTTAATTCTAAAATTCGATGCCAGCTTTTAGATTGAACATGCGCAACATTTCACTAAATATCCGATCGGGAATGAACTGTCAATGTCTGAATAGCTGCCTGAACAGCGGAAATGTTTTCGCGCCACAAATTACATAAATCAGAGCAATGTGAATTATTTATAAAGTTAATATTAAAATTAGGTGCTAAACCGCCGGTGGCACAGCGTAGTTGACAAAAACAATGACGTAAAGACACTCTATTCTGTTAACACTTGGAAGAAAAGGTGCTAATCATTCATTAATAAAAACCAGAAGTGTTATAAACGAATTGGTACACGACGACGCGACGCGTCAAAATTATCTATTATGATACATCATTTATGCTATGTTCACACGCGCGCGTTCAACTCGACATTCAACGGGCACATTCACATTCACGAGCGTGTAAACGGTACGCCCGAGCCCGTAAACGCGCCTGTGAACGTGAATGCCGCGAATCGGGCGTGCTGACTGACACGACGGCGTGCGTGTGAACAGCTTGAATGTTCGCCGACCTGGGGCGGGCTGCATGCCGCGCAGCCCGCCAGGCAGCCCGCCGGGCTGCCTGGCGGGCTGCGCTATGCTATGTTCACATGCACGGCGTGCATGTGAACATAGCATTAAAGATTGGGGATTTCAGGGTGTAATGCTATGTTCACATGCACGCCGTGCAGCCCGGCGGGCTGCCTGGCGGGCTGCGCGGCATGCAGCCCGCCCCAGGTCGGCGAACATTCAAGCTGTTCACACGCACGCCGTCGTGTCAGTCAGCACGCCCGGTTCGCGGCATTCACGTTCACAGGCGCGTTTACGGGCTCGGGCGTACCGTTTACACGCTCGTGAATGTGAATGTGCACGTTGAATGTCGAGTTGAACGCGCGCGTGTGAACATAGCATGATGTTGAATCTAAATATTACCTATTTAGATTTTCAATCAAATTGACGATAATATTACCTTAATGTAGGTATACGTGAAGTTAATAAGCACTATTTCAGAAACAGAACGTGTTGTTATATACTTATAATGAGACAATCAAAAATTCTAATCAAAGTTAAGTAATAAAGTCATACGTGTTCTAGTTACACGTGATCTTGCACTGCAGTACATTATATAATTAATGTACCTACTCAATTCTATCCACGATTCTGAAGTTCTTTGCCTTATTTGATTTTATATTTTTCTGATTAAAATTCCATGTTTGTTTGCTGGTAACTCGCAACTTAATCTCAGTTTTGTTTTGCACAATGAGAATGTAAATGGTGATTGTGTAAATACAAGTTGGAAAACCAAAGTTGGTTTATTTGCTTGTATCACATCACATCAGGCAAAATCCGTTTGTAGTGTGAACATAGCTCCGATATGGTCAACATTATGAGAGTTATTAACACAAAGCCTCGAAGTATTTGAATAAGAACTTAACCGACACACATTTTGTGAACCCACCTACTATGCTGAAATGCTCTTTCATTTGCAAAACATTTATTTCAACTGGCTAGCATCGCAACAATTTATGAAACAATATTTAGGGGTATAGTCAAGATTCTCATGTCAAAGAACCAATAATGTTGTCAATTTTATAAGTTGGGGAAAGTTTATTAGCTACTTATTTACACAAAAGATATAAATCAAAGCAAAGATCAGAGGCTGGGTTGCCATTGTTTTAACACGTGCACATATTATCATCAAACTGTGTCGCTGAAAATTCAAGTATTTATATGTTTTTATGAAAGTCCAAGTAGGCACAAGTGAGTGACGCCGCAAGTACGCCATTACATTTATAAATTGTGGGAACTTTGAGATAAGTGGGTGAATTCTCGTAAGATAGCAATATTTAATAGGTAATTTACATAATATTATCATGTTGTATACTTGTATCGTACTTTTAAGAGGAGATTGCACCTCTTGGATGTATAAAGTTTCTCGGTATGACGTGCTTTACTTGAAAAAAGAGTTAATAAATGAATTTGTTCGTCGAGTAACTGACGTTCATAGCTGATAATAATAGGCAAATTAAACATAATTTAGAACGATAATAAAAATCGTGTATTGTGAAATGTTTTTTTAATACTTTGTTCTTGAAGTTTATCTTATGGCCGCCGCGTCGCGAAGCTAGGAGATAGTGAGTGTAGGTAACGCAGCTAGTTTCGATTCCCAGCGGTGATAAGCACGTGTGGTTTAACAACGTCGTTAATACAACGATTTTAATGAAGATTGCTTTTGACTATCACACGTATATTCAAGATAAACCGTTAATTTATGGACGATGTCGTTCCAAACCATTACGCAATACACATTCTGTATCACGTTTTTAAGAATTAAAACAGTCATGACTTTCGATACGATACCGACTAACAACATTGTTAATCTTTTAAAAATATTATAGTGAAAGAAGAACAATATTTAAGTAAATAACACAAGGTAGGTACTCACTTGACGTTGTTCCTCATGTCGTAGCTTGTTGCGATGTATCCTGCGTCCCCACTAGAACAAAAAACACGACTCTTTTATACATTCATCCAATCAATAAACTGTAAAATATTTAGAAAGTTCTACAGTCATTCGTGGGTTTCACCGCGCTCTGTTAAATGTTTAAACGGCCGTCATCTCTATAAAGTAGGTACGAACCCTGGGTCCTTGAATGAATCGTGTATCTCGGTCATTGTGGTTGTGAATCAGGGTGCAATATCCACTAATTATTATATGGCGGAGACAATGGGCGCGCGGGACACGATTGACACGCCGCGACGACCGCCGTGTCTGAACTGTCGCCGCTTCTATTAATGTTATTATAGAACAGGTGGCTACTGCCGACGGTAATTTAGTAAACATACAATATAATCTTCGATAGAAATCGTTTTCCTAGCAGTGAGAGAAATGAGAAATCGTCCCCAGCGACGTTCTAGGCCATTACCGCGTGCAGCGTGCGCTGGTCTGACGTCTGACTGGTCAGCAACCTGCTCGACACACATAAAGTTGCCGTGAGCCAGTCAGGTTCGCTAATATCAGCATTAACGCGATACTCAATGAACTGTTTCCTACTTTACTTTGAAACACGCAGGGACGACGTAATCTCGTATATATAAGTAGTATTACTTATAAATTGCATCTTCTGTTGCTACTACGGACTGGATGCATTTTTCCAGCAGATTTACTTCACGATCTTTGCAACTTGGTAGTCAAGTTTTTTTGTTTTGTATTCCCCATCTCTGAATACCAAAAACAATTTCGAATACGCTATTTTCGGTAGGTATATGAATTGGGTTGAATTCATTTGTAAAATTGCTTTGTGAATCTCAATAAAATCTGAAAAGAAAATGTTCTAATCAGTAGGTAACCTACGATTCTAGGTAAGTACCTACCTATATTAGATATTAATGTCAAAAACGAAGCGCTCTGTATTTATGTGAAAAATATATTAGTTAAAGTTATTAAGTAGTTAAAAACTAAACTAAACGTGTCCAAAAGTTTAGATTAGTTGACTACCCGAGCTTAATATTCGCTTTACATGATTCAAATTTTAATTTGAGGTATTTATTTTTGTTTAATGTATTGCTAGCCCCTGTGGAATTCATAGAGCCTATTTATATTTTCCCAACCTATTACTTTGATATGAATCTTAACTACCGATAATCACGTTTATTTAGTAACTAGCTGCGCCATGCGGTTTCACCCGCGTAAATGTCGATCCCGTGGGAATATCGGGATAAAAAGTAGCCTATATGTTAATCCAGGGTGTCAGCTACCTCCATACAAAATTTTATTAAAATTGGGCCAGCCGTTTGAGCGTGAAGAAGTAACAAACATATAAACACACACACAAACTTTCGCCTTTATAATATTAGTGTGATAAAGTAAGTTCATAAATAAAGGAAACCGACGGACGTGTAGGTATGTTTCCGCAAGCGTCTGTGATAAGGGAGTTAGAAATTATTTACAGACTTTGAAAACACGTTTTCCTGGCACAAAAACGGTATAAAACCGTAGCTACCACCCTGTCAGTTTTCTCGAATAGATATGTATGCAAAGTGGACTTCCCACACCAAGGTCGACTTTCCTCCCTCTCCTGTATCAAATATCGATTTACCTTTAATGCATTACGATTTTATCTACGATCGAATGCGATATTATACAACACGTGGACGCATCATTACTCTACATCGAGCTATAATAGCTATGATTGACGTTCGCTATAATTCATTTAAATAGTTACCTAGATATAGCCAGGCTACCATGATGCAGGTGACGCCTATGACTAAGGCACTAATAATACTAGGAGTAAATTAGTTTTACCCTCCATTAAGTAGGATGCGCACAATTTGGCTGAAGCACTGTGCGCCACTCGACTCAACTCCACTCGGCACCTCCTGAATTAGGCAAATCAGCGAGTTTCATCAAATCAAAACTTGGTAACGAACCACATAAGTTATTAACGCCGTATGTACGGCAGGCTACTTGGTAACTAAGTCGATTATACTCATCGCGCGTGTATCTCCTACGGTACAGTTTGTATGTATGTTGATAACAAATTGTGCGTAACATTTTTCTAGAAAGCAATGCATAATGGTGAAATGTCGCTCGCGGTAATCAGGAATGTACTGCTACAAGAAAGTTTACAATGAAAACGATTATCGAGGGATTTCCATGACTTCAGTCGCTGATACTAGGTAGGCGAATTTATCGAAATTCTTAACATACTAGCTTCCCCGACCTACCCCGTCGCATCGCATCGCCTGCCCGCGCTAGTAGGTACTTCGTTTTCGCTTCGTTTCCGTTGGGAATCCTAGCGTGATGTTAAAAAGCCTTCCTCAGTATTTGGGCTGTCAAATGCAAAAAATAATTTTTAAAATCCGACTTGTAGTTCCGGAGGTTACCCCTTACATACAAACTAACAAACAAATTTTACCTCTTTATAATAATTATTAGTATAGATTAGATTAACATACGACATTGGATAATTGTTGTACAGTTATTTCTACAACTTAATAGACCACCTCATTAGATGATTCAGAATATTAATCCGATCCATTCTGGAAATAACATTCAGAACATCAATGCAGAGAATATTCATATAAAACACACAAGAAATTGTAATTGTAATTTCTCAAAGCAGACCACCTCGCCATCGTTGTGAAGAGAAACTACTTATGGAACTACAAGTCTAGTTTTCTACTCTAATACAGATTAGATGAAGCAGGTTTAAACTAGAGTTCCGATGTACTTAGTGGACAGGCGAACTTGGAAACTTTCACAATGTAGCTTGATCTCGGCATTTGATTACTTGACCATGAAACTTGGCAGAGAAATGATCTCAATCTAGTTGAATATTGTTCACAAATTGATTTAGTTTTAACCGCCTGTGATTACATAAACAAATTGTGAAATAGCCATATTTAACTAAGGAACCTCAAATATACCTAAAATTATTTGGCTCGCCGGTAAAGAGAAGTGCAAATATTGTGTAGTCTGTCAGCAAACGTGCAAAATATTTTAGTTTTTATCTGGTAAAAACTGGAATATATATATATATATATATATATGTGTACTACCTTGGTCGAGGAGGAAGTTAAGGGTCAGTTCACACCGAGACGCGACGCGACGCGCAGTTTTCAAGATAGAAATACAATTACAGACCTTATCTACTACACTACAAGGTACACAATTCTAGTGTCTACTACGTCGAGCTACGCAGCGCGGTGCCGCGCATCGTAGCTCACTGAATCGTGTACCTTTTTGTGTAGTAGATAAGGTCTGTAATTGTATTTCTATCTTGAAAACTGCGCGCCGCGTCGCGTCTCGGTGTGAACTGACCCTAAGCGTTCAAAAATGATGCAATTTAAAGGCATTGTGACACTACAGTGACTAGACACATGTAATGTAGGTACCTGGGGGCCTAAAAAGGCCACTTTGACAGAATCATAAAAGGATAACATTATGAATCATAATGGACAGTTAACTGTTAAGTTAATCGTATCAAATCCTATTGGTGAAGGATTTATCAGTTATTTTTTTTTGTCTGTGCTAAATACCAATCAATCCAAGCCCAATCTCTTTGATTATGCCTACGTAGTGCAGCGAAAAAAAGAAAAATACGGACACAGTGTTCGTATATGATTCATAATGTTATCCTTTTATGATTCTGCCAAAGTGGCATTATTAGCTGCCCTTGGTTACTGGATAGACCGTATTTATGTATGTACCTAGGTAGTTGTCGCAAGTAAGATATTGTGAAATTAAAATATGTCACAGAACACGATGCCGATGGAGACTGGTACTGTGACTGCTTAGGTACATTAATTCTTGACAACGTTTTACTATAAATATTCCTTGACGTAACCTAGTAAAGTTCGCTTGAATAAATCTCGTGAGCAAAATATTAACATGGCAGCTATAATTTACTTATGATGTCGCACGAAGTTAAAACTAAACGGTATTCTTATAAGCCACAAGGAAAGGCGTTTAAAATTTTACATCGACTACTTAAATATTTCTCGATTAAATTCTTAATTCAATTAATAGGTACCTTATCGTACTAAAGAGGTTATTAGGTTAAAAGATATCCAGCTTGACCCATTAATAAATAATTGATTTAAAAAATCTTGTCAACATATTGGTCCAATCGTGATTGGTTGCCGGTTCAGCTCCGAATTATTTCGTACTAGCAGCGCCCTGCGGTTTCACCCGCATAAGTGTCGATTCCGTAGGAATATCGGGATAAAAAATATCCTATATCCCGGGACTCAAACTGTCAGCCGTTTATGCGTTAAGAGGTAACAGACAGACAGACATACACTTTCGCATTTATAATATTAAAGTATGGATTCAATCAATTTAATTGGGTCAGTGAAACATTAATTGCTAGATGAAGTAAGAACTGCACACACTAGGCATTCCCTAGCTACTTGAACTAGGTTTTGCGGAAAGCCTCTGAAAGCAATTCAGTATTCCAAAACTGTTCAAGAGCTAAGCCACATACAAACCTATAGGTACATAAGAGTACATTTCCTACGCATTAAAAGCCCAGCTCCCTGCCAACAACTGGTGAAAAGTCCTGGCTGTTGTAAATTTACGATGATAGTGTTCAATGCAATTGTATTATCACTAAACGTTAATAAATCTCGAAGCAAACCGTGTATCTAGATTGGCCTTTTTGATGTCTCGATTCGGTAACGTGTAAATCAATAGATATGTAATATCGCTCAATTGGTCCAGATGGCCGACCGAATTGTGAGTGACGTATTGAAATGAAACAAGAAACAACAATTACTATTGTAGCCGCTTTCGACCTACGCTTTGGAATGGGCAACTAGCTTCATCTTTCTGACTGACCGACCCCTTGACAATTGAAAAGTGCCTGTAATTGGTTTAATTGAAATAAATGCTTTGAGTTTGAGTTTGAGTTTTGTAATGGTACGCTCATATTAGCTCACTTACAGATATAGTTGAATGATTTAAAGTTAAAATTGTAACTTTTATAATTTTTATCTTTTAAAACTTGTATACCTATAATTTAATTATTTTCTACAACATCAAGAGTGATTCAGGTTCGTCAACTACTTATTTCAAAAACAAAACATATATAATACTAGCTGACGGGACAGACGTTGTCCTTTCTTAGAACTCGAACGCTACTTCTCGGGTTTTGTGAATCTAAACCATCCAGGGACCACAAAATATTTCTCGAAAATCGGTACGCTCAGACACACAAAATATTTCATGAAAATCGGTTCAGCCGTTTAGGAGGAGTCCAGTGACACGCACGCGTATAGAATAATGTCTTCATATTGTGCACATATCGAAACTTAACTTAAACCAGGCTTAATTTTATCGACGGAAAAAATGTAAAATAAAAATAATTATACTTGTTCGCTGCTGTGACCCCTGTGTAAACAAATCGGCATAACTTTTAAACTATACGATCTGTCACGATGAAACAAACTTAGTAATGACTGGAAATAACAGGGTATAAAAATTCTCTAAAAACATCTAAAGAAAAAAAACGCCCTCAACTGAGACATAAGGTGTTTTTATAACAAAAATCAGATATTCTTTCATAAATTTTTACAATAATTGTAAAATTTCTCAATAAAAACCCAATTGCCTATTTCCCCTTTTTTAGTACCTTAAATTATTCTCCATCGTATCAGCTTTCTAAACGTAAAAATACCATATAAAGAACTCAATCACAAGATTTCCTATCAACTGTTAAAGAAAGGCCTTGCACTCGGCTACGTAGGTACCATACTTTAGCAGGTAGACTCGTTTAAATATTTTCGAGCTTTTTAAATATTTTTTCCGTCGATAAACCGTAGTTTAGTTTCCCTCATTTCGATATGTGCAGAATGTGCACATTATGAAGACTCACACTGTTTATAGATAGGCCGTGCTACTTTCGAACGAAAGAAACTTTATAACCCCTTCCGTATCATTTCCGAGTGTAGGCTTTATAATATTTAGGTTCGTAGATTTCGTGACGAACGAGTGATTGAGGTGTATTTTTTTTAGCTCTATACTTACCTTGAATATAAGCAGCTGCAATTTTAATCAAATAATCGAATCGATAAACGTCGGAGTCATTTCTAGTAGGTATGTAATCGCTTAGAACATGAGGTTGCTGAACAGTTACCTACACGTCAGCTAAACGTAAGATTCTATTACATCACTACTCGTTTTCTCTTTTCCTAAAGTTTAGATCATTATGAACTATCACCGTAGTGGTCGGTTATCACGCAAAAAGGCTATAACACTAACGTAGGTACTAAACTACAGGTGCACCTGCACTGTTCTTATAGAAAATGCCAACGCACTTGTTGGAATTGCGCATCACGCCGGAGCAATATCTCAGCATGTGGCATAATAAATCGGATTATCATTTGAATGTACAACGCAGGTTGTATATTCCTATCTCATAAAATTAAGCCTGATATTAATTAAAAACGAACTCGTTACTTAAACGCATTGAAAAGAAAATTATGGCATGTATAAGATTACTAGCTAATTATGTTATATTAAATTGCTCTGCGAACTGCGCTAGTATCATTTGCTCTAAAGGACGACAAACCTTGCAGGTGTATGAACTTCAATTGCAATATCATGACATGGATTCAGAAGGCGAATGTCATAAGCGTGCTATAAGGGCTTATTAGTTGATTCGCACGAATATACTCGCCCGAAACGGGCGAATCGTCAGTTTCTTAAAATATTATTTTTTCTATAGGCGACTCGCACGATATTAATTTGATTGCGGGCGGGTTTGCAGTAAATTATAGAAAAAAGAACACTAACGCACAGAAGTAAAGAGTGAAATACCTATTATAAAACGTCTACTTTTTTTCTTAACTTATTGCATAAAATTCAAAATGTATGAATAATCTTATACTTACTGTATATTTCTGTAGTTGTCGACTCGCCCACAAATAAATTAACTTTGTGCGAGTCGCCTTTAGAAAAGATAGTGACGATTTTCCCGTTTCGGGCGAGTAAATTCATGTGAATCGAATAATAGGTAAGCCTTATTATCAATTTGTAATTTTTTTTACCTTGTAGGAGACAAGGTGAATATTTACAAATGAACACTATGGATAATTATGAACTCAAAGGTGGATGAAAATTAGGTTAATTACGCATTCGTAACCAAATGACGAATGTTAATTATTTACGTATATTTAAATAAAACAAAGCCGGGTTAGTTACATATTTATGATCTTTGATTTGTTGGATTTGTCTCCGCCCTGAATAGCAGAATAACTATGAAAACATGGCAAAATTCACGAAAAAAATATTGAATTAATTAATTTTCCATACATTCGTTCTTATTGATTCTGAGGCTTTACGAAGTTCGCCGAGTTAAAAATAACGATTAGTTGTGGTATAGTATGACAGCAAATTGCGCTTGAGAGACAATTCAAAATATTTTATTTCACATAAAACCTACTTGGGTTCATATGAAACGTCGACATTGCGAGTCTACTAACAGGGAGCGATTGTAATGTTCATAGGAACATCAATAAATTGTACAGTGTATAATGCATTCCGAAGGTGATGGACGCGGATGCTTTTACTACCGGCGTCAATTTTACGATGATGGGATAGATTACTCTCTGAAAATATAGACATTTTTATGAGAGGTATTAGTGATGACGCAGACGATCCAAGAGGTGTCTACATACACAAGGACTCGCATTACTCTTCTCAAGTGGCAAAATAAAAATAAAACCGAATACTACTCTACACTACTACTACTATTATACCACTACTACTATTATAATTGGCACCCAAATACTACCCTTAGATGTACTTAGTGATTGCAAGAAAAGAAGAAAAAGAAAACGGGTGTCCCCTTGTTTCGCAGACAGAAATTTCATAGTATTTCGTTTCCCAGAAAATGTTTCATAATTATAATATTTATTTTTATTTCGAATATTATTGTTTTTGTAAGACTATTTACTTGAATGAAACACATTTCACAGAAACACAATTCAATTCATTTTTAATCACATTTTTTTTTATAAAACAAACTTATCAAACATTAGAATTATTTTTTATCAAATATTGTTTGTTCGGTGTATTTTTCCATGGTATTTGAATGAACTATAAAAATAATAGTTTCTATAAGCGATCTCGGGACTTGGGGCACCCCGTCTTGGGTTAGGTTGGGTTCCTTTAAACCCAGGTCCACTAAGTCTTATTATTATTGCTTGTATACCAACTTAGACCCGCCACGTGATCTTCCCCACGAAATGTAACGTTTAGAAACCGTCACTCGATAAAATGTTTTTCTTGGTAACAAGTTTTATATAACTAAACAATCTGAGGACAATGAATATTTGATTTGTTATTCTATGATATAATTATTCTAACATTAAACTTTATGTGAAACAAAAATCAATGATTAAAAAATCTTCAAAGTAAGTATTCTGCGTATTGATTACTATGAAACGAAAATATAAGAAAAATTTCATGTGAAACGAAATTCTATAAAACTTTTAGCTATAAAACAACGCACAATCTGGAAAACGTCTGTAGCTTTTAAAGATGTTGTTTTGGCTTGGGGTGTAAAATGTAGAAAGTGCATCAAATCTTTGTTACACTTCACAAGAAATTTATTGGTTATATTTTAAAAGGTGTGGAAGAGGGCTTTAAGAAAAATGAATGGAGCGCAGACTGTCAAATATTACTTAGCTATTCCATTAGCGCGCGCACACTGATTTCTTTTTGTAGGTCTTACTTTCAATTGGTCAGTTTTTAGGGTTCCATACCCAGAGGGTGCCAACGGAACCCTATTACTAAGCATCCGAAGTCCGTCCATCGGTCTGTCTGTCAGCGGGTTATATCTCATGAACCGTAATAGGTAAGCAGTTTAAATTTTCACAATGTATTTCTGTTACCGCTCTAACAGCAAATAATTAAAATAAAGTAGTGTTTTTTTTTATTTGTACGAGTATTTAGTGTTGAATATTGTACGGTTGTAGAGAACCCTTCGTGTGTCGAGTCCGACTCGCACTTGCCCGTTTTTGTTTGACCTATGTTGTATACGACGTATGCGTTGATACATTAGATCTCTATTTCATTTAGCTTCTACAAAAACATCGGTAACAGATTGTATGCCGTCTGCGAAGGCTTTAAACACCACATGTAACCTTAGCTGCGTAGGTACTTATTGCGCATCAAAAGAAAAGTCATGTACTAATAATAAGAATAGGTACAATAATATAATAAAGCCACTGTTAATAAAGGCATGTTCCCACTGCTGGGACACATGCCTCATCTTGTTGAGGGGGGACTGGGCCGTGAATTTGTGATCCACCACGCGGGCCCAGTGCGGGTTGGTAGAGGTCACACGTCTTCAAAGTTTTGGTTCTAGGACATGCCGGTTTCCTCGCGATGTTTCCCGAGAGCAGAGCAGTGGTGATGAAATTATTTACACAAAGTAAAGTGCCGCACAAAGTAAAGTATAAGAATACAATGAATAATATGGAACACAATATTTTTACTATCAATGTATATAATATATTTATTATGCTATTACGCTGACGCCTGAGTAAACGCGGCTACTATATAAATATTAGTTCAAACGCTCAGTCGTTAATTAATATGTAAATAAAAATAGATAAGAGAAATTAATTGAAAACTAACTTAGTAACTTCTACTATCCTTGAAAAACCCTTGAAAATTAGAATTCCTAATCGGCCATGTTTTCATAAAACAGGCTAATGATTTTAGGGCAAGTCTAGATCGGACTGATTTATGATGGTAACCAGAAAATAATGTTTAGTACATATTAAAGGAACTAGTTTCTACTTCTTTCTTACATTTAAGTATCGGAGAAAACAAGTTAAAAGTGCCTTTAATAAAAACATTAATGATTAATTATTATTATTCAAGTAGGTCTAAGCAGCTTGAGTTTCTTATAAAGAAACTCAAGCAAAGAACATACAACTAAAAGAAAAACTAGTTCTTTTTTGTTTCTTTCTTATACTCCGTTGACAAATGTTGGAAACGTATACAAACAAAGCGATGTCACCGAGAAACACAGTGTGCGTTCATAATTATCACTATTTTTATATCAAACACAAAGGACACACAAGCAACTGTGACATCTAATTATTGTTGACTATTTAATTATAATTAAATCGAAGAGCATCATGCAACGCCTACTTCATAGATCCGTAATCCGTTTCTTCGAATAATTCATTTTAATTTTGATCAGTTTTTAAATAATTGAGCAGTACACAGCATGTTTTGTTGATCATATCGAAGTGGGTCAAACTTGCGCTGTTTTGTTTGCCAATGGCGATAACATCTTAATTGATGGACATTTTGCGACTTATTTAAGTATTTGAATCTTAAATAAGTACTTTAAAAAATGCAATCTTTACAGATAGACACATCATCGGCATATTTCAATGCATTACATTATTGGTTATGTAGGGTGAGAATCTAAATTATATGGTGTACCTACATAATAATAAGTATTCTATTCCTTTCTTTAAAATGATAGGTATGTATTATTTTTGTAAGTTGGTTATAAATCGTACCTACCCACTTATCGAACATTATTACAAGTCAACAATTTTTAAGTTTAGTTGACGCTAATAACCAAATATTATTTGTAGCCACATTTTCGGGATGTTTGTCTATAGGTGAAATTGCAAATGTTCATGAGTTCGCACGGATATTCCATTTTAAACAAGCATAACGCTTGCCTACCAACTTTATAAAATAGCTACAATTTTGGTTGAAATGTCGTCGTATTGGCAGATTTAATTATAACAATATTAAATGATACATATGTTTTTTCTCATACAAAACGAACGTGTTACTAAATTACCCACAAGTTAGAAAGTACTCACTTGACGTTAGTTTTTGTAAAGTGCCGTCGATTTATATAATATCGATTACCGTCGATTTATAGTTTTGGAAATACGAATAGAAATATTTAATATCACATCGACCAGTTAAGTGCTTACATGTTTATGGTAAAAAATAATCTAAAATGTCAAGCATCAAGCTTCATGCACAACTGTTCATTTCTTTCTAAATTAAACGTAACATTACACTTAAGCCGGTAATTTTCTGCCTTGTTTAATAACGCACAAGTTTTATCAAACATGTTTTTAAAGCATTGCATGAATACCTAAATTTTATGTGCACGTTTTGACTTGACTTTATGTTTTTAATCGGAGTCCATCCTTCGTTAAGAGTCCAACACTTGTTGTAACACATAACTATAAAACTTGATTAGTTATTAAGTTCTTATTACACTTTGTCATCGGCGCTTATCTAAATTTACGTTCATTTGTTTCCTTTGACGTAATAGAACAAGCTAGAAAACAATGATTTATTAGTAGATTGCATCTCATTAATTTTAAATGCACGTTGATAACTCAGCATTCAAAAATAATTATTAATTTGCGGTTTACTTATGACTTGAAAAAAAAAGAGGGTCGCAGCACATCGCAAAGCACAAACACAACAATAAGAATATTTAGCAAGTAATGTTAGTATGGGACTCACCTCATTGAACCGTACTTGTTGTGTTGTGTTAGCGAGTGACTTACGCGGGCTGCATGCGGCTCGGCGGAGCTACGGGCGCGGGCGTCGCGGGCAACAGGCGGGCGAGGAATCGCGGCGGTAGTAGGCTCTCCGTGTTGTGACTGCGCGGCCAGCCAGGAACACCACGAATTAGGAAGGCGCGAAATGCCTTACTGGTACGTAGGACACGAGTGGTTTAGGAGGAGGTGTTAGACGGCGGCGGCGGGTAACGCTCACCTGAGTTCTCGACGTTGGTGTCCAGTCGGCCACTGCTACGTGCTCGACCGCGGTGCGACTGAGTCGCGCGCCCACCTGCCATTCTCTTTTATACACTTCCCCTTCTCGGAGGACTCCGCAACATATTTCTTTTCTGTGAAAGACCTACAGGTCCTGGGTACCGTTGACCCGTGACGACAACGACATACTCACCGAGCCTATCCTTGTAAAATAAAAACATTATTGTCTCGAAATTTGCAGGTCAAGTGCGCTCGACGTGCTACATAAATGTCTTTGGCAGATACAGTAGATACCTACAATAAAGACCATTATTGAAGGTAGTCGCGTAAACTTTTCAGGCCTACGTACCTAATAGTTATAGGCTTTTGTTTAAACGCCTACCAGAAAAGTACCTATTTTACTACCAAAAATTTCGAAATACCTGCCAGAATGGCTCACCAAATTGTGTTTCATAAAATATTGTAGAAATAACCCTATTTTCCTTTTTATTCTATGCCATAAAGATTTATAAACGCTTTAAAGTTAATTTCAGACCAAATATTTTATATTACCTATCGCGAATAGATGTTACCAATATTTTATTTCACGACTTTCAATTTAGTCCGTTTTACTGAGGCAAAAAGCTAATGGTCGATCGTAAAATTTTTTTGAATATCAAATATATTATTGCGTATCCCAAACACATGTCATGTTACTTGGTATTTGTATTGTCATTCGCTCGCTCTTGCATCCTATGTCGATGGAGCCCTGCTTCGCGGTGGTATTTCTGTTTAAAGTAACCTCGGGGTGCCCTTCGCTCGATCTTGCATCCTACGTCGCCAATATTTTTCATTTTGGGTATTAATGTTACTATTTCAGAGAAACAAGATTTGGTGGGCATTTATCCATTTTGGTAGGCAAAAAGAATATAAATACAACACGTACAATTATTCTGATGAGTGTATAATTATTTTGGACTTAAAACGTTGTTCTTTAGGCACCTCGGTATAGAGTGGGTTTATTTTATTTGAAGTTAACATATTTTACTTGGTACTTAGTCTTAGGGTCTAAAAATTATTTTGGTGAGCATTTAAATGTACATGGGTATATGGGTATATTGCTTTGTGTAATGTTAATTTAATTCAGTCCGTACCCTGCGGACTGCGTGGAATCCCAAATAGTATTAACGTAGGTAACTTTAAAGTTACAATTTTTGTAAATGTTCAGTTTAAATAACCCTAAGGTTGACTGGTAGAAAATGCCTTAGGCATTAAGTCCGTCTTTGTACAGTGTTTTTTTACTCGTGCTTAAAGTTTTAATAAATAAATAATCTGCTCAAGACGAAAAGAAGTTTTATTCTCTTGTAAATCTTCTGTGAACTAAAAACAAAGGCTCACATAACTGCACGATTCTTACAAACGTATCCAAATATCGTAAGAATGTGACCGTCAGTTAGGATGGATATTTATGGCGTATGTCCACATTCGATGTAGATTTTCTTTATATAATCATATAGGTGTCCTTATCATAAACAAAATCTCATAGCTGCTTTTGCAAATTATCATTAAATAGACCATTACCAGTACCTACGCCTAGGCGTAGGTACTGGTAATGGCCTGTTTTTGAAAACACGTATGAAGGTAGGTACAAAAAAACACTTTCGTTCCTCCATTAGCCTTAAGTAGGTACTTACCTATGTTATCTTACCTTACAGATATAAATTAATTGGTTATAAATTTATGTAAATCTCATATCGCGTCTCATTTTCTCAACAAATGACTACTACGTACTCGCTCGTCCCGGAAAATCAGCATTTATTTAAGCTTTATTAATGTCTTCATTTCCATAGACAATTTAGCGAAACAAGGCCACTCTACGGACCTTTACAACGACACTACCTTTTCTTCTTTCTAAGCAATTTGAACACGACACAATTTTTCTCCGTATTTATTTGATAGGTCATGTAAATAATGCATTCTCATCTCATACATATCTTGCTCCGTTATGATGTTGGCACAGAAGAATATTTCAAGTCATTTTATTTTGTTGAAAAACAGTAGGTAGGTACCTAATTAGGACAATCCAAGGTTTTGCATAATAAAATATTACCAAACTAAACTCTGCGATCGGGATTCAAATCAGAATAAAAAGTTTCAAGTTTCAGTTTCCCTGAAAAAAAATTAGAAAACTGATTTTGACTTATGAGATAACAACTTGATAACTTTTTAATTTGTTTGAATCTATAAAAGTTAATATTTTTTTTATTGTCTGTTATTGTTCAGCTTTTTACTAAATGCATAGGTAGTAAGGTAAGTGTACGGTACTTATGTATAACAAAATTTTTTTTTGTCTTTCCGTCTGTCTGTTTGTTTTGGCTAATCTCCGAAACGGCTGACCAATTTTGATGAAATTTGGCTTGGGGTTACTTTTCACCCTGGGGAACGACAAACGCCAGTGCGATAAATTCCGACATCTACGCGGCCGAAGCCGCGGTCAAAAGTTAGTAAATAATCATTTAGAAAACAGTAAGACACTTGACTTATGCAGCTACCAAAATAGATAGATCAAAAAAATAACAAAGTTTTACATAAAATGTCGAGCTATTTTCGTGAAATAATTCCTTTCGTCGACACGGTGTTTTACCAATTGAATGAAGCAATCAGTAACCTACAAAGTAGCGGTATCGAGGTAACAATTATTCGTAAAAGTCACATTGCGTACTTCCTTCCTAAAAAATGGAAGTATAGGTAAATGACAGTCATAGCGGCGGTCATTTCAATGGTACTGCAGGCGATAGGACGACCCGGAGAGGTGTGTGGGGAGGGGGTGTAAATGGTACACCACAGACTACCTGCAGTATTGTCTCTCCTTTCTCTCTAAATCCATCCAAACATTGTCTTCAGAAAAAAAATAAGGGGGTTCTTAGAACTGAAACTCAAACTTTTTTTTTCATCAAACCCATACGTGTGGGGTATTGAATAGGTCTTCAAAAATGATATAGAGGTTTCTAATATCATCTTTTTCTAAACTGAACAGTTTGCGCGAGACACACTTCCAAAGTGGTAAAATGTGTCCCCCCCCCCTGTAACTTCTAAAATAAGAGAATGATAAAACTAAAAAAAATATATGATGTACATTACCATGTAAACTTCCACCGAAAATTGGTTTGAACGAGATCTAGTAAGTAGCTCGCCGGTGAAAAATTAAAAACATATGATGGTACCGAACCCTCGGTGCACGAGTCCGACTCGCTCTTGCCCGGTTTTTTTTGTACTACCAGCGCATGTCGATTTCGCACCTACCGTTAAGATATTCATTATAAAGAAATTATACAGAAAAAAAAATATTTAAACAACATTACTTTTAGTATACCTATGCGAAACCCGAAACACGTGTCTAGTAGTACGAAATTTCAAAACTGTATCATGAAAAATCACAAAGTTATAAGCTTGTTACCTGTTTGTCCGTAAAAAAACATGCTCACCCGCGCCGCGCCGCCGTCTTGCGCTCATTGATAATAGTACCTAGGTACCTAACCGTTCGGCGCGGAGATTGGATAACCTACTTAGCGTCGCTCGGTGTCCAACTTTTAACCTTTTTTAAATATTTTTGGGACAAAATATAACATTAACAAGGCGTCGCAGTATAGCGATGTCGTTGAAAGGTTTTCAAAAAAACAAAATCGATGATACGGCTTTCGCATTCAAGTAGGTCTTCCAGAAAATTTATGTCTCTATATACATTGTAGCGACATACGCCGTGGTGTAAAATGATTCGATAAGATGCTATTTTGGCCAGCCTCACAGCCAGGATATCAAAATCAGTTGTAGGGGGCGCTACTAGCTGAAAAATAGAACCCCCTCCTATAAAACTATCACACTAGCTTATTATCTTTCTCACTAACATACTAGCCTAAAAATAAGGATAGTTTTGTTTGGACGAGTCCAGGCTCTACTGCTAGACTAGCTTGCCAGCTTAATAGCACTTTTTTTGCCATCCTAGCTGCTAAAAAAACCGACTTCCAAAAAAACACTACAAAGTGAAAAATAACTTTAATTTCGTAAGTCGGTGTCTTTGGATCTGTACCTATTTTAGTTTTTGCCACCGACTTCCGAAATTAAAGTTATTTTGCACTTTGTAGTGTTTTTTTGGAAGTCGGTATTTTTTTGTTAAAAAGTTTTTATTTCTCGCTTTTAAGTGGGTCTGTTTATAATGTGTCTAAGTTACAATAGCTGATGTCAACTTGCTCAACGCCTTTTACAAAATATTGCTTTTCCCGATGCAGGGACGTTAATTGTTGAGGACTTCTCCTAGTATTCCACCATCAGCTCCATTTCACCATTCGCATTGTGACGAGCATAAATTGCTTAGCAACCATATTATAGTAATCGAATCGCAACCCGTGAAATACTTATTATTAAGTAGTTCCGTTGGCCATCTGTGGTCTTCTTCATCAGTTCCACTACACCAAATGGTGGTTTCCGAGAGCAAATGCATGAGTTACTGTAAAAAATACCCAAATCGCTATAGGTGTCCCTATAATATTTGAGGAGTTCCCTCAATTCCTCGTGGATCCCATCATCAGAACTGGATTTTGATAAAAATGGGACCAATCTGGAAGTATATCCTTTTAAATAAAAAAAGAATTTTCCAAATCGGTTTATAAATGACGGCGTACTGAGGTAACAAACAAAAAAAAAAAAAAAATACAACCGAATTGAGAACCTGCTCCATTTTTTGAAGTCGGTTAAAAATAGCGTCGTTTAATGCCCGAGATACACGAGGCTAGTTTTTCAAAACTAGGATAGCAAGCTAGAACCTCGATATACTATCTTGGGTTGCTGTTCGAACTTGGCAACTAGCATGTGCCAAGTTATGCTATTTACATGATACCAGATAATTTTAAATTTTTAAGCCAGTACCTTTAGTTTGTTTTTCGGACGGCTACCACTAGCCAATCGAATACCAGCTTCGGCGGTCACATGTGTCTTGGAGCTAGTACAACGTGATACTAAAAACAGTGGTGGGGGTGCAACTATCCTAGCTTGAGACGCTAGCTTATTAGCTTTCTCACTAGCTTACTAGCCTTGAAATTAAGCTATTTCTGTATATAAGTAGCAAGAGTTACTAGCTTGCTAGCTTACTAACACTAGCTTACTGTCCTGGCTTGAGAAACAACGCTCGTGTATAACCCGGGTTACTAGACTGCAGTTGTAATATGTATACCTGTTAATGAAAGCAATTCTCTTCAGAGTTCTTAGCATCTTTAATTGCCTTTTGCAGTCAATCAGCCCGACAAATAGACTGGTCTATGTGAATGCACTTTGAACAACATGTTGTTTTTAATTATTAAACTTGTTTATTTAGTAGGTATAGATCGGACATTGCCCGTAGTTTCACTAGCATCCTATGGAAACTACTACAAAAGTCAACAAATTATAAGAGTCGCAGATAAAATACTAATCCAGATCGTAGCGGTCTACCTGTGTGAAAAGTTCCATACTTCTCCATTTTGGAAGAAATTTTGGCACTTTTAATTTTCGTTGAGAGCCTCCCAAACATCCAAAGGTCATGGAAATTGATTCCATACAAACTCCAAATGCTAGTGCAATGAGAGCACCTACGTTCCTACATTGGCTTGGGTTCCTAGTTATAATATTAATCTTATGTCTTAGTCTTGTCTTCGAATCACATGCGTGTATTTCAAGTGAATCCTATTAATAAGCTCACATTACAATAATATGGGTGCTATCACGCCATCTTCACGGGCGAGAGAATAGCGGCGATAGTCCCGGAGTGCCATTAAAATCTGCGGCCAAAAAGCATAAAACCCTAAATGTTGTTCATTTGGGTCTGCAAGGCACAAACAGGATTTTCTTACGCTGGATAATAAATTTCTCCTGAACCAGACCAAAGCTCTTGCCAAAGAACGTGGATTTGAGCATGTTTGGGTCACAGGATGCAAGATATATATTCAAAAAAAACTTTACATCCCCAAAACTGCACATCAAGACGAAACACGACTTAAAAAAATTCTTACTCGATAGTTCTTATATTGAAAATGTCGATTCAACGTAAGTGGTATATCGCTCACTCCGCAACTACAGGTATTAGTTTTTTCTGTGCATTCCTTTGTCGCCGTCCTTTTGTTTGCTTATCGCTAGTTTTGAACCACTTTGTACATTATTGCTATTATGACTTTAAATTAACGTTCAACTAGGTATGTACTACGGTCTTCGGACCTTATTTGTATGGAGATAAAGTTTTATTTCACTTAACTGTATTCATATCTCAATATTTAAATAATATTTATTTTAACGGATTGAATGTGCTTTGTATTTTATTTTCTATACTAACACTATTGATTTATTATTAGCATTTTTTATCAGAACGTGCCCCGGGACTGCGAACTAAAACAGGTGTTTTCTACAGAAATATTATGTTATTTTTTTTCTACAGAAATGTTATGGTTTTGATGTTATTTGAACCGATGGTATATCCGATTCCAGATTATTTGATGACAGAAATATGGTATGGAGACGGGGCCGGGATTACACTAGTACAGGTCAGACTATGGGAGGTGGGGTTTTAATTGCCGTTAGGCGGGTGATTGTGGCTCATGCTCGCGGGAAGTGGCACTCTAGGCAGAAGACCCAGAAGGTCACATTATCCCTGCAATAAAAAAGACCTAGGACAACATACAAAATGAATATATGCGTTGTTTATATTTGCTCATTAACAACTCAGCTGGGTAACTACTCTGATAATTTGACCAACATTATAATGGAGCACCCGGTCGACAAGTTTATTATGCTGGGTGACTATAACCAACCCAACACAACGTGCACCCCTGCAAATGATGGTTATTCTCTCCACCCTACAAACCTGAACGGTCATGTCCAAACCATTTTTTTTTGACAACATTAACGCATGTAACCTGTTGCAGTACAACTGTCACCCTAACAAAAACAAAAGAATTCTGGAATTGGTATTTTCCAATAATGAAGTTTCTGTCTCCTGCAGCACTGATCCCCTAGTTCCTGAAGATCCGCACCACAACGCAATGTGTATTAATACGGCGGACTTTGTTCAGCTGCATAGTCTGCCATCTCGTCCCTATGATAAATACTTGTACCGCGGTCTGCTGAATCAATTAAAGATGAACTCAATATCGTTGACTGGCAGTACGAGTTGGGCCACAGGTCACTAGACGATGCCGTAGCATTTTTTTATGATGTCTTATATAAAACTACACAAATCTTATATCCCATCAAGGACAGTTGTTTCTCAGTCTAAATACCGTTGGTATAAAAGTCCGTTAGTGAAAATCATTAAAGAAAAATCCAAATCCCATGCTAAATTTAAAAAATATGGGAACAATTCAGACTACCATTATTTTGTAATATTACGGCAACGTGCATAGGCACTAGAGAAGTGCATGTTCGATGATTGCATGGCAAACGTAGAATCCGCTATTCGCAACAACCCTCGAGGGTTCTGGAGCTACATAAAATAAAAAAGCAAAACAACTCCTACCCTTCTGTGCTGCGGTTTGGAAACCTGTCCTCTAGCATTGGTCAAGAAATTTGCAATTTCTTCGGCGAGTATTTTCTGTCAAACTTTCGTGAATCCACCAGCTCTGAGAATAATACACAATATTATTGTACCAGTGAGCGGACTGTCTACAGTCCACATGATATTGCTGCTATCGAGGTTTGTGAAGACGAGGTCATGAAACGGCCAAAGCATTTGGAGTTAAATAAATCTGCTGGTCCTGACAAGCTCCCACCGGTTTTCATAGCAAGCTGTGTTACAAGCCTTTCGGTTTCTCTTACATTATTATTCAGACGATCTCTTAATACCGGGATTATGCCTGCTATATGAAAGTCGGCTTAAACTCCTATTCACAAAAAGGGACCGAGAAACTGCGTTGAAAACTACAGACCGATATCCAAGTTATGTGTGTTTGCTAAAATATTAGAAAAAATTGTGTACAGGCAAGTTTACTCTGCTCTCAGGCTCAGTTTCAGCGAACACCAGCATGGGTTCTTGGGTGGTCGGTCAACAACTACAAATCTCGTTCTCTGCAGTGACTTCCTGTCAGGGGCTGTCTAATCGGTCCCAACTCGACGTCATTTATACAGACTAGGCTAAATGTTTCGACAGAATTGATCACGTCGTTTTCATGCGTAAACTTCTATCGATGGGCATTAGGGGTAATCTATTCCGTTAGTTTAAGTCATATGTGGAGGACAGGTGTCAGACAGTTGTGCTGAATGGGTATTCATTAAGATCAATATCCCATCGGGAGTTCCTCAAGGATCTTCATTAGGGCCGCTAATTTTTTTTTTAATTTTTTTTTTATTTGAAATGGGCTTGCTCTTGACTCTAGTCTAGGTCAGAGTTGACAGAGACAAAGTCGACGATGGTCAAATAATATTCAATTTATTCGTCAACGATATTGATTCCTGCTTCCTTCACTCTAAAATACTTCTATATACACATCTGCATATACAAGAAATTCTAATTTTCATGTCATCACATGAAAATTATGTCAAAGATATCCTCCGTATCAGATGATCTATCATTGCAGGAGGATTTAGATAGGTTCCAGTACTACTGCAGAACTAATAAGCTCCATTTTAACGTCTCTAAGTGTTACGTGTGCTCCTTCACTAGGAAGCGCGTACCTATCACATTTGGCTATAAACTTTTAGACAGATCCCTAGCTAGGGTTAATACAGTCAAAGACTTGGGAGTTGTATTTGATTCAAAATTATTATTTGATTAATAATGAAGCATCCAAATCTTTAAGGTTTATTTTGAGGGTCGGAGCATCAAAACCATTAAAAATTCTTTACTGTACTTTTGTTCGCAGTCATCTCGAGTATGCCTCTCAAGATTGGAATCCCAATTACAACATACACATCAATCGATTGGAAGGTATACAAAGAAATTAATAATAATAATAAATAATATATAAATATTTATTTCATAATTTTTTGAGGATTATTCATTTCCGGTCTAAAACTTATTCTCTCACTTATTTCCTACGCTGTAAAAGATTCCATCTACTTCCTCTTTCTGAACGTAGAAGAATTGCAGGCTTGGCGTTTTTATTTAGAATCGCTAACGGTTCAACCGAGCTTCTCGAATTGCTGAACAAAATCCTTCTGCTTTTTTGCGCAATCCTTATCTGTTGCATACTCCTATGGTAGGAACGAATTACAGACGAAATTCGTACTTAATTAGAGCGAGTCCTACGTATAATAATATTATTTAATGATAAAAAAAAATAAAAAAAAACCGACTTCCAAAAAAAACACTACAAACTGAAAAAAAAAACACTACAAACTGAAAAATAACTTTAATTTCGGAAGTCGGTGTCTTAGGGATCAGTATTTCAGTTTTTGCCACCGACTTCCGAAATTAAAGTTATTTTTCAGTTTGTAGTGTTTTTTTTTTCAGTTTGTAGTGTTTTTTTTGGAAGTCGGTTTTTTTTTTGTTAAAAAGTTTTTATTTCTCGCTTTTTAGTGGGTCTATTTATAATTTATCTAAGTTACAATAGCCTTAAGTCAACTTGCCCATCGCCTTTTTATATAATATTCCTTTTCTCGATGCAGGGACGTTAATTGTTGAGGAGTTCTCCTTTTATTAGTTTTTAGATTAGATGTTGATAATCCTGGCTGCAGCATCAGGCCAGACTTATGTCAACATTGCATTGAACTTAAAATTAGTCCTGTTTAAAATGAGCCCAAACACGACTACGGTGCTGTAATTTAAAGGTTTGTACTTTTTCTGATGCTCCTGGCTTCAGCATCAGGTCTTCGGTGTTCCTCAGTAACAGTACGTTTATCCACACATCGAGCCCTTTTCAATGAGCCTAAACACGATATATCTGCTGTTAGTTGTCGAGGAGTTAGGTACTCTGCAGACTATCCTGACTGCAGCATCATGACTTGATGATCATGAGACCAAATGTGGCAAATGCCCTATCAAACATCAAAACAATTTACTAAAACAGTCCTTGCCTGTTCGAGTAACTTCTTACTGTTAAGGAGTTGTACCTTCCATCATCAGCCCAGCTACCTGAGATGGTGACAACCATACACAAATACACAAGATACTTCATAAAATATGCGAAAAACAATAAGTGAGCCTATAAAATTTGAGGGTTGCCCTCGATTTCTCTAAGATCCCATCATCAGATCCTAACTTGGTGACAATGGGACCACCTCAGAACTATCTACTTTTGAACAAAAGAAGAATTTTGAAAATCCGTCGATAATTGGCGGCGTATTCGATGAACAAAAATACAAAAAAAAAAAAAAAAAAAAACATACAAACACCTCCTCCTTTTTGTAAAGTCGGTAAAAAGGACTCTTTGTGATTTCTTTTTTGATCACGTAAACTAATAGATAACAATTTACTCTGTTTGAAACACATGATACCTTACTTATGATAATGTTTTTACTCAAAAAACTGTCTACCTTCTCAAATATTTTTTTTGTTGTTTATATGCTCTTCTATCTGTGAAAACTTGTAATTGGCCTTATTTCTGTTACTCTCAATCGTGCAAAAGTGTTTACCTGTAAGTTTTCTAAAAACCTGTAAAATAAAATAAAATGTTTACCGTGATGATTTTGCCGCGTGGAGATTGATTCTAGTTTGCTGGCACAGCGAGACTTTCGCCGCGATGCCCGCGATTGTCGAGGTGGTGCCTTAGGCTGTCTGTCCCACCACCAACGAGGAAGCGACTAGCTATCTACTATTTACTCGCTCAAGAAACGTACAATTCATTAGTGTGGGTCCCGTATCACTAAAAGAGATACAAGCTTACATAATATATTAATAGTTAATCGCTGACTGTGCACACTACCGGCGAGAACTCTCTATCATACTTTTCTTGAGCAAGAATATAGGTAGTCAATAGCTAGGCGTAGCCAGGATGCAATAATAAACGCAAGGTGGGCTGCAGTCAGAACCTTGGTCAAGTAAATAATTTCATTTGCAGGCAGTTTACATGGTCTGTCATCATCATAATCAACTCATTACTGTTTCAGGATGTCTCATTAGCCCGTCGCTGTCCATTTTCATAAAGTTATCTTTTCATTTCCACCGGTTACGAGTATAGGTAGGTATCTGTGTATAATATACTTTCACACATAGTAAATCTTGCCAAAGTTTTACTGATGGAATTTTGGACTGTGAAAATATAATGCATTTTAAATTGTTATGGGCAAGTGTTTGGAAATGTACCTAAACAAATACCTTGGGTCGATATCGTTTTTATAGTTGTACAAATAAAAAATATATATATAATAAATAAATAATTAGCATGGCATGATCGTTTGGTGACAACCAACTCTAAAATCGATCTACAAAATAAATTACGAATCTTCATTTTTGGCTTGTAGTTGTATAGGTACCTAAATTGTTGTTTTTTATTATAAAATGGCTCAATGATAACAGCCGCACGATGGTCGATCGAAGGTTAAGCTACACTTGCCGCGGTCGGTTCGTGGATGGTTGACCATCCGTTACCATTTCGACACCCGTCCGTGCCTCGGAAAGCACGTTAATCCATTGGTCCCAGCTGTCATTTCAGCGTCAGATCTTTGACAGTCATTACGGGTAGTAAGAAGTCCAAAACCCAACCAATCTTATGTAACTCAACTGGGCTTTGGAGGTCAGACAGATAGGCAGGCGCTCCATGTAAAATACATTCAGCGAGTTTTTGTTGACGTTAATTTATTTGCTGGATAATAAACATAACTAGCGATATGTAGGTGTACTAGGTATAGGTACAGCTCTGCCTACCTATTTCTTGTAGGTAAGGTTCTAATACAGTGTAGTTGCCAATGGTCGTCGCAGGTATTGGATAACCGAGCCGCCACGACAAAGACGGGATTGTGCGCAGGTTAGTTTCAATTAAAACTCAACAGAAGAAAAACAAAATGTACTATTCCAATTTCTAAACAAAAAAAGCGCAAAATCCCTCGCCACAACGACACAATACAGAAGGCAATCACATGTATGTACTTCACTTTTCATCATACCTACGCTCGGCGATCGCGCTAGGGTTGTCAACTTTGGCTTATGCAAAAAAAAACTATGGTGGTAGTGGCACTCGTATTCAGTGGTTTGATTTATTGTTGAGCTTATTCTACAATATTAAAAAAAAAACAATAAACATAGTATTTCAATACAAAAAGTTTACAGAACAAAAGCATACAAAATTTTACATCTGTCAATTTCCATTATCGATAATCCATAATAACTTCAAAACGAATTACCCTATTACCACAATTTACTTTGCCCTATCCGTTTTAGACCTAAACCTATCAAATGACACTAAAAACAACACAATATCTACACAAACAAAAAACCATGTTTTCAACTTACGTAAAGTAGGTGGCGTGAATTTACCTTACAAAAAAGTTACTTCGTTTATACTGATTCAAAATAAGAAACTATTATATAAATAGAGCTTAGATAGGCATTTTTTTGTTGCTCCATTTTTGTACTTCACAGACGCGTGTCTCAAGCGGATGGCAACCTCCCTCGCACTACTCCCAACCCGTCCGAGAAAACGTGTCCGTGAGCGGTGTCTATGTGTGCGTTGCTCGAGCGCACTTTGTATGTAGATTGCCTTCTGTACTATCTGTATTTTGTGCCACAACTATGTAGTTTCCTAGAATCTAATTTATTTCTGTTGACGTACCTATACTTGGAAAATCCCATAAGATGATAAGTACATACGTTATTAATGGTACCCATTACCTTCTAACTGTTAAGTTTTTATTAACAAGATCGTTTTATTTGTTATTAGATATTATGTTTAAGCGTAATAGATTACGTTTGTATTATTAATACATTCCCCTGAAGTAGTTTATTTTATAACCATTGTCATTTAAATTATTGCTTTTGTAATTATGAAGATAATAATAAATAATTAATCCTTCGGCTTTCTTAAAAACATAAGTTTTCTCTAAAAAATGTAAAATAATTAAATAATTGCCGCTAAAATTAAATAATAATAATATAAAAAAAATATTATTTTGGTATGGGTCTGTTACTTGCAATTTGCCTAATTATAATGTTAAATGTTTAATAGATATCAATAAAAACCGGTCAAGAGCGAGTCGGACTCGCGCACCGAGAGTTCCGTACCATCATGTTTTTAATTTTTCATCAGCGAGGCCTATATTCATCAGAGAATTTAACACCGTGCACTGTGGTGTAGAATATTGCAGTTTTATGTCAGCGCTATATCTTGACCGATAGTGGAACTAATGTAACTTTTGTTGATGATTTATGAAAAAGTGTGCTATTTAGAGACTTCGTTATATTTTTCCTATAATCTTTACAAAAACTTCTATCACATAGAATAATTTCAGATTTTTCTCTTTGCAAACTTCGGAGATAAGGGGGGAACGGATTTTTTTAAATTTTTCATCAAAAGTCGAAAACTATACGGCCTAAAAAAAAGGGAAGAGTGTTTGAGTATGTGCAAACTGCGCTCTTTCATATGATACCCCACATGCCCTAGTAGCCACACTTCGAATTTTTCAGACCCCTTTCAGTCCCTGTAGCAAAAAATGTAAGTATATATATTTTTATTGCTTTCTTATTTGCAAAATAGTTGGGCAAACGTCATCTAAAACTGTTCCAAATTTCAAGTTGATAGCATTAGTAGTTATTGATATATCCAGCTGTGACAGACAGACTAACTGAGTCTCACCATAAGGGTTCCGTTTACCATTTTGGTACGGAACCCTAAAAATGATAAACAATGACAATTTCTAATGAACCACATAAAACGGCTCTATTTAACAAAAGCTTCTTCTGCATGGCATCAAAAATATACAACAAAATACCTATTAACATTCTGAGCACTAAGGAACTTCCAGTATTTAAAAAAAATTAACCTTAGAATAGAAGGTGTTCCACAGAACGGTCCCCCGACTTCCATAAGATTTTTTTAAATTTATTTTTTTTATTTCATGCTTTTTGTAGGGATTCCTTAATTTTATTTTTGTCGGGGGTTTTTTAAATTTTTAATTTAATTTTTTATTTCATGATTTTTGTAGGGACTCCTTAATTTTTGTATTTCATTTCTTTTATTTTCTTCCGTTTTAAGATTCTGGTAATTTGGTGTTTAATCAGGTTTTTTATCCGTCAAAAAATATTGATTAATTTATAGTTGAAGAATAATTTTAAGACTAAACAGATTTTTTTGTTTTATTATATTTTTCAAGTTTTTAGTTTTCATTTCTTTAGGTAGTTAATATTCCTCATTCCCTTTCAATATAGTGTAAATTAGTATTCTACTAGTCAAGCCCTTTCATTTGATACCCATATTGAGGGAGTTGAGAAAAAATATGTTATCCGCCATTTTGTAGCGGCGGCCATCTTGGACCGATTTTCATCAAACATAGCTAAGAACACTCCCGACTAATACACCTTTCAAACAAAAAAAACTAAATCAAAATCGGTTCATCCGTTCGGGAGCTACGATGCCACAGAAAGACACACACACACACACACACCCCCACCCCCACACACCCACACACACACAGACACGTCAAACTTTTAAACACCCCGTCGTTTTTGCGTCGGGGGTTAAAAATAAACTGCGTAAATTTTTAATTGAGAAAGCATACTACACGATCCAAGATTTCTTAAATCATTGATTGAATTGTTGATCATGTATTAATTTGACTGTATATTGATATTTTGACATTTATAATAACCAAAATTGACATGTAATTTAATTTTAAATGTAATGCCACTAAGTGCATAATTATTGTATTCTTATTAGGCAGGACATATTGGAACTTTAATTTATTGTTTATACCTGTAATTAACATATAAAATAAAATAATATGTGTTTCTCCGCAGATTTTAAACTTTCAGTTTACAATACTCTTAACGTTTATGCTTATTTTATATGGTCTCATATTGGTGATATTGTAGCCCGAAAGTCTGACAACCAGTCTGACCCAGTAACTGGGTTGTGGAGGTTAGGTAGGCAGTCGCTCCATATAAAATACTGGTATTCAGCTGCATCCGGTTAGACTGGAAGCCGACCCCAACATCGTTGGGAAAAGGCTAGACAGATGATGGTGGTATTGTAGTGTGTCGGGTCCTCGAGCTCCGCATGCGTGCCGTCTTTTGGGACAGGTTTACTCCAACTGTTTTGGTACTGCCCTCAAAGGCCAGTCCGACCCAGCATTTTAATACAAGATATTTTTGATATTGAATGTCTTGACTTGAAAAGAGACTGACCCCCGTCCGAACCCCTCAGTAGTTTAGTACTTTGAGTTTTATTTTCGCAAAAATCATCTTTTTTTACTTTCCTATCGCAGGGATGCTGGAAGAGATTTCTTTAGAAATAAGCACCACCTTTGTACCTATTTTTGTTCTTTTTTTTCCTTGTCTGTTTATATAAGTGTGTACTTAGATCCATACTAATATTATGAATTCGAATGTAACTCTGTCTGTTTATCTGTCTCTATGTAACCTTTACACGCCTAAACTACTGAACGGATTTCGATAAAATTGGGCAGAGAGATAGATTGCATCCCGGGGAAGGACCTAGGATAGTTTTTATCGACACACCTCGCGGGCGAAGCCGCGGGCGGAAGCTAGTCTACATGTATAAATAAAACAAAGTCGGGTTAGTTACACTATTTATAACTCAAGAACAGCTGGACCGGTTTTTATGATTATATCTTTGATTTGCTGGATTTGTCTTCTCCCCGAATAGCAGAAAAACTGTCAAAACAGGGGAAAAATTATCGAAAAAACAAATGAAGATAATTAATTTTCTCATACATTGTGCATTTATTTATTCTGAGGCGGTACAAAGTTTGCCGGGCCAGCTAGTAGTTAAATAAATAAGTAGGTATCCTAATTTTTATGTATCGTAACGAGTTTATGACTACCTATTTTATTTGATGCAGAGTAAACTTCATATTAATAAAAGTTAGTAATGATTTTGCATATAAATAGGTACCTTCATATAATAATTATGCATTTATGTTTCACGATGTTTTCATAATTTTATTTTATTATTCTTGATTTTAATCGATCTACTATAAAGTTGAGTGAACTGTTAGGTATAATTATAACGATTACGGAAGGCTTAAAATGTAAAAGTTGAAGTATCACACTAATTTTTTAAAGGCGAAAGTTTGTGAGTGTGTGGGGGGGTGTGTGTGTGTGTTTACATGTTTGGTTACTTCTTCACGCTCAAATGGCTGGACCAATTTTGATAAAATTTTGTATGGAGGTAGCTGACACCCTGGATTAACATCATCACCTGCCTAGCCTTTTTCCCAACTATGGTGGGGTCGGCTTCCAGTCTAATCGGATGCAGCTGAATACCAGTATTTAACATGGAGCGACTGCATATCTGACCTCCACAACCCAGTTACTGGGTAATACGATACCCCTAGGTAAGACTGGTTGTCAGACTTTCAGGCTTCTGACTACCCGTAACAACTGTCAAAGATCCACGAATGACAGCCGGGACCAACGGCTTAACGTGCTTTCCGAGGCACGGAGGGGTCTCGGTATGTAAAGATGTTCACCCATCCACAGACCAACCGCGGCAAGCGTAGCTTAACCTAATCGATTGACCTGAGCGGCTGTTATTATTTAGCCATGGGCCCCTCACGGGACCCTGGATTAACATATAAGCTACTTTTTACTCCGATATCCCCACGGGATCGACACTTACGCGGGTGAAACCGCGGGGCGCAGCTAGTTTCATTATAAAGTAGGAACTGCTGGTCTATTGTAAAAACTCTCACCGTGAAAACGGCCTTGACGTGAGTTGTCAATAGTGTCAATCCTTAGCATCAGATGGACAGACAGCTAGCTCACTTCAAGCTCACTTTACCTAAAGTTTGACATTTAATTAGCTGCAGTAAAATGACACTTCTTAATAACTCATTTCGGACTAAGTTTAGAGAATGCATGTTAAATAAGTTTCGTTTGTTACACTATTCTGTACTACAAAAACAAGATTTGGTTAATGGCCGCGAAAAAACAAAAAGCCGCCAATTTCAGTCATTTAAGTAAGTAACCTATGCTGTCATTTTACTGCATCAAATTAAAAGTCCGACTATATGTTTTCACGGGGAGACATACGCAATAGATCGGCAGTACTCGGCATTCATATTATGTTACATCGAACTTTAGAAAGAGACTGTCGCAAAGAGAGACAGAGACGACGCTCTACAATTTTTTTCCATTTTTTTTTAAATGTTGGTTCCTTTATGCTCTGGTAAAGCCAGTATCCCAGTCCATTCCGCACTTTCAGCATAGACCGTATTCCGCTGGGTAATTGCGCAACGCAATTACAATGGCCAGGCTATAGGTAATCATTCAGTACCTACCTATGACATTTCAACAACATTCATTGCGTTATTCACGTTGTCGAACAGACGATTTTTTCTAACATTAGTACCAATGGATTATATAGGTATTTACTTCAATAACCTTCGGCGCGGCTGGTTAATTGCGTAACACACTAACAGTTGAAATCGCTTTTATTTTGACAGTTCAACAACACTCATTCCGTTATTTACATTGTTGAGTAGATTCTTTTTTGAACATATGAAGCAATGGATTAGCAATATCTAACTTTTAAAATGATTCAGATTCTGATAGATAGTAGATATGTTACGCAATTAGAGTGCGGATTATTGTGATAGTAAGTGTGTTACTCAATTGGGGTGCAAGTCTTCAATCAATATCCCTTGAGCTTGCGTTTACATGTTTTTAGGGTCCAACAGTGAAATCGTTTGTAGCCTATTGTAAATTGTACCATTTTATACCCAAAGACATGAAACTGGAGCAAGACCAGTGTTTCTACGAACCTCGACCGACCACATACTAGAGTGGAGGATACGGATCCTGTTTATTCATTTCCAATTCAACACCAATAAGAAACAAAACAAACGCTTTCGTTTCTTTTTTGTAACTTTCTTTTTAATTATTTGTAAAATAAAATAAAATCTATTTTATCATGTAGTCATGTTATTTTGCTTCAGCAAAATCAAACAATGCGTAAGTAAGCAGCGGGGTAATTGTGTAACACTCTATCAGTAGAAATTTTTTCGAACATATAAAACAATATCCTTCAAAATTATTCAGATTATGATTGATAGTGTGTTACGCAATTAGGGTACAGATTACAGGCAAGGTCGACCGGCCTACTGATGCATCGCGTGCGTCTACCAACACGTAAATGAATTATGTATGAATAAACAAATTACAAAACTTTTAGGTTATCGAACGGTTCCTTGCAGTGGAAAACGCCAATGAACTGGTTTGTGACTCTGTGAGACAACCAAGTCAGTTCTTCCGGCTTAGGGTACCTATCTTTATACAAATATCTACATAATTGAATATTACCGAGACCGTTAATCCTATTTCTAACACAAAGAAGAGAGAGGTTTATTTGATTAATATAATAGGTAAGTACTGTTAAATTATCCGGTCTTTAAAATACTTTAGTTCCTAGCACACATTGTTCGACCACAAACTGATTTAGGTACCGTTAAAATCCAAAATACATAATTATCTGTATATGCTTAGAACACGTTGTTTCGGTGAAAACAACAATAATAAACTATGATTTATAGCTTATCGGGATGTGTGATCGTCTACCTAATCACAGCTGTATTCTGGTTTTAGAAAGTGTTTTATGTTGGTATTTTTAAAACCGACCTGGGGCCCAATTCTGTAAAATAACCAACTTGTCAATAGTGTGTCGGTAGTGTGTCAGTTGTGTCTCAATAGAATAGTCATTGACATTTGGTATTCTACAAATTATTTATGGTCATTGAGGTGCCACTGTAGTGCCATTGAAACGCCATAGTAAGACTATTGTAATAATTGGTAGTCTGGTCCACTTTAATATATCTATGGCATCGTGATGACCAAAGTTACGGTAGTCTGTAACATTTTTAAGTGTATTTGACAGTTGTGTCTATCGTGTTTTGGCCATCGAATCGCCACTATGAAGCCATTGAACAACGACACCTCTTTTCGCTATTGTCGATTGATTGGGTTCAATTTGTTTTTTTTTTTTTATTTAAAATAAAGTGTGCGTGTGTGTGTGCGTCTTACGTCAAGTCCCTAAGATGACCCAGTGACCCAAATTAATAAGTGGACGTAGTTTTTAGCCACAATGAGGCCTTCTCTACCTACCCAGGAGAACTCCTCAACAATTACCGTCCCTGCATCGGGAAAAGCAAATGTTTTTTGGAAGACGTTTTTATTTTTGTTAAAAGGATTTTATAACGTTCAATTAACACCAAAATAATAAAAAAATAAAATCAGTATTGATTTTTTTTATTTATTTTTAAATAAAAAAAAAATCAATAAACTTAAAAACAAAATAAATCAAATTCTCAAAACTTACTGTGAAAAAATATTTGCATTGCACTTCAGAACACCGAACTTAAATCCATACCAATAATTATAAATTCGAAAGTAACTCTGTCAGTCTGTCTGTAGGTATGTTGTTGTTACCTTTTCACGCCTACACACCACTGAACGGATTTCGATAGATAGATTGCATCCCGGGGAAGGACATAGGATAGTCTTTATCGACATACCTCACGGGCGAAGCCGCGGGTGGAAGCAAGTATCATTATTCATCACGTTTCTGAATTATTCTCCCAACAACAATTGGGACTTTTTCACTTACTTTATCGTCGTCGTTTTAGATAATAATCAAGGAACTTATATGAAAATATATTTTAAAACAAAATTTAAAAAAACCAATGAAAACAGCCGCTGCAAGTTTTTTGACAGTTGTTTGTTTTCTTTTTCAGAAAGGCAAAGACTAAAAATTGTCGTGATAAAAATCTTATTTTTTAACAATAAACGCATGTTTTTAGTGAAATTGATGTTTTTGATACCTAATAAAACGTTTTTATATTATTAAAACACCCTTAATATAAAGATTTCATTGATAAAAATAAGATTTCAAAAAGTGGTCGCATGGTAGATTTTTGTTAGAAACACTGAAAACTATTGTACTGGCACACTATCGACATACTATCGACACACTACTGAGACACCACTGAAACGCCATTGAAGTTTTTGCAGAATGCCAAATTTGCAACAGTGGCGAAATAATGTCTGTAGTGTGTCGATAGAGTGTCAATGGCGTGTTGCTTAACTTAAAGTTACAGAATTGGGCCCCTGGTTTTGAACTTCAAGTTGTTGTATTTTTACCACAGATTTATTTCAATTTCCAAAAGAAACTCGAAAGTTATTAGTATGTTTATTCAATTTTGATACATTTCTTATATTTATGCATTCTTTTTACTATATCATTCAGTCGGAGGCCTGATGACCCCTTTTTATTGCGAAAAGTGGTGTTTTTCTTGTGACCGTGCAACCTGCTTGCTATTGTACGAGTGTTACGCATAATTACTACGTATTGTTTTGACGACATTCGCATTGCCGACCGGGCAGTACAAACTTAGCCTAGAAATGTAGATTCCCAAGTGACACCTACAAGTCTCTTTTCTTTGGATTCTTGGTTTTAAGTAGGTACCTAGAATTTAAAATTGAGAAAATGATCATGCTGAATGCTGACCAGGTAATCGTGAATCTAGGCAGACTGGCTAATCGGTGTCCCCAAGACCACATGATGACAAAGTTGCAATGTGTTCAATGTAGATAAAAATGCACACCTTTTTTTCCTAGAAACTACAGAACTTAATAGTCCTTCTGCTTCAACTACTTTTAAACATCAAACACGTGCTCCGAACCGCTGGTTTATGTTCTCGCACGGCATGCTCTGCCGGCTCTTCCGCTGATATATCTTCGAGTAGGTACCTATTACCTTCATAAAATCCCTTGCGATGTCCATCGGAAAACTCTGTTTAAACTGCTCAACAATATGATAAAGTAAATCCTGAAAACGAATTAGGTACACCACACGGCTATGTGAAAGGTTTGCTTGTCTTACTGTAACTACATACCTAACTGTTACAACGGCTGCTGAATTGCTGATAAGCGTTCAAGATACGCAGACCGCAGCGGTTTTCAGCGTCTTTTATTTTTACCAATAGAGATGGCCATCTCCAGTATGGACGATTGCCCCACTTATAACATATTAGGTGCACAAAAATGTATGACGTCATTTTAAAGTGATTGTCCTCTAAACTTACAATATAGAAAACAATCGTCTCCAGAAGTTAACAAAATAATAACAAACGAATGCTTAATGTCCAATTCCACAAACATCCATAAAATAATGAGGTGCTTGTTTGAACTTACCGGAATTGTGCAATTAAAATGATAAAACTGCTCACTAATATAATTAAATAATGTGTAATAAAGGGATTTATAGTTAATTTTTGATTGCCGTCTCTTTTATTGGCAGCTTCATTAAATTTACTGACGTATACTGCTTTATTCGATGCTTTATTTAATTACATTACCTAATATATCATTTTTAATACGTATTGTTTTTCACGAAGAAACCAATTAATCTTTATACCTATTGTTATTGTTATAGTCTGTAATGAATGACGTACTCCAGTTTTGTCTCTGAGATGCCTGCAGATCTCTGATATTGCAGATGACCTGAGAAAAGACGATAATAAAATAAGAGTAAAAAGAAATAACTCATTACAAAAAATGAAGTCCCTTCAGATTATCTCCATTCAACATTATCGAGGTTATCGATTCCGATGCTCGTTAATTACTAATTAGCAAATCGTACATACCTTACAATCGCAATAGCACTAGGCTGAGACTGCCAACGCACTTGCTAGATAACGCGCTCCGAAGGCCTTAGATAGATGGCCTGGCTAGGCGAAAAGTGGGGTAAAGTGGGGTTCTATATAAAACATTGTAAACTGCAATGATGTCAAAAACGGGGTACTGACAAATTTTCTGATCCCTACTATGTTCCTGAATTTCAGGTAGTAAAGAGGCCGAGAAAGAGGAGTTAACATCTCCTAAGCACATACCACGAGGGCTGGATCGAGTTGGGTCAAGAAAAAGAGTTTTTGTACAGACTTGGGGCGGTCTTTGCCCAGTAGTAGGGCAAGAAAAAAAAAGAAGAGCCTGGCGTGGTCCACCATTGCGATTGCGACATCAGAGAGCTTTCTGATTTTTATTGTTACTGGCAGTTTATTGTTGATGGTAGCTTCTTTATTTGAGAAATCCTCATTGGTGCCCAAAGTTTTTGGACTCCTACCGATTGACCCCATGGTGTTTCTGAGGGAGCACATCGCCATCCAGGTAAATGACGGTGAAGGTGGTGTGACGATCTGATAAGGTTTGCAAGGCCAACATGGTCAGAGATCGCACAAGAAAGGTCCCGGTTTGGAAGAAAAAAGGGGAGGCCTTAGTCCAGCAGTGCGCCACAATATAGGCTATATTAGCCAACAATAAACCAAATCACAAATTGAAAAAAGAATTACTTTTCTTTGTAGCTGTACGGAATCCATGCTCATATTACAAATGCGAAAGTCACTCAGTCTGTTAGTAACCTTTCCACGCCTGAGCGGCTGACCGGATTTCAATGAGCTTTGGTACATAGCATGACCTGGGTTAGGACATAGAAAACTTTTACCGGTATTGCGTTCCCGTTGGATACTTTCCGAACTCCACGTGCGCGCCACGGGCAAAAGCTAGGGTTTTCATAAATTAAATTTTCTTTTATAACTCGTTTATGAATTTTTGTCGTTTTCCTCGAGCAATCAATTTACCTACCTCAAATGAGTTATCGTCACTCCTTTACAAAAATCAATTACAGCACGAATGTCGTCAATCAATTTATGAATCATGTTTTTAAATCCTAGTTAGAGAAAACAAAATTACACGGGCCGTAATAGTTTAATAATCCAATGCTTTAGGAGAATTACGAAATAGGGATTTTTCATTGAGCAGGATTACGTTGGCTACTTAGTCATTATGATCAATTCAGCCTGGAGTCACCCAAAGCTGGGTATAGCCTAGCCTCCTTTCCTTTCATCAACATCATCATCATCATTTCAGTCCAAAAACGTCCACTGCTGACATAGGCCTCCTCTAAGCACCGCCACTTCGACCAGTTCTGCGCTTCTCGCATCCAGTGAATTCCTGCAGCCTTCACCAGGTCATCGGTCAACCTTGTGGGAGCCCTTCCAACGCTACCCACCGGTCCTCTGTTCTACGCGCAATGTCCCTCCCTGCTCAGTGCCATTTAAGTTTGGCAATTCTTCGGGTTATGTCGGTTTCCTTAGTTCTCCTACGGATCTCTTCATTTTTTATTTGATCGCGTAGGGAAATTCCAAAACTCAAAAACGTCAAAACCAGCAGACGCTGCGATTATGACATGGCTCGTTTTTCCATCGTGGGAGTAAAAACTGTGTCAGTGTACCTATGTTGCTTCTGGGGTACAACTCACCGAGCCGTATGATGCACAATGTCTGGTAATCTATAAAGTAAGTACAAAGACAAATAATGTCAACGGAAGTAATAATTTTTGTTCTAAACAGCGTGTTTTAATGGAAGGAAGTTTACACAAAACTACTACAGTTTTGACCGCGAAGGAAGTATTATGTGGTTATTGTAATTTGTACAAACAGATGACAAAAGACAAAGGGCAAAATACCTAAAGGCCGAAGCCCAAAATGGTGGTCGGATCAAATATTCCACCAGGATAAAACCATTGACAAATTTAAACGTAGTCACGATTCCCAGCAGTAAGAACCCAAATAAGAAGAGAGTTAATAGTTTACTTTCTTAATTGACTTTTAGAAAGATGAACTGGCGTCTACCAACAAAGCACATGCTTTAGATGCAGTCAGAGCAAAACACACGGAGGCCGAGATCTATAAATGTTACTTAGCACGTGCTTTGGCATAGACATGTTTAGACAAAGACATGTTCCCGTCTCTTTCTTTCACAGTTAAGCACTTTATACACACATGTTTTTCTAGCCGTGTAAAACTACGGTTTATTCGCCGTGTGTAGGCACGGCTCCTAAGTGTTGTATTGACCACTATGTAAGCTTGAACACGGACACGTTTTTTCTACCGCGCGATTTATACCCGTACCGTAATGAAACCGCGCCGTGTACAAAACGACAGTCACAGGAATAACGCTTTGCTAAAGTGCGTTCTAGGTAACGTTTGTAGATCTCGACCTGAGTACCATCCCCTTCAAGAGTTAAACCTACTTCATAAACTAGGAAATATTCCGTCCGCCATTAATGCTATCATGGATTATTTGACTACCTAATATATAGTTTTGTTCACAGATTTCGTCGTTTACAGATTTGATTGAATAATTAATTCTGATTCTGAATAATTGAGTAATAACTCAATTATTCAGAATTAATTATTCATTCAAATCTGTAAACGGATCATTGAGGAAACCTTATTATTTATATTATTGGATTATATCCCATGTCCATGCAAATGTCATGCATTATTAGATTAATTATTAGTAACTTTATAAAGGTTGAGTTACTGGATGTTATTGGCATGGATCATATTAATAACACGATAATTTGGTTTTAAATGGCAAATGCCTTGCTATCTAATAACATTTCGGTGTTTCTTCTCTATGCTAGTGACATAGTACAAGCCGAAACCATCTAGATAAAAATGAAACTACTTTAATATGTCAGCTAGCTAATATAAAACAAATTTTATCGTCCATTTTTTTATAATTTTGCATTTTATTTAATTTTTTTTTATTTATCAGATTTTATTATTATTTTAAAAACAAATAATAACATTGTTTCAATAAAATGTATCAGATATAAAATTTTATTGAAACAATGTTACAACTATTTAATACTTATAAATTAACTTTAGTGTTCTTCTGTGTTCTCAACTGTTAGTTGATCTTTACGGACTCCATGCAAATAGGCGGCACCTGTGTTTTGGGTACCAGAGTTGTCATACATAATGCTATTTATACTGTTATTTGAATTTTATCTAAATCTTCTCTGCTGTTATGAAACTATCGAAATCTCGACCCCTGGCATGCAGGATGTCTTAGTTCAGGGGTCGAGACCACATTGATGTAACGTTTAGGTACAAAAAATTTGGAGATAAATAATTATTACTATTAATTTGAATAGTCGAGCTCATAAGTGCTTTACAGCTTTTGACAAGAAGTCTAACTTCACTAAAGTTGAAACTAACTACTGTCACATACCTACACACAGACTTTGTCGTTTTATGTCAAACAAGGCCATTTTATGTCAACGTGAAGGTAATAAAGTTGCAGCGGGATTGTCCGAAAGGGTTACCGCTACCCCGGAACATAAAGGGCTAAGGAAGGAACACGGGTGGGTTTTTGTCAGTAAGAGTCTGACACTCCCTTCCTCTCCACCCAGAGCGGTCATTTGATGATTTCCCACCATAAAAAAAAAGGTAATAAAGTTATTATTATTCAACTGTATTTTTGCATCGAAAATGGGTCATTAAAATTGATGAACCATTGCAATCTTTCAATATTCGAAACACCAAAGTTGGTGTTGGTGATGTTCAATAGTATCTAGTTGAAGTTGATCCATGCAAGAAATGTACAAGATACTTGTGAGGGGCTCGTGGCTAAGTTATAATGCCTGGGTATGCATGGGTAGATCGATCAGGATAAGCTACGCATGCCGCGGTTGGTCCGAGGATGGGTGAAAATCTTTACATACCGAGACCCCTCCGTGCCTCGGAAAGCACGTTAATCGGTTGGTCCCGGCTGGCTGGCATTCCTTGATCTGTAACAGCAGTTACGGGTCGTCAAAAGCCCGAAATTGTGATAACCAGTCTTAGCAAGGGGTATCTTATTACTCAGTTATTGGGTTGTGGAGGTCAGATAGGCAGTCGCTCCATGTAAAATACTGTATTCAGCTGCATCCGGTTAGACAAGAAACCGACCCCAATATGGTTAGGAAAAAGCTAGGCAGGATGATGATGATATAATATATGTACTATGTATGTATTTAGATTTGTGATATAGGAATTTACTGCTAAATCATCACGATAATTGAAATTTGAAAAATACTGTAAGCATCAGTAACGTTGCAATAAAACAGCACGTGCAAAATGCATAGCAAAATTACCACGTAAGTACAATGAGAATACACATCAAAAGATTAAGTACATGTTCACTAGACCCTAATCACATAATTACCTCCGGTTTTAACAACATATTGGTGCAATAGCTTTTGCCGCGGCTTGGTCGGTGTGAAGGTCGGAAATTTTTCCAAGGGGACGTACTACTGGAACTAAAAGTATCCTATGGCCTAACTTAGGTCATGGGCTACCCGTTTGCCAAATGTCACCCAAATCCGTTCAGCCGTTAAGGGGAAAAAAATACTTACGTGTTTTGGAATTTGCAGGTCAGTTCATGAAATAGTCATTCTGTAGGGTAATATAAACTTGGAGAGATGTATGATGATTTTTATGATTACAGTTCTAAAATAAAAAATATTCATAAGCCCGCGAATCATATTTACTTTAACATAGGTAGGTACAACCTGATACTGACCTGAAAATACCAAAAATCGTATGAAATAATGAATTTCGCGGGCTACACTGAGTCTTTTGCCTTACACCTTGCCCTCCGGACCACCGGCCACAACTACAAAACGACACCACCGGCATATTTCCTGTAGTTTTCATACATTTCATAGGGATTCTCGCCGCACACGGTTGACGTACGCCGGTGGCCGCCACGCGCTACGAACTCCATATAAAATGTATGAAAAGTACAGGAAATATATGCCGGTGCCCCGTGTGGACCCTAATGGCGTGAAAAGGTAACGAACAGACAGACAGAGGTACCTACTTTCGCATTTGTAATATTAAGTATACCTATGTGACCAGTAATAAGGACCTAACAATGCTTATAACTTATTACACTTATTATATTGTTAGCCGGTTGCTTCACTACCGCAACTAATCTGTCACACTAATGATGGCAGCAGTCCTGCACCTCCTTTGTTACCTGACACTCATTGTGAAAGCATCAAAGTGTCACGCAACCGTAGGTAGCCTAGGTTTCTAGTTAATTGAGCCCAGTAACCTACTGCACCTCATAGCATAGCACAATCCACCTTTAATGTTCCCACTGCTGGGACACAGGGCTCCCCTCTTCGAGAGGTACAGGGCCGTAATCTACCGCGCGGGCTCAGTGCGGGTTGGTACTTGGTAGATGCCACATGTCTCCGAGCGAAGTTTTGGTTATAGAACGTGCCGGTTTCCTTACGATGTTGTTCTTTGTTGGAATAGTAAACATTAAATACTTCTTTTAAGTAGTTTACGAACAAATTAGGATTGTCTTTGTAAAAACTGTCATGTCACTGTTCTATGACTTACCGTGCAATAAACGTTGTTAAACTATCTATTTGAGTTTACAATTACATTTCCACATCCTTCTCCGTTTTGAGAGAAGTGGTGTTGAAATAAAAAGTAATTTAAAAAAATTAAACCGACTTCAAAAAGAAATGAACTCAAAATTATGAAATAACTTTAATTTCGGAAGTCCGTGTCTTGGGATCTGTCTTGTAGTTTTAGTTTTTTGCCACCGACTTCCGAAATTAAAGTTATTTCATAATTTTGAGTTCATTTTTTTTTTGAAGTCGGTTTATTAAATTACTTTTTATTTGGTAATTTTTTGTTGTTGCACTAGAATTTGACCAAGGTTTTGAGATGTTTTCGCTTTGACAGTACACCCGTAGCTCGTATCAATAAGCCAGGCCGTCACACTTTCACGTCTTAGTCCATATCTTGAAAATTACTGAATCGATTTTGATGAAACTTGCACTGTTCCCTAAGTTGAAGTAAATGTAAGCTAATAAAAAAAGAATGGTCACGATCCGATTAATAGTTACGGAGATATGCGTGGACAAACATACATACATACATACATACATACATACATACATACATACATACATACCTACGTCTATAAAATTTTGTAAATTTGTTTGGAAGCCCTAATAGATTGTCATATGTGAATATAATGCAATTCCAATAATATTACATACATACGTATCGAATTGATAACCTCCTTTTTTTTGAAGTCGGTAATTATTTATACAAAGTAAAGCGTCGGCCTGGGTTCAAACCCACGACCTATACAATTTGTAAGTCGGGGCCGTTACCACTGGGCTTTCACTGCTCCTACTGGGCCCCCACTGCTCCTATTGCACCCTTATTTAGTTTCTATCAACAAAAAGATGTTCCTATCAATCAACGACGATTCTCTTTGCTATCAATAGATAGGAACATCATAGGTTATTCGCGATAAAGTGGCAATTCAGGTCCTAGCTGTAGGTAAAAGGCTCTAAATTCTCCGTTCCTTTGTCAAGGATTCAGTTAGCTAAACGAAATAAACTATTGATTGACGTACTATTTTCCCATTTCCAATACTTTTGTTAGCTCAGGACTGAATATCAGTATTCTACGCAAACTACCACTTGCCATCAGCTATCCAATTACTATCGGTCAAAAGGAACAGCAGTCCTTTTATAAGCCGATTGAAATGAATAGAAGCATTTCTATGGCTTTCTTTAAACCCTGAACTTTATTGATATATAATTTTATACAGCTTCAATCACGTAAGGCATCCGTTTTTAAAAGTCTAAATATAGATAGTAATTGCGTAACTCACTATCAGTAGCAATGTATTTCTATTTGACAGTTCAACTACATTCATTACGTTATTCACGTTATTGAGCTGACAAGTTTCTAAATTATGAAGCAATGGATTAGTACCTAATATACTTCAAAATTATTCAGATTGTGATTGACAGTATTTACGCAATTAGGGTGCTGCATCCTAATTGCCCAACGCAGTGTCAATCACAATCCGAGAGTTCATAGGTTTAATAAAATCCGTAAATAACGCAATGAACGTGGCGGAACTGTCAAAATGAAAGAAACTGCGATCAATTGTAATTTTATGTGTTACGCAATTACCCCGCTAAGATGTGGTATTTATTTATATTCCAACCAAGCCATCATTTTCACTAAAGGCCATTAAAACGTTCAATTACAAGTCAATGTCATCTCAGCGACAAACATTATAAAAAACTTGTCAAAAATGTACGCAAGTTGATTGTACTTTTGACAGATTGAGACTGAGATTAGAATGCGAACGTTCTTAAAAATACGGGAAAGCTGTATTTAAACCAACTTTGCTTTAAATTACGAGAGTCAAAAGCTTACCTAATAGTTATTCAAATAAAAAGACGTAAGTATTGAATGTTCGCCATTTGCGGTTTTCAGTAAAAGAGATGTAGATTACGCGAAGACTGAAAAAATATACTTAGCATACACAAGGAAACAAGCATGCACAAACACATGGGAAAGTACGGTATGTTTCATTAACCACTTCATAATGTTCATATAGCTGGGCCGGACATTTTTGCCGCATGTCAGATGACAATTGGGCTAAGAGAGCCACCAATTGGGTCCCACTAAACGTACGATGACATCGCGGCAGGCCAAGACGAAGATGGCGGGACGAGCTTTTGACTCCTACCATAAGGACTGCCGGCCAGTCCTTATGGTAGGAGTCAAAAGCTCGTCTCGCTTGCAAAAGACAGAATTGTGTGGAAAAGGGAGAGGGAGGCCTTTGCCCTGCAGTGGGACAGTACAGGCTAGTTACATTAGAATGTTCATATAGGACGTTACTAAAGGATTTCTAAGTTGTTTGCAATGGATTTTGAAATATTTAAAAGAAACCAAGAAAAATAGTTTAATTATATTCTAAGGTGATGAATAATATAGTGGAAGGCTATTATATAGTGACTCGGCCTGTGCCGATGAAGTGGAGACTAGGTGATCTATTTCTGGATATATTCAGGGTTAGCCGCGATTGGTATCGATATCTAAACACGATAAAATAAAAAAATGGTTTCATGTTTGTTATTGGGAGGCCAACGACCACTAATATTGTTGCTACTGTGATGAGTTGAGAAAAACTATTTTCTTATGTTTTATTGTTTAGATATCGATACCCATCATGAAGTCTGTAAAGTTTACAAAAAAAATATATGAGTTTAACTGATATTTCATATGTCTACAAAACTGCAGTCCATGACCCCCACAAAAAAAATCATCAAGTTATTTTTGGTTTTATCATTTTAAGATCGATATCTACCCATTGCGACTGCAGAGTTTAGCTAGCCAATTTGAAATAACCCTGTATAAAATAATGGTTTAGAATACTCGATACTCGTTGAATCATTTTCCCGATGTGCACAATAAAAGATAAAGGAACCGTTGTCAGTTGCCAGCAATCAGTTTTCTATTAGACGTAAGTACATAGGATCCATCCTTGTGGCTCGCAGCATAGTAAACTATCGGAAAGGTCATTGGTCAGCGCAGCCTATGCATACCAATAATCGTACCGTTTATGTTTCCGCAAAACACTTCCAGTAACGCTATATACACACGCTACACTAAACTTGAATGATCAATGGATTTCTAAATTTACTTCATTTGTAAGTTAAGGCCAGGACTCTCAGAATCGACCATTTTTGATTCAACATTAAACAATCAAATATACTTTGTTTTGATCTGAAAAAAATATATGTTATAGTTCAATTAACATTCTTGATTATTCTATGGCTCAAAACACGATATTTACAACTTCACTCGATCATAAAAAATCTAGCAGGGGCTGAAAATGTAGGTATTAACTTCGGGGTCATGTAGTGAACCTCTTGCCACAGCTAATTAGTTGTTTACATTAAACAGTACCTATGAGTTGTTAATAGTCATTGGAGTAAGTGTAGTCACAAGCGGTAAGGTCATCCCTCGTAGGCGATATGTAGTATTTTGTATGCCTTATAGGCTTCCTTTACGTTAGGATCTTGAAAACTTCATACCGCCTCAGAATCAATAACTGTAAGTAATACTAAACGTTTGAGAAACAAAAATCTTTTTTTTTTTTTCGTGAACTTTTCCCATGTTTTAATAGTTAGTCTACTATTCGGGGCAGAGACAAATCCAACAAATCAAAGATCATAAAAATCAGTCCCGCCATTCTTGAGTTAAATAAGTGTCTAAAACACACTATGCCGAAGGTACGCGACCGAAGTTCGGCATGATTACGCCTGCAACCTGCAATGCTATTTAACGCAACGTAATTTCGGCATAATGTGTCGTCAGTAATTCAAATAGCATTGAAGGCGTAATCATGCCGAACTTCGGTCACGTACCTTCGGCATAGTGTGTTTAGTTAGACACTAAAGGTGTAACTAACCCGACTTGGTTTTATATACTTAAACAGGGTGAATTTGAAAACATACGACAAATCGAAATGGGAGATTGTACTCATCATTAGGTACTTTTACTATGGGACCAAACCTCAAATTGCGAAAACAAAACTTTTTAACAAAAAAAAAACCGACTTCCAAAAAAAACACTACAAACTGAAAAAAAAAAACTACAAACTGAAAAATAACTTTAATTTCGGAAGTCGGTGTCTTAGGGATCAGTATTTTAGTTTTTGCCACCGACTTCCGAAATTAAAGTTATTTTTCAGTTTGTAGTTTTTTTTTTTCAGTTTGTAGTGTTTTTTTTGGAAGTCGGTTTTTTTTTTGTTAAAAAGTTTTTATTTCTCGCTTTTTAGTGGGTCTATTTATAATTTATCTAAGTTACAATAGCCTAATGTCAACTTGCCCATCGCCTTTTTATAAAATATTCCTTTTCTCGATGCAGGGACGTTAATTGTTGAGGAGTTCTCCTTTTATTAGTTTTTAGATTAGATGCTGATAATCCTGGCTGCAGCATCAGGCCAGACTTATGTCAACATTGCATTGAACTTAAAATTTGTCCTTTTTAAAATGAGCCCAAACACGACTACGGTGCTGTAATTTAAAGGTTTGTACTTTTTCTGATGCTCCTGGCTTCAGCATCAGGTCTTCGGTGTTCCTCAGTAACAGTACGTTTATCCACACATCAATGAGCCTAAACACGATATATCTGCTGTTAGTTGTCGAGGAGTTAGGTACTCTGCAGACTATCCTGACTGCAGCATCAGGTCATGACTTGATGATCATGAGACCAAATGTGGCAAATGCCCTATCAAACATCAAAACAATTTACTAAAACAGTCCTTGCCTGTTCGAGTAACTTCTTACTGTTAAGGAGTTGTACCTTCCATCATCAGCCCAGCTACCTGAGATGGTGACAACCATACACAAATACACAAGATACTTCATAAAATATGCGAAAAACAATAAGTGAGCCTATAAAATTTGAGGGTTGCCCTCGATTTCTCTAAGATCCCATCATCAGATCCTAACTTGGTGACAATGGGACCACCTCAGAACTATCTACTTTCGAACAAAAAAAGAATTTTGAAAATCCGTCGACACTCCTCCTTTTTGTAAAGTCGGTAAAAATCAGCTGTTCCATACATTTATGTTCGCATAACTCGTCAAAATGTAGGGAGCAGTTTATTTTTTTTCGCAATTGCAGCGTTGGTCCCTTCGTAAAAGTTGTTCATAATGATGAGTACAATTTTCAATTTCAAGTTCAACCTGTAGATATGTAATAGTAGGTACCTACATAAACAGTTTGCCTGGTCTAGTGGTCGCACGTGCCACTGCTGCGAATGTGGTCCTTGGTTCGATACCCAAGTTAAAGTGTTATTGGGTTCTTCCATCAGGAATTTCTCTGCCCGGAGTCTAGATGTGTGCCCTGTTCATGGCAATAGGCTCGCCCCCTGTTACATGGAACTTAAGGGGCTTACATGATCTAAAGCGCGGTCACTGTCGGACTGCATAGAAAAGAAAGAGAAGCACGATGACACAACGCTGGCAAATTATTGCAAAATATGAAGCAATTATTTAATTACAAAAAATCTATTGTTTGGACTAAAAAATGAAAACAGTAGTGTTTTAGTACCTATGTTGCTTGTAGAATCGTATACCCTATGTGATCAAGTTCTACCTAGATCAAACTCCATCCGTGATCTGGGGGTTCATCACGATTCCAAGCTCAGTTATGAATTACACGTTGATGCAATAGTCGCTAAGGCCTCAAAATCACTGGGTTTCATAATGCGGTTATCCAAGTGCTTCACTCAAGCCAAAACTTTAAAAATTCTATACTGCAGGTCGATTCTGTAAAAATCTCACCGTGAATACTTAGGTGAAGTGCTTTTGTTTTTGCTAGGAATTGACACTATTGACAGCTCACTCCACGCTCACTTCACCTAAGTTTTCACGGTGAGATTTTTACAGAATAGCACCGCTGTACTTTTGTTGGAAGCCACTTGGAATACGCGTCTGAAATATGGAACCCATGTTACCACAAATATATTAACCGCATCGAGAGCATCCAAAAAAGGTTTATAAGGAATCTATGTTATCATCAAAAAGTACCGTATCAATCGGAAAACTACCATAACCTATGTAAGAAATTTCATTTTCCTTTACTCAACCGCCGCGAGATTTCGGACTGTGTGTGACTGTGTGTTTGTTGAAAATCTTTAACAATTCTATAAACTGTTCCGATATTTTGTCAAAATTTTATTTCAGCATTCCCATGAAGTGTAAGCGATACAATCCACCTTTGCGCGTGCCAATTGCTTCAACCAATTATAGGCAGAATTCCTACATTGTGCGTGCAAGTAGAAATTTAAACAAGCTTTGTAAACAGTACGATATTGATCCGTTCCTTACTAGTGTGTCGTCAGCCAGGAAGTGCTTAAGCGGTAACTTTTCTAAGTAATTCATTTTGTTATGATGATTGTTATGTAGTGCGAGCAACATAGTAACTATGCTGTACTTTATAGTAACTTGGTGTGAATGTCCTTAGAATTTACTTTTTCTTTTCTGTATTTTATAAGTGGAGACCTGTAATTGGCTTTCAGACTAAGTAATGTATTGTTCTTGATCTGTTTTTTTTAGCTGTAAGTCTCCCATGTTATTCAAATAAATAAATAAATAATCTGACAAAAAAACAATGATTGTATGTATATTAGTAAGGTTTTTATTGTAAAAAGAAAGTATTTAGAGGTATCTTCATGATTTTTTTCTATCGTATCAAATTAGTTGATTATGTTTTCAACACACTGTCTACCTAGCTTATATCCTGAAGAACATAATTTTCTGATTTTGTTTACTGTAGTCGATCATTTATACTTTTATTGTTTCTAAAACATGCGTTTTTTGCGTTTAGTTCCTGTAAGCCCCTTATACAAAACTGGCGAAATATGTGTCTACCTCTCGGGAAATAAAGTCGTGTTATATTATTACTTGTAAAAAGTTTCTTTGGGGCTGTTAATTTATTACGTAAAACGATTTGAGAGGGAGGGGGTCCAAACGAGTCTTATTTTTTCTTACGTGGGGGTGGGAGAATCGAGATTGTTCTTACGTAACATCACAAAAGTAACCAAAAATTAGAAGTTTTTAATTTTTTTGGTACTTTTTCTTTGCAATTTTGATAAATCTTACGTAAGATTGAAATTGGAGGAACCGCGGCCCGCCAGTCGACCCCCTTCTCTATGAGTAACGAACGTATTCCATGTGTTTTGATGGGTAGAACATACCTCTAATTAAACGTGTTGATTTCGATATAAAGACTTTACCCTTTCCATCTTACATAAGATTTATCAAAATTGCAAAGAAAAAGTACCAAAAAAATTAAAAATTTCTAATTTTTGTTCATACAAGTCTTGTTTTTTATTACATGGAAGAGGGTCAGAAAATGGTCAAAATTGTCAAAATAAATGAACAGCCCCTTTTAGTGTTGCAATTCTAATTAAATTAAACCAAACTACACAACATTATACAAATAGAAATTCTAAAATCCTCGAAAACCTACTAAGCGAGCGAAAGTGATGCAATCAATTACTTTTGAAACTTAAAAGAAGAGTGATGGGGCTATAGGTGTGCGTGCGCTCGGAATAGAACGACGTATAGACCAAAACGAATTTACTCCTTTTTTAACAAAAAAATGAATTAAATTTAAAACTACTTTGATTAGACTTTGATATTATAATTCTCTATCTTTTAAAGTAAATTTTATTGAATAACTCATAAGCGTTACGACGTGATGTCGAAAAAAGTAAAAATATAGATATAACTTTGCAATTTTTTTGTAAACAGAAAAAATCATTGAATCGTGTATTCCTTTTACATGATACTAGATCAAAGAGTAAAAAAACATAAATACGAAAATGTTAAATGCCTCAAGTTACACGAAATATAAAAACCACATTTTTTTCAATATATACCTTAAGGCAGTAAACGGGTCTGTAAAGTTGGACAAAAGCATATTGTTTTTAGCCGTTAATGTCCAGTGGGAAAGAGAGTAGGGAGGCGTTTGCCCAGCAGTGACTGGGCAAACGCCTCCGCTCTTTCCACCTCTCTCTGTCTAGAGCAGCCAAGGACCAATCATTATCAAAGGACTCCAGCTCATCCCCGAGGATCTCCGTTTGGGCATGCCGGAATGTCAAACGAAAGAAAAAACAAAAGACAAATTAAATATGTATATTGTATACTTGTATATATAAAATATGTTAGCTTGGTTTTGTGAAAGACAAAAGCATATTTACTTATGTTTCTCATACAAGTCGACGCCCCCCGTCGCCTCTGCAATCTGCTAAGGAAGAATCATTGCAGACCCGTTGCCATTATCAGAGATAGAGCTGAAATGTCATAAGTGCCTGTAATTACACCGGAATCCCTTCAAACCGGAACACAGCACCGCTAGTAATTTTCTTCCGTCAAGCAGGGGAACGCAGCGAAGAGTACCCGCCTACGTAGTTACGTAGCAATGTATACGTACATACATAAGAAAGTTCCTCCATACAACGTACTCTTGTCATTAATCTAACCGTACAGTCTTACAAACAGAAATAAATAAAACTGAATCGAAAGAAAAAACGAAGTGAAGTAGAATAAACGAGAAATCATTTTCGATTTCCTTTACCCGTCAAAAGTTCAACGTTATTACAAAACTTCCTGTTGCGTCTGCGCGGAGGATGTTCAGTTCAATCACAGTGCAAGCTCGGCTTCCTGTGGCCTGTTCACATGAAAGTGTGACATTGGCAGTGAAAGCGCACGGGTAGCTATGTCGTGACACTTGTGACCTTTAGTTCGGTAGCTACAGCATGCATAACAGATCGTTTGTATACAACGTGGTAGGTGCCGTTCCCAGTGGTTCTTCATTTCCTGATGTCATGTCACCTTCCTCGCGCTGTGCCGCCCTCGCGTTGTTTGAACTTAACATAAACGCGAGATGCAAATGCGTAGGCACATCGATGGCATCGATCACATAAGTAAGTTTGTAACCACCGGCAAATAACAAAGTTAGTAGCTAGTTTCAATAATGTATAAATTAGACACTAAAATTAGGAGAAAAGAAAAATAAACATTACCTATACTAATAATTTCAAGTTCAAAAAATAATACCTAAACTTGGCTTTGGTCCGTCTGGATAATTTGATATCATAAAAGACGTTTACTTCCTACTGTTTTGTGTACTTAGTAATGATTGATATCAATTAAACGGAAGGTTTATTTTATAATTCCGCAGGTTATGGGCCTGTTTCGCAGTGTCTGGGTAGACTACGGAAGTTATGGAGGCTATTTTTTGTCTTGTATATTAAAAATGACAGCCTCGTTGGTCTAGGAGTCGCAAGCGCTACTATACTGCTGAGCAGAGGGTTTAATTCCCAGGTCTAAAAAACTGTTTTTGTGTTTTTCTATAAGTAGGTACCTACGTAATTTCTCAGTAGCAGTCTGGAGTTTGGATTTGTGCTCGGTTGACGGCAATGGGCTCTTCTAACCTTCTAACCTTTCGATGAAAACAGGCGTGATGTTATGTACGCTTTTGTAATTTTTGGTATAAGGAAATAGGTTATAAGGAACGCAAAGCGACGTTGATGTTTCATATTCAGCTTACCGTTGTACTGAGTCATTTCGAGAATAATAACTGATTGGCATTTAGCAACTACATCGATGGTGACAATGCATTCTTTTCTCCTGTCATCCGTAGGAGCATTGCCCCCACGAATGACAGCACGGACTACAAGATAACACCCACGCTGTGTATTGTGAACCCACTGTTTGACAATCCAGTTTTTTATGAACGGTTCCCAAATTAGATATGTGTCTTGGAGCAGTTCATTGTTTATTGTTAAACAGTAGTTTAAATAATCAGGGGGCCTGAAAAGGCCACTTTGGCAGAATCATAAAAGGATAACATAATGGACAGTTAACTGTTAGGTTAATCGTATCAAATCCCATTGTTGAAGCATTTTTCAGTATTTTTTTTTGTCTGTGCTAAAATACCAATCATTCCAATCCAAATCCAGTCCCAATCTCTTTGATTGTACCTACGTAGTGCAGCGAAAAAAAGAAAAACACGGACTGTCTTTGCCATATTATAAATCATAATGTTATCCTTTTATGATTCTCCAAAGTGGCTAGAGTTATGTCTTAAAAACTGAGTGTCGTGAGTCTGTCTGTATTTTATTTGTAACAACCAGGGTATTTTACGAGTAACCGTGGACTGGACGTGGACGTGCTGTAACTTTTTGACTAACTGAACCATTCCTTGACAATTAAAAAGTGTCTAACCATGACGACGTGACTACGCCAGCGGCTACACCAAAGCCTACGCCGGTGGCTACGACTACGGCTACCCCAAGGCCTACGCCAGCGGCTATGCCAAGACCAACGCCAGCGGCTATGCCAAGACCTACGCCAGCGGCTATGCCAAAGCCAATGCCAGCGGCTACGCTAAGGCCTACGCCAGCGCCTGCGCCAAGTCCTACGCCAGCGGCTACGCCAAAGCCAACGCCAGCGGCTACGCTAAGGCCTACGCCAGCGGCTACGCTAATGCCTACGCCAGCGGCTGCGCCAAGACCTACGCCAGCGGCTACGCCAAGACCTACGCCAGCGGCTATGCCAAGGCCTACGCCAGCGGCTACGCCAAGACCTACGCTAGCGACTTCGCTACCGACCCTTTACGCAGGGTCAACATTTTTACAGTGTACTCGACGTCAAAAGTGTTGATGCTACGCTACAGAACAAAGACATTTACGTGCTTTAATAATTTATTAGCTGCTCCTTTATCATAGCTATGGCAAATACCGTGAGGTGGTTAGGACGGTACAGACAGCACCAAAAGTCGATTTCGAGTAGACAATTTAGTTTTTTAATCTTAAGTGGTATAGGAAAATTAAAAATTAATTAAGTACACTAGAAAATTTTTAAGAATATTAATTCTTAGCTAATAAAATACTACAAAGCAATTCATAGAATCATCTGTTAATTTAATTAAATGTAAAGTGACTGTGATAATGGAGTTTGTTGCTGACCGTACTAATTACAATTATTAAAACAAATCATGACACATATTTTTTTTTAATAAATTGTCTTTTATTTTGTATTTTATACAGAGTTATTGATAAAATACTAACAACCTTCTAGGACTGTTTAAGCTGTATTACCTACTAACATCATAAACAATAACAACTTTTGTTCTAAGACTTTGCACCAAAAACAAACCTTCAAGATTTCGTTATTCTATCTAATCCCCGCTCCCCTCCGCTGCATTTTGTATTAGACACGGCAGTTTGGGTACCTGACTACCTAGCGCTTTCTTTTGCTTCGCGTAGAGTTCGTAACATTTAGAGCGTTGGATTGAAATATTTTTATTTTTGTATGAAAGTGTGATGAATTAATAAACTCATAGAACAAAAGTTGTTGTTTATGATGGTACATGGTAGGTAGTAATATTGTCCTGAGAGGTTGTTAATGTTTTACCAATGACCCTGTTTAAGGATTGTCGTATCATTATAGACCTTAGATGTAGGAAACGCAAGAAATGATTTTTAACCCCCGACGCAAAAACGACGGGGTGTTATAAGTTTGACGTGTCGGGGGGGGGGTGTGTGTGTGTGTGTGTGTGTCTGTGGCATCGTAGCTGCCGAACGGATGAACCGATTATGATTTTCTTTTTTTGTTTGAAAGGTGTATATGTCGGGAGTGTTCTTAGCTATGTTTGATGAAAATCGGTCCAAGATGGCCGCCGCCACAAAATGGCGGATTACAAATTTTTTCGCAACACCCTCAATATGGGTATCAAATGAAAGGGCTTGACTAGTAGAATGCTATATACACTATGATAAATTTCAAATCCAAGATGGCCGCGACCACAAAATGGCGAATTACATTTTATTTTCACTACTCCCTCATTAAGGATATCAAATGAAAGGGCTTGACTAGTAGACTACTATACACTATGATAAATTTCAAATCCAAGATTGACGCCACGACAACATGGTGAATTCCTACTTGTTTTTTTCACAACTCCTTCAATATAGGTATCAAATAAAAGGGCTTGACAAGTAGAATAATGTACACTTTATTGAAAGGGAATGAGTAATATTAACTAACGAAATGAAAACTAAAAACTTGAAAATTAAATAAATTCTAGTGCAAAAATTTAAAATCCCCCGACACAAAATAATAAAAAAATAAATAAATAAATTAAGGAATCCCTACAAAAAGCATGAAATAAAAAATAAATTTAAAATTTAAAAACCCCGACACAAAATAATAAAAAAATGAAGGTATCCCTACAAAAAGCATGAAATAAAATTTTATTTAAATAGAAATTCATGTGGAAGTCGGGGGACCTCTTAGAATAGAAGGTGTTCCACAGAACGGTCCCCCGACTTCCATATAAATTTCTATTTAAACAAAATTTTATTTCATGCTTTTTGTAGGGATACCTTCATTTTTTTATTATTTTATGTCGGGGGTTTTTAAATTTTTAATTTTTTAGTGCTCATACAGTACCTAACTAAACTAGGGAAGTAAAAACTATATCAATGTAAAGTAGAACTGTGAATGCATACGGTCCGCAGATCCGCTTGATTAGATCGATTATTTATTCAGTAAAAAGTATCTAATCGTTAAAAACACTAGCTCACAATTAACATCAATTTAGTTTACAACTTTCTTCTGAAGTAATTATAGTTTTCTATTAGAAAGTAGCAACTGGCGCCACTTAGTGTCAGTTCACGGAACTAGAATGATCAACATGAAACATGTCAACGACCCGCTGTTCACCTCGCGACGCACTGGAGAATAGAAGTTTGAGTGGTAGAACAGAGGTGGCGCTGCCATCACAACTTTATCTGGCGAGTGTGCTACCAATATAACACACGGCGCCTCCACCAGATGTCGCCGACCGCGGGAATCTAATGCGCAGCTTGAAATCGTACAAAATGCGTGGTATACAAAGTCACGCTTCCGCCTACACGCCGCGACTGAGTTAGGTATCGGACTGGTATGATACCGGCCGAGGCTCGCTGCGGACGTACGGACTGATCCACACCGACGAGTATCGACGGAATGTGCACGTTCTGACGACAGACTAATACTTCGTGAACATTTTAAAAGTGAACAATAAATACTTACTAAACAATTTCTCTGTTACGAATCATGAATTGTTTGTGCAAATAGACTGGGATTGTTTGTTATTCACAATTTTGGAGCGGTATCTGGAAACTGGTAAGTGTTACCTACATTTCTTGTTGTGATAAGTCGTTGGTTATTTTTATTTTTAATTATGGCCTTAATTTGCTTATTTCGTTGTTAGTGCCAATAGAGGATGTTCTCAAATTAAGTGTAACAGGTAGGTACCCTCTTAATTTGAGAACTCACGCACCGAGCGTTTAATTTAGGAGTTCTATGTACGCATGCTTAATTTGCTAATAGGTCGTAAAAAATGTATGTAACATATAGGGGCATATTTTTTACATATAAAAGCAGTAGGGGCCATATTCAATGTACCTAGTAGTCTTATAAATATAATTATTACTTTAAAAAAAATTGGGATTAATTAAATGAAAACACAATTAATTTATATACACACTTATGTATTATAATAATCTGATACAGTTAGTACCTTTTTGTGGATACCTACTTGCTTAAGTAGCACAGGAAGTGTGCAATATATTAGAAATGTCTGTATGTAGGTACCTACTTAGTTATATCCTGTACTGACTATCGTGTTCCTAGAATACCTTATCTTGTCCTCATTAAATCATTTTCAAATGAAGACATAGGTACAGACAGACAGATATTTCACTTACCTTATAGAATGAGGCTACATTCTATAAGGTGAGTGAAATATCTGTCTCCTAGACTAGCCTTTATTTCGTTATCCAATCACATTTTAACTATTCCGTGGGTGTTCCGTTTATTCAAATGATATTCTTGCAACTCTCTAAGCGTTGGATGCCCGAGGGTGGATACTTGTACCTATTTACTAGTTACAAAATCACTGACGACAAGAAAGGAGTTTCCTTTTCTAAAAGGAGTTTCCGTCAGACCTATTTCAATAGAGCCGTCTGAAACTACGCAAAAGCCGGTTGACACGGATATAATAAACATTTGGTTGCTTATGAATAAAACAGCTGTTATAACTAAGATGGCGCAATGTTCTTGCTTAGTTTATGTACCTAGTTAGGCCGCGTGACCAATTGACAAGCACGCCAGATGTACCGAATTATTATAAAACATCCGAACCTTTGTTCAATAGTACCTACGGTATTCAAAGTGATGAAATCGAATAAAATGTTCACCCTACAAAAATAATTGTAGGTACCTAAAAATATCAGAGAAAAAAATACAGCGAGTTCACAACTCAATTGCCGGTTTATTGGTTAACGTTAAAGATAAATATTATTTATTTGTCCAAAACATGAGTTTACACACATGGCATGCAAGATGTTATAATGTTACGTTTCCCGACCTATGTTGCACTTTTCGCGTCTTGTCGGAGAACGCTCGGGAAATGCACGAAATCCAATAAACTGAGCAACGTCGATCCAGAGTGCATATTGCGCATTGTCACGGAAAATCGAAAATAAACAAGGCTGTTCCATTTCATATTTCAGTTGAGAGACATTTTAGCTAGACTGTAATTTTTTTCGATGCCGTTGAAGTATCTAAACTGTATTTCACGCCATGCCATGTAGGTACTGACTACATAATATAGGTAGGTACAGGTAAATCATCGTTTCGCTCATCAGCAGTATCTACCTTATAGGTAGGTTAAGGAAATGGACCCAGCAGGATGTGAGCATTCCAGCATTACAACAAGTGATCCACGATTGGGTGATGCCATAAGCTAGTCACATGAGGCTTATTAGATATTACCATATGGTAGTAGGATAGCGCAGGAGCTGTTCCTACCTCTTTATCGACTGTGACTGCTGCCTGCTACAAACTATTCACTCGTCGCATTTATGGTTATTGGCTTCTGCTGTTGCCTTTGACCTCTATTCCTAGAATACATAATGTACAAGTCACCTACTAGACTAGAAGGAAAAAGTTAGAAGTTGGAATCATAAACTCAAGCCTACTTTTCGATTGCACCGCTAGCAAGTTTGAACCTTGTTTGAAATCACTAAACTAATGAGTTTAGTGATTTCAAACAAGGTTCAAAGTTCAGTGTCTTATTACAAAACAAATCTAACTAAGTATAGTTCTAGCCAAAACCTTTGAGCCAGTATTTGTATAAATTCGAATTTAATTTCGATTTAGGCAAAGTTCTTAATACTAAAATGACAACTTATTACCGAAATAAGCTGCCATTTTTGTATATAGAAGTGCATTTCTCCAGTTAGGTTCTTAATTCAATACTTAACTGGCTCAGTGGTTTTTTAAGCCTGATCTAAAGAAAAACCTTGTTTTGTAATAAGGGGACAGAAGTCCATCACAACGATGCTCTAAGATACGCTAGTTGATAAGGTCAAATGGATAGATAAAAGACAATAGAGTAGATACGCTTGAATAGAGAGAAGTAGAACCATTTTCATCACGTCATCATCATCTTCGGGTGATCCCATATATATTAATCTCTAGAAACTGTCATTTCAGTATTCAATCTAATTTGAGCCATAGTCCTTTATACAATGTAATACATGTTTACAGTTTGTTTGGTTTTCCTCAACATTTATAGGTATTTAATAGATAATACTCAAAATTCTTCTCACGGCACGTCTCACTCACACCGCATCATAAACCCATACCATGACAACCGATTTTTACACAACATTTATACATAGGTAAGTATCCAATATGTTAAAATTTCGCTTTAAATTTTCAGTTCAAAGTGTTCAAACTCAATTTTACGCTAGCGAAATTCAATAGAACCGCAGACTGGGAGGCTGCCATACCTACTGCCTACATTGCAGATTATTATTTTAGCAAATAATAGAGAGCTAGCCAGTATGGGAATAGGTAATAGTGTTATCCTACAGTATTCTCGGAAGTTCGGAAATAGAAGCTACGGTGTAAACTGAATTTTGATAATAATATGTATTTAATGAGGGCGTTCTGGAAAAGCTTTATAACAGCTAAAACAGTTTAAACATCAAAACCTATAAAAGCAGGGTTGTGATGATTTACATCACGATAAAAAGGAAGTGATTTTTTTAAAGAATCGAAAACAGAATCCAGCCAACCATTTCAATACAACAAGACGCAGCAGTAAGAAAATATGCTTTATGGAATATGGGTGAATTTCAATGAAAAAGTCAGATTGCGGCAAGTTTACCAAAGCAGTGCAAAAAAGTAATATAAAGGATTATTGGGTTCACTCATCCACATTCAAGAATTAGAACTCGATTCTTATAATAACAAACAAAAAAAAAAACAGTGGCACTCCGGGAGTGCCGACAGAAGTGAAAACAAAACACAAAAAGAATACTTTGCCATCACTCACTGACATATCGGATATACATTAAAACCGAGTACATCCCGAGGACAGCCGAACACATCCGAAGCGGGTATTTTTTTTAATCGTCTTATAAACAAAACACGCGTGGTGTCGCTTACGGTAACAGTGGCGCGAGTTAGGCAGGATACAAAAGTCTAAAAAGTTAGTATTTTTAGACCTTTGTATCCTGCTTATGCGTATGAAGTTTCATTAAAATCGGTTCATTCATTTCGAAAAATAAGGGCTTGAAAGTTTGTATAAAATGCCGCACGGCGTAAACGCTCTTAACTAAATATCTATTTAAAATAGTTTGAGTCTAATTATAGAATCTAAAAAAGCTTCAAAATGTCAAACGAAATATTTTATTCAAAAAACAGACATATTCGCTATGCTGGTATGGTGAACTACGCCGTAGCATAGTGTGAGCTACGCCGTAGCACAGTTTGACCTACGCCGTAGCACTCTCCATCCGTCTTACGAATTTTCGATCAGGTCACGTGTCCTGACGCGAGTTTAACATTTTTTACCCATTACAAAAAAAGTGTACAACGCCGCTAAAGAAGTTTTCACTTGAATAACTTATTTTTCCTTTCTCAAAAATAGTGATCATAAATGTCTAAAAGATTTGACTCGCGCACGGCGACATTTTTGTTTGTTTTTTTACTTTCGGTATCAGTTCGGTATATAGTAAGCTGAACATCTAAAACTAGCCATTAAATTGTTATAAAAAAAAAAACTCAGATTGAAATAAAAATAAAACCAACCTTTTATTAATTTAAAGAAGGCATGATTTTTAAACCCTGTTTAAAAATATTTTCAATTTTCAGCTTGAATTGTTATCACGAAACCTACTAGGTATCGAGTTACGACAACGATAATAAGCTGTTACTATTAAATACCAATATTACTGTAGTACCTAAAACTAGGAAGGCTCTTGAACCTAAAAACGTAAAGTTCGTTGCAAGAAACATGATGCAGTTAGCTATCACAAAATAAACACCCATTGTAAGTAATCGTCACAACTGTCATGTTTTAATTAACTACAAAGGAATAGCAAGCATAGCAACTAGGTAATTAATACCACCTTCTTTAGATTCTCCCTTCCTCACTCCTGAAGTTAAAAAAGTTGTTTTTATTCAATACCAAGTCGCTAGTCTTGTTATGTAAGTTGCGTCATCGATTATCATGGATTGTCTTGGCTCATCAGTTACGCGTTGTAATTAATAATCGCCATGATTGCCGATACCTACTGCGATATAGCATTCTGTCCAAGATTTTTATTATTTTCCTGCAGGCTGCAAGAGATAAAATAACTTTTGTGCATTTGCGGTCTTAGTCGCATATTGCGAGTAGCATGCCGTCGTGTTTGAAACTAGTGGAATCTCGATGAAATGCATTTCCATTGGAGAATTCCTTTTCAAATACCTAGACCTCTCCTATCCCGTCATACACTGTTAGTACTCTGTTAGTTAATTATCGGTCCCTTTTGCCGGCGATGCGGTTAGGGTAGATCTAGTATGTTTGCTAGCGATCCCCAATGAAACGCTTTTCCCCAGTAAACAGCAATCGGCCCTCTACATTTACATTTAACCTGCCACTATCTGCACGTAGTTATGTCACTTTTATGCTTCTCTCACAGATAAATAATAAGATAGATAATCACCATGCTTGCTTAGTGCGGCTGGCGATTTTCGAACATTTTCCCCCTTATTACAAAACAAGGGTATTCTTTATATGATAGGGGCAATTCTCGTAATTTTAAGAATGTTCACAGTCTGAAGGCCAATTTTCGTAAGTAATATAAAACGATCAAATCTAGTCACAGTCATCTCGGCGACAAATAAATGTCAAAATCTTGTAAAAAATATAGGGAAATTAGAAGTTTTGACAAATTGAGACCGAGATCAGGGGGCTTACCATCACCTCTTAAAGCAGGACAGAAGTTGAACTGCACTACTGTTTTGTATGACGTCTTAGTACAATAAAGTAGTGCAGTTCAACTTCTGCAGTGCTTTATGAAGTGATGGTAAGCCCCCAGACTGTGAACGTTCTTAAAATTACGAGAATTGTCCCTCAGATCTCAGTCTCAAACTATCAAAAAAACACTTCTAATTGAAATATTAAGACAAGTGTTTGTTTCCTAGTACAGGCATCTAACATTATTATAAATTTGTAAATAATTTCTAAGACTTTACGTAATAATTTTACCAATTTTAATACTGAATAAAACATTTTTTTTTTTTTTTATTTGTTTGTCGCCGAGATGAGAGTGCGACTAGATTTATAACATTTTAAATTACGAAAATTGGCCTTCTGGTTCGAATCACCGAGCCATTTATTTGAATTAAGAATCTAACTGTTAAAGAAATGCAATTATTTATACAAAAATGAAAGCTTAGTTCGGTGCTAACTAACTTCTAAAGTAAGATTTCGTTTTGTATTTATAAGACGGTTTGATTCATTGACATATATATTACTAGCGTAAGGACCGGGCTAACGGCGCGACTAAATGGCACCAACGCGCTGGCCCTAAAATGACGGTTTTAGGGCCAACGCGACTCAGTTGACAGTGGTGCGCGCGAACTTCGAACTTCGAACGAAGAACTTCTATGTAAAATGTTCAGACGGGCGTATCCTTACTTTTGAAATCATTGGTTTGATTCCAATTTTTCTCACCTTATTTTGTTTCAATGTCATTGCTATATATTTAAGTAGGTATATGATGAACAGATGATGTCGTGTGAAAAGTGTTAACAATCAATTAATTAAAAATAAATTAACATCGCAACGGATGTTGCAGGGGGGCGTTCAATAATACTCATGATAATACTCCGGATATTCTTACTTACCTACCACAAAAATAATCTCTACGTTTTTTTCTGTCTGTTAAAAACATTAACTACATAGTATTACGCCTAATAATACGAGAACATGCACTCTACAGGTATTGTAACGCCTCAAAATAAGTTCGTATCGATCATCTCTTTAGAAGTCGATTAAAAGAACATATAGGTACAGTCCACAGCAAAAGTACCACACAGTTCTGACGCGAACTCCGTTCATTAGTATTGAATTTCTGATTTTGATCATCTACTTTTGCTGTTGACTGTACCTAATTATTCCAAAAGGCGAGAGGCATTGTACATATGAACAGCCGCCGTCTGTACAAATGGAAGTGAGTACAGTATTCAGAATAAGTAAAATCCGTGGTTATATTTTTTTTATAAAAGCAGTTCATTATAATATCACACGTGTAAATATGTTTGTGTTTGACAGCTGTCAGTCGATATTTGCGGTCGACGTAATTGCAGCGTGAACCGCGAAAACATAGAAAACTATTCTCCATGCTACAAGGAAATGTAGGTATAGACACAAACTAAACTACGCGTTTCTCTCCAGGAGGACTAACTTTGCGTAACTAACGTTTTTTTTGCCGTCAGTTGAGATACGCTGGAACTGTTAGCTGTTGCCCGTGACTTCGTAAGCGTGGGGTTCGTGATGTGCTTATTATCTTCTTCAGAGATAGAGTGCTCCTCAATGTATACAAACATTCAAACATACTTCCATACAAACTTTGATCTCCTATTAAGGTAACCACTTTGGAGGTGGAACTTTAAAAAAAAACGGAAATACTTATACCTGAATGTTTACCAACCCAGAAACGTAAAAGTTTCATTTTCATGCCTCCAACTTTTAAAATGACAGATTTTCATAGACTTTTTTAACCCTTTAGGGTTGGAATATCCAAAAATTCTTTCTTAGCGGGCCTATACCTCATTTTTGCACGAGTCATAATGCGTAGCATTAGAGAGTGCTTTACGAGTAAGACCGAAAATTTATTTTGGCCTCCTTTCTGCATCTGTTTTTATTGTTATACTCTTGCTAGTACACAGAACCTACTTAATTTATATACCATTGTATAGATAAAATTTAATGGAGATTAACTCTGTACTTTTCAAAAATTTATTAATGCATTGGGAACGAAAAAAAAAGTATTTCTAAAATAATTCCCGTCAATCAAGTGTGAACCCTGAAAACATTGTAGCTTGCGAAAAAATTAATTAATTGAGTCATTTTTTGGGTTCCGTACCTCAAAAGGAATAACGGAACCCTTATAGGATCACTTTGTTGTCAGTCAGTCTGTCTGTCTGTCAAAACCCTTTATCTCAAGAACGCGTGGAGGTATTGAGTTGAAATTAAAACCCACACACACACACAGGTTTACATTCCTTTGAAGCTGTGAAAAAATCAAACTTCTAAGTTAACCTAAAAAAAGATACGGCCGTATACCGCCAAAAACGTATATTTCGACACTCTCAAGGGAATCAAAATTTATAGGGTACCCGTTGACCTAGAATCATGAAGTTTGGCAAGAAGCAAGGTCATGTAGCACAAGTAAAGGAAAAAATCTGAAAACCGTAAATTTGTAGTTACATTACAAAAGAAAAACAATCCCATGATAAACTAGTTACGGAACGGAACCCTCGGTGAGCGAGTCCGACTCGTACTTGACCGGTTTTTATTTTTTAATAGATTCGTTTTACCCATAGATATCCGGTTTTACCCATAAGAGGAACCCTGTTAAAAATGGCTCTTTTATTCAAAGTAGTTTAATTATAATTGATAAAAATAAAAAGTCTGAGGTTTTTATACGATCAAGTGAGCATTATGAGTCGTGCACTTTTGGATTTTCCAAATTTTTTTTATTGTAGGTAAAGGAAAAGTAACAGTTTTAGGTATCTATATTAAAAATAAATGGAAATAACTTAAAAATAAACTTACTTAACAAATACAATAACCACTACATTTTCCACAGATTACAACTTAAATATTTACTAACTGAAGGCAGAGCAAAATTTATAATAGGAACAAAAGAACCCAAACGTAACAAAACAAAGCCCTTGTTTGTGTGTTATGTCCTACGGGTCTATGATCGAGCAGACCGTTTACGACCTAGCTCTTGAGGTTTCATCACTCATCAGTTAGCGAGTGAATGAGTGAGTGATATTGGGTTTTTAGGTACATATACAACGTTATTTTAAGTATATGCGGCTTGTTTGTGGCTAAGTAATAAAAGCCGCACGGTTCGATAAATCAGGTTAAGTTACGCTTACCGCGGTTGATCCGTGGATGGGGACCATCTTTACATACCAAGACTCATCCATGCCTCGAAAAGCACGTTAAGCAGTTGGTCCCGGCTGTCATTCGTGGATCTTTGACAGTCTTTACGGGTCGTCAGTAGCCCGAAAGTCTGACAACCAGTCTTACCAAGGCAAGGGGTACTGTATTACCCAGTAAATGGGTTGTGGAGGTCAGATAGGCAGTTGATCCATGTAAAATACTGGTATTCAGCTGCATCCGGTTAGACTGGAAACCGACCCCAACATAGTTGGGAAAAGGCTAGATGGTAGGGCAGATGATATAGGTACCTATGTAGAATTGTAGATTAATGGAGCAAAATAGAGTTCAAATAAAAACTTTTTACAAAAAAAAAACAACCGACTTCCAAAAAATACACTACAAATTGAAAAATAACTTTAATTTCGGAAGTCGGTGTCTTTGGTTCCGCATTTTCGTTTAATGACACCGACTTCCGAAATTAAAGTTATTTTTCAATTTGTAGTGTATTTTTTGGAAGTCGGTTGTTTTTTTTTTGTAAAAAGTTTTTATTTTTCACTTTTTAGTGGGTCAGTTTGTAATTACAAGCTTTTTTATCTAAGTTACAATAGCCTAATGTTAACTGCTCATCACATGTTACAAAATATTGCTTTTCCCGATGCTGGGACGTTTATTGTTGAGGAGTTCTCCTGGTAAGAGCCAGGAGAACTCCTCAGCAACCACTCACCATACGCATTGTAACGAGCATAAATTGCTTAGCAACCATATTAAAGTAACCGAATCGCAACCCGTGAAATATTTGTCATTGAGTAGTTCCGATGGCTATCTGTGGTCTTCATCATCAGCTCCACTTTACCAAATGATGATTTCCGAGAGCAAATGCTCAAGTTACTTTAATTATTGAGTAGGCCACACGACGAAAGAGCATTGCTAGAAATGACGCGATTACTCAACTTAAATTCGGTTTCAAATTGACGCATCAGCATGACTAGTAGGTAGTGGTCGTCCTATGTAAAACTACAATCTTAATTAGGTATTATTATTGTACGAACTGAACATTTTGGCATATTGAACCGTATGAAGTAAGCCCAACAAAAACTGCTGTAAATCGTCCAAACACAAGGTAGCTACTGTAAACTGTTGAGGAGTTCCCTTAACTGTCCTTCGTCTTCATCATCAGACCCCGAATGACAGTCACAACCATGTAGGTGTAAAGTTCTCATCAATACAAATTAATCAAGCCCAAACACAAGGTAACTGCTGTAAACCGTTGAGGAGTTCCCTCGACTGTCTTTCGGCTTCATCATCAGATCGACTCCAGGCCTTCATTAAATTGTAGTGCTTTAAAATACCTAATGAAAAAATTAACAAACGCACTAGTCGCTCCTACGATTTTCGAATGTTCCCCTCGATTTCACTGGGATGCCATCATCAGATCCTGGTTTTCTTATCATGGGACCACCCTTGGCATATCTCCTTTCCAACAAAAAAAGAATAATCAAAATCGGGTCATAAACGACGAAGTTATCCGCGAACACACATAAAAAAAAAAAAAAAAATATACGGTCGAATTGAGAAACCTCCTTCTTTTTTGAAGTCGGTTAAAAACAATGTTGAACGCAATTAGACGAACAATAGGCATCAATACCGGCCTGTAACTGTCTCACTGCAGGGAAAAGGCCTCTGCTCACCCAGACAAGGAATGAGCATTGACTACCACTGGCATGCTTACTGCGTGTTAGGTTTCTTCGGTCTAGGTTTTTTCAGATTTTTTTCACACGACGAAAACAAAACTGAAAAGTCGAAAGTGCAAGTTACATAAACTATTAGTGAAATGAGAAACTAATTACGTTAATAAGATACCCATCAATTAAAAATAGTATACATTTGCTGTTCAGTTAATTGTGCTTTACACTTCACATGACTTGCTTCCTCTAAATCGAAAATTAAATTACAAACCATAACGTGTACAATTACCCAATTTTCACAACCGCAAAATCATGTTTCGGTGTCAGTTATTCCTGCTAAGTATAATAAGCCTAAACCAGTGGTATGAACGACTGTTATTTACCAATTAGTGCAAGCAGAAACATCAAATATTCAATGTAAATAATAATGTGCGTCCGTGAAAAGCCTGTGTTATTCGAGCTGCAACTCGATACGCTCGCAGTGCGTCGGCAATGCAGACCGCGGTCGCGGCTAGCATTGTTAGTATTTCTTTCAGTACACCTATACAACCTATTTGGTTGCTGAGTTATGTTTTTAATCCATTTCCGGCACATACTATACTATAGTGGCCCAGCCTGACTTCTGTCGTGGTTTTCGATATGTGGTATGCGTTAGTTTTTCAATCAGATAGAATCCTTATAAGTACGTAGTTTTCCCATAACATTATAAAAGTAGATGCTATAATATTAAGGATTAATTAACAGGTAAGTAGGTATTAGATAAAACACAAAATCTAGAAACGTTTTCATAAACTTAAATGTCAAAACATTACGCAAAGCATTGATGCTGACGCTTGCATCGGCGTGAATTGAAGATGAACTTCCGGAAAGGTTCAATGAGTTTTCAGAGTTTACAAAAAACTGACACCGTCGACGCGACTCCGATTCAATTTTGAGTGACACTACGCAGGAAATTGCCTGCGCTCACGATGAAGCCTGTCCGTGGAAAAAGGTGGAAAAAAACCTAGCTAAGCTACGAAATAAGGTTTTGCCCTAACAGGACCCTTTTAGAAAGTAACTGCAATTACTCGTATAAACCATGCAGAAGCTTTGCTTTTTAAAGAACCTGGTACTTTCACAGGTCGTTTCCTGGAATAGGTGCACATGGTGGGCATAATATGATATCGTAAATTGAATTATTCTAATTGCTTCATATGTACGAAAAATGTGGCTGATCAACAACGTAAATAACACAATGAATGTTGTTAAACTGTCAAAATGCCATTGTTACTATTATTGTGCTACACAATTACCCCGCAGGATATTACTTTGTTGCAATCTTACTCAATTATTTTTGCGAAATTGGAAACTGTTTCATTTGTTTTAGAAATTGTGTCTTTTCACACGTATGTCTGATTTCTGTTTGATATTTTGTTTCATGTACCTACCTACGCTATTAGACTTTGTAACACTTCTAAATTCGTGGAAAATTATATGTTCGCAGTAATCGCAGTGAATAGTTAATATTCGGGACCTCTAAGTGTTCTTCAGATAGCGTACTTTGAACTCCTGTAGATTCATAAACATAATAATAAAATGAAGACAAAATGTAACGTCAAAAAATTCTATTATCTAGCGACTGACGCCAACGCAGACGGTGCAGCGAAACTTAGGTAAATCTGTTAGGTATTACAATAATAAAGTTGATGAATACTTCAGTAGGTAATAATATTTTCTTTTTGGGGCTTAGTCAAAATTTATTCATCTCTCGAATACCTACATTAAAACTATAGTTGTCTATATTTTAGAAGCATTTTTTTCTCATATTTATAAATGTAAGTTCCATTGTAAATTTGAGTGCATAAACAAGTGCGTACCGTAACTAACTTCCTCGTACTCACGCTCCTACTTAAGTACTTTCTCGCAAAAGTTGAAGTTAAGTTAAACCAAACATTGATGACAAGCAATGTGGCCGTCTCAAATCAATAACTTACATAATGTGAATAATGGATTATTAAATTTCCTCTTGTTGCATTTGTACATTTAATAATATTAAGATATTATGCTAGATTCAAATTCATTTTCATTAGAAAGGGGCTTTAGGTATGTAAAATAGGGATTGATTGTCGAAATGTGCTCGTACAGCTGACATTTGGATGAGTCACTGCCCTGCCCGCTGCGGCCGCGACTAGGGAGCGCCCCTGGCCCCCCTCGCCTGCCTCGCTCCGCGCACTAAGCCGAAAACAAATAACACTTATGGTAGGTACTATACCGACACACTTATTTTAGACTTGAAAAAATCTCGCTTTTTTGCGGAAAACATGGTCATTTCATTATTATCCGCAGACAAAACCAAGTATAAAAATTTCGCAATTCAGTTATTAATAAAATTCAGGGACTGGATCGGGATTAGCTGTATCAGCTAAACGGGATTGACGAATACTTTCGGCCTCGTATTTCATTCTAATTGTGAGTAACATTGGTAAGGCATACCTAATATACATAATAGAAATCCGCTGTAAGACGTTCATTCACCTCGAGGGAGATGGTCGGGAGCGGCGGGGGGTGCAGCCGCGGGATGCGCGGGGGGGTGGCTCGCTCCCAGTATATGGCACCGAACCACGCGACGAGCTTCCGGCGCCCTGCTATGCCTTACGCATTAGATTGGAGTAGATGTATGTCCACAGGAAAAACCAGTAATAAATTATAAGGGATGGCACATGTCACCTAATGGGGGCCAATGAGTTCTTTACTGGTGACGACAGCTTAAAAAGTTCGAAACTCATTTTTTTAAATTAGATCGTGATAAAATTAAAATTTAAACCTAAAATCTCAAAAAACTCAGCAGCCAGTTTGTTAAAAATAAAATATAGATACCTAGTACCTACACTACCTACTCTACCATTTTTTGCAAACTTTCAGTTTGTTTTGCAACTTTCCATTTTAGTTCCGAGAGTGTAATAGCTTTCAAGCGTAATAGCCTTACATTAGTGATGTGTGTTGACAGCGGCGCCTCGCTTATCGATAGCCGAACAATAAAAGGTCAACCCTTGACCCGAGTGTCGACAATCGGAGCAATGCGTCCGCGCACTCTTCGCCGGAAATGTTCCATTAAATGAGACTTAAAACGTCAGATCGGATGATGGATCACTGAGTTCGCCATCATACCGAGTAGTTACTTACCTAGAAGCAGTTAATTTCCGATGTCATGTTACCATGCAAATAAATAAACTGTGTAGGTATGCCTGCATAGGTGTCGTAAGTGACTGCGGCTGTAGAGTCATGCGACGATTCATCATAATCTGTGATACAGGTAGGTTCGCTCATTATTCATATTTAAACTCTATAGTTCACCGTACCTACATAGTTTACTCGTACCTATGTACAACACGGCATGGACATCGACGTGCAAACTGTAACCAAAACCATGGATTCAACACATGAGTCTAGACTTAGAATTTTTCGTCGATATTAAAAAAAAAACAAATTAGCTGTTTCTTTCTGCACTACCTACGCGGTCAAAAAATATGAGACAGCAATTTTTTTTCATTGCGTTTTCGTTTTTTTTCCTAAGCCTATATCATTGTATCCCACTGCTGGGCAAAGGCCTCCCTTTTTTCCTTCCAAACCTCCCTGTCTTGAGCGATCTCGGGCCATTTATATAATACCTACCGACGAAAAATTTTTACGCATTGTCGTTCACCTTGGTGTGCCACCCTGTATATGAATCCTATAAGACTTTAATTACAGTAATATATTTATTTGCATTTAAATCACCACTTATGTAGGTTTGTATAATGTCAAACTAATCCGTTTCTACCAAAGTCAAATATGAAAACCCATCGAATTATCATTATTTACCAAACCTTACCTGGTATTGCAAAAAGTACCGCGGCTAAGTAGGTACCTACCTACTTCTTGTTTCACGAAACTTAACAAAACATTTCAAAAGTTCAGTACATTGTATGGGGGTTAGATAAGAAACTTCAGTGTCAAGTGGTATTGGCGTGGTGGAAAGCGGAAAATTGAGAAATGTCTGCAGTTGTGGAGCGTTTCACCGCTTTTCAGTTTACGCCGTATATCAGATTGCAGAGGCCTAGGTAGTGTGCTGTATGTCAAACAACGACACAACACGTAGTCTTATCGTCAACGTGGAGCATGTTCGTTCCCGGAAGGGACTTCCGGCGCGCAAACCTCGCGGTATGACTCACGCGCCGCCGCCGCCGCGCCGGCCGATCGCCACGCAGCTCATCAATACATTTGATATGAAATTAAATGGCAAGAATAAACAAAAAACATGGAGTAAATACCTGACGCTAATAAATTAGGTCTAACATTTTTAATTCTGAAAGTGGATAATCTTGTAGGTACTGTAGATCAAACATCAGACGATATCGATGAGGAAGCTCCTCTGTCTCACACCCATAGAAAAGAAACTAGTTTTATCAGTAAGGACGGATGCACGCAAAAAATTCAATAAATTGTAAGCCCCTTGCTTTATGCGGAAGTTCCCAGAAGATGTTTTATTTTTATAGGGAACTATTTATAGCGCGCGGCTCGCTCTCGCCACTGGCACTACTGGCAGCCACTGCGATGGCGCATGCGCCATGCGTCGAGAATGCACCGCGTTCGCTTTGTCACTCACTCGTTTAGTCCTTTTACGATGATGCTTCAAACAAATGGCACTCGGCGCTAAATGAAAAACACGCATTCGTATTATGTGTTCAATTTACTTTTATTACCGAGTGTTTTTTTAAGGAAGAAAATTACCAAAAGTCAATTAAAATATGACAAAGATAAAACTATGAATATTTTTAATTTCATACAAAAGAAAGTTATTGCACTAACAGAGTATTAAAACACTACCAAATACCTACAATTACAGCTGAGTTGATTATAAGGCTATCTTATTATTAACTCTGTTTATTTTCACATAATTTGTAGATTTCTAAGCAATCTATATCAATTATAATAATGAATGCATGCGCGCTAGTTTACGTCCCACGTCGCCCAAGGGCGTCGACCGTGGCACGGGGCTAGCCAGATATTCCTCGTGGAAGATAACACCGCGCACCGTCTATTTGGTGCCTATATTTACCTAAAGTGGCACAACGTTTACAATACAGATAGTGCCGATAGTACAGTACCAGCCGAACGTTATTACAATTATTAATTATTGAGAAATGCGATGACTATAGCTCTCTACAGTAAAAGTTACTAGCTTTATATAGGGTGACTGGTAATTAGTGACCGATACTTAAACACGTGATTTTACTCATCATTATGAACAACTTTTACTATGGGACCAAACCTGAAATCGCGAAAAAAAAATCAGCTGTTCCCTACATTTATGTTCGCTTAACCCGTCAAAATGTAGGGAGCAGCTGATTTTTTTTTTCGCAATTTCAGGTTTGGTCCCATAGTAAAAGTTGTTCATAATTATGAGTAAAATCACGTGTTTAAGTATCGGTCACTAATTACCAGTCACCCTATATAAAGGTAACCTTCGCACAAACATAAGAATATATGTATATTCTGTCGACGACGACATATCAGGCTATACATTTCCAGTTTTAGCTGAACTCGCATTGTATAGGCTTTTTGTACAATAAGAAGTCTGCTTATACTGGAAATTTATAGCTTGATATGTCACACTGACTAAAACAATGCCATGACACAGGTACATATTATTGTAGTGAGATCCTGTTACAAGCATACTGTCTCCTAAAAAAAGGCATACAGTCGTGATACCCTCAAAAACATAGGTCGTCGGGAACTTAGGCTCAACTCTTGTTAATTTCAAAACAGAAAACTTGAATCTTAATTAACATTTAAGCTCTATATCTATATAGCTGTCTGTCCACTGCAAAGTCGCCGCGTTCGCTGTAGAAAACACTGCGACTGATTTCTGAAAGACTTTCAAGAGCTAATTATTAATATAATCTTTGGTTTGCTCTACTGCTCAAGGTTTCAACTGTTTACCATAACTAGCAACAAAAGAAAAACGTAAAATCAAGAATTTATTTTTATAACTTTTCGCGAACACGGAGTTTGGGAAGAAATGTGTCGGAATTAGTGAACAAGGTACGAGCGAACCTGCTGCATCTCTATCTACTATACAGGGTTATTTGTAAAACACCAGCAACCTCTTAAGAGGTTATTGTACTCATCATTATGAACAACTTTTACTATGGGACCAAACCTGAAATCGCGAAAAAAAAATCAGCTGTTCCCTACACTTATGTTCGTATAACTCGTCAAAATGTAGGGAACAGCTGATTTTTTTTTCGCGATTTCAGGTTTGGTCCCATAGTAAAAGTTGTTCATAATGATGAGTACAATGACCTCTTAAGAGGTTGCTGGTGTTTTACAAATAACCCTGTATAAAAATAAGTCGGGTTTTCCTTCCTGACGCTATAACTCCAGAATGCACGAACCGATTTCCACGGTTTTGCATTCGTTGGAAAGGTCTCGGGCTCCGTGAGGTTTATAGGTAGGAGTTGGGTAGGAGTAGTGTAGGAGTAGGGTAGGAGTTGGGTAGGAGTAGTGTAGGAGTAGGGTAGGAGTAGGTTAGGAGTAGGGTAGGAGTAGGTTAGGAGTAGGATAGAAGTAGTGTAGGAGTAGGGTAGGAGTAGGGTAGGAGTAGTGTAGGAGTAGGGTAGGAGTAGGGTAGGGGTAGGGTAGGAGTAGGGTAGGGGTAGGGTAGGACACCACGCGAAATAATTTATATGGCAAAACAACGTTTGCCGGATAGTGCTAGTTTTAGATATATCCGTGATCTCTATAAACAACAACATTCAAGTTATTTACTCTCAATCAATGTAAGTGGGCACCCTCTAACGCTCCATAGAAACTACTTACCGGATGAAACAGTTTCTCTTTGAACATATGTCAATATTGATGCAAATTGTCGTTTCCGGGAATCTTAGGAATAGTGCTTCGATCAATAATAGACCATACTAATTTGAAATAAGAGCACAAAAGTATTCGTGCTCTTATTTTTCGGGCCGTTTTTGAAGCGTTTATCGGGCATCTAGTACTATTATTGCTCGAAGGAATAGTGAAATGAAATTGTTCATTCTGGAAATAGGATACCAGAATCACATTTACACGTCATTAAAAAAAAACAAAAATAAGCTAGATGGAGTCGACATGTCATACCTGACTACCCCTGAGAAGAAATGGCGAAACATACTCAAGGGTCAAAGTCTTCAGCGGGATTGTCCGAAAGGGTTACCGCTGGCCCGGAACATAAAGGGCTAAGGAAGGAACACGGGTGGGTTTTAGCCAGTAAGAGTTTGACACTCCCTTCCGCTCCACCCAGAGTGGGAGGGGTCATTTGATAATTTGTTGACGGCACGGTTGGCGCAGTGGTTAAGCGATTGACTGCTGCACTGCGTGTCGCGGGTTCGATTCCCGCACGGAACAAATATTTGTATGACCTACAAGTAGTTGTTCCGGGTCTGGCTGTTTGTGTATGTGAGATTTAATGTTTGTAAACGCACCCACGATACAGGAGAAATTCCTAGTGTGGGGCAACGTTTTAAAAAAAAAAAAAATTTCTTATCCGCAAAAAAAAAGGATCGAAGTCTCTCTTTTTCTTCTCTTTCCAAATCCAGACATAATCTTGGTTAGATCATAATAATACGAGGACCATGTAGATTAGTGTCTGATATGGTATTTTAGGGAAAGAACCACACATAATATTTGGTTCTAATTATGTTCACATCAGCTATTACCTGCAACAAAGTAAACACAAATGCATGCTCGATGCATGCATTTTGATTTGGTGGCTTGAAAATCGTGACTGTGACTTAGCCGTAAAGCTACATTACAAAAAAATTTATTAGTTTATAAAAGGCTGTCATTTCTTTTACTGTCCTAACTAATATCTTGCTACGACAGCGGGGGTTAATTTTATTAACCCCTTGTATTGTCAAGTGCAAGCGCAATGGGATTTCCCGTCGGAAAAATTACGAAATTTCTTACAAACTTTCTTCAAATAGTAAGTAATAGTAGTTCTCTTTATAGGGGGTGAATTATCACAAATGCTTCACAGAGCTCACTTTCGCTAATTATGGAACTATTGTGAAAAAATTCATGCTTTTAGACCCAGCCAGTGATGTAGGTTGTGCGTTGTCTGTGAGTCAATGAATGGATTTACCTAAGATTTTTTGTAAATGACTGAAATGGGTTCAGTAGTTGATACTGAACTCTCAGGACTATTATTGTGTTACACGTTGAGGTTTTATGTTAGGAAACACTTTTGTTCAATAAAAGTTAAAGGTTGTCATCGTCGGAAAGAAAACCTCTAAAATAGCGACTAAAATATGCACATCACTATTTGGCTAAGGTAGAAGTGGACTAATTACATTTCCAAAACAATTTCCACATGGACACGTTATAACAATCTGAAATCCGCAACGAATGTGGAAAATCGATACCTCATTTGCGAATTTCATTCTCACTCGATACCGGAACTGAAATTTGAAATAAAGCGATAAGCAATTTATCATACCGTTTTAATTTTGATAGAGTCGGTAGTAATATTGTATGTAGCAGGTACGAACTGGTTGTAGAATGGTAATGAAAGGGGTCGCGTAAATACTTATTACGTGCGAAGTGAGCGTTCATTTCGCAACACTTTGTAGCAAAATCGGAAGTGTTTTTATCAGCAATGAGATCTATTAATGAAAGTTAACACAGATTATTTGATAACAAAATTCACTGTGAATAAACCACGGAATTTAACAGAACCGCAGCTCTTGTGGTTTGGAATCAAATTACGTGTATGACAATTTAAATAACATACTGAAAGCTTAGTTGGTACGGCCAGCCGCATCGGCGTGAATACTGCTATTATAAACATGATCCGAAAACATCATTTCAGCTAGCAACATAAACATTATTTATGATTTCACACTCAATTAGTGACAAAATACCAAAGACAAAATAAGTACCTAATTCAACAGCACCAACCACATAAACATATTACGCTGCAATACAATATTAATAATATAATATATTAATATTGCAATATTAATCATTTACAGGTCAATGCTTATATTGTGTTCTATTGCGAAATAACAACCATGGAAGGTGGCATCCCTGCCAGCTTGAATCATGTCACCATCGGCATCGATGTCCCCATCGACACGCAAACTGAAACCATGAATTCACAACATGACCATAGAGCGTAGAAAGCAGAATGGGTAAGACCGTACCCAGATACAAAGTTAGCATTATGAACTTAGTTGATTTTTATTGTCCTCGTGGAGTAGATTAATTAATTCTAAGATAGCATGTCTGAATTCCCTTGGAGAAAAAATATATGTGAGGAAATTAAATTGATTTAATAAAGGCAAATATTTAACTTATTCATTCAAAACTTATTGACCTGCTAAAGATGAACACTTTTTTTATTAATGAATCTCTAAAAACTTTTTGTGCTTCTAATGATGCACTTTTTTAATAATTGAGCCTCTGTTATTCGTGGATCTTTGACAGTCGTTACGGATAGTCAGAAAGCCCGAAAATCTGACAATCAGTCTTAACAAGGGGTATCGTATTACCCAATAACTGGGTTGTGGAGGGCTGATAGGCAGTCGCTCCATGTAAAATACTGGTATTCAGCTGCATCCGGTTAGACTGGAAGCCGACCCCAACATAGTTGGAAAAAGGCATACGATGATGATGATCAGTAAGTAAGCCAAAATTAAGTAAATAAATAACGAAATAAATAAGTTACATCCAGCATTCAATTAGGTAGCCGACAATTAACAAATGCATACGTAATTAAGAAATGAACGTTACCTACATAACTGAAGGAAATAACACATTCTACGGCATCCTCAATACTGGCATTTGAATCGCATTAGCTACTGTATAAACATTTGACGTAATAGCAGCCATTGTTTATTTTTGAACGGTTATTTATCAATTAAAAATGAACAACAACAACGCGTTGTTTGCATTGTTTGTGAATTGCGTAATCCGACCCAACCATAGATATCCGGGGACCCAACTAAATATCACTCCACAATAGAACAACCTTAAAATGTGGTGCACTCAAATATTGTATCTGTTATGGCAAAGTAATAACAGTATCAATTTATTACCGTCACAAAATGAGGTAACAATAAAAATGTAGCATTTAATATTGTAACTGTGTTTAAAAGCTAATGTTGTCTTGATTTGGAAAAAGAAAATTGCTTATTGAATTGCTATTAAAACAGCTGGCTTTTTACACCCAAACGCATAAAAATATGATTATGTGAAATATACTTTTACACGCAAACTAAATGCTAGTTAACATGTAAGTAAATAGTTTTACCTGCCGGAATGCACAACAGCAACCAGCAGGATTATTAAAATCGATATTTCGTTAAAGTGGCTAGAAGCTGTACAAAGATCCATTAAGTTGTAAATATCTATGTTTATGTAAATATTGAGCATACATTGTTACACACTACGAAACTTTTTCTCAGAAAACATTATTAGAGCGTTCGTTCGTGATATAATATGAGTGAAGCGGCTGCGCCTGCGCATGTGGGCAGTAGTGCACTGATCGTGGCAGTGGCGTGGGAGGACTCGCTCCTCGCAGGAGGGTGACTGAGGCGCCAATGGACTTTGACTTAACAGAAAGTTTAACGACAACAACAAGCGACGTTTATCCCGCTAGATCGTCTCGGACGGTCTAGGCTTGCACTGCAATCGGCCACAAGCGTCGCCGGGGCAAATGCGACTCTATCCAGTTTTGCGATACCCGAAGCCTCTCTTTTAGAAAATGTCAGTATCTACAATACGTCCCGCTATCTGCATACCATACCTTCGTCATTGTTTATCGTATTTAAAATGTGTTTTTTATTAAAAAACGTTACAGACTACGAAGCACTTTTGATTTTTATTCCAATGTATGGTGCGCTTGTTTTTTTCTCATTTTAAATGAACGAAATCAAAATTGGTTTGCTGACAATAGAAAGTAGAAAAAACTTTATTGGAGCATTATTAATTTAATATTCATTATCAAGCTTGTTTTTTGCCAAACGAAGTTGAATTCGATGTATGGTATCGTCAAGGTTACGGAATTCGAAAGTTTAGTCAAACAAAACTACCCTGTCATTGTGACTTGCTAACTCAAATGAAACATAAAAGCCTTCTCTCCACTAAGAATATATTATCTTATACTAGCCTCTGCCCGCGGCTTCGCCCGCGTGGACGTCGGAAATTATCCCACGTGCTGGAACGTGCTGGAACGTGTGGGAACGGGACAAAAAGTAGCCTATGTCCCCAGGGTGCCATCTATCTCCTTGCCAAAGTTTTATCGAAGTTCGTTCAGTAGTTTAGGCGTGAAAAGGTAACACACAGACAGAGTTACTTTCGAAATTATATTATTGGGTATGGATTATGTTGGCATAGAACCAGCATGTGGCGTTGGTTCCATTAAACCTTAATAAATATATTTATATACGCAGCAGCATCTATGGCAACAATAGATATCCGTGATTGAAACTAAAATGTTCTATGACATTTCATATCTCGTATTTTTTAACTTTTCAACAACTAGGAAAACATTATTACATCTGTAATTAAAATATTTAATTTTTTAAATAGACTGACTGATACATCAACGCACAGCCACTGATCCTAGAGACATGGAATTTGGAGAGTGTGTTCTTTGTGAAGAGTAAGTATCCACTAAGAAAGGGTTTTTCGAAATTCCACACCTAAGAGGGTGAAATGGAGGGTTGAATTTTCTGTGAATAAACTCCGACTTCACTAAGCAGGAGTACACATTAATTACGAGGTTGTTTATATCAAACATTTACATAAGCATATCTCAATGCAATTTAGGTACTAATCAAGCATGTTTGAACAAACACAATATCGGACAAGCTATGCTGGTTTCAATACCTATCCTAACCATCTGCATTCGCAGCTACACAACTACCTACTATTATAATTTAGTCACGTCATAACTCATCTGCATAATATGTGTACGTGGAACCGTGATAGAAGTGCACAGTTTGCAAACATGCCTTATCACGATCTTACGTTCTATCGCGTCTCTTACGCGGTGGAAACTCAAACTCAAACTCAAACTCAAAGCATTTATTTCAATTAAACCATTTTACAGGCACTTTTGAATTGTCAAGAAGTAGGTCAGTCAGAAAAATGTGAAGCTAGTTGCCCATTCCAAAGCGTAGGTACCTATGGAGAAGAACGGACAAGAAACTCCATGGACACTCTTTTTAAATTATATTTTACAAAAATATTAGTTACATCATTACTTTTGAATTTATAATTAAATAATGTGAGAACGATGTAAAAATAAACAAGACGTATGCGTTAAAAGCGTCCAGAGTACAACAAATAGTACTAAAACAACAATCCAAAAATAAAAATAAAATAATTAAAAATAAGCCGAGGCAGCTAAGTGATGAAACGTCGCTGGTGTTATGAGATTCTTGGATTATGTGTGACCCTAGATCGAAGGATTCACCAATTTCACCAATAAAACTGAACGCGATTAGCACATCTAAACCGAGTTCAAGAGCTGGCAGTGTAAAATTCCATAACAATTGTCATTATTGTTATGGAATTTTACACTGCCAGCTCTTGAACTCGGTTTAGATGTGCTAATCGCGTTCACAGTGGTTGTTTAAAGTTTTTTATCATCACTAGGTAGTCGAGTACCTTCTACTAGGTACATTATTATCGTTTTTATGTGCTCAAATCTCGGTCTTCCTCTGCCTAATGATAAAATAATTATATGCCAAAAAGGCGTCAAATCCACCACTTTTAATCCATCATCCAATCATTCTGATTTTTTGTCAGATTATTCTACAAGCAACATACTAAAGCACTAGTGTTTTATTTTTTTTGTCCAAACAATAGATTTTTTGTAAATAGATAACTGCTTCATATTTTGTAATAAATTACCAGCGTTGTGTAATCGCGCTTCTCTTTCTTTTCTATGCAGTCCGACAGTGACCGCGCTTTAGGTCCTGTAATCCCCTTATCGGCAACCTTATAGAGCATAACGGACGTTTATTTAACACATGTCTTGCTTTACTTAGTCCAGTTTATATCGCTCAAATCCTAAGTAAATCACATCGGTCCTAATTAAGATCAAACAGCTCAAGTCAACTTACTTACCTACTTTTAGTAGGTACTAAGTGCAAACAACGCAGAGTACCTAATACGAAGTAAACGCTTGATGTCCTTTCGTTACGGGATATTATAAAGGAAAATGTTACTCTGCAGTTTTTAGTCGTTAAGAAATAAATTCACCTATCGACTGAAAACTTTCTACAGGGTAACATGTTCACTTTTGATTAAATGTTCCATACTATTTATTGGTCTGGCAGTGCCTGGTTGTTAGTATAGTCAAGGAAATTAACAGTCACGCAAATTGATAACCTTTGTCAAATTGTCGTGTTAAAGCCATTTCATAAAACTGTCAAAGATTGACAATTGTGATTTGAATATTCGGAGATTTTCAATTGGTAGTTAAGTAATTTATGTAATTAACAATTTCTTTTCCCTGACTTACAATATGACTCTGTTTTCGATAGCCAAGTTTTCAAATACTTGAAAAGCCCCAAGTAAAAGTGAGCTCTAAATACGTTATGTTGAAGTTATTACAATTATTCTCGATGGCGATACAACAGCGGTGGTATACTATTTGCTGAATATTCGTGCTCATGAAACACTCACGCGTCGCTCGGCGAGTGGGTTCGCCGAACTGTCAGGCTGCGTGTGGTCGCATCTAATAAAATAATTTATCTATGCCACACTACGAGCTGCGCCATGACGACAGAGCGTTGCATTCCGCAGATGTCACGCACAAATATTGAAAGAAACCCCTCTTTCGATTCGCACGGCCTCGATTCCCTTACTCGGGCGAGCTTTATGGCGAGTCAGATGAAAACGTCGATATTATCATAACAATAACGCTTGGAATACTCTCCGAGAAGGCAAGGCATATTTTGAATATGTTAGTACTCGTGAATACAGTTGAATACCTACGAGTACATCCTAGATATACACTACAACATTCAGTTGGAATGGAGGTCTACTGAAGAAAATTGCAATGACTAATTTCTAGCCTTTGAAAATTATAAAAAGCAGTAAGTAGTCTTATCTTCATAGTCAGCCTATAATGTTCCTACAGCTGGGACACAGGCCTTCTCTCTTTGAGGAGGAGAGGGCCGTAATTCACTACGCGGACCCATTGCGGGTTGGTAGATGTCACTGCATGTCTTCGAATTGTTTGGTTATAGGCCATGCCGATTTCCTCACCATGTTTTCTTTTGTGATGAAATAAAGTAAAGCACAAAGTAAAGCGCCTGTCTGGGTTCGAACGTACGACCTACCAATAAAAAAATTACCCATTCTACGTCATTCGGCAAAATTGATTTTCCAAGATATTGTTTCGTAACGTTATCTATGGTCAAATCTAATAAATTAAACCAAGTTCATAGACTAAAGATGTTTCGCGATTTGGAGCCCCATTTAGCTTTATCATGGGAAACTAGCACGAAGGCTAGACATAGTCACTGAGCCCAGCCCATCCAAGTGGAATCCGCTATCGTAGGTAATGCACCTACAATAAAACTTAATATTACCAAGCTTGTAATACGTTTGTGTGGGGTAGGTATTATAGGACACATAAATACAACTAAAACGGTTTTCAGTAAAACTTAGTTGTTTTGAATCTATGAAGACTTTGATTGCAGAAAGTAGGTATATGGCGGACTACAATACCTATATTAAAATAGGTAGAGAACCCTGACAATTCTCCAAGTAATGCCAGAAATGCTTATGACACTAATCACAACACCAAGGAGAAAACTAGAAAATGCTTTAATTGAAAAAAATACTGGGACTGACTGGTCTCTATAAAAGCCTTCAACTAAAACAAAGTATTCAACAATAATAGGTAATATCAAAATTATGATGGTGTTTATTTATAAATATTGCTTAAAGTTACCTAAGAGACATTTATACGTCAAAAATGTGTGGTTAAACAGTCGCCAATCAGTACTTAACTTTAAGCATCGTTTATAACGTTTCTATCGTTTGTCATACATATAATAATTATGACACTTATGGAACTTATTGATGTTTCACACATAAATTCACACAATACATGCAGGCGGTCGCAGCTTCCTTAAAATCTATTTGATACAATACTTCCCTACGACTCTTCAAGTATTTATAAGCCAACTGTATTTGTTATTTTTTAATTTGCCTGTGTCTCATTGTTCTCATGTTCTTTAGTTAATAATACTTTATCTGTTACTGTTATATAAATCTGCATCAGGCGCGACATATTCGAGGTAAGCTCCACAGGTGTTATCGTTTATGAGCCTGATGTCACACAATCCTGTTACTTGACATCGGAGGAATATAAATTCGTGGTTATAAGTTAGTGCGGGTCGTATCGAACTGTTATTAATAAAGCTGCGCCATATGCAGCGCACGCGCCGCCTCCTGGGACATCCTTCCGGCGGCGGTTTCGGCGCCCAACAATCACTTGAGACGTGCTTAGACTGTATTCTACACCGGACTATAATAACATCGTCACATATGTCACCGAGTGTTTGAACCTGTCGGGAAGACGGAAACAGATACTCACACGTTGGTACAATCCCTTAATTAAACAACAACTAGCCATTGCAATTTAAATCACTTCAATAAGATACTATCAGTCGCATAACTTCAAGTCGCACAAATAAAACTAATCTACGTGTAAATCAAGAGGGTACTTGTATTACAAATGATGCGCCCGCGGCGCCTGGCCTCAGTAGCGACATCAGTTTTTACTTTGTGGTGATAATCGCAAGCGCTCGCTCTCAATTGATTCATCGAGCTAGTATTCGTTACAAGGACGACACACACGAAATAATCGTGTAACAACTTTAATTATGTACTGGGTTCATCTGCACGTCGCCAGGCCGCCGCCGGGCCTCGGTAATTGTCCTCAGAAAACTATAAGAATGGGTTCGAGTAGAGTGAGCATTCAACATGCCTATTGCCCAACACAGCTGGCGAACTTTGAGCTAAAATAAGCAAAGGAAAAATAAAGGCTCTTAGAAACGTGCATGGCTCAAACGCATTCGCGCTAGTTGTAGTCATAATCTTGTGTCAGTTGTTTCTTTTTAAGCTGCATCGGCAATCTCTTGTGTCATCACCCTTAATTTTTTATGTAAGTGAGCAGTAACTTGGCAATTTAAGAGTTGTTTGGGATTCGTTGAAAACATAATGTGTCGAGACGTCACGCCTCGCGCTCCGTGCTCTACGCCACATTTCGACATTCAACAGTCTGCGTCTGCGCCGACTGTCAGTTGCGGTACATTTGTCGCCTAATGAATTCAAGGACCTACGTTCTTGTATAATTGAAAACGATCACTGGAGCCTAAAAATAAGAACTTTGTATTGTGTTTTGATGCAACAATCGACATTCAAGTCATAATTACCTAATAAGTTTCATTCTATCAAAATTACGATTTGTTAAGAATATATATATACGATCTCCATAGAACATGGTTCTTCCCTAAATCATTTGTAAAGGACACAATTGAACTGAAAGATCGAACCGACCCTCACCGCAGGGCATTAAAAATAAACAAGCAATTTCGGTTTTAATTCTCTTTTCAACCATTCGTATGTCCTATTGAAACTGGTTGAGAGCTTGTTGATATTCATTCACACAGACAGACGACACTTTCGGTAATGTTGTACACGGACAGCCGCAGTCCAGTTAGGCATGATGACAAATAAATTGGCTACAATCTGCTTGTCATTCCATTTCAAAACATCGAGATGAAACAGGTAAGATCCAAAACACGCGCCTTACTCACGGCAAGACGTGTGGATACAATGATCACGTCACTATTATTTACACTCAATGCTATCAACATAAATAGAGTAAATGCTTTAATATTTCTTTGAACAATCGCTATTATTAGAAGTAACCAAGTAAGCTAGGTTATACAGTTCTCGGTCGGTCGCATGAAGCACAATCGTGTTCTCTCGAAGGTTGAGTCGTGGTATCATTTCTGTCAACTTTTAACTGAGCGATTCCGCAACAAACTTCAAGTGAGCAGTTTTAAATTGCATTGCAGAAATGAAGGTTATATAGGATTGCTAGTCCTGGTACCTGCTTTAATACATTTCACAAAATGTAGCTTAGAACCAGAGCAGAACATAAAAAGTATCACCTAACTCTACCACACATACAGTGACTTCCAAAAGTTAGTTGACATTTTTCATTTCCGCTGTGATCTGTGATGCCACATTATGATTTAAAATGAAAAAAATAAACAGGTACTCTAAGGGATTAATTCTTCTTCTTAGCGTGTCGATAGCAATCTAAATGTACTCGGCCCAGAATTCGGCTACTTGTTTGGCGCCTTCACCAGCGGCCATCAGTTCCCGTAACGTGCAGCTGACAGGACACGCAGGACACGATATTAAGTGTCCCATCGTTTGTGGAACAGTACCACATTTACACTCCAAGGCGGAGTCGTCTATGAATCTCCACCTGAACAGGTTTTCCTTGCTTCGGCCAACCTGGGTCCGGAGTCTGTTTAAAGACTTTCAGGTTACCCAAGGTAGCTCATGTCCAGGTGGGAGGTTTTCAGCGAGAGGGATTAATTGATTATTTTTTATGATAAGTCATAGGAAATTAAGCCGTTGGTCCCGTCTGTCATTCGTGGATCTTGGACAGTCGTTACGAGTCGTCAGTAGCCCGAAAATCTGACAACCAGTCTTACCAAGGGGTATCGTATTACCCAGTAACTGGATTGTGGAGGTCAGATAGACAGTCGGTCCATGTAAAATACTGGTATTCGGCTGAATCCGGTTAGACTGGAAGCCGACCCCAACATAGTTGGATCACTAGAATTTCAAATCATAATGTGGTGTGTAGTGGAAAAATGTAAGCTAACTTTTGGAGGCCACTGTACCTAGTAAAAAACTGGAATCTATTGTAGCAATTATGGGGAAAAACAATAACATAATTAAATATTTTATTGCTAATATGGAGATTTTCCTTTTAACGAGATACTGCAGCTCGTACCTCCATGAATAAAACCCTCTTATATTTGAGTAATTTCTTAGCGCAAACATGAAATCAGTCAAGAGATTTTAGAGTTCTTGCTGCAGCAGTAGTCAGTACCCCTGCTGCAGTCAATATGGGGCAGAGCTCTTTGTGGAGCTCATCACAGCACCCTGCTATACAAGGTGTATCACAAAAGTGTGGTATAATTGAAGGTTCAGACCACCAAACTGAACAAATTTCTCCATGGGTCCAATATCGTAATCGAGAAAAACTTATCAGCTGTCACGTACAAAACTTATTGAAGGTATTGTGACCTATTCAACCCAAATACGCTGAATTACTGAACTATGAACGGCTGATTATTTTTTCTCGATTTCGATGTTGGTTCCATAGAGAAAGTTGTTTAGTATGGTCTGTATCACACCCTTTAATTATACCTACCACATTTTTCTGATACACCCTGTATATATACTTAAATGTTATAAGAATTGTTTATTATATCAGTGTACACAATTATAACTATGTATTAACTTTAAAAGCCATGAAAGTAGCGACTACAGTTGGGTTGTATTTAGTTTAACCTATAAGAATGTCTCAATCTCAACTGAAATCAAACTGAAGAACTTGCAAAAAGTATTCCTACTATGATTTATTGTTAAATAACTGCCCGTAATGACCCATTTAATAAATTGCCTAAGTAGGTATGTATTTTTCTGATAAAATCTCGTCTTAGTAGACACGACATGAAAAAACCGGTCAAGTGAGAGTCGGACTCGCGCACCGAGGGTTCCGTACAAATTTTGTAGGTAACTACAAAATTACGGTTTTCGGATTTTTTACTTTACTACTTACTACATTGCTTCTTGCGAAATTTCATGACTATAGGTTTTGACACCTTTGCGAATATGCGACATAAACGGAACATAAACACCCGTATCTTTTAATTGCCTTGACTTAGAACTTTGATTTATTCATTAATTTCAACTTGATAACTCCATGCGTTCCTGAGAAAAAGGGTCTTGATAGACGGACAGATAGACAACGGACAACGAAGTGATCTTATAAGGGTTCCCTTTTTCATTTTGAAGTACGGAACCCTAAAAATCAAGTTCAGAGCTTTCAATGAGCGATAATTTAGAACAAAATTTATAATGATGTAATTAGGAATTAAAAATGCATTTTTTATTAAAGAAAAATGTTCCCTCCAAAATGCCTGTTAAGCACTGAACCCTAAAATACGACTTATCAGTTGCGGTATCTGAGTCGTGCACTAGCATAATGCAAATAAAGGTGTGATCAGAATTTATATCGCGCGTTATTTTGCCGCCTTATTATTAGCATTACGCTCATAATATAACACAATTATGTATAGGTAAACTCTATTACGTAAGCGTTTATCGCAAATTCTAAGCTTATCGACGATCATATGAAGCAGCCTGTTGAGATTTTTTATTGAAACTGGGTCATCCAACGGAGTATTTTGTAAATTTTGTTTATATTTAACAATTCCCTGTGCGTTAACTTGACAGATGTTTCCTTATGCTTGGCTTATATCTTCGTCTTTAGTTAACTTGACCCAGTTTTGAGTTTGCACGTTTTTTGCTAAATGTCTTTGTTACTTATTTCGTAAAACGTTTCTGCATGCGAGGTTCTGAATAAGGTATTGTATTGTGAATTTGTGATCCAAAACTCCGTTATTATATTTTTTTTTAAATATAGGTAATTTAAAAAAGAAAGGAGGGTAACGTGGCTAAGTACCTATTAACTGCCGCACGGGTCGATCAATCAGGTTAAGCTACGCTTGCCGAGGTTGGTCCGAGGAGGGGTGATCGATACCCCTTCGTGCCTTGGATTCCAGCTGTCATTCGTAGATCTTTGACAGTCGTTACGGGTCGTCAGAAGCCTGAAAGTCTGAGAACCAGTCTTACCAAGAAGTGACGTATTACCCAGACACTGGGTTGTGGAGGTCCGATAGGCAGTCGCTTTATGTAAAATACTGGTATTCAGCTGCATCTGGTTAAATTAGAAGCCGACCAAAACATAGTTGGGGAAAGGCTAGGCAGATTGATTGATAATTTAAAAAAGAAAGACGACGCATACTTACACGTTTTGTAGTAAGCTAAGTACTCAACCATTCAACTCTGCGAGACTGACTAAACCCTAAGATAATAAATATTCTTATCACTACCACGAACACATTACAAACAGCAAACAAGTAATCAGAGCGCTATGAATATTAATTCTAAGTTTAATTTATCTTTGGAGCCGTTATTTCAAAAACGGACAGCACTATTTCGTAAGGGGTGGGCGGAAATATGCGATAGCCTACGCATTTCCCGATTACGAAGTTAATAAAACACAGTGCCTAAACTATCTATATGTGTCTTATAACTGTGATGCAAGACTCCTACGTGGACTGATACCCGATAGCGCGGTGCCTATCATCCATCGAACACGCTACGTACACATGCTGTCCTGATTCCTGATGGATTATGTTCTCGGCTGCTAGTACCAGTGTCGAGCTAATTTTTATTAGGATATCTATCCTTAAAAAAATTAGCTCCGATTAAAAAAGCAATAATGATAATCTTATCATCATTGCTTTTTTTAAGGGGCTTACAAGACCTAAACGCAAAAAACACAAGTTTCAGAAACAGTAAAAGTATATGATCGACTACAGTAAACAAAATCAGAAAAATATATGATATTCTTCAAGATGTATGCTACGTTGATAGTGTGTGGAAAACATAATACAACTAATTTGATACGATAGAAAAAATCATGAAGATACCTCTAAAAACTTTCTTTTTACAATAAAAACCATACATACAATCATTATGATTTTTTGTCAGATTATTCTACAAGTAACATACTAAAGCACTAGTGTTTTAATTTTTTAGTCCAAACAATAGATTTCTTGTTAATAGATAATTGCTTCATATTTTGCAATAAATTACCAGCGTTGTGTCATCGCGCTTCTCTTTCTTTTCTATGCAGTCCGACAAAGACCGCGCTTTAGGTCATGTAGTCGCCTCCGTAGAACCGTACGTATATACTTAATTACATATTTAAATAAACGAACATTTCAGTTAATTTTCGAAGATATCAAGTTACCTATGTATTTTATTGTAAAATTAATGCGCCTACAGTACAGGTAAAAAACGTAACGAGATTTAAATTAATTAAACCCAACGCGAGTTCCTGTCGTAGGGCGTAATTTATGCGTCATCGTCAGTATGGGTGATGTACGTACTCATGGTTTGGCGATATTCAAACAAAACAGGCGCCACGCAACTTTGCCACCGGGGTCCGGTGCAGTCCGGTGCAGAATAATTTACTGGAGCACGTAATAGCACTCGCGATTGACTGGCTTCGATTTCGATTAACAGAAGTGCTAGGAAGCTATTGAAAATGTTCATGTACCTACCACATAGAACGTTACTGTCGTAAGGCATCGTGATTCCTCGAATCTACATTTTTACGTCGAATCCAAAAATCTCTGTTGTATTTTAATGTAACAGTCCGGGAATCCAATCGTCGCACGGAATATTTAAAACGTAGAAATAAATATTTAAGAGCTATTGACAAAATCCTCACGTTTCTGAACTTTTAGTCTGAACGATGAAGTAGGTCAAGTGCCATACCATTTATACGTAACTAGTTTGTTTTGTGTCTCGTGGGTTCCGTGGAACTGTCCTCAGCGTCCGTGACACACAGCTCTATTGTCTGATATCTTACTAACGACCCACGCTCACGAATATCGTTAACGTAACACAATTTGGTAATACTGTGGGCGCACTCACTCATATATTTGAAAACTCTTAACAATTTCTTTTTAATGCTTTCTATAGTATAAACTTGGTAACTTAACATGCTGTGCATACATAAGAGTTTACCATGAGTTTACGTAGCATGTCTTTAATTAATTAACATTAAAAGTAAAATCTTATCTGATCGAAACGAAGGCAGTGAAAATTTAAGTTGTCGTTAATTTGATACTGTTTTGACATTTCGATTATCCGTAAGATCGAATCGTGGCTTAGACCGAATTAGTTTCGTTCTGCAAGTTGCGATATGGCCACGACTGCCTGTGACGGATCCCTAATCAGCCTAGAAAAGTTTGCAAAATCTTTACGAGAGACTAATTTTAATTATATTGTACTAAAATAAATTGGGGAGCCAGTAATTGTAAGTATAGTTAATGGTGCATAATGGAAAAGCGTAGATGTCTCAGGTTCATTTACTGTTTTATTTTCATATTCATAGTGTTAATAGATTTATTATCTACAAATCTTGCGTACACTGCGTAATAATATTAGGCAGTAATAGTAGGTGGTGGATTTATTAACAACATCTACATATTCGCGGGCGCAGGTTGTGTAGGTCTGGCATTTCCGTTTAGTAAAACGACCTCGGGTCTATTGTGAACCGGCTCTGATAAACAAGACCTGATTATAAAGGATAAAAAAAATGTTTTCGTCTATGTAGATGATTCTGAGTAGGTATGTCTCCCTCTGTCTCTCATACAATAACATACATAATCAGCCTCTAATGTGCCTACTGCTGGGAGACAGGAGTCCTCTCAATGAGAGAAAGTGGGCCGCAATCTACCACGCAGGCCCACTGCGGGTTTGTGGATGTCACTTGTCCTGAATTTTTTGGTTCTAGGCCATGTCGGTTTCCTCACGATATTTTCCTTGACCGTTTTGAGAGCAGTGGTGACGAAATAATTTAAACTAAGTAAAGCGTCTGTCTCGGTTTGAATCTACGACCTACAGGTCGTAAGTCGCGGCAGTTCCCACTGAGCCACCACTGCTCCTGTCTTTCATATTTGTATTTTATTTTAAATAAATGTATCTCCAAGCGGATATTCATATCATATGATAGTTTAGCAAAACGTTGTGCACTGTTTTTCGACCTTCAGGATAATCATGCGCAATGAATAAAATACATATGTCTGCTATAATTTAATATCATAAGTACCTACCTATCCTTGTATAAATGTGTTTGTACATGAATTTTAACATTAACTGAATAACATTTCATATTGTCAGTCATTGCGTTTATTTGGACTTAATTCTATTCACAGGGGCTTTAGGTATACTTAAGAAATATTTTAGCAACAACGCTACACAAAACAATAACGTTAATTCTGGCATAGCACTCCTCCCAAAACACATTGATGTCGTTCACTTTGAAATTGCATCCATAATTATAATTGGCACCGTCGCGTTTATCTCGTGCCGATGAATGCCGATACGAGGAGTGGCAACTCAAAAGGCTGAAGCTGAAACGCAGAGAGTTTGTCAAACGCAGGTAAAAGCCATGCTCTGGTTACGAGCCGCGTGGGTTCTGGAGTGCCTAAAATTCGGGGCGCATCTAGTTAGAGTGAAAACTAATCACGTCGTGTTCAAAGCCGCTCAAAGCGTGTTTCAGAGTGCATGAATGAGCAATCCCTGCCATCATGAAAGTGCTACTACTAATACTTATTATTGTGATAGTTTGATGTTTGTTGCTCAATCCTCTTAGCGGTTGATTATTAGGTAAGTACTTACGCACCTAAAAACGTATAAATTCAATACAGACCTTAAGCTGTTCTCAGTAGCAGCCCGCAGTAACGGGGTAGATTTTCAAAATAGCATTTTTTTGCTGTTCTTCCACAATAAGGCTTAAATATCCATTAAGCATTGCGTAAAATTTACTTCAGTTTATAATTTGTATTTTTTTTTGTAACTAGTAATAAATAAAATCATAATATAAGTATGATAAAATATTTAAACTTACAAAAAACTATCCTGGAAATCATTTACCTCTCCGTTATTTTCTACACTACATTTATTGATCTCATGAATACTCAAAGTTCTTGCCTAAATTTTGTTTAATTTCACCCCATATGTAAAAATTATAGTGTATACTGAACAATTACTATATTAGTTACATCGGAATTTACCCCTTATGTTATTATTTAACCATTTAAAATTTTGTCACAAAGATTTCATCATTAACTTCGGCGATTTTTGTTTGATAAATTTTGTCGATCAAAAGAACTAAATTCAAGTATCCGAACGCATTCCGGGGGCCTTACCCCGCGCGGCCCCTCAGTCGTCGTTGATTTGTCCACCAAGCTGCACGTGTCGACTGTGAAATTACGTTTTAAAGAGATTTTATATAAGTTTGTCAGAAAATTTCATCATTAAACGACTGGACATATTTCTGGTAAGTTATTTTTCTTGATTTAGAAAATGAGTGATCATAGATACTAAGTATTGTGTACTGACTGAAGAGTATAATAATTGTCTAGGTCTTCGTCTAATTCGTCACGTTGTAACTTGTTTTGTAAAGTTTCGTCATTTATCGTAACATCATTCACTGTGTAATTCTTGATGAGGTGAATGATTATTTTTGAGGAAAATGAAATTTTTGTTGTGTTGAATGATGTATTGTCGAGATTAATGATTTAGAAGCAACAAATTGGATAATTTTAAATCAATATTATTTATAATCCACAATTTAATTGTATATAATTAAATTGTGGATTACTGACTAAAAAGTTATTAAGTACTAGCTTCTGCCAGCGGCTTCGCCCGAGCTCTTTTTTTTGAAATCCCGTTTTTTCCCGTTCCCGTGGGAATTTCGGGAAACCCTTTCTTAGTGAAACTAATTTCAGCTCTCTACGACCAGTAGTTTCGGTTATGCGTTCTCTGTGAGTCAGTCAATCAGTCAGTCAGTCAGTTACCCAGTAACGGAGAGTTTTATATAATATAGATTAATTTACGTTTTAAAACTTATTAATTTGTTTATAATTTATTTTATTATACAGGTATGGCTAAAACGAAAGCAGAGCGTTTGGCCCTTCAAAGGCTGTGCAAAAGACGCAAGTACTTAGAAATAAAAAACGACCCAGAATTATATGCGTTAGAAAAAGAAAAACAGCGTGCTAAGTACAGAAAACGAAAAGAAGAAAAGAAACAAATTCCCATCACAGAGAAAAGTCCACGTGAACAGAGAAAATTGCGTAAACAATGGAAGGAAAATTCGAAGAAATATAGACAGCGTAAGCTTGAACAGGTATCTTCAAGAATTCCAAACGTAATTCATGTTGAAGCTGATAAAATTTCTGAAAATATCGCCCAACCCACAGACGATCCCATTGGCTTATTCACAAAAGAAGACATAGAAAAAGCAAAAAGGATGGTACGATATCAAGAATTGAAGAAAAGAATACGATTGACAACCATTATAAAAAATCTACAGAAAATTAATAAGAACCAAAGAATGAAAATATTAAGACTGAAAGCAATGTTCAACGAGAGTCACTTATCTGATAATAAGACTGAAGGTAACGGTCAAAACTTAGCTCAACAGAAAAAACGCATAAATACTAATGCTATTTCAAATTTGCGGTCTAGAAAAGATACGAAATTTCACTTACTTCGAAAACAAGTGATAGAATCAATTGAAAATTTTTACAATGATGACGCTGTTAGTACTCTCTGTGCTGGTAAGAAAGAATTTATCACTAGAAACAAAACGCGTAAGCAAAAAAGATATCTTACAGCTCCACTGAAAGTTTTACACAAAAAATTTATAGCTGAAACAAATGTTAGTAAAGTAAGTTACTCGTTTTTTACAAAACACCGACCATTTTGGGTACTTTATCCCAAACCTACAGCAAGAGAGACATGTTTGTGTACTCAACACACCAATATAGAGTTATTAATTAAAGCTTTAAGTAATGCGAATATTATAGGAGAAAAAAACTCACATGACTTAGTCTCAGATTTATGTTGTGAACCCAGGAACCCAGCGTGTTTACTAAGAGAGTGTCCTTCTTGTAAAAATAAAAATATTAACTACAAAGAGTTTTCGAATGACTCTGATTTGACTTATTTTAAGTGGAGAAAAGCAACCAAAGAGGTAGTAACAAAAAAGGGGCTTAAACAGAAAAGAGTACTAACAGTTAAAGATCGAATAACAACAAATCCATTAGAAGCTATCAAAGAATTAGAATCTGTTATAAAACCTTTTCTCTTACATATCCATAACATTGAAGCTCAATATAAAACAATAAAACATTTAAAAGAAAATTTGACAGTATCAGAAGCCATTATTCACGTAGATTTCTCCGAAAATTACTCCCTTAAATATGCTGAAGAAGTCCAGTCATTTCATTTTGGAGGAAGCAGACAACAAGTTTCTTTGCATACCTCAGTAATTTACACTCACGATTTTTCTTTAGGAGCAGTTCGACCAATATCGGTATGCACTATCAGTAAATGTGTTCTTCACCATGTGGCAGCTATTTGGGCACATTTAATTCCATTGATAAAACAAGCTATGGAAAGCAATCCCTTTATCACGACACTACATTTCTTGTCAGACTCACCCGTGTCACAGTATCGAAACAAATACATGTTTTATGTAATATCACAGATTCGAACTGATTTTGAATATGTTACCAGAATTACTTGGAATTATACAGAGGCGGGGCATGGAAAGGGTGCCCCTGATGGTGTAGGAGCGGTTTTAAAAAGAACTGCAGATAAAATAATAAACTACGGACGAGATATTGGTGATTTCGAAACATTTTATAAAGTAATAAAAGAGAACGTAGAAAACATAATTATTATAAATGTAACGGAAAATGCTATTAAAGAAAAAGAAAATTTAATTCCAAAGAATCTTAAGCCATTTAGAGGCACCCTTTCTGTGCACCAGGTACTTTGGGATTTGTTCTCCACAAAAATTACTCTTAGAAAAGTAAGTTGTTTCTTTTGCAATATTGATGAGCGTTGCGTACACGGCAAACACCTAGGATTTTACGAAATTTTACAAAATGTTAAAAATGATGATTATAGTTCAGAAAATCTAGTGACGTTAGCCGGAACTACACCTAAAAGAAATAAGAGCAACAAGAAAATTGTCGTATTAGAAGATATAACTTACAAAAATCAAAATGAATTGAACTTGCATTATATGAACCGACCTTCTACATCTAAATCATGTCAAAATGTCTATAAATAATTTTAATCGAAAATATTTACTAATGTGAAGACTGAATATTTTGTAAGTAATTGATTTATTTTGTTTTTTTGTTAAAATCAACACAGATTGTTTTATTAAACTTTAAGTTAAAAAAGGAAAAATATTTAAATAATAGTGTAATAAAGACCGATAATTTTTTAAGTAAATTATTGCGGAGGCTTTTTGTTTCAATGATCACAGTTTTTAGTAGACTGATTGTAATTACATTATTCTTAGCAGGATTCTTGTTTAAATGATCAAAGATTGTTTTAAGTTAAAAAAATATTGTTATTAGAAGTTCATTCGTATAATATAGGTAGTTTAGTTTGTTAATAAACATCGAAGTTTTTCGTGATTTATACTTCGAGTTAAACAATTTCAAAGTCTGAGACTGATTATTTTATAGAGACTGTTTATTTTTCTTTGTTCTAAAATCTTTTTTTTTTTTTCGATTCATATTTTTTATGTTTATCTTGTGATTCATCATCAATAAAAGCTGATTATACTTAGTATGTTTTATTTGCATCATTAGCTTCAACACTTTGTCATTGAGTTCAACGTATTGTGTCATTTACTGCTACACATTATCATTCAATTCAACATAATATTTCTATTTATCGATTTTTCTCGTGAATGGGGTATTAAAATCACAATTTACATATACAATAACCTTTGTTTTTTAAAGAAGATCGTAATTTAGTAGCTTATTTTCAATTTTTGATGGAAAATAAAATTTCTCACAAAAATTGTCAAAATAAATCATAAAATGAAAATCTACCCAACGCCTGATTGATGTCAATAGACTTTACCTTTCGTAAGTGTAACGAACGTGGATCCACGCTAGACACAATGGCTTTTTAATTGTTTCTGTAATTACTGCATTCAAGCGGTTAAATATAACGAAAAGTGGGTGTGCCTTTGCCTAACCCTTTAGGGATTAGAGGCATAATATTGTGATTTTTCAGTGCAGTCTACCAAGGTCTAGTCTTGCACTAGATCAAAAACTGGTCGGTCGCCGTGGACGACTGTACAAGTTCCGTTTATGGCAGTCTTCACTTGTTTTACCATGACGCCAGCGTGCAGCGTGCAAACCACGTCCAAACCGAGTTTTTATTCATTTTATACTTCGCTTTGATCACGGCCCAGCTTTTGTTTCCCACGTTAACTTTTATTTTAAATTCTGTAGGTTTAGACTAACAGCAGGCACTGCAATCGAAGCCTTGTCATTCATTTAATAACTTTCCCGCCACACAGGGCAGGTTCAACGCAGTTTTCCGGAATATGGCTGTGTTTTTTTATATTATTTTATGTACGAATAAACAAAGGTAACAGTACAAACAGATGCAACTGGATTTTTAATGGTTGAGGTTATTCAATCCTTAATGCCTGTATGATTTTGTTTCTGCATTTCTAAAAAAACTATTTTTGTTTCAGATTCCATCACCTTTATTAAAATGCAGCTTCGTTAAATCATCAAATAGAAGCGGGTAAGTCCCATGTTTTATGAGATGTTATACGTGCATCATCCATGGTCTTATTTCTCGGTCAGTGTTCCTCTCTCAATAGATATTTAGAAGTTACTGTCAAGAATATGACAAAAATAATAACATAGACTCCGTAATACAACAAAAATAATAACAGAATCCGTATTAGATATAATAATAAAATATGATAAAACAAAAAAGCAATTAATTTGATGATTTTTTGTGGGGTCGTCGACCGCAGTTAGTGTAAGTATTCACTTGAAATAACAGTTTCACAAACAGTTCTTTTTGGTGTTAACTTCACTTGATGAAGAGACGATAATCTTGTCAAGATAAAACAAAAGAAGACAGCTTTTTTCAAGTGTTTTTTTTTTTTTTTTTCATATTTGTAATCATCAATTGATCGCTCCCGCTCCGGGAGTGTCAGACTCTTACTGACTAAAACCCACCCGTGTTCCTCAACTGATACTTCAAGTAATAACACTACTAACGGTCTTTGTCATTTTATCATGCCACGTCTGCAGAGTTTCGCTAGCTAATTTAATTTGACGTTGTATACAAAGCAGGTGCGTTTATAATTACGGTGACAGTACGTCGCGTAGCTTGACCCAATGTAATAAATGCAGACGATTGCGAATTCAGGATTTCGCCGCCACGTGTTCTCGAATAACGGTAGTAAGGCAATTAGGATTCACCAATAAACACGAGAAAGTCCAGTTAATCACGCATTTAATGGTATTTGAAAGTCCAATTAGGACACGAGCTTGTGTGTACAATGTGAATCAGGAATGTATACGAACCTATTAGGGTGCAACGAGACGTGTAGGCCGCGCGCCGGGGGACAGCTGGACTTCAACGAGACGTGTAGGCCGCGCGCCGGGGGACAGCTGGACTTCAACGAGACGTGTAGGCCGCGCGCCGGGGGACAGCTGGACTTCAACGAGACGTGTAGGCCGCGCGCCGGGGGACAGCTGGACTTCAACGAGACGTGTAGGCCGCGCGCCGGGGGACAGCTGGACTTCAACGAGACGTGTAGGCCGCGCGCCGGGGGACAGCTGGACTTCAACGCATCCTCGCATCCTCTCAAAGCGATAGATTTTACATGTGTAGCCGATAAATATATCGATGCCATAACTGCCTACATTCTTCATTCGATTTTTTTGGCAACTTCAAACGTCTCTGTCAAACGCGGCGGGGATTACGAATGTGAAACAGAAAACGGAAAAATCTCTTCATAAAGGCTCCCCGCAGACAAGTGCCACGAGACCAGAATCGCGTCGCAACGTCGCGTCGCGCCTGTCTGTGGGAGCCTTTATGCTATCTATTATCAGTACGATACCCCTTTTCAATTCTGGTATAAATAAGTATACCTATCTAATATTAAATGGTACTAATGGTAGCTATGTTTTAGAAAGTAATATTTATCAAAATTCATAAATTCACAATTGCTCAACTTTTTGAAATCAGGAACGTAATTTGGTATCCTATAGCAAATATTAACTGGCTTATAAGTAAGATCGCGCAACTAATCATGAGGCAGTAATTATATCCAGCGGCATCTTGTCAACATGGTCAACATAATAAAGGCAATGATGTCAACAGACCTTTTAATACAGCTATGAATACATAAATTCTCCTTGACAGCATGCGTACCGACTGGAAATACCGGCATTCCCTACTTGAAGGTTATGTAATTTATATTGATAATAAGCAACATTATAATGATAATTATATATGTAGGTGTTATTGCAAGAACTCCCTTAATCCCGGAATAATTATAAAAATCTGGCATTATTTTTCATCTGTTCAATAAAAAAAACCGTTCAAGAGCGAGTCGGACTCACGCACCGAGGGTTCCGTCCATCCATCATAAGTTTTTAAATTTTCATCGGCGAGGCCTATATTCATCAGAGAATTTTAACAGTGTGCACTGCGGTGTAGAATATTGCAGTTTTATGTCAACACCATCTCTTGACCGATAGTGGAACTAATGTAACTTTTGTTGATGAATTCTGAAAAAGTGTGCTATTTAGAGACTTCGTTTTATCTCTTTGCAAACTTCGGAGATAAGGGGGGCAACCGTATTTTTTTTTACATTTTTCATCAAAAGTCGAAAACTATGCGGCCTAAAAGAAAAATAAAAAATGTTTGAGAATGTGCAAACTGCGCTCTTTCGTGATACCCCACATGCCCTAGTAGTAGCCCCACTTCGAATTTTTCAGATCCTCTTTCAGTCCCTGTTGCATAAAATATACATATATTTTCATTTCTTTCTTATTTGCAAAATAGTTGGGCAAATGTCATCTAAAACTATTCCAAATTTCAAGTTAATAGCATTAGTAGTTCTCGAGATATCCAGCTGTGACAGACAGACAGACTGAGTCTCACCATAAGGGTTCCGTTTTACCATTTCGGTACGGAACCCTAATGATCAATACAACACGACACCATTTCGACATGTGACTATTTGACTACGGCTCTGTTTTTTCAAGTATCGTTTAGGCCGACTAACGCGCATGAGCGGCGAAATTAACATAGTCATTACTGTCGAGACATATTTACTTTCTATAATGCGCTAGCCGGTATTAGTGGTGAGAATCGCGTCGATATGTCATGCGTCGTTGTGTGTTTAACTGTGCAAGCGCAACAGCCGTTTGCATCTTACTGCATTAGTGCGGCTAACGGTACATTGCCCTTTTTGGGATCGATCGTCCATTTGATTTACTATCTTAGTAAAGTTTACGTCCACGACCATATGTGTTGCATGCATTGTATCATGACAGTCATGGAGCCCGGGTGGCGCTCGAGGAATCCCGATTTAGTAGCTTCGAAGCACTATTCACCTCCGATGAATAATACCCCACTGATGTAACAATCGCGTTTAATTTTGCCTAATAATATGCAAACGAATCAAGCTCAGCGGCGACCCGCACTTCTTGGCCATCATTGTCGTGCAATAAAGGAGTCAGTCCGTCACACAATTTGGTGCGTTATGCAAACAGAGGGGAGAATCTGTTTCAGTGAGAACTCCGCCATCCGGTCTAAATATAACCGGGCGGAGACAGCTGGCGGGGCGCGGGGGTGGCGGCGCGGGCCGCGGGGCGCAGTACGTCGACCCGATCAACCCAGACCTTGTGCGCATTGCCGGAAGGAACGATGCCACCAAATTTGCACCATTGTCCTGCCTTACATTGTGTTTGTCGCCTCTCAACCTCCGCCGAGAGAAAAAGTTGTTGCACTGGAGTAGGTACCTCCTCGGTTGTCAACTGGTCGGAACTTATACTTGTACTAAAGTGGAAGTATTTGTTCGACCTCTGTTTTCTTTAGCGATTGTTATATAACAATCAATTTAGAAGATTTGTTCTGTGACGCAGGATGTGAAATCACTCAACAGCCAGCTGACCAGGATAAAGCAATTTAGAACAATATGCGCAGATACCCCCGAGTGGCGAGACTAGAATGTACGAGTACCGAGGTGTGACACTCATACGGCCAGCAAGTTATTGTGCACCGGAGTGAGTACACGCCGAAAACGAAGGCACTCGTTAACACTCGATTACGTTCACATGACGTTACAAAACCATTTGCAGGTCAATAGCACCGCTAGTTGAAGGTCTTGGCCGCTACCTCCTCGCGCCTCTTCCCTCTTCCTTCGACAGCCACCCTCCACCTCGTCGTTGCTACGTGAATAATAAACGTACAGTCACATTGCGGAATCCATCGAAAAATTCTAAAAGAAAAGTACTCATTTACCGATTTGAATGTATCGTTTTGTTGAAAAGAACGTGAATTGATTTATAAGAGTTATAAAAGGCTTCGATTCCAAGAAAATTATCTTATATAAAAACAGCGTATACTTTGCCCCGAGTATAGAGGGGATCGTCACGGGGATCTTTTGTCGATGTTATGTAATACATTTCTGTTTCCTATTTCCAGAGTAACATTGACGATTTTGCAAAACCTCTAAATGACAAAATGGATGTCTCAGATCGTAAAGTGTCAAAAAAATTAAGAAGATCGGAATCACTTTAGTAAATATAGTGCGTGCGGCTCTAGAGAGTGGTACCTGAAGAACTATGTCTGGGTCACCAGTTTAGAGGTATGAGGAACATGGTGAAAAGTACCTTCTTTTTTGTTTTTGTGTGGGAAATTATCAAATAACTTCTCCCGCTCTGGGCGGAGCGGGGAGGGTGTGTCAGACTTTTACTGACTTAAACCCACCCGTGTTCCTTCAGTTGCCTGTTCAGGGGCCACGGTATCTCTTTCGAAAAACCCGCGACTCTGGCAGGATGGTCATACCTCTAAACTTATTCTGTGTTATTTCAAAGTAAACAAAGAACCAATACAGAATCACACTCATAGGTACCCTAAGACATGTGCTAGTACTATAATCATGGTACCCTTTGACCTGAAGGCCAATTCCCGTAACTAAAAACGTTCATAATCTAGTCACAATCTCATCTCAGCGACAATCAATGTCAAAAACTTGTTAAAAATGCATGGAAATTGCCCCTCTGGTCATAGAAACTTGAAACAAATTAGTTTTCCAGCGACTTTCATACATTATTTCTTCATTGTTGAATATAAGTAAGTATAACTACTTAAATGACTCCGATTGGGAGTTTAGAAAGCAAAAAATAAAGCATGTAGGTACCCAATACCTAATTTAAGTGTTGTACAGATACCTAACGACATTACACACGTACGTGCATATTATGTAATGCACTTCACGCGTTGATTCAATTGAACAAAAGGTCTGTCTTCTAATCTTCTGCCAAATGTGAATGTTAGTCCATAAAAAGACAGGAGAGCTTAAATATTTCGGCTTCTGTATTGTTTTCCACCCATAAATTCCAAATCCAGGGTTCCAGGTCATCCTATGTATTTTTCAATTTACTGTCCTTTTTTTGTTCTGTATTTTAACTTCATATTATCCACAATTTGCGAATTTCACCCAATTTTAACGTAACATTGTTTGCTCTCTGAAGCCTTTTGTGCCTATAATCCATTATCTGGCGTGTGATGGTGTTACGTTGTATAGGGTGCTGTGTTGTAAGCTATCTGCTGCCACCTTCCTTTGTCCATCCTAATTGCTCTGTATCTGAGTCGGTGTTTGCCGGCCATATCAGCATACACGCGAGATGGGCTAGCATATGACATTCTCATAACACTATCAGGTATCAACGCTCGAAACTCGATACACGCATGTGACCGATTAATGTAATTGGCATTAATGTATCTACATAATATCGTCTTATGTCATAAACAGTTTTCGCGTGATTAATACACCACGTTGATGTTATACGCTGCATTATAGCACTAGATAGATATGTCATGCTTATTGAATTGCGGCTTAGTGCCATGTGGCGCATGGCACCGACGTTTGTTGCTCCTAGGTATTTTTACTTTTAACTACGTACTTATACACAGGGAATGCGAATTGCGAAGCATTTCCTTTCATCAAACGCGCGTAAATTATCTCCGTACGAATGTTCGCGTTTACAGTGCTAACATAACTTTAAGAGGCGGGAGGTTGATACTGTTTGTAAATCAAAAGGCTGCCACGTAAAGTAAAAACGTGTTTGTAAAAGATTGCAATCATGATGCAGCTCAGTTGGTCGGCAGAGTGTCATGTCGCCTACGCAGTACGCTAACTCGTTTCTTTGGCTCGAACTTGCTTGTACGAATGTTGGACTACGCTAAGACAGGCACAAAACACATAAATATAAATCTGGGATTGTGTTTATAGAAATAAATGTTTCTGTTGCGCTTTTAGAGGCTCAATATGACACAATATTCTGAATTGAAATAAAACATCTAATGAGGCCTATGCTTGTTTGCAGCGCTCGGTCAATATAGTAATGCTTGCTAACAGATGTGGTCATCGTGTGCACGGGATTTTGTTTTCAAATTGGGCAGAAGATGCAAGTTCCGAAACTTACACCTATACACCGTAAGGGCTATTCTTGCTTGCAGCGCTCGGCCGCTATAGTGACGCTTGCTAACAGATGTGGTCATCGTGTGCACAGGATTTTGTTTTCAAATTGGGCAGATGTAAGTTACCTCGATGGTACAAAAGATTGAAATTGAATTAAGTATCTTGTACACAATGGTTTTATTGTCAGATTGAAAAATCAAAACAATCTCATTGTATTAAAAAACTAATTGAGCTTTCTTGAACTAAAATCAATGGATCCGAGTATAAAGAAAATGGATCAGAATCCTATCAGCCGCATGCTAGATATAATTGAATGGAAAGAAGGAGATACTACGTAGTAATTTAAGAAATGGAGTGAGGAGCGCGTGGGCGGTATCGGTATCGTCCGAGTGATTGTATTGCGAGAAAAGCGAATTTTCCAAGTTGCAGTGGCAGGTGGTGCAGTCGTCCGCGCGATCAATACCGCGCCCCTGCCGCCCCGCGCCGGCCCGCCATCGCCGCCAGCGACACACTCGCATGCACCGACCACTCACTTTATACCAGCTTTTTATTAATTATTCATGTACACAATAACATTATCAATTTTAATAATGTCTTCTATTATTTTAATTATTATTGCGATTGTGTGTGGGCCATTGTTTTACATAGATAGAGTTGATGGTCCGGTACTTAGTTTGAGCATTTCAATGGGCCTACCCAAATTGGCCACCCTTCCAAATACTTAGCTGATAGTAATGTTCATCGAGTCGTAGAGCTCCTATAGTGATAGGTATACGCTATACGCTACGTGATGAATGATTTTAATCTGCCTGCTGGCAGGACAGATCCGATCTAATATTGGTGCTTTTCTCAATAGGACAATACCACGATCCCATGAGTTGATTTCGGCATTACGCCGTACGGAATTTCGTACTTTCAAGCCCTTGTTTTTCGAAATGAATGAACCGATTTTAATGAAACTTCATACGCATAAGCAGGATACGAAGGTCTAAAAAGTTATTTAAGAACATTTTGTTGATGTTGTGATGTTTGCGAATGAAATTTAATTTGATAAATGAACTGTTTGTTTTATTATATTAATTAAATTAATTTTATTCGAAAACATCAATCGGTTTCTTACGAAACTTCAACTATATCCGACGACCCTGATTAGGTAGGTACTTATCACTTTTGGTGACCGTGCACAGAACTTTTCGTTTATTGCCGTCGCGTCGCTTCACATGTTTTACTTTGAGCTCCGAACCATGCACGTTCGACAGTCAATACATCATCGTGTTATTTGTAATGTTATTTCTGTTTGATTTCATTGCAATTCACCTTTGAACCGAACAGAGATTGTGAAAATACGAAATTATATACAAATAGATACAAATTATGGAGCGCAATTATTTTTGACTAGATGCTTTTTCGAGAATTTTACAGCGAGTGATAGGTTAGGGTATTGTTTTAATTGAGGAGTTTTCGAACGAAATCTGATATCATTTCTGCTTTAAATTTTCTAGTAAGCTACGTACGAGTTATTAATTTGCTATATTTTTTCCACGGAAATGATGGTATCGTGTCTCGAGCTCAAAATAAATGGATGGAGATGCAATAAACTGCATGCAACCCCTGATATTACGAAAGAAAATAATTTTACCAAGCTACTTCCGGTAACTCTTTGCTGCTAGTAGGCACTTAGTGCTGGAGAGTGTTCGAAAAGATCTAAAAGAGTAACTTGCTACTGCAACTCGCTTTGATCTTGATATTATAGTTATAGATACTACTACTACTACAATATTGTATACTACTACTACAATATTGTATACTACTACTACAATATTGTATACTACTACTACTACAATATTCTATACTACTACTACTACAATATTGTATACTAATACTACAACAATATGGTATACTACTACTACTACAATATTTTATTCTACTACTAATACAATATTCTATACTACTACTGCTACAATATTGTATACTACTACAATATTCTATTCTAGTACTACTACAATATTGTATACTACTACTACTACAATATTGTATACTACTACTAAGTACTACAATATTGTATACTACTACTACAATATTGTATACTACTACTACTACAATATTATATACTACTACTACTACAAAATTGTATACTACTACTACTACAATATTCTATTCTACTACTACTACAATATTATATACTACTACTACTACAAAATTGTATACTACTACTACTACAATATTCTATTCTACTACTACTACAATATTGAATACTACTACTAAGTACTACAATATTCTATACTACTACTACTGCAATATTCTATACAAGGTCAAATTAAATTAGCTACCAAAATCCCACGAACATTATGGGTAAATAATGGTAAATATCTAAACACGATAAAATAAAAATAAAATTATTTTGACGATTTATTTTGTGGGTTCACCGCAGTTAGTGTAGTACCTACTTGAAATATTAGTTTAAAAATTTGCTTTTTACTGTACAGTAAACTTCACAGACATTATGGGTATCGTTATCTCAACACGACGAAACTAAAGAAAACAGATTTTCTCAACTCATACTTCAAGTAACAAAACATCCAGCGGTCGTTGAACCCCAAAAAATTCATTAAATCTTTTTGTTTTTATTTTATAGTAAATTAAGATATCCATACCCATCATGTCTGCAGAGTTTCGCTAGATAATTTAATTTGACCCTTTTATTGTCCACTGCACAATGGATCTTCATGTTCAATCAATAACTTTATGAAGTTCACTACCAACATTAACAGCGCAACAATGTTTTCTAATTAAATAAATAATTTTACAACATTTGAGTACCTACCTACAACATCAATGTGGATCGCAAACTAGAAATCAAATCCATTGTGGTAAATATTTAATGTGACATTTGTTTGACAGTTGCCTGCAGTCACATAGCATGGGGGTAGTTTACAATGTTATTATTTGTTGCCAACCCTTAGAGTGCTAAGCGATTTTAAACCCAGCTGATGTAATAGTAAAATATATTTTCGAAAGTTGCGTGGCACACGTCCTGGAGTAAACACTGTTATTTTGCAATCAAAAGGGGGCCGTGGCTTCCTTACTAATCAACCTGAACGCCGGCTGTCCATAGTCTCCTCATTTATTGAATAAATGAGCGTTCTCCCACAACTGTAGTTAGTGGAGAGCTTTGACAACGATATTATCAGTAATCTTTGTTCATTTATATTTCACTAGCAGCGCCCCGCGGTTTCACCCGCGTAAGTTTAGATCCCGTGTAATTCTACAAGAGTCAAATTTTCTCAGATCTTGATATGCATTCAACCGAAAGACGACAATATCCTGGATATTGGCTAATAACTTACCTTGGACTGAGGGTATAGGTAAATCCGAGAAGGAATATTCTGAAGATGCCTCTAGAAGATTCTTAAAAATAAGATGCAATGTGTTGCAGTAGTGCTAGAACATAAATGTGTGTATTTTATGTTTAGAACGTTAATCGCATGTTAATTACTGAGTGTAGTGCGTGCAGCGCGTGAGTGGCATTATGAACATACGGCTTGCTCCGCCATGAACGTACATCGTAAACAGACCAGCGACCCAATCCACGTACAGCTATCACCATCAATCGAAATCTAGCCAGGAAACGCAAACGGAAATATACAAATATTCCGACAGTGAGCCACAGATTGCATTGCGGAGCGCAGGGACAGGAAGTAATTCCGGAACGTCCTAATATCCGAACGTGTGATGGAAATAGCCGTATCTAATAAAGTACGTCGTGAAAGTGATACAGATAAATGAGAGTTCAATATTATGGAAACGCGGCCGTTGCTGTTTAAACAATGAATTTCTTTTTTAAACGTTCTAAATGGCTTCCTGATCTTCAGTAAACTTGCTTGCACTCGCGTGTTCGTCCAATTGTTCTCTGCTAATAGCCACAAATGGCTCGTTACGCCGCTACTCGCTCCTCACAGGAATTCATTTTAATTAAGACCGTGGGGTCTCCCCGCGTTAAGAAATTCTTTATTAATCAGCACTGGGAACAATACGGAACTTACCTCTTTCGCAATGATAATTTACAATTCCTTGTCCAATAACTTTCATAGACGGTGGCGAAGTTGTTACACCTGTCCATAGAATCTAGCTTACTCGTTAATAATTAAAAAAGTAAGAAAACAATCTATAGGTATCTATACCAATCTGATTTCTTAACACCGGAATGACTAAAGGAAAAGCTCGAATAACAACGAAAGTTCAAATTTTGTGTGCAGGTATATACCTACCCACTATTAACTTTTAAAGTACAGAATACTGACGTACTTTCAGTCATCCAGCTGTTATAAACCACAATAACAATAAGTATGCAAGATACATCTAAGACTAGTTCACTAACTGTAAATTATAAACGGGAAGGAACCTATCGTTAAAACTTATAATTATATCGAAACTCCATCACACATTTTCATTTGCGAGCGAGCTTTCGACACTTGACTTCGTAGCGTGCCTGCCAAACTTCACGAACTTATAAGCCCTCAGCTCCAGACATTAGTTTCCGCAATATCAGTGTTCACGTCCAAGAAGGCGTATGTTACATACTCCTAGCATGCATTAAGGGCGGAGGCGTTTCTCAAGTGTGTAAAATATGCAGTGTCACGCGGCCAGGCCGCAAAAGCAGCTAAAAGCTTTCGCACGAACGTATCGCCTATGAAGTACGAACACGGGCCCATTGTCTCGCAGCATTAATGTCTACTAAACTGCTTGTTACAATCGAATAAAATGTTGCGATAATAAATACTTACAAGTACGCCTTTATTCCGTTCAACATTCAGCGTCTGTGCAGTCAATGCTGCTTATCAGAGGGCGATGCAATGACGCGGCCTTAGACGCAACAAATCTCCAGTTGACCATTTCGCTTTCGATAGCGAGTCAGTGATACTACTCCTGGCTCAGGTGCTGAGTGATGCGTGGAGTCACAAAACTCTTTGTGAAAATATAATGGTTGCCGGTACATACGGGCTGGAAGTATGTACGGGGCAACGTCCGTGCAGTGTCGGCTCCGCGGCGCCTCGGCGTTTGATGCGGGCTCGAGTCTGCACGGACCAGAGAGGAGGGGGGCTGATGTTAATAGTCGCCTCAACAGGCTGGAATTTGCTCTATATTTGGGCACGGCGAGCACCGCAAGTACGCGTCAAGAACCTTATGTTTACCTGAGTTGGTGCGGAGTTTACCAACGTTATTTATGAATTCGATTTCTGGATGCAGGTTTGTTGAGTAGGTACCTACTCAATTATAGCTGATCAGTTTTGTATGATATTACTTAAATGGTACAGTTTTCAGATGGACACTGTATAGCTCCACACACAATTTTCTATGAGGAAAGCTAAAAGCTTCTCGCGCAACCAGCAGCACTGATGTCAGACGGTAAAGTAATTGTTCTAATTACAACATTAGCCAACGTAAGTTCTCCTATTTCAACTAGTTACCTATATGGTACGGAAACCAGCACACAAACCTATTTTGGAAGCACTAAAACGGAATTGCGCGCGCGCATAACGAGGTATGCAGCCATGCGCGCAATTCAGTGTTTACATTCATGCAGTTTACGGGCAAACCGTGGCCAGTTTACGATTTTTATCCAAAAAAAAAACTGTAAAACTGCATATAACGTAGGTATTTTATGTTAAGTACCTTCCTATGTTCCAGAGTTAGTAAAGTATTACAGGTCCATTATTTTTCAAGCTCTAAGTATGAACGAAGCCGACTTTGTTAAAAAGGTCTCTTCTTGGGAAGAACGTTTCGCTAGTCGCCGTCTCGCGGACGTCAGATTTACTCAATCCGGTCCTGGGAAAATTAATTCTTGAAATATTGAAGAAGCTATACCTACGGTTGGCATAAAAATATCAAATCCTAATATACGAGGTCCATAAAAAAGAACATGATGTTTTGTACTTTTGACATTGGCAATCAAAACTCTTGAACGTATACATAAAAGGCACTTCGTGACTGTCATGAATAATATCATAAATTAAATATTATTTTACAATAACATTACACACTGAATAGGTCATGAGTTCATGACTAGAATTTCACAGTTGCTGAAATAAATCTGTGGCATGCAAAGTATAAATATTATTAGAAACATTATACTTTGTATAATATTGCATGTAGCAGTATTATTGAACCACCTAAGCAGTAAGTATTATGACTAGCATTTTTTACCTTCAGGGTAACACTAAGTCCTGCTTCGCGGCGTTGCATTACAACACCTCTACTCGATGGGCCATGTTTAGGGCATGAACATGAATCATGTCAATTGCACCGTATACGATATCTATGGACATGGGAAGACATCTATACTAATATTATAAAGAGGTAAAGTTTGTAAGTTTGTATGTAGGGGGTAATCTCTGGAACTACCAGTCGGATTTGAGAAAAATCTTTTGCATTTGATAACCCAATTCTTGAAGAAGGCTATAGGCTATTTAATTACGCCATGAACCTTAGGAGCCGAGCAAAAAGAAAAAAAAGTCAGTAAGAACGCTAAGCAAAAACGAAGTAATAGCGCGAGCAGGCGATGAGATGCGACGGGGTGGGTCGGGGGAACAAGAAATTTCACGTGGACGAAGTGGTGGGCGAAGTACTTATATTTACCTTCCAAGTAATACGATGATAGTTACTTAACAATATTTATTATCCTTATCTGATGAATGCGTATCTTCTTTAAACTTCGTACTTAGCTGTTGTACAACACGGGTGTCACATCGACGCGCAAACAGTTACCGTGAAGTCAGTACTTGATTCCAGAGCCATTGCAAGTATCGGATGGTTATTAAAAAAAAACAGCTATTTTAACCGTTTGACGAAAAATTTCTACGTGGGTAATTATAGGGATCTAGAACATGTAATCATCTTGCTAGGAGCGGGGCTAGTGCTCGAGCACTGTATAGAAATTCCAGTACTCTAATTTCGAAACAAGAGTACTTACCTACTGGAATTTCTATAAAACTATCATCTGATGATCATCTGCCTAGCCTTTTTCGGTCGGCTTCTAGTCAAATCGGATGCATCTGGATACCAGTATTTTACATGGAGCGACTGCCTATCTGATCTCCACAACCCAGTTACTGGGTAATACGATACCCCAAAAAACGTGTGCAAAGACGAATAAAATACGTTAATCATCATACAAATGAAAACGTTTCACACCTTCCACGCTAGATAAGGTAGTATACCTACTCCGGTTATAGTAAGCGTAAACCAGTCCGTTGACTGTTATTTAAGTTTTTGGCCTTGCAATCCGTCCTCGGCGCAGGAACCGAGATAACCCCAGAAGGGGGAGCGAAGACGCGAATGTACTGAAAACCGACAGCAGTTTTTGCATTTACTTATGTAGTACAGATTTCCCTCTTCCCGGACACTGCGTCTGAACTCTCAAGTATTGACATTTCAATTTATTTAATCATTTACTTATTTTTAAAAGAAGTCGTTAATTTGGTTTGCAATGCGGTAGATATAGTTTGAGTTTTATCCTGTTCATGGCACAAATCCCATTCAGAAACAATTTCATTAAGTAGGTACAGGTAAATGGTATAATAATTAATTAAATATAGGTAGTACTTATATTCAATTCACTGGGTAATAATACCTATAAGTCATCTGTGCCAATTGTATGAGATCACACTAATATTATAAAGGCGAAAGTTTGTGAGTGTGTGAGTATGGGTGTGTGTTTATATGTTTGTTACTTCTTCACGCTCCATCGGCTGGACCAATTTTGATAAAATTTGGTATGGAGGTAGCTGACACCCTGGATTAACATATTGGCTACTTTTTATCCCGATATTCCCACGGGATTAAAACGCGGATCGATATGCGGGTGAAACCGCGGGGCGCAGCTAGTATAGAAATAATTACTTTATGGATTAGAATTTTCCTGTATAGATTTTTGTAATAATTTTTATTAAATGGCTAAGACAGGTTTGGCAGCGCGTCTTCTACTATACCATAGATAGAGATTTCGTAATATGTTAAAAGTTATGTTTATGCGGCGATAAACTAATCCGGTTGTACAAACAATGATTGTGATGCGATATGATTCATGCTATGAACCAGCTTCAACGGAAGAACAGTCATCGACTCGCTGCTGGTGTAAACAAGGTGAGACCGTGGGCAGAGATTTTAGCAACACTATCTTCGATGAATATAATAACATTTATAAAATGTTAGGTTTTACAATTTAACCTCAATATTAGGACTACGAATAGTTCTTCCGACGACACGATGAATGCTGAAACTAACGTCTGTTTATGAAATGGTAGCTAGGTATTGTTATATGTAACAATCTATCATTGTCCGGCAAGTAAGTACTAGTGAAGAATGTTACCTACTCATTTCTTTCAACATCATTCTAGTAGTAGAACAACAAGCACTTTGTATTCATAGCCAGGAATGATAACCGATAAGAGACGTGACCGAGAACTTGTTTCTGCGAAGTATATCTTACTTTTCCCTTGAGGAGCGTGTTTCTGTTTGTTATAAATGACGTAACATACGTTTTTAGTATAATGATCATGGCTCACGTCACTCACACGACCTCATAGAGTATTCATTCATTTAGTGGTGGTCAACCAGTACGCATGTTATACCGCAATATCATTTATGTGGCTCGCACTTTGGACTGGTCGCTCGCGAGCGATTGTGAGCGAAACGAATTGCAGAACGGTTCGCGTTTATTGTTGAACATTTATTGTGCAGGCCGGCGGCGGAGCTAAGTGCAGTATTGAAGAAATTGGATTGTATTGTTTGTTCGCTTTAAAACTTTCCCGGTTGGTACGGGCCGCGTATCGAGGACTTTCCTGTGCCGTACCGAACCGTGGAACATCGACAAAGGCGTCATTTGAATGCTCCAAGGTAATTTGTTACGTCTAGCGCAATCTTTTTTGATTAGGAGTAGCACAACGATGGATACTTTTATTACAAAAGTTAGCACTTATTGTATGGACAACTTTGCTGTTTCTTAGCGGTCTTAGGTTCCTACATTGATACATTAGTTGATTATTCATCATCACTTGCCTACTCACGTGCCCGTTTTAAATCTTCTTCTATATGGCGCCTCTCCAATTACGAAGCTATGCAAAAAAAATATAACCCTCCTTCTGGCGCAGTCGGGTAATAAACAGCAAGTCTTATGAATATTATTAAGTATGTACCTACATAAGAAACTAGGTAGGTACCTATATACATTGATATTAAATGCAGTAGCTATGATATAACACTCATAACTATTTGAATGATATAGTTACATTAGGTCAAGGTAACAGTGATAATAAGTAATCCTGGTATCGAGGGAGTTTCGTGTTAAACTAATGGTAACTTATATATTAACATCACGCGTGTTTGCCTTGAAAGGTTAGGCAGAAGTGTATAGAACACGCATTCCTATTCTCACTTCCTATCTATCCGCATTCTCCATTTTCCTTTTTTAACATTGCAATAAGTTCTTTCTTGAATTTCCATATTTGATTTTTCTCAAACTACCCCAATCAACAACAGAACAGAATCCGCGATAAGTAATACAGGTAGGTACCTATACAAAAAGGTAATATAATATGAGTATTGCTAATATCCTATATACTTATTTATTTATTAAGGTACACCAACAGCATTTAAGTATCTTAAGTAGGTACAATAGCCTCGGTCTTAAAAAATATGGCAAAATAATTACTTGTTTTTAGAAATGTGTGAGTAGATACTATAAGGTGCACCTCTGTCTAACCCTTCGAGGATATACAGGCATGATGTTATGTCATGTGTTGATTTTAGTCGTCAGGGATCTGGATGCACTAGTTTGTAAATCGACTATAAGTAAGTGTATATAATAAAGTTTATTAATCGAAGAGTAAAAATACAATTTAGCCAATTTGGTGAGCCACAAACTAAGCGCCGTCGCTTGTACCTCGTGGCTCAGTAGTGCACTTAACAACGTTATAGTAACCTTACAGTTAGAGGGTATTAAACACAAGATTGGGAAAAATTAAACAATAAAATACATTTGTCAAATTCTAGACATGAATTAAAGAAAATGATTAATAGTTAACATTTTGTTGGGCTTGTGAGGTTAAGTGGGCGTGATGGTGTGTCACGGCGTATGTACGCACACCACTAACAACGTTTTTGAACCCAGTGAACCATTTCTGAATGATTCAGAGGTAGGGTTGTTGCCAAAAATAATTATAGACCGGTAAAGGTAGGTAGGGCCGAGGCGAGAAAAATAATTTGCGGTGTTAGGGGTGCCAATAGGGGAAGGGTTCAAAGTTTTATTTATAGGTAGATGGGTGGATTAAACCACCTATATACACATTCGATCAATCCCTGCGATTTTAGATGTTGTGCATAGGGGTTATCATGCACTATTAACATTTGTACCTTGTGGCTTGACGGTCAGTTTGACTTCCCCTACGCGTCAATTACACTGTAATGGTTGCGGCCGGGCTCGGGCACTGCTTTGTTAGTTGCAATAACGAAATTATTCGGTTACTTAATACGGTAGCCTGAGGCGACGGTGAATACGGTAGTCGAGGGAGGGAGGGGTATAGACGACATCACCTACACCCTGTTACCGGTGCGACTGACGCGACGGTTCAACTGTTTTTTCTCCCCGATCTCACAAAAGAATCAGAGCCACCCCTAACCTCCGCCAATCTATCTTGTAAAGTTAGCGAAATTAATTGGTTAGCAGATTGTATATTATGTAATACACATTCATCAATTTGTCGTGTTTATAGCCTATTATGGTCATACGACCATCAAAGAATCACAGAATTAAATTGGTAGTCAATTTGACTTAACCTACCTAAAGCAAAAAATATGTCTACTTATCCACAAATAAAAAAATAAGTTTATCTTTCTTGAGAATACAAAAAAAAAACACGATTGTCAAGCTGTTCAGTCCGCGGCCCAACAGGTGGAACATAACTTGAAGGATGAAAAAAAACAATAAAATGTCGTAACTCGCATCGTAGCAGATGTAATTAAATTCATTCGTGAAAAATATGATTATTTACTTATTCCTTCATAAACCTAGATGTATTACTAAAAAAAAGTATCTTTACTGCAAGTTTTTATTTCTTTTTCCAATAGGTAGGTACTGGCAGTAATGTATGGAGCCTAAACATAGGTACCTGTTGGAGGTTTTTTCCACCAGGTCTTTTGTGAATTCTGACGTGAGTTCCAATGTTTTTGGACTGTTTCAGCTGTGTAGTGTTAGTAAAATATCAGTGAGTTGGACCGACCCGCATCTCTGTTTATTGACGACCACTCGCGTCAAATTGACGCATTAATTTATCTTTACAATTGCTACACTTTCCCCTAACTTAGTGCGACTATATATTTAAGGAGAAAGCTCGCTCTATTTATTACGCTAATACTATGACAGCACATAAACTTGCATATGGCTAATACCAAACCTGATACCAAATAATGTACAAGGCAATATTTATCATCATCGATAATAGCCTTAACTCACTGGGTTGGCGATTTCAGACTTATATTAATAACTATACCTAAGTATAGTTATTCTCTCGATGCTTTTTCTTCACTGATGTCAGTAATGTCCAAGATAAACACATAAAATACGTATGAGTTGAAAAACTCACATTGGCCAGTGCCAGCGTGAGTTTTTCAACTCATACGTATGTCATGCATCCTGTCTAGTAGATACCAATTTACTTGACAGGATCTGGTCCCTTGACTTAGGCCTCAAGCCCGAGGCGCTGGAGGCCTAAATCAAGGGGCCAGATCCCCTCTAATACACACAACCTCGTGCATGAGCACGAGGTTGTGTGTATTAGAGGCTAAACCACGGGGCCATACTAACTCTATAACGTTAAAGTACTGCACAGTAACAGACGTACAGACAAGATAAATAACATTATTCGTGTATCTAACTGACAAAATACTATTGATGATGAAGCGGCGTGTAATAAACGTACGTTAGTAATAAACACTACCGGTCGACACTATTCAATTGAATGGTGAATTTTGATGCCAGGCGATATTTTTACACCACATTATTAAGTCTACGCGGTGTAATTGCCATACAACAATCCCCTTTTCTCCATTCCAAAATATAAATTATTCTGCCATGAAACGTAGGGTGCGTATTTTCATGCCAGAATAATTAACATGAACAAAACCGGGACTGTAAATGAAAATATTTTGTAACTAACTAAATATAAAAATTAATCACAGCGACTGATGCTCCTCATTTCAGACTTGAGATTTCTTTACGAAGGCACTTCCTTTTTAGGGTTCCGTACCAAAATGGTAAAAACGGAACCCTTATGGTGAGGTTAAGTCTGTCTGTCTGTCTGCCACAGCTGGATATCTCAAGAACTACTAATGCTATCAACTTGAAATTTGGAACAGTTTTAGATGACGTTTGCCCAACTATTTTGCAAATAAGAAAGAAATAAAAATATATCCATATTTTTTGCAACATGGACAGAAAGGGGGTCTGAAAAATTCGAAGTGAGGCTACTAGGGCATGTGGGGTATCATATGAAAGAGCGCAGTTTGCACATTCTCACACCTTTTTCTTTTTTTTTTAGGCCGCATTGTTTTCGACTTTTGATGAAAAATGTAAAAAAAATACCGTTCCTTCCCCCCCCCCCCCCATACATCTCCGAAGTTTGCAAAGAGAAAAATCTGAAATAATTCTATGTGATAGAAGTTTATATAAAGATAATATAATAGGAAAAATAAAACGAAGTCTCTAAATAGCACACTTTTTAGGAAATCATCAACAAAAGTTATATTAGTTCCACTATCGGTCAAGAGATGGCGCTGACATAAAACTGCAATATTCTACACCGCAGTGCAGAGTGTTAAAATTCTCTGATGAATATATGCCTCGCCGATGAAAATTTAAAAACATGATGGTACGGAACTCTCGGTGCGCGAGTCCGACTCGCTCTTGACCGGTTTTTATTGATATATAGGATGACGTAGCGGCCCCGCTCAGGCATCGCAGCGCGCCGGCAACGCACCGTGTGGCTTATATTCGCTCTAAGACCGTACTGATGCTGAACTGCAGTTTTTATAAGTAGCTGTGGGTAGTCGTACGTATCAATCCGGTATAATCAAGAACCACGACACCGTCTTGATACTCTATTGTACTAAAGTTACGAAAATATCTCTTTTATGTGTTATTGTTGTAAGTATCATTACGTAAAATGTTACATCAATCCAACTTTCCTTCCCGGTTATGGAAGTTAGGACAACAAAAACATAATGCGCTAGGGCGAGCAGCGGCAGCGGCCCACGAGCGCTCCACTTACACTCTTTCTGTTATTCTTGATTCACTTTGTAGATAATAACTTTGTGTTTACTTACATAAAGTTTAATTTCGTACTGGGACCATAATACTATAATAATACAGGCTGAGACTGAAATCTACAGATGTGTGTTATGTTTATGCACAATAAGTAATTATTGCCCCTATTTACAAAAAGGGCAACCATTACATTGGATTGGACAATTCTTTAGTGTCGCTTTTGGTGCCGCTGCGTAGACGTTCTTTATACCGGGTTCACACAGTTCGATTTTAGTTGAACACCTTTTAAAAAAAACTTGAATTTGAAACTGTTTAGAAGGTTCACATCGCTTTCGACTTAACAGTTGATCACCTAATATCGAACTGTGTGAACCCGGTTTTAGTGGCTGTGTTGCCGAGTCGATGGTGGCGTAGGGAGCGGCTTAGAATTCGCGTAGCGTAGCGTAGACGCTACGTGAGACGCGCGTAGCAATGCGTAGCAGCTTGGCGTAGGAAGCTCGTAGCTCTGTGTAAAAGCTGCGTAGCGCTGTGTAAAAACCGCGTAGCACTGCGTAGCCGCTGCGTCGAAGACGCTTATTACTGCGTAGACGCTGTGTTTCGATATTATGTAACTTGCGAACGTTGTAATTATTCAAGCCACTCCGCAGACTATCGATGCCTGTACATGACAAAACGAAAAAAATATGATTTTTGCATCCGTGATCACAGCTAGTGCAGTTCTTTAAAATATACAAATCAGCAAGTCGCACCGCAACGCATATTGCAAAAATCATCCTAAATTTTATATGAAGACCAGAACCATCGCAAACCACAGGTCGACCGCATCCCAACAAACAGCCGCAAAAATACACCTGGCGAGTGATCCGCCAACGCGTTGCGTTGCGCTGCGGTCCGATGCATTCATACATTCAAATTGTACAGTACAAATTAAATTAACTTAAATTAAGTCAATAATAATTTTGTTACTATTACCTAACACTCAATTACCATTTATACATAATATACATGGTATTAAATCGTTTATTACTAAATATTCAAACGAGCGCTCAGTGCGAAGTGTGCGAACTTTGCTAATGCTTCAAAACAAAGCAGACAACTAAGTATTCGTTGCTACTTACTACTTAGCAACTATGGCTGGCAGACTAACTTTTCAAGCTAAACTTTAATCCGCTAACTAATAGCACTTCACACAATAGAGTAAACAGGTACAGTTCCGACTAAATGGAGAATAGATGCCCTGCAATACGAATGGCACCCGATTGTTTACAATTTACTGATAAATGGCTGGCTTTTGTCTAATGGAACGAAAGTGTGATCCGTTCCAAAATAAAGGTCCCACTGTCTCAGTGTCCCAGGTTAGAATTTAGCCTCGATACAGGTGCAGGCTTTCGATACTTGTTTGTATGCTTGAGTAGACTGGCGGAAAATCCTGTATTAATTATTACTCAGATCTTTATTTTAATTGTAAACTCTTATTTTTGAAACATGTTATTACTTTCTAAAGGGCTAAGATAAAAAAAAATTGAAGATAATCTTGAAATATTATGTGCTTCAGACAACGAAATAGTTTCAAGTCTTCGCAACTAGCTCGGCAAAATGTCGAACCTAGCTACGGAAGATATCATTTCTCAGAATATAATATCTTGAAAGGCGGCTACTTGACAACTCGTTTCTCGGAGTTTTACAAGTTGTTCGCCATTGTAAGCGGCTTGCGGATGAAATTAATTACTTTACAGATTCAGAAAGATAGACTTAATGAAATCTGTGCTAGCCGCTAGCCGCTAGCCGTCAGCTAGAAAAGGTTACATGCTCTATGAGTTAAATAAAAGTTATCCATTAAATAATGTGGACTTATTCTGGTCTGAATGAAAGGGAAGTAGTGTATTAAATTAGCTAACGTTTTCTATAGGTAGTAATTTCGCCATTTATTATTCGTCTTTATCCCAGTGTTTATAAGGCGAGCTTGGTTTAACAGTAGGTGATTTTATGCTTCATTTATGAATGTTAAAATTAATCATTGTTTCCAGATGGCGTTGGTAGAGGAACAAGGCGCGGGCGCCGCCGCCGACGACCCCGAAGCCTTGCTCAACGAGTGGCTCGGCGAGCTCACCGTGCTCACTGCGGTAAGCAAATCGCACCAACTCCTTTTGTTACATCAGCGTTGGACTTAAGGGACTCGTCGGGACTCCGTACTACTAGTAACTTACTCAAAGCCTTACGGTTTTTAAAGAGTTCTTGGCCAAGTAGGCTAACTTACCGTTGAAAGGAACTCTAAGCCTTATCTTCACGTCGTAACATCGCATTACCAACAGGTAATATAATATTTCACTGGTACTCTTTGAAAAACGCCACGTTGCCTAACCCAACCCAATCGCACGCCATAAATAGAAGCATCTGGCCTAAACTCGGAATCGTATTTTAGTCGAAAGATAAGTATACCTTCATTAATTAAATAAATAAAACGGAGAGGCTGCTTGAGTTTAAAAGGGATGATTGATGCTGGATCACAAGAGCACGTGTGGCTTGCAGCCGGCGCGGGCGCAGCGCGGGACAGGTGCGCGAGCATATGCGCTTTTACCATGATTTTGCATTGCCTCGTCGAACTTATTGCGGCTTGCATTAACATCTCGGCTGCGAACATGCGATAACTTGATTTTCAACAGACCTTTAGCTGTTTCTTTAATAACCTTTTCATGACATGATTACCGTTTCTTTTTGCATCATATTTGATAAAGCTCCCCAACGAATAGTGTCGCCAATATTATACTTATTAATAATAATTGCAAGTCGTTCCGGCACAGATTAAGTTGTGAGTCCTACTCTTCATTAGCAATGCGACAGATGTGCGCCCATTTAGAATGCTTCATTTGGGGTGTCCAACTGTGAATGTTGTAAAGCTCCCTTAATTATCTCTCATTTAACTCATGTTCCTAATGCATCGTGTTTTGTAGAACTAAGAAAAATATTTATCGAAATCAGAAAATGCTACCTACATTTATTTATATAAATATACACTATTGTACACCAGAAAATACATAACAAAAAATTATACGATTACCTATGACTAAAAAAACGCGGCCTTATCGTTTACATTTTCTGATTTTGATAAATATTTTTCAATGTTACACTTACCTATGTAACATTTTACATAGATGATACTTGATGACCTCTCTTCGTTATTTATTTAAAACCATGTGGACTCTAATAACACGTGTAGGCTAATTTGAGCAATATGGAATATAGGCCGAAGTTATTATTCGCATATTTCTGTGTAAGTATAGTAAGTCAGAGATCGATGAAAGTGGATCGTGCACATCTGTCGTGTATCGGCTGAGCAAGAGCAGGTGGTTCCAGCTCAGCACCTGTTTCCCATTTTTTGTCCATCCTTTTCATCAACTTCGGGTATAGTCCCGTAGAATTCACAAAACTCATTATAACTTCTCTGCCTAAAGATATAATTTTGAAATTTGCTTTAAGCAGTTACCGAAATTGACATTTTAATTGTGTGGATAATAATAATTGTAAGTTGGTAAGCCGAGTAGTGTGCAACCGCAAACCTCTACCACTCAATATTAATTTGTTTGTACATAAGTATTTATGAATCTACTCTTTATTGTGATAAATTTCTTTTATATCATAGAATATTATGTAGAACGTATTTTTAGAAAAAGTTACATTTTATTTAGGTGCGGGGTGCGGCCATTACTTAACAAAAGTAGGACAAATAAAACTAGGTCATTCTGCCGATTTCTTCTTTCATTTTCACGTGCCGATTTAATATACCAACAACAACCAAGGAACATAGTTAGGAACAGGCTAGGCAGATGATGAAATATTATAGTATCTATGCTTATTGAGAAACTAATACAATTATTTACCCAATTGTGATCATAAGATTTATTTTTTATAATTTTATTGTACGATACAATATTTTACTTGGACTTACCTACTTAAACAATATTTTTGGGGCCTCATAAAATATGAAAGAAAACTAAAACAAGTACCTAGGTGCCTACCTAGCTAATTTTTTCATCACTTGATATAATTTTTATTTTGGGGTGATTATCAGAACCTGATAATTTAGTTAGTAATGCGTGCGTGAGTATAGGCTGAGCGGCAGTGTGGCAGCGCATCGAGCCAGCCGCCCGCGTGCGGCGCGAGGGGCGCACGCACACCAGCGTGCCAGCCTCGGCCACTCATTCTGGAATCAAACAACGTAGCGTAGCGGCCCGCGCACACGTGCGCAAGTCACAAAACACGGTTGCCGCTTGTCTACTTGCCTCCCCCCTGCGCTGTGCCTGCCGCGACCGGCCGACTCAGCGAGCGCTCATGCTTCATTTTGTAATACTACTCACTTCACTTTGGTTGCTCTACGCTGCCTAGTTGTGGTTTGTGCCCGCGGACGTCGAACGCTTTTTCGGTTTCTCGTTAGTGCTCTTTGTTCTGTGATTTTACCAAACACTTATCATAGCTGGCGCGAAAAGTTTGTTTTCGGCGAAGTGAACGGGCGAGGTCACTACTCTGTGAGCGATATAATACCTAACTGTAGTGCGGTAAAGTTGTGGTGCAGTCCCGCGCAGGCTCCGTGTTCTGTGCCCCGTTGAAATAACAAACTCGTTTCCATACATACCAATCATTATAAGTGCATACTTACATCTGACTTAACTTATTACTTATACAAAAGTGCAGAATGCCATTAATTGAACTGCGTTTTATTTAAGTCAGTTCCGTCCATCGCCGTATCCATACGGACGCATGGTAGGTATAGGTCGGGAGCATGTCCCGCGCGACATAGCGCCGGCTTTTGGCACGCTTTGCTAATAGTGTGAAGTGTTGGTTTGTGAGTCATTGCACGTTGCGATGTAGACGTAATGATGGATGTGCAACTAAACGAATCGAGTAAGTGGCAGCGCGGAGGGTTTCTGTCAACTCTCAACAGAAGTTTCCGATTAGCAAGCGGGAAAGCAAGAAGTGTGAACAACTCTCCAACAGAAAATAAAAGCTTTGAACAAAGTTTGGATATGACATCAACGGCGACGGTACGTGGTTGACTAATGGGTCTGCTGATCACCAAGTCTTCAATTGTTTACTTAAATGTTTATTTTTATGACATAAATTTGGTTCAAAATAGAATTTAAATAGAGTCATCGTTTTGTTTAGGGGCATGATGTTTACCCAATGAATAGGTACTTTTATATATTAATTGATACTTAACTAAGGGGCCAGCTTTAAAATTAAATCGTGAAGTTGTGCTACCATCCAACAATATACGTACGTACTTGACGACTCTTAAGAGATGACCACTCTGTTGAGATACTTACACAATACTTAACTGTGTACCTAATCTCATATTATATAAATATCACGGGTATCGGTAATAATTAATTGTTGACACAATAGGACAGACATCGAAACTTACCAAGTTCATTGTCTGAAGACAATGCATTCCCAACTATGTTTTGGGATGTCAACTTGTAATTATGCGTTGATAATAATTAATTCCTGGACATGTATAGAGTCCATCATTTGTATTCATTGCGTCCTGTCGCGGCATTTAAGGTGTGGGATTAGTTACTAAGACTATAATTGGTGTTGTAGGAATAATTGCGAATAGTTTTACGAATCACTTATGTACCTACGGTGTACTAATTGAGTTTGTTATTTTAATTGCAGGGCTTGAACTCGTCGAGTGATGGAACCTCTGCGTTGAGGCCGCTGGAGATCGTGGCGCCTCGCATCGATACGTACAGGTTTTCGATGGCAAACCTGGAAGAGACGCAGGATGCTGACCTGGACGCCATACTAGGTGAACTCTGTGCCCTAGACTCCGAGTACGATGAAGAGATATCCAGGGTGTCTTCAGGTAACCCAAGTGCCCATTATATTGGCATGAAATATTTTAGTCCTTGAATAATTGGCGAAACTTTACTGACAATAATCGCCATGTCAGTGAAGTTTCGCCAATTATTTTAAACGTAACGCGTATCAATTATTTTCACCCAGAAATCTTCCTTTAATTATTATGATAAAAATTATCAAAATCATAAAATCAAAATCAATTTTTTTATTCAAATTAGGTTGAATCAGCATCAAGACATCCTAATATCATTATATCCTGTCTGTCTTACAGCATTGTCATCGGTATCAAAGTCCAGGGCTGATGGCGCTGCCGAAGGCTCACAGAGGCAAGATAAAGAGTGCGCAGACGGCGCATCCAGCATCGCTCGCACCGACTCCCCTGACAATGACTCGGCCTTTAGCGACACTGTAAGTTACCAACTACCTCTAATAGGTACATTTTGAAGAATTTCTACTAAAAAATTACGCTAAGAACTTAAACCTAAAACGTACCCAAGCTGTTCAAAATATTTGCTCTGTGTTAAGCGCGATTGTAAAGGAATCCTAAATTCCTAATAACCAACAACGGGTTTTTCGATTTCATCCCTCAAGCTACCAACAGTAAACAAATGTTTAAACGGATGGGATAAAGGTACTTGTTTTAATTGATGGTTTAGGAGTAGTAACTTCTTCTTCTCTGGTGTACTGGCACACGCTAAAAATGTAAAATGTCCGGCCAGCCAGTCAGTTGCACGACTGATTGCTCACGGTCTGCCAGGCGAACGCTTAGTATTCTCGTGGAAGCTCCTGCATCCTCCCAATTAATGATGTACATTAAAACTGCTTTTTTTTAAGGTTTCCATGCTGTCCAGTGAATCTTCTGCGTCCAGTAGCACTAGCACGAAATGCAAATCGTTGAAACTGAATCTCCATCAAACTCAGAAGGTAAATTCTATTCATTCTCTTTTTTTCAAAACCTTATTTATCATTTTATTGGTATACGTATTGGCAATTTTAGATGGAGCAATCTGCCCTTACTGCTACACCTCTAATAACCAGTCTGTATAACTTTTCGTTGTGACATTTTTAGGACGCAAGTTTCCAACTAAAAGCTGATAAAATAAAGTTAGCGTTGGAAAGAATGCGCGAAGCTAACATTAAGAAACTCTTCATCAAAGCCTTCTCAATGGATGGATCTTCCAAGAGTCTGCTGGTCGACGAAAAGATGACTTGTGGATACGTGGCCCGACTGCTGGCAGACAAGAACCACGTCACCATGGAACCAAAGTGGGCCATTGTTGAACACCTGCCTGACCTCCATATGGGTAAGGAAATCGCGATTTTGTAACTTTTTCATACTGATATACCTACATAGTTAAACAGTTACCTAATTCAGATTTATCCTTAATTTTAGAACGAGTTTACGAAGACCATGAGATGCTAGTCGACAATTTAATGTTATGGACGAGAGAATCAAAAAACAAAATCCTATTCGCCGAGCGACCTGATAAAATAACTCTGTTCCAAACACCAGAAAAGTTCCTGTTGACAGAAGACGACAGAGGTAAATTCACGATGCGACTGCAACCTGATGTAAGCATACTTATTAAAATTACAAATGAACTATTACTAATACTCAATTGCAAATGTTAAGGTTGGTCCAGCGAACATGACGAGCATTCGAGACAAGTAATCATAGAAGAGTTTTTCGGACAGAGTGGAGGAACTACGAGCACGATACCGTCCGTGTCAGGCCATCCAGTGCCTCCGATGGAGGGACCTCTCTATCTCAAAAACGATGCCAAAAAAGGATGGAAGAAAATATACTGCGTTTTGCGACCGTCTGGTTAGTAACTAATACGACAACCTGCGCTGTGTGGCCACACCCCCTACGTCTTTTATAAGCAAAGCGAATAAGCCAAAGCGAATCACATGTCTTTTAGTATTAAATAACATTCTTCTTTAATTACTTTTCCATTTTTATTATCTAGGACTATACTACTCGCCAAAGGATAAGGTGAAAACGCTGAAAGAGCTGGTGTGTCTAGCGACGTTTGACAATAACGAAGTTTACATAGGGTTGAACTGGAAGAAAAAGTATAAGTCGCCAACCGACCACTGCTTCGCTATCAAACACCCGAGGCTGCAGCAACCAAAGAGTGTTAAGTTTATTAAGTTCCTGTGCGCTGATGACCAGCGAACTCTCGAGAGATGGGTGACCGCGATGCGCATAGCAAAGGTACGGGCGAGAATACTATCCTTTAATATTTTAAGTACATCATCTGAACCTGCTTCAACCTTTACACAGCCGCATTATAAGACTGTCTGACGCATGCCAGTTTCACAAAATCTGAAAATCCATATCTCACCGAATAAATTCAAAAATTATGTAAGTAGGTATCCCTACCAGAATTTGCACATTGCCAAATAATTTAACGAGAAAATAGTCAAAACAAGAGAGATTAAAGCAGTGGTGGCCCAGAGGTAGCGGCCGCAACTTACGAGTCAGGTCGTAGGTTTGAACCCAGACAGACGATTTACTTTGTGTAAATTATTTCATCACCACTGCTCCCAAAATGGTAAAGAAAAATATCGTGAGGAAACCGGCTTACCCTAGAACCAAAAAAATCGAAGGCATGTGACATCTACCAACTCGCACTGGGCCTGCGTGGTGGATTTCGGTCCACTCCCTCTCACAGAGAGGAGGCCTGTGTCCCAACAGTGGGAACATTATAGGCTGATTAAGTGATTATGTTACTCAACACGATAACGACAATCATTAACGGTGTAATCCCAATGGCAATAGTGAATAAAGACGAGATAAGTTGAGATAAGGCATATTATTAAATAAATGCAAGCAAACCTTTTTCGAGCTGGTTATTCATAAAATACCACGTGTGCATGGAATAAGATATTCTGAAAAAAAAAATGTTCTTAGCCGCGGTGCACCATGAGGTAGTACCTTCCTATTTCGTATGTGAAGGAGCTACCTACATTGTGACAACCAATATGGCAGTCGCCTCTAATAGTTGACATTTTTCCACTTCAGCTTCGATGCCATACTATGATTCAAAATAAAAAAATCCTGATCAATCCTGAGGGATTACTTAAATATTTTGACTAGCTGACCTAATATGGTGAACTTCGTACCGCCTCTGATTTTTTTTTTGTTATTTTTCTCATGTTTTAATAATTAGGAACCCTCACGGGGCGTCCCCAGAACACCCTACCAAAGTTTCATCACAATCTGCACCCTAATTGCGTAACACACTATTAATCTAAATCTGAATCATTTTGAAGGATATTGCTAATGCATTACTTCATATGTTCGAAAAATGTGTCTGCTGAACAACGTAAACAACGCAATGTATGTTGCTGAACTGTCAAAATGAAACCCATTGCTACTAAAACTGATAGTGTGTTACGCAATTAGCCCGCTGACTAATGGTTTCGGAACGCATAGAGGACAAACATACAAACATTGATTTTTATTTATATACATCGATAGATGATGATAAGTCATAGAGTGAATTAGTCAATAAAAATGTCATAGTATAAGTACAGTTCAAACATCTGGAACTAGAATTATAAATCATAATGTGGTGTGTTACAGCTGAATGGAAAAATGTCAACTAACTTTTGGAGACCACTGTGGGTATGATCGAGTTATACAAATCGATGATTGATAAAGCTGAACTGTCGATGGCATAGATATAAAAAAGATGTTTTGTTTTTTACGTTTCTATGGTCGATGGCATCAATCGACCACAATCTATTTGCACATAATAACCTTACTTATTAGTTATTACTTATAATTTGATTATATGTAGCATGTGTTTATTTTCTCGTATTTTACAGCATGGAAGGCAGTTGCTAGAGAATTATCGTTCATTAGTGGAAGAGCTCACCCAGGAGGATTTAGACCACCTCGCCCATGCCCGATCATGTTCAGTAAGTATCAAATATTGAAATAGTCTGTCCATTTCTGTTAATATTTCCAAGCGATATACAAAGAATGAGAGTTCTATTTAAAATGGGCTTTAATTACATTGGTAGTTAATAATAACACTTAGCCCGAGTGTTACTGGGTTTTTCCATAAGGATTTTTAGTAACAGCCTGGAGTTTGGAACTCGGCGGTGTGATACCCCCGTGCCTCGGAAGAAACGTTAGGCCGTTGGCCCTGCGCCATAACAGTTATCTTACTTACTTATTAGTTAGTCGGATTGCCATCTCATCGGACTATGAGAGTTAACGAAGAGAGAGCGCATCTGCGTCTGCGAACACACTTAATTGTGTACTATATACATATAATATCTCCCGCGCCGAAGGCTGGTCTCCGCTAAAACTGGTCGCCATGGCTGAAATTCGGTCTGTGGACTATTATCATTAGTTAATAATATGACTGCCAAAGTTTCATTGGAAAACTGGTCAACTTTTCATGTGCAAGATTAACAGATTATTTCTTTTACAGATCACTTCTATACCAACAAAGACAAACGGCTTACCAGCATTAGGCATCAACAGCCCAGCACAGTCAACGTCAAGCAATGCCAGCGTGGCCAACTCGGATATCAGTAGCGGCAGGTTGGTATCCTACCCATGTCGCTAAATGTAAGGACCTGTACACACCACGTTTTTTAAACGCGCCGTTGACGCGCGTTTGTTGCGATACAGGCGAGTCAGACGCAGCCTGTAGACCTTCTGTAGCATAAAAGCGCGCCGTCGACGCACGTTTCTAAAACGCGCGTCAACGGCGCGTTTAAAAAACGTGGTGTGCACAGTCCCTAACAGGCCGTAAATATGGCACATCAAAAAAATCAAAAGTCATTTATTAAACTTAAGCTGAGAACCTGCAGTTTTTGAACGTCAACATTACATGAGACAGACCCCAAACTTCCGCCCTTCACCAGTTCCCAGTGCAGCAGCCTGTTGTTATAGTATTTTTATCTCACGAAGCGACGCGCTCTTTACTTGTGGTTGCCAAGTGTACGAACACACTGTGAATGCGTGTGTAAGCGCAGAAGCTCTCGGTACTTCCGAGGTAATGGCGATGCCGGAAGTGTGTGTTATGTCGACGGTACTTGTCTTCACGCACACATTCTCAGCGTTTTTGTACACTTGGTTACCTTGGTTACCACAGTCATGTAAAGCGCACGTCGTCGTTTCGTGAGATAAAAATACTGTAGAAGAACTTGATTCTACACAATAGTAATGTATGCTTCGTATAAAAAGTTCGGCTTTGTAGCACGTCGTCTCTGACAGTCTGTAACCATGCCGGCCCACATGTCTCTTTCTAAAGCTTGATGTGCCTTATACACGGCCGCGTTCTGTACCTGCACATATTTGTAATGGTTTCAGTACAGATTCACGTGAACACTCACAAACTTTTATAAAATGGAACGTTTCAAATGTCTAAGAAAATTATGTTCGGTAGGACGTCTTTTGAGATCACTCCCTGATTCTAAAACCATTACAAATATGTTCAACTAGCTGTCCCGGCGAATTTTGTACCGCCTAAATGTATGAGAAAATGAATTATCTTCAATTTTTTTTATTCGTGAATTTTGCCCATGTTTTAATAGTTATTCTGCTATTCAGAGCGGAGACAAATCAAAGATCATAAAAATCGGTCCAGCCGTTCTTGAGTTATAAATGGTGTAACTAACCCGACTTTGTTTATTTTGTTTTTCCTAGATATTTTATTTACCTCTTAAATCTAAGCGATTGTTCTTTTTAAACCTACCATTTTGTCTGAATGTTATTTCAGATTATTCTCAAAATGCTTGCGTTTTTCAGTTTATGTTATGTTTTCCCCAGAAATAAAATGCGAGTGCCATATTATGTGTTAGTTGTATGTTGTTATTAATGTCGCGTCGCTATTGCTTCTTTAATAAACCAACAAGTTTATGTTACTGTTTTTTTGTTTATTTGTTATGTGCCAACGGTTTGTTTACAAACAAAAATGATTGTAACAATTAACGTGTGCAGACACTCCCGCGCATCGTCGTCCAGTTCGAGCGGATGTCTGTCCGACGGCGGCACCGCTTCCGAAAGTGCTTTCGACTGCGAATTTCCCATGGGTAATTAAACATTATTACTAACACCGCAACACACATCAATATAAGAAAGTACAATTAATTATTGTTTTAGTTATGGTTATTGATCGACCTCACAATATATTTTTTCAGTCATTAATAGTTTTACGTCGAATAAACTTTGGTAAAACTGTTTTTTCACACAAGTGTATTGAACACTCCAGGTACAATAAAACGCAAGCCTTCGATGAAGCCCAACATTCCGTTAACCTGGATGACTCGTCAGCTCAAAGAGATGGTGGAGAAGGGCGGCGACTGCGGTGTGGAGGACGAGGGGGGCGGCGACTCGGGCACGCTGACGAGGCGTCCTCGCCCCGCGCGCACCGATGATTCCACGCTCAAACGACACCACACCATCGGTAAGTCTTGCACAGAGCCGACGGAACCCGAGATAGTCAATATCTTAAATTGACCAAATAGATACAATGTATTCTTATTCAACAGATACCGCAGAGACAAGTGTATTTAGCAGCACAACAAACAGTCGCCTGAGCAGCACTGGCAGCCCGATCCGCCACGACCCGCCCTCGCCGACCTACGGACACTACGAGAGCATTCCCCGCGACAGCATGTACCGGAACAGCTCCGACAGCGGCTCCGCCTTATACGGGTACACCGCCATCTACGACAAAGTACAGAGACCACCAGCAGTGAGTACCGTGGAGGACTTGCCCCCGCCTCCACCTCCAACCGAAGATGTGCCGGACGGAATGTTTAGCTCCACCCTGAGTCTCGACTCGCTGCCCCCGCCACCGCCTCCCCTCGAGCCCAACGAGGACCTAACCGGCTCACAACTCAGCCTGCCTCCACCTCCTCCAGAACATACAATGGAAGCGCACACGGCTGCGGGACGCGTCCACGACATAGTGAACCAACTCACGGCGCAACAGGTGGAGCAGGCAGCCCGCGCTGGCCAGTCGCGAGCCACTGCGCGTAGTGTCGAACAGAGCCGCACGTTCCCGCGCCAGCCCTCACTCGATAGCGTTCATTCAGAAGCATCCCGAACATCGTCGCTACATTCGGATAAAAGTATCTACGGTCAGCAAAACGTAGCATACGGCGCTTGTCTCGCCGAACTTCAGACAAAGAAAATAAGCAATGGCAGTCCCTCCATTCAGAGAAAAGTTACAGCTGAACCTTCTAAGGAACGCACAGGCTCCATGAAAAAAGTGAATTTTGCTGATGACCTACCGACTTGCTCGGAGAGTAAAAAGACTAAGAAAATATCATTCAATTTAAAGGAACAACCACCGTTATCACCTCGTAAGCCACCACCACCGAAACGAAATGAAAGCACGAAGTTATCGTCGCCAAAGAAATTAGCAGATTCAAACAGTAATCCCCCAAAAGAGTTCCTTCGAGACCTGCAAAGGGTTATGAGAAAAAAATGGCAGGTAGCACAAAAATGTAAATTGGAACCTGCAACTACACCACACGAAGTTCTAGGTTTTAGAGAATACCCTTTGTCGGAGGACTATAAAGAGACGAGCGTGTCAATGTGGGTTCAGGAGCACTATGGTGGGGGAGTCGAGGATCCTTTTTATGAAAACGTATTCAGTCGGGGGGAGCCCCCGCCGCGGCGGGAGGAGCCGAAGCCCATCAAGAAGCGGCCACCGCCCGCGCCGCCGCGCCGCAGTGAGTCCACGCACCTGTCCACGCATCCGGCGGTGCCTGCGCAGCCCGCCGTCTGAGCCGCCTCGACGCGCGCGTCCTACTTTGATCATACAGGCGCTTCACATACTTCTCTAACAAATAAAAACGCCATTTACCTACTGGAATTAGGTATTTATTGGTAGATAATTATGTGTTTGTACACATTAGGCATTGAGTCACTGTAACGAGATCGGTGTCTCATGAACCGCTACACAGATAACGTAGCGAATAGAATCTAAATGTTATGTAACTTTAAGCCTTTCTAATAATAAAAACTAAGGTCTCTGAAGTTAGGTAAATGTGACGTATTTAACTTGAAACTTAGTTACAAAATTAAATATTAAAGGCATCTGAAAAAAAATTACATGCAACCTTTTTGTAGAGCGTGTTTTTGTAAAAAAATGACCAATCTCGATAAATTGTTATAATTTTGAACGTAGGTTCAAAAATACATATATAGTAATCAGAATGGGGTGCTATTTTGAAAGGTATACTAAGGTATGTAGGTTGGCTTTTTGCAAGTTCACTTGCAATTGAAAGTAAAAGGAATTTAATTTTCGTAAAATTCATAATTTAGGCAAATATTGTTATAACAAATATTTAATTACAAGTTAGAAAAAAATTAAGTGATACAAACTTTATACATAATGCGCACTTGCTGTGCCTCGATAGGTATCTAGTTGTTGCTTGCAGTGAACTTGCAAAATATATTTATTGCGTGAGTTGGAGTTTTGTCAATTTTATATTATGTTCCTAGTTAATTATTGTATATGTTTTATTATAAACTCGGGCAGTCTGTATCTAAGAATAAGTAGAGTTTTAAACTGCAACAGAATATCGTTGATTTTATGCGATATTACGTTATTTCAGCGAAATAGAAAATAATGATACTCCATACCCGAAGAGCAAGTAAATCGATAATAAGTAATTCATCGGGTATGCGATATAAAAGCTTGGAATGGCCGTATGCCACTCAACATAACATTGTAAGTGAGCTAGTAGTGATGCGTCGTAATACCTACTTACTAAATCCTCGTGTGTGCCATAAGTTTTGATTTTATATTCGATGATTTATAAATGGATTTCGAAATATTTACGAGTAGTCATCGTTCTAAAATAGCTTCTACAGTCACGTGCAGAAAATGACCACACGAGTACAGGCCTCGTGAATTATCAATTGAAATGAAAAGCAGTTGTGCAATACATGCTATTTCAAATGAAAATCTAGGAGAATATAGTTTTTAACTATTAGCTAATAGTATATCTTTTTGCACGTGACTGTAGTACCTATACACTTAGTAGAAGGCAGCGGCGCGGGCACAGCAGTGCACAACGTTTGGTTGAACATCTTGTAGAGACGAGAGGTTGAAATCACATGGGTACGTGCATTTGCAAGCATTACCATGAGCACTGTCTTGGGTGGTGTCATTAAACGGTTTAGGGAGGGACAAAATGAAAAATATACAGAACTCCAATGTGTCTGATCTCAGTGTACCATCAGTAAGCGTTAATATTATGTTTGGGCTGTGATTATGTCGTGTCTGATTTATTTTCTGGATACAGTTTAATTATACGATGACGGTGGTAAAATAATTAAGATTTTTTATTGCCATTATGTGGTATGTACCTACCGACTTATAATTAACTGAAAATATTTCATAAGAACGCGAGATGTCATGATTAAAGCATTTTAATTATAGGTACTTCCACCGTTGTAATATAAACAGCTGATAAATATTGTGTAAATTGTTTTGTGTCTTTCAAAGGAACACTGCAGCACTGGAACTCGGTCCTTGTGTAGCTAATTAGCTAATAAATTAAGCTTTGAATACCTGACTAGATTTAATTATTTAACGATAAATTACGTACGAATGTTTTTATTTTAGTTGATATTGTTGAGTGGAGACAGTGTAATATGATAATTTGATTAGCGCTACGAGGCCTTATAAATGTGTATTAATATGTATTGATACACTTAGATATAATCTCTCCTGTTGTTAAATCGTTTGCATTAAGGTAAAAAAAATATTAAGAATCTAGTTATAAATGCAAAACATGTGTCGACTTCGTATACAGCGCCATTCACGAATCATAAACAAATCATCCTTGAGAATCAGTTAAAAAAAACCATTAGTTTACTAAACATAGGTATAACGCATATTAGTCTGTCTTCGCTCGCAGTAGACTTAGTTATCATTGATATAAACTGCCTTATTTATAGATGCTGTTTCATTAGTAAAATTTTGCATTCCTTTGTTAATTTCGAAATTTTGTTGTGTTATGACGACAATCTATAGATACCTACATAATTATTTAATAACACGGAACAGGAAAAGATGATAGCGTAAACTTGTGTAAACTAAAGAAAAGTGAGCTTTTCATATACAAGCGTTGCACTTGTATAAGCTTAATCACTTTTAAATTAATACGTTATTAGACCATTTTAACTGTGTACGATATAAAGAAGAGACCATGACTGTGTTTATACTGGATTTTATTTTATACACATGACATCAATGGAAGTCCATCCAATTTCAAATTCGGATTACAAAGACTGAAAATATGAAACAAAAATCCGATATTGACAATAAACTTCGTCCAAAAATATCCGGAGTCCCATATACAATCGACGGAAAACGCTGCTAACTGCCTTAATGAATTGTGCTTTAGTGTCTATCTGTACTACTGTTATCAATATTTATAACTTGTCTCAGGTTTTAAGAAGATGGCTTTCTCGTTTCTTAAAACAATTGATGCAAAACGCAGCTCTCGAAATACTACCTACTTGTTCATTGTTTCACTAGATGTACGGCCGCTTATCAAGTTCAAGCAATTGATATTCTGACACGTCCAATGTTCTCTGTTATATCTTGTCGATATTTGAGCGTAAATATGAAAATGAAACTTACGAAGTTTCATTTTCATATTTACGCTCAAATTATTTTTTATTTACGAGTATTATAAGTGGAAGACTGCTGGTTAGTATAAAACGGTTAGTAAATATACGAATTTTCTCAAAATATCGACGAGATACAACGTTAACGAAGTCTATTTGTTTTTCATAATAATTACTAGCAAATATTGTGCTAATCAAAGACGAAAATATTAATATGTAGTCGTCTTTTAAGCTATCGATGTTTTTCAAATGAAGATACTTTTGATAATTATAGTGCTATAGTAAATTCAACTACATAATATATGTTTGTCTGTAAGTAGTTATCTCTGTTATATTGTAATACAATGTATTGTGATTTTATTTGTATACCTATCTACCCATAGGTACCAACACTAAGAGAACACGACGTATGCCAACATCGAGCGTACAATATGGTGGATTTTACTAAAGTAGCTGTTATCTGAAAGTAGCCAGTGCTGGATCAGCCACGTAGCAAGTGTAGCAAATGCTACAGGCCCCGATCTGTGGGGGCCCCGCACTTAGACGTAGGTACAAAAAATAGGTCATGGTACCCTATACCACCATTCGGTTCATTAAAATATTAGGTCAATGGTAACCTTAGCTCTCCGAGATGGGATGCTAAAAATTTTCGAGCTCGCTTCGCTTGCTCTTGAATACAAGGTTCTCTCAGAACTTGCAGTCACTGTTAAATCATGTGATAATATGCGAAAAATGAATCATGTCGGTTTTAACAAAAGTACTACTACTTATGTTGAGCATTGTGTGAAGAAAGTCATTTGGCTCAAGTACTTCAACTGACATGCAACGGAAAAGATCGTATTTGTTAAGAAACATTGATTTGACTAGTGAAAAATCACTACACAACTAAAACAGATGAAAAAGTTCTGTTTTATCTTTAGAAGTTAAACAAAGTTCTACCTTAGGGACCCCTAGGTAAAATTTGCTACAGGCCCCGCGCTGGCTTAATCCGGTAAGTAGCAAGTATATAAGTAAATTCATACTACTCTGATGTGCCGTAAGTCTCAAACGGGACTTTAAAATATCAAAAATAATCATAAATAAGCACTAACTGTTCTTTAATGTTGTATATAATATCTAATATGCTAGTTCTAAATTAAACACTGTTTACAGCTAACTAATAGATAGATACGGGTTGTATTCTCATAATTTCGACGCATACCTAATGATGTATTTGAAAATGGTTTAATAATCACTTTTGTATAACGCATTTATTAGTATTCTTAATTAAATACGTTTAAATTGTACAGAAAAAATTAATTATAACATTAATTCTTTGTATATTTTTTCAAATATAATGAAATTCCAAGAAACATGTATTTTATTAAGGT